>OV651815.1:69595138-70297476 GCA_927349885.1 Psylliodes chrysocephalus | reverse complement strand
TGGGGCTCTATTTAATGTAAAACCAGCCACAATATACATATCCTACAAGATCAATAAATTATACATATCCAACAATGAGCCAAAATGGAGCATATTATATATTCATCACAATTTATAATAATCTCATCATGCACCTGAAAGTTATAGATCAATTAAAGTAGCTAAAAACTAAATTATTTCAATTTTTAGTTGATTTAGAACCATACACGTTAAGTGAATTCCTAGGCCCGATAGTAGCATACAGCCCTCAAAGAAGGAATGGAGGCTAGACAGAAATATCGAGGCCGAACAAAATTAGATGGGCTACAAACAAATTTCAACCATACAAATCCCCAGGAGTAGATGGAATATATCCCATTCTACTACAAAAAGGACAGGAAACTTTAATTCCACATGTGTCGCATATTTATAGCATGTATAGCCTGGCGACATATTCAAAAGGCTTTGCAAAAGGTGAAAGTCATATACCTTCCTAAAGTAAGAAGGTTTAATGATATGACACCAAAGTCGTACCTCCCAATCAGTCTATCGTCATTCATGCTGAAAACGCTAGAAAGACTAATAGATAGATATATACGAGACGAAATACTGAGAGACAACCCTCTCAGTGACCGTCAATATGCATATCAGCCAGGCAAGTCAACCGATTTGGCCCTGAATGATCTCAACAGACTATTGTCAAAATCCCTGGAGGATAAAGAAATGGCAGTAGAAACTTTCGTAGATATTGAAAGAGCTTTTAGTAATGCCCAAACAAGATATATAATTAACGCCCTAACAATGAAAGGGGTACCAGTAGTCCTATGTCAGTGGATAAAAGCCAGTCTAGAAGAAAGGGTAATACCATCATCTCTAGGCGAAGCTACACTGACAGCTAAAGCAGGCAGGGGCTGTCCCCAGGGAGGAGTACTATCACCCCTCCTTTGGTCATTCCTAGTGGACGAACTTATAAAAAGGCTAATATCTGCAAATTTCTACTGCCTAGGGTATGTTGATGATCTGGCGATCGTCGTAAGAGTCAAGTTCGCAGGTACAATATCGGAGCGCACACAAACTGCTCTAAACATTGTTGACGAGTGGTGCAGAGAGGAGGAACTAACAGTAAACCCTCACAAAACCACAATAGTCAACTTTACAAAACGAAAAGTACCAACAGGACTAAAGTCACCAGTACTGAAAGGAGTGAAGATTCCATTTGCTCAAGAGGCCAAATACTTAGGAGTCATCTTTGACCATAGGTTAACATGGAATCAACACTTGCAAAAAGTCACCCAATAGAGCACAACATCCTTCAACTTATGTCGAAGGTTGTGTGGAAAAAATTGGGGACTCCAACTGAAAATGTCCCTATGGTTATATACTAGAGTTATAAGGCCGATGATAACCTACGGGTCGGTTGTATGGTGGCCAAAGACTCGGCAAGCTGGAGCCATTCGACAGCTCAATGGTATTCAAAGGCAAGCATGCCTGAGCACCACGGGAGCTATGAGAACGACTCCAACAGCAGCTATAGAAGTCATGCTAAACCTAACACCACTAAATATATTCATTCAAGGCGAAGCCAGGTCTGTCACATACAGACTGCACAAAGATTCATCACCCATAAGCAGTTTGCATGGACGCGACTACAGCGAGCTATATAAAGAGTTGGAGAACGACCAAATAATGGGAATGCCTGCAGATGAAATGTTTTCAAAGTATAGCTTTCAAAAGCAATATAAAGTAAGTATACCAGACAGGGAAGCGAGGACCTCCTATTCATGCAGTATTCACCTGGTATACGGACGGCTCCAAAACCCATGAAGGTTCAGGAGTAGGTATATATAGTACCAAGCCAAAGACAAGAATCTCACTGAGCTTAGGTAAACATGCAACAGTATTCCAGGCAAAAATAGCAGCAATACATCACTGCGCAAAAGAAGTATTAAGACAGAAGGTAAATGGAAAAACCTCTGTCATATACTCAGACAGTCAAGCGACGTTAAAGGCACTCAGTTCCATGCAGGTACACTCAAAGCTTGTGTGGGACTGTTTGGAAGCCCTAGTGAAGCTGGGTAGTCAAAACAGACTAACCTAGATACCAGACCACAGAGGACATAAGGGCAACGAAGAGGCTGATTTACTAGCCCGAGAAGGAGCTTCAAATGCTCTTATTGGCCCAGAACCCTTCTATGGTATAACAAAAACAACTATCAGAACATGCACAAAGCAGTGGATGTTTAAAAAATCTCAGAAGTGGTGGAAAAACTCTCTAGGACAGGCCAAAGAGTTCTTAAAACGACCATCGCCTAAACTCACGGAGCATCTACTAAGCCTTAATAGAAAAAATACTAGAGTACTAGTAGGTCTATTAACAGGGCATTGTAGACTTACCAAACATATGTATAATATCGGTCTGACAGAAGAGACCTTTTGCCGATTCTGTCAGGAAGAGGAGGAAATGACAGTACACGTATTGTGCTACTGCGAAGGTCTAGCAAGACTGAGATTCCTTACGCTTAGAGAAGAAAAACCAAGGGCAACTAGCTATACCGGAGACATACTTCCCAGTCTATGGAGTCTACTACAAAAGACCGAATTAGACAAGGTACTCTAAAGAACGATTCAAGGATATCCACAATAGATCTGAAAAGGTCGAGGTGGGGGAGTCCACATGGCCCACAGTCCTAATTAAATCTAAGTGAATTCCTACAATCATAATACTTGTATACCTTGATGTAATGCCTATCATGCGTAATGTAATTGTTTATACTGTAGTTTCAAGATTCTTCTCTTATGACCTTATTTCGCATGCTGCTAACTTTTGTTTATATGGATGTGTGGAATTATTATGTATGTGATATAAAGTATCTAATGACATTTTAGTTTAAAAATGTATTAAATTATCCTTCTCTATTTCCATATTAAATTTAATATTTGGGTCTATATTATTAATAAAAATTATTAAAGAATTTAACTGTCCACTAGTACCAGTGAAAGCACTCAATATGTCGTCAACATATCTATACTAATAAAGGCAGTATTTACTTAAATTATTGCTCTGAATTTTACATTCTATAATCCATAAATATTTCTGCATGAGTTACCCATAGTAAGACCTTCATCTGTTGAGTAGATATTATTTTGAAATTGATTTATGCAAATGTTAACCAAATTTAGGATTTTCTCTTCGATTATAATATTGACTTGATTACGATTTAATAAGTTTTCTAGTAGGTTAACTGTTGCTTTAGAAGGTATACTATGAAATACGTAGACAGTTGGTGGCATATGAAAAACATTTTTATTATTAATATTTGAAAAAACAGTTATTCTTCATAATAAGTTAGCATGGTCTAAAACTTAAGGTACATCCATCGGATATTAAATTTTATTAGTCGTATATGAGGTTTGTCAAAAATAAAGGTACTTTACTCTTCAGCAAAAATCATATTTTTTGACTAACCTCGTATACGGTTTAAAAGAATTGATATCTAATGATTGCATTTTAAGTTTTCGGCCAATTTTTTTATCAAGAAAAAAAATTTCCATATGATTCCAACTTAGTGAGACATATTGTATATTAGACACCGAAAAGTAAATTAGTCACATTTGAAGAAGAAGTTTTACTTCAACACAATTGTCATGAAGGATTTTTATTTTAATTTTTTTAAATAAAAGTGCTTGTGAAAATCTACTAAGTTTGATTTTCCTTATTTAGAAAATATAGATTTTGATCAAGTAAAAGCCGAAACAATCAACTATCTTTTCTTTTCTTTTTAAGCTACTCAATGAAGTGATCTCGTGCGATATTTTTTGAAAAAAGACTACTTTTCTGACTCCTACTCGATGAACACGTATTCGCCTAAACTCTACAATACCTTTTACCTGAAATGCAACATTTTTCTACTGCTTTATACTTTATCTCAAACGGACAAAAAACGTACTTATCACCTATGTGCCCTATATAATCGAAATGTATAAATTGGGAATGTACTTTTCTTTATTGATTATAATTAATTACTTATAAATTCTTGTTTTATAAAAATATTAATTCAATTTAAAGTCTAGTTAGTCTTTAAGTCATAAATAATTTACAAAAAAGTGCTAACATTGTTATCGAAACATGTGTCAAGCATTAAATATTCAATATTATATAGACCATCCTCAAGACTTCTATATAAAAGATAAAATAATTCATAACTCTGCTTAATCCAAAATACTTACATCTTTCAAATAATAGTATCTATCGGACGGTAGTGTGTATCTGTAATACAGGTTTCTGTAATAGGGATAATAGGTAGAAGGCCAGTAGCTGCTATAGCGATTAAGACTGCTAAGAGGCCAGTAGTAGTTATAGTATAGCGACAGAGGGCGGTAATATCTGTAAGAGTACGGATAATAGGTGTAGTCCAAAGCCTTAATTGGGGTGCTTAAGGGGTAGTCCAGAGCCCTTAAGGTAGTGGGAGTGTAGGGGTAGTCCAAGTAAACGGTTCTCTGTAAGATTTTGGTAAGAAAATGGTTAGTTACAATATTGATCTAAGAAGACTACTAACTACTATTATATTTTATAAATAACAGAAATAAATTGTAGGAATGTTTTTGTATAGTATTAGAAGATGTTTGTTTTATTTTGAAAAAATATTAACATTCTTGCAATTTAACCTATCTAGGTAATTAAAACGATAACATATATACATTAAACAACATATTTTGTGTAACAGGTGTTTTTAGGATTATCAAATATTTATTTAAAAGAAAACCACAAAAAAATACTTACAATAAGCATTTTTAAATCCAAGTGTGATATTTTTCAAAATACTTATCTTCGTTTTCAGTTGATCAGCATCTGTTTAAAATTATAGTTTTTATTTTTAATATAGTAGTTTATATTAGATATACCTACATCTTGAAAAATCCAAAATAATGTTTTAAAATAAGACTAAAATTGCCAGTAGACATTTTTAAAACTTTTCCATAAAAATTAATTAAAATTTTCATGATTTTGAATATGAATATTTTAATTAATGTTTACATACTCATAATGTTTCGGCTCATGTGATATGTGTTTTAATTGCGTTTGAAGGCATATTATATTACTGTTTATTTTTTCATTTAGATTAATAATTAAATAAGGTCATCTGTCAAATAAGGCTGCATTACACACATACTGGGTATCCCATAATATGTAAAATATCTCTCGGATTCAAATGGAACACAAAAAAATAAAATGGCAAGTTCCTATAATTTTTCCTATAGTGTATACAGGGAAAATCAAGAATATTGAGTCATGCCAAAGAGTAAAGTATTTTTAAATTCAGTTACAGAACCAAATGTTGATTTAAATTGAAAATATGATCAATTATACATTCATGGCCTTCTGTTTAGAAAAATATCGATTATATAGTAAATTTGAATTCAGAAAATATCCAGTAAATTCGTTAGGATTTGTTGGATTATTTATTTAACAACAATAATCAGTGCATTTGTTTTTAATTAGTCTTAATTAATACTGCAATAGTATAGGATCCCTTAACTCCTCTTATTTTGTAGAATACTTCTTAAATTTAAATTTTGGTTATAGTTTAGAATTTGACAATTCTCTTTAAGTAAATAATGTATTCTTTTTTGACTTATTTAAAGTATATATTTTTTGTGATATTCTTACATCAATTTTTCATATTTTTAAATCTCAATTTAATTTTTTTTTATTTACGAATATCTCTAAAAATATCATTTTTAAAGAACTAAAGCCAGGATGCATTATTTAGAGTTGTACATAACTGTATATATGGCCATGATTTTATGATTTGATAAAAATGAAAGATTCTTTAAAGTATATATTTTTCTAGATATGTCTACGTAAATTTTTATTAATGAATATCTCTAATAATATCAATTTTAAAGAACTATAGTCTATTTTTATGTATGAGAGAGTAATAAAACAGCATTTCTAATGCAAAACTTAGTACGGTCATTTTAAATATTTTTACAGAAAAATCTAAATATTTCCGAAAATTGTAATAAATGTACCTGAGCTATTACAAGTTTTGTGTCTTTTATTGGTCCTTTATAAACATAAGCTGTACAGAACAATAGAAAAAGGTTTGGACAGGCCAAAAGCCCTGTGTATTAAAGATTACATAGCCGTATCTTAAGATTATTTTCAATAAGTACCTATTTTCCAATTTTGCTTTATTTCAATTCTAAGAATTTCTTACAGTAATCGAATTATAAGTAGATAAATACCTTCCCAACAAATTTCACCGAAAATGCGATTATAGGTTTTCCATTTAGTAAGGAGGTCCAAGTTGTGTATTCTTGACAGTTTACTAAATGTCGTTTAGTTGCAACTTGCAAGGTGCAGTGTGAATTCTAGTGTGATCATGGAAAATTTGGAAGGGCCGCCTAAAAGACAAAAAATCGGTCCTTTAACAGTTAATGAAAAAACATTAATATATAATTGTTTTAAATGTTTGTCTATAACAAACATTTATGTAAAAGTGTTGATGATACAGTGGAATTAGTTAGTAGTACGCTTGGTGTTGGAAAATCTACGATTTACAGAGTTGTTAAAGAAGAGAAATGTGGCGAGTTTCAAACAGCACGTAAAGCTCCAGGAAAACCAAAATTTCAATTAGAAAATTTTTTGAAAGAAAGACTTCGAAGGAAAGTGCATGCGTTCTTCTTTAGAAAAGAATTTTCGATAGTAGACAAAGTTCTTGACACGGTTCGAGATGATAAGGATTACCCTGAAATGAGTCGAAGCACACTATGGAAACTTTTAAAAGAAATAGGTTTTCTATGGAAAAATCATTCCAGAAAGCCTATTTTAATAGAAAAAAGCGATATTGTAGTATGGAGAAGAAATTACCTAAGGACTATAAAAGAAATGAGAAACCAAAGAAGAAATATATTTTATTTAGATGAAACATGGATCAACGAGGGACATAAACCAAATAAATTTTGGCAAGATGAAACTGTTACAAGTCGAAGACAGACTTTTTTAAATAGTTTATCTACTGGTTTAAATCCACCATCAGGAAAGGGGCGCAGACTAATAATAGTACACAACAAATTATAGATCTTCTTCCTCAGAACTGTATAATAGTAATGGATAATGCAAGTTATCACTCGAGACTTATAGAAAAAATGCCCACAACCAAGTGGTTAAAAAAAATTTACAGAATTGGCTAAATTCAAAGAATATTAAGTTCCATTCCGGTTCTGTGAGAAAAGAACTGTATCATTTGTGTTCCCTTCATAAAGAGAAATTCAAATAATATGAAATTGATGAAATTGCAAAAAATCGTGGGATGACGGTGGTTAGATCACCACCATATCATTGCGAAGTAAGTAAAGTAAGTAAATAAAGGCTGTAAATAATGTGAAGCCTGAAAACTGGGAAAAGGCAGTAAATCATACGATTAAAGAAGAAGAAAAAATGTGGAAGTTGGACAATATTACTGATGAAATGATCGAGCCACTCATTTTAAATATTGGTTGCGACAGTTCATCTTCTGATTTCGATTCTGATTTGGATTTGTAGGTAAGAAGTAGTTTTTATATTAAAATTATTATTTATGAACGTAACGTTGTTTAAAAGTCAAAGTTTAAACGCTTATACCTACATAACCCGTTTGACACAATGTTCTTAACATACCTTGTGGAAAAATAAAACATTTTAAAAAAAATTGCACTTTTTTACCTTCAGCTGTTTAGAAGTTATAAGCAGGTTAATTAGGTGAAAATATAAGTGTATACTCGAGGAATAACTTCAAAAAATATTTTAACTTGCTACTAAAAGAAGTGATACGCCTATGGATTACGAACGCTTTATTATTTTAATACTCTCTCATACATAAAAATAGACTATAAAGCAAGGATACATTATTTAGAGTTGTATACAACTGTAAATTTTGTCATGTTTTTATGATTTGATAAAAATAAAGTAATTCTTTTAAAGTATATATTTTCGAGATATTCTTACATAAGTTTTTCGTATTTTTTTTTTTATTTTTCACTTTCAAACTTTTTATGTACGAATATATTTAAAAATATTAATTTTTAAAAACTGAAGCCAGGTTGGAGTTCTATCAAATATATATTTTGCCATGTATTTATGATTTGATAAGAATGAAAAATTATTTAATATATATATATATTTTTTTGTAATTTTATACCTCAATTTTAAATTTAATTTGTATAAATATCTTCAAAAATAAATTTTAAAGAACTAATGCAAGGACACAATATTTACCTAGAGTTCTGTCAGTCGTAGATTTTGCAATGTTTTTACGATTTGATAAAAATTAAAGATTTTTTAAAGAATATATTTTCAAGATATTCTTATATATTTTTCGTATTTTTTATCTCAATTTCAAATTTTTTTATGAACAAATATCAATATCAATTTTAAAGAACTAAAGGAAGGATATATTATTCTTCTCTATTTCCATCAGCTGCATATTTTTTTTTATTTAATTAAAATGAGATTTTTTATTGTATATATTTTTGGAGATATCCTTGCATAAATTTTTGTATTTTTATATCTCAATTTCTAAACATATCAATTTTAAGGAACTAAAGCAAGGATGCATTATTTAGAGATGTATACAGCTATTATATATTTTGCCATGATTTTTTTTTGATTTAATAAAAATAAAAAAACTCTTAAAAGTACCTATATATTTTTCGAGATATTTTTGCATAAGGTTTTCGTTTTTTTTACCTCAATTTCAAGTTTTTTAACTGAGAATATATATAAAAATATCAATTTTAAAGTACTGAAGCAAGGATAAATTATTTAGAGTTATATGAGCTGTATATCTTGCCATTTTTTATGATTTGATTAAAATGAAAGATAATGTATATATTTTTCAAGATACACTTACATAAGTTTTTTGTATTTTAAAATTTTTATGCATGACTATCTCTAGAAGTATCAGTTTCATTTTGAGTTGTATACAGCTGTATATTTTGTCATGTTTTTTTTTTTTTATTTAATAAAAATGAGTGATTATTTAAAATATATATTTTTCGAGATATTCTTACATACATTTTTCGTATATTTATTATATTTCAATTTCAAATTTTTTATGTACGAATTTTTAAAGACATATAGCAAGGATAAATTAATTAAAGATTCTTTAAAGTACATATATATTTTCGAGATATTTTTTGTGTTTTATCTCTATTTAAAATTTTTTATGTGAATATCTTTAAAAAAATCAATTTTAAGGAACTGAACAAGGATACAATATTTAGAGTTCAATCAGCTGTATATGTTGCCATGTTTTTATGATTTGATAGAAATTAAAGATATTTTATATTGCATAAAAGCATTTGTAATAAGGAAACCCTTGAATTAATTTCGAATTGTCTAATATGTATATAGGATAAGGAAAATTACATCTAAGATATTTCAAAAATAAAAACAAATATAAGTACATTAACAAATTTATTTTTATAAAAATAAAATATTTTTTACATTTAAAAATATACAAATTAATTTATATTAAAAGTCCATAATGTTCGTATGTGTTTATATAATTCTTCTAAAAATATAAGTCGTTTCTTAGCTAAAATAAAGAGAAAAATTATGAAAAATTATATTTTATAATAAATGAATGTATTGAAAATTATTTTAAGAAAAAGTAATTTGAAAAATACTTTAAATCTATCTGCAATAAAACAAAATTAAACTATAAAAAATAAAATTTTCAATTGATAATTAAAAAATAAATGTCTACTTACTCGTTGAACTCTTAGTGACCTTGTAGATGGTTGATAGTCCATATAGTGTTGAAAAAGTCTTCTTGTTGACCAATAGTATGGAAACCAAACCCTGGATCTCTCTGTCCATTGATCCGCCCAGCTAATGGGTGGAGAAAATCTGTAATTTCTGAAATATTTCGAGTCCGGCCAGTAGGTGTAGTTGTATCCATGGATAGGATCGTATCTTGTTTCTAGTCCCATATACATTTTCTAACAAAAATTTTTAATTACATTTCTATAATTTTATACAAATAAAAAAAAGAATTCTTTTATTAATTAAAAATCAAAAATAATTTATATTAGTGTTCTTTGTCCAATTAAAAATCAACAATGCTTTTTTGATCCTCACTGTATATTTATTACTGATTCACAGATGCAATAAAGAAAAAGTTAGTGTTTTTTTCCATTTAAAAATCAAAAATGTTTTTTTTTTGTTCTCACTGTATATTTATTATTTATCCAATACGTTTGCAAATAAAAACAATTAGTATTAGTAAACAGGATGCAGTAAATAATAACGAGAAAATCATTATATTTTACAGACTTCTATTATTTCTGTTAATTGATGAATTGATTCCTCAATTTGTGTCACAATAACTGTTTCTGACAGGTATTCACGTAAATGAAAATCTACGTAAAATTGTAAGATTTTAATCATCATTGTAAATAATTTAATTTTAGCTTCTAAAAGTAAATTCTTATTTTATTCTGCATAAAAAATTGAAGTGACATTTTCAAGAACTTTTAGTATTTGTTTGAATAAAATGATAGTTTTTGTCTAATCTTTCTAATAACTGTATGGTCTCCATATTACAAAACTGCATCTAGTGAATATGTTTATAAGCAAAGAAATTATAATTTTAAAATTATTAAAATTGGTATGTTATTTTAAAAAAAAACATAAAAATGTATTAGATTTATTTACTATAATAATAAATAAAAAAGTAAATAAAAAGTTGATCAATTTTTAGCAATCATTTTGAGATATTTATTGCTGAACAATTTTAATAATATCATAAATTTGCAACTAAATATGAATACAGTTTAACATTATCAATAAATGTTAAATAAAACTATTTAATTAGTACTGTCAAAATACTTACGATTTTAGTGCAAAATCCACCCACTAGTTAGCACACCTTTCTGTACCACACTCAAATCACTAATGGTTTTATCCAAAAATTACCCAAAATTATACCGAGGAATTTTTGGCTCGTACCCAAGAGATTATCTAATTTTTCTTTCATCATACTTAAGTACCTTACACTTTGTTTTATGTAAATTAACACACGATACGTTAATATTAATACTTTTGTTGAATCATAATATGAAATTTTGGAAAGTGGGTGGGGGGATATTTTTAGATATTTTGCGTTCAAAATAAATCAAGGTGTGTGTGTCTGTGTGTGTGAGTCAGTGTTTTGGATTTTGATATTGAGATGTGGGTTATGTATTTTTGGATCGATTAATTTGATGATGTTTTTATTTCATTGTTTTTGCAAGTTTTGTTATCGTTATAAAGTGTCTAAATTGGGAATTTATGGTGGTTCTAGTATATTTTATTTGGAATTTTAGATTGTAATTTTATAAACTAAATAAATAATAAATGATTGTCTTTATTATGGATGAAATAACTTTCATTTGTAAGAAATAAACCAAACCTAATTTTAAACATAATTATTAACTGTATTAGAATTTGTATTGCATTAGAATTATAATTGCGAGGTCATAATGAAAACGAAGAATTATTGGACTGCATGGTGGGCGTTTACCACGAAGAAGTGACAAAAGAAATTAAAAAACGAATTATGTAGCTATAATTGCCGACGAAACTGAGGATCTTGCTAAAAAATTTCAATTAGTCATTATTCTACCAAACATCGCCTCCAAAAAAACAGTAGAAACACTTTTGAAATTTTTTTATCTTCTCGGACACAATGCCAGTTCAATAGCAAATTGCATTTTAAATGAAATTGGTCCTTTAATTAATGACACACCAACTAAGTTAATCACTCAAAGTTATGACGGAGCATTATTAATGAGGGGAGGTGTAAATGAAGTACAAAAAGTAAATAAAGATACTTTTGCAAATTATGTACATTTCTATGCACATTAGAATATCCTGTAATGAGCAGTGCAGCTTTAATGAATGCATCTTTTTGGATTTTTTGGTTATTTTAATTGAAACCTCAAAGAACAAACGTATTGGATGATATAGCTCATACACGATTACCACGATTACCATGATCATTACAAACGAGATGGAAATTTCAATTACGGGGAGTTAATACAGTTTATAAGTACCGAAATAAGCTTAACCAATATACAGGTTATGGCTATTTTAGAGGACGATAAAATAAAAATATTAAACTGAATTCTACGATTGAGCAAGCCGGTACATATAAACTAATATTACAGAATCATATTTTGAGTAACAGTTTTTCCCAAAGCATGCCACAGATAGAAATAATTTTTAAGCAATTGCAAGCGATTAATAAGAAGAATTGCAAACCATTTCTGTAGCCGTTCCTGTTTTATCATTAGTTTTACAGGAAGATATGAGGTTCAATTTTTAAAAAACTATTAAGCTGCTAGCAGTTTAAGTGCGGCAGCATCTATGTCAATATCCGAAGCTGAATGATGCTTCTCTATGTTGAAGAATATAAGAACTTTTTTGCGCAACTCAATAAAAGAAAGAAGACTAAGTGCATTGAGAATGTTATTAGCTGAAAAAGTGTTTCCCAACAACATTGAAGAATTCAATAAACTAGTTATTGACATTTTCGCTTATAAAACAGAACAAAGACTAGATTTCAAATATCGTTTAGTGTAAAATTTTCTTCATTTTAGAGCTACATATTGCAATTGCATTCAAATTTAAACCGTTCGTCGTTTATACATGTAAAAAAGACAGATACCTACCAATATGTATAGCTATTTATTTATTTCGGAACTTATAAATTAATTTAAGGCAAGGGTGGCGTTAGTTGTTATTTTTGGATCTAGGACTGTTTTTCGAATGACAATTTTTCGAACGACAGTTTTTCGAAGGACAGTTTTTCGAATGGACAGTTATTCGAACGGATGGTTCTTCGAACGGCCAGTTTTTCGAAGAGCCCATTGTTCGAACAGACCATTTTTCGAAAATACATTATTGAGGAATGATAAAGTGTAGGTAATTTAAACAAAAAAGATTCAGTGTCGCACCTGCAATTCAATTTAGATAATTTATTTTTTTTATTTAATTTTTTGATAACCTGACACAGGTGCGACACCAAAACGTCAAAAGTAAAAAGCGTTTTGTGTAAAAATAATGATTTTATTCCAATTAATTCTTTTTAATACATGACTTATTTATAATACACTATATAACAAAAGAAACGAGGAACTTATTTATAAGACAAATTACAAGCTATACGATTTAAGTATTCTATAGGGTCTTTAGGAGAAAACTGAGTGATAATATTTTGTAATCTAATATTTAATTGTAAGGTTTTCTTCGGCACAGCGGGAGTTCCACAGTAAAATTGAGAAATTCTCATTTCAGTTAAGGATTGTTCGCGTTGAATCGCGGTAATAAACTTCCATATTGTGGGATGGCTAGCCGAAAGTTGGCTTTCGAAGGCAAGATGCCAACCTTCAATGTGGTTGTTAGTCTTGGGTTGACTGTTTAAAACATTATTAACACAGTTCCACATTTCCCAATCAAACAACGGTGACCTTCGACGACCGCGACGAATCATCCCAATCCATGTTTCCTCAAAGTAGTCCAGAACCTCGGTAGCTTCTTCTGGAAAATCATCGCTTAATGCATTAAAAAATGGCTGTATGTATTTTGTAGGTACGAAAGCTAATGCAGCTAAAATCTTCATGTGCAGTGCAAAGTTTTTGTGGGTGTCATATCGCTGTTTAAAGCCAGCTGTTTGAATTTTTCTGTAAATTGCCTGTGAAAAGTGGAAGAAACATCCTTGTACAGTTGCATTCGGAAATTCTTGATGTATCGCTCCTATCATCGCTGCTTCAAAGTCTATTAGAACCGATTGCGGTCTGAGAGCTGGTGCTAGATCTTTAAGGGCCGAAATTAACTTTATGTAAAAGTCTTTTGATTTATTAGGTAGAAGTGCATATACCAGTGGTACGGATTCCTCGTTTATAAATGTATGTATGGTGTAGAGCTGTTAAAAAAGCATAGGTGCAGCCTTAAAAGTTCCACCCATGTATATGTATTCAGCTCTTTGTAAATAATCCAGGTTGTCTTTCGTGCTGAAAATCTGAATTCTTTGTTTAATGTTTCCAGAATCGAAAAGTAGAAATGGTTCGCCTTTTGTGGTGGTTTTAAAAGAATCAGGTAGATACAACTCCTCTAGACTTTTCGGCTGTGTGGGTTCCATGTTTTCTTTCACTCTTTCCCTGCGTATTGTTCGCTTTAAACTATTTACTTTACTTAGTTTGGCTGCTGTTAGTTTGTCCACTTCACTTGATAGTGCCAATACTAGGTAGTGTGGAGTGTTTCTTGTTGTCTGAGCATTGTCCTTCAGTTTATTCTTAAAACGTATGGCATCTACTTCTGCTGCATCCGCGGGGTGGTTGTGAGAAGTCTCTTTGCAAACATCATCATGGCTTGTAATTGCTCGCGATTTACATTTCTTAGACAAAAAGAACTCGCACTTCCAATATGTTTTTTCATCAACGGCTTTGTCTTTAACGAATAAAAATCCGTTCAAAATTTTTCCTTTTTGACTAAAAAGGAATTCGAGAGGCATCTTTATAAACACTAAAATCAGACTGAATACAATGTCAAAATGTCATAATAATGTCATAATAATTACCTGCTTATTTATTAGAGGGATGGCATTTAATCTGAACCATAAAACCCTTATTTAAAAGATTACAATTTCTCAAAACTAAATTTATTATGTATTATAATACTAATTAAAATTAAATTACATAAAATAAAACCTTACTTAGAAGATTACCTGTTCTCAAAATTCAATGAGATTATAATACTAATTAAAATTAAATTATATAAAATAAAACCAACTTATTTCGAAAAATTGTCTATTCGAAGAATCGTACATTCGAAAAATTATCAGTTCGAAGAATTGTCTTTTCGAATAACTGTCCATTCGAATAAATGTCGTTCGAAGAACTGTCGTTCGAATAATTATCATTCGAAAAACTGTCCGGATCCCGTTATTTTTATATTTGGATTATTTGATCAATTTTTTGGTTGGAACTCAGGGCTCAGCTAGACTGAGGTATTATATGAAATAATGATTTCTAAAATACGATTATACAGAAACTGTTAACTTTTGGGGTTAATAACAAGTATAACTTTTTTTGTCAAATTGGCGTGTCTTTAATATTTTTAATAAAAATAAAACTGTTAACATTTATTTATGCCACAAATGTAGCTTATGTTCCGCCCATTATAAAATAAATCAATGTTAATACGACATTATAATTTTTCATAAGCAATAACTACCAATTTTAACATTTTTATTATACATGTTTAAAAACGTAAAAGGTATTAGTATCTGCCTTATTATGAATGGTTTATTGAGGTAGATTGACTCAAATAAATCGTAATATTCTAAAGTCAAAAATCTATGTGCTCTTTGTACACGGAGAAAAAAGGGGAATAAAAATAATCAAAAATATTATCATTTTAAACATGTTTTCTTGTACTATAATTATGTATCAGCAACATAGTTTAGTTAAATCTACTAAATACCTATATATTTATGACTAAAATAAATCTCAACTACTTAAATATAAATTGTTATTCGGTTTTTAGAAATGTATGTTTGGCTATGTATACTATACAGATTTTTCTCCATGTCCAATAAAAAATTATTTATTTTTTATTTATGTTTTAATATACTCATGTGTAGTTATAAATAAAATTCTATATTGTGTTAAAAATAAGTATATATTATTTATATCAAATTTACAATTTTACAGTCTACATTAATATCACGTTTTTTCAAAATTAGTCCAATTGTACATATTATATTTATTATTTAACATTAATTTAATTTTCGTTTTCGAATATTATTACCAATAGGTGTGGGTAAATTGATACTGTCGCAGCTAAAAAATAAAATAATATAAAAATTTAAATATTTATTAAAATTACTGCTTAAAGATTCGCCTCTTAACAATAAATTGACAAATAATTTTTTTTCGCATTATTTTCTCATCCAACAAACATTTAATTTCAGCAAATATGTACGTCACAATAAAAATATATATATGGAAATATATATTTAAGAAAAATTATGTTCCTTGTTATCCAAAGATATATTTTACTGAAATTGAATTGGAAATTATTATTTCTTTAATATTTCCTTTATTTTCTCCCTAAATCGGCACACCACTGACCACTATATTAAATGCGATCATGTGCGTCCGGAGACTTTTCATTTTGTTAAGTAATTATTTCTTAAAAAACTTTTAATCTAATAAAGTCAATTAATTTGACGATTTTTTTAATGGTTTCCTCTACATTTTTCTGCCGACGCTATGAATGTGACTATCCCAAAAGAATCCTACTAGCTTATGACCCTTTATTAAAAAGCATACAATGTAATATTTAATTTTATTTCAATATTTTTTAATTGTCAATTATAGAAAAAAGAAGAACCTTTTAAACAATAAATTTCAATAATTTCGATTGACATATATTACCCTTAAATCTCTGCGCAACAGATTATTCAAATAAGTCCTAAATTCCGGTATAGGCAAATACATGGGATAGTATTCGGGCCATGAACCGTAATAGTCCAACGGCCTGGTTATTTTGTAATCTGGAATATCCACAGGGACGTATTTTGAATATGGCCAACATGCGGATTTGGTCACACCATATTGAGGTTCGTATTGTAAGCCTAGCATTTCTAAAAAAATATTTAATAAAATGTTGAAAAATATTAGTTATTTTAAATAGCAAAAAAAATATTCAAAATATTTTTATATCGAAGCATATATCTTGACATTGATTAGATAACAGCATGATGGTACATTTGATTCGACATGAAAGTACCATGCAAGAAGGGCCACTAATTTATATTTCCAAAAGAAGACAGTGACGTCATTTCTAGTTATTTCTATTGTTAACGAAATACCACGAAACAACCAAGAGCAAATACGATTTAAACTTAACGTTCAGGAGAAATGTACTTTTAAAGATTGGCAGCACTTTACGAAGTTGCCGTTATGATAGCGAAAATACTTGATTCATCAATAAACATTCTTTTGCAGGTTAGGCCATTTCGTTTGATTTGTATTCAGTTTTCTTTAAAATTTCCAAAACTTCTTTCAAGAAATGGTAACAACTCTGTTAAACTATTTTCAACGAGAAAGTGAAAATAAAGGGCCACTGCTTCCACTTATTTCTATGAGAGACGTAAGTAAGGATATTTATATCCAATAAATAAATATTTTTAATATGTAATAACAGGTTAAATGTAGAGTTAGATTCTTGAAAGTCTTAGTACCTATGCTATATAAAGTAAATACAGAAACAGTGAGTGTGTTTCAAACATAATATATTCACATCATTTAACATAAGTACTTTTTCAGAGGAACACATAACCTTACAAACAAAACAAAAACTTCAAGAGCGCGAACTTCTCAGTAGTTCTATATCATCACTATGGAAAATTAAAAAAAAATTGGTTTTAAATACAAGATAGATGATCTACGTCGTGGTTTAATGGAGTTACCACATATTGCTTTTAAAAGTGTTCATTTTTTACACGAATATATTCAAAACAAAAGGGATGGCATTTATCAGTTTGTTTTTTGGATGTGACATGGATATTTAAATATGGTACAGTTGGACGTTCCTGGCAAGACTCTGATAAGAGAAGTGTAAGGAAAACCAAAGTTAGTGGTGCAAGATACTTAAACAATAATTATTTTTAAATTTAGTATTTACTTTATAGGTAATACGATTTTCTAATAAGTTTAATTTTGGTAAAATGCTTAATTTTTTCATTGTATGGTATTCCATGCAGATACGACTTCTGAATTTATTTATGGAGCAGAGTTTCTTCTAAGACACGGGATGGTGATAAAATGAATAGAGAAAACTTTTTGCATTGGTTTGAATATCAGCTTTTAATGAACTTAGAAGAAACTTCTAGAATTATTATGTCGACAACAGCTGGCAAAAAGCTGATATAGAGAACTGGTTAACTGAATATGGTATTCCTTTTAAACAACTTTGATCAACACGCAGTTATTAAATTTGGTACAAAAATGTAGATTAGATTAGATTAGGAGTTGGACGTTATTTGTCCTTGTCCACCGCGACCTTTTCAGATCTATTGTGGGACTCCGTTTGTTTTAGAGTATGTCGTCTTGCCTGGTCTTTTTTATTAGACTTAGTAGCTTTGACAGTGGCTCCCGCATGTAGTTGCATGCAATTGGCTTTTCTTCGCCCAATGTTAGAAACCTCATTCCAGCCAAGCCTTCACATTGACACAGGACGTGGAATGATGTTTCCTCTTCTTCTTCACAGAATCTGCACAAAGTTGCTTCTTCTGCTAGATTTATGACACTCATGTGCCTTTTGAGGCGACAGTGTCCAGTGAGAAGGCCTACTGTTATCCTAACGATTTGACGCTTTTGATCCAGTAGGTCTTTCGTAAACTTGGCCGATGGTTCCTTGATGAACTGTTTGGCCTGTCTCAGTGTTGGATAGTTGTTCCACCATTCCTGAGACTCTTTTTGCATCCATTGTTTAATGGATGCATTGCACAATGCCTTAGCAACTCCACAGAAGGGTTCGGGGCCTGTCATGGCCTTATCTGAGCCTTCTCGGGCTAATTCGTCGGCCGTTTCGTTGCCCTGATATCCCTCATGGCCTGGAACCCAGGCTAAGGTCACCTTATTTTGACTACTTAGCTCTGTCAGGTCTTCTAGACAGTCTTTCACCAGTCGTTACAAAAATGTAAGTTAATGTCTATGTCGAAAATTTTCGAAAAACGAAAAAGATATTTTTTAAGAAATCGGCGACCTAATTTAAGTGAAGAAAAAAGTTGAAATATTTAAATCTATAGACTCTAGAAGTAAACCGATGGAGTATTTAAAGGGATACTAAAATTATCCAGAAATGACAAAATCAGAAAAGTAATTGCAGTAAATGTTTTTATGACAATATTCAGTGGGAGTATCAACTTATATGTTACGAGTATCTTTAAATACGGAAAGAACCTATATTCCCCAAAGTGATGATAGGGTCAATCGGTACTACAAAACCACACAGAAACAAAAAGACTAAAGGAAACATGAAAACAGTGAGAACTCTTGTTTCTAGCCTGTAACTCATAAACCATCTACCAAACCACCCTCACCAGCAGAAATTATCACAAGACTTTTACTATTTACAAAAATGTGTACTACTAGGCAAAGTACTTAAATATGGGATGAAAATATCGATAAAACTACCCCATAATAAAAAGGGGGGAATTTAAAAAATTAAACTTGCGAAGCTTATATCTTATAGACAATTTGAGTTTAGATAAAGTACATATTAAAAACCTTCATAAATTGTGTTTCATTAAAAATTTCATGTTGTGAACAGTTTAAGACGTCCGGTATACCAGCACAATAGAATTATATTTAAATATACCTATATAGTAATAAAAATTTTAGGCTGAATCCATGGAAACTGTGAGCAAAGTCTGAAAAATTTCCAACATCCGAAATATTTGTGTTTGATGAGTTGACAGAAACAAAACAAAACTTTGAGTAATTAAATAAAAAAATTGTTCCTTCAACTTAATAATGCTAAACACTTTGATAGGAAAAAAACTAATTCAAATAATTGTTTAATTAATTCAAGGAAAATTATCTTTTTTATATCAAATAAAACTTACTGTTCGTTACACGCCACTGGTTTCGAATAAGGAATGTCGCACAATGGGAGTTCGTATCACTGATACACGAATTTCTAAATATTGCACTCGAAATTACCTAAAGAATGACTTGGAGCGGGAAAAATGTCTGGAACGTTGCCAGGTACCTGGATGATGATAATATTTACTATCTACCTAGATTCCTATACCTACACGTCTGGCAAAAATGCTAGCGTTATTTTTTCATGTTTAACCAGCGTATTATATATAAATTTATATAAGTTGCATCTGCTGTAATAAATCTAGTTAATGGGTTAATTAATTGGATAAATAATTAATAAGAACAAAAAATATATTATTCGTAAGAAATATATTTCTTTACACAGGATGTTATAAGGGACGATCCATAAAAAATGTTTCTTTGGGAAAATTCACATATTGCGACCGTACAATTATTATTCTTAATTGTTTCGGTCTTTGCCTGATGAAAATCCATATTTTTTAAATGAGAAAAACCAAACTTGGTAGAGTTTCATATACACTTCTATTTAAAAAAAAAATAAAAAGACAAAAAAAAATATTCAAAAAGAGATTGCTTCAACATATACACTAAGGTAGTACATACTAAATTATCTCACAGATTACATTTTTTATAATTTTAAATTTTAAATAAAGACATTAGGGGCCAGATTTGTCAAATTATTCATAAACATTTTTTTACTGAACGGAAAAAATTTAAATCACTTATTTTTAAAAAATTCATAATACCTAAACAAAACTCAGAGCAGAACACAAATAAGATGTCTAGGCATCAATTTTTTAAGAGATTTGTTAACTTAACTACCACAATTTTCTCTGATTCAGAACATAATTTAATAAAATAGCATTTAAAGTAAGGTAAATACTTCTAACTTTTAGGAATAGAAACAAAAATCGCTTTTAAAGTTTCATACACTTCATTCACTTTGTCTCACAAATATCCTACTGCAAACATATCATTATAAAACAATTTTTACATAATTACAATCCAAATCAAGATAGTAATTAATATAATTAATACTGTACAGCATGATATTATTTTCACTCATGTTGATAATGGAAATACATTAATTACTATTAATATTATAGATTATATTGACAAAACTATTTCATTTCTACAAGCTAGCAATTATTACAGCATAATTAAATTTGATCCAACAGAAAAATATCAAAAAGATCTAAAACATAATATTCAAAATTCAACATCGATATTTGATTCTAGAGAAAAATTCAAATCAATACAGATGGTTCCTCGACACAACTTTATTCTTTAATAAAATAACACAAAGGTAACTATCCTTAAGTTTTAAGAAAAATTACTTTGAAACTTTAACATTTCTTTTTCAGAGTAATTATTATTCTTTCAATATTAAAATATATAAACAAATTTTTGGTACCCCTATGGGTAGCAAAATTTCACAAATTTTAGGAAATTATGTCTTAGATGAAGTGTTAGACATTGTTAACCCAGTCCTTCCCTTTAACCTACATTTCATAAAGAAATACCTAATAATAAGTTGAATATAGGTGCTCGAAATTTTCAATAGCTATGATCCATATGTACAATTTACACTAAAAAAGGAGGATAATTACAACTCTGTCCGATATAGACACTATCGAATCAAACAAAAGTAAAGCTTCAAAAAAGATTGGATAATTGACGAAAGAAAGGATATAGCAATTAAAATATGGAATAGACCGATAAGAGTAAAACATGCAAAAAGAGCAAAGGGTATTCTCGGAATAGATTAAGAAGAATAGTTCATAGTGGTCTGCTATATTGCACCAAACACACTATCACCTAGGGAATACGAAGACAGTGCAGATGAAATAATTTAAAATATCGAGCACTTAAAATAAATATTATTATTACAGTTTGTAGACGCAAAATGGATGATGTGGGAATCACCAATAGTAAACTATACTGAGAGGAATGAATAGAGTCCAAAGATTTAATGGCACAGAATACTGAAGAAATATTAATTTTCCTTAGAGACGAAAGCTAATCTTATTAATATATTGACTGCTTATCAACAAAATTAAAAGGAAGATCAAAAACTGGAGGGTGTCTAAAGAGGAATCCTTCAGCATGAACAGATTTATTTTTGTAAAGTGAAAATTTTCAAGGACGGGCAATCTAGTTAAGAATGGACAGAAAAGAAATTAAATAGGAAAAATTGACAAAAGAATTAGAAAACCTAGGATAATGTATTACAATAAAAACCTTAAAAGAAATACAAGACTGATGTCTGATCGGGATTACAAAAAGCAGAAGAAACCAACCATGTTGGTGGAACGAAGACATCGAAATAGCAAGCAAGCGGTGCAACGACGCAAGGACAATCCTAGTAGAAGAAATCGCGATGAGGTAGAAATCGAAAAACTAGATGAAATATTTAAAAAAATTGAGAAGAAATACAACAGAAAAATAAATGAATCGAGGAAAGAACTAGGAAACAATATCTAGGGAAACGGATGCCAAATTGCAATGATAAGAATAAAAAATGTTACATTGCTATTCCAAATAAGAACAGCCAGCAAAGTTTAAATTACCAGGGAATTATTTAAAAACACAAGGGGGCGATCTAGATACTAAGTTTATATGAATGGATAATCTACTGATGATAGATTGCTATAGAAAACTTATCAGTTCTGGTAGATACATTAAATAATGGTCCTACCATACACACTCAATGAAGATTTGATTAAAAAAATGAAAAATAGAGCCCTCAGTATTAGTGATAATTCCTTCCACCAAGAAAACCCCAATATCCTATACAAGCTTTTTATTGACAACTTATGGCCATCTCACCTAATTAAAAACTATTATATAACTCTTCTTCCATCTTAACGAATAAGAACATAACCAACAATATCGAGAGTCAAATTAATAATGCAGAAACTAAAAATGTATCACCGGATATCAACATCACATATGTCTACCATGCATCAGAGATATCACACCAAGGATCATACAATTGTTTCACTCAAAATCAAATTTAAAATTTGCAACCAAAACTGTTCACATCGTTAATAGTGTATTCTCAAAACTTGAAAACAAAACACCAATGCTATTTTGGACTACAGTATTTATTGTGTGGATTTTATATCACTATACATAGGTCAAATTACAAGACTCTGAAAATACCGCATAAAAGCCCACAAGATCGATTGTAGACTGCACCCAGAACGTTGTGCATTAGAAATCATGCAATTGCGAATAATCATACCTTCCATAACTTCCAAGTTTTAGAAAAAGATCCTTGCTTAGACAAAAGACTTTTCTTAGATATTGCTAAAAATGACTGCATCAACGAAAAATCTGATATTAAACATCTAAGTGAAATTTTTGCATATTTATTGCTGTTAGATATAAATATTTATTTGCATACCAATTTATTTATTAATAATAATAATAATAATAATAATAATAATAATAATAATAATAATAATAATAATAATAATAATAATAATAATAATAATAATAATAATAATAATAATAATAATAATAATAATAATAATAATAATAATAATAATAATAATAATAATAATAATAATAATAATAATAATAATAATAATAATAATAATAATAATAATAATAATAATAATAATAATAATAATAATAATAATAATAATAATAATAATAATAATAATAATAATAATAATAATAATAATAATAATAATAATAATAATAATAATAATAATAATAATAATAATAATAATAATAATAATAATAATAATAATAATAATAATAATAATAATAATAATAATAATAATAATAATAATAATAATAATAATAATAATAATAATAATAATAATAATAATAATAATAATAATAATAATAATAATAATAATAATAATAATAATAATAATAATAATAATAATAATAATAATAATAATAATAATAATAATAATAATAATAATAATAATAATAATAATAATAATAATAATAATAATAATAATAATAATAATAATAATAATAATAATAATAATAATAATAATAATAATAATAATAATAATAATAATAATAATAATAATAATCTCAATTTAACTGAAATTAACCTTTAAATTCACTTAATCACTAAAATTCTTATGCGAGCTTGCTTTTCTGAAAAACTGTTTATCAAATTTCTTCAAAAAAGTCTTCAACAATATTTGATGACATTTCAATTTGTCTTAACTATAACATTTAAGCTAACCACCATAATTTATGACAATTGTGTCTCTCTTCTAATCAGAAGGAGTCTTGCCCCCTCTACGAGATCATTACGTGGTAGGCCTCATTAACCGACCGGTGACCACTCATTGAACTCTTACCAGTTCAAGGGGTTCAGGAGACAGACAGGGTTGTCGACATTATTAAAAATTACCTGTTTCATCACAATTCATAACTTTATTCCTAATCAATAATTTATATAAAAATAAATTTCTGTAATTATTTTCTCTCATTTATCAAATGTATATGTCACGTGAGCCTCCCATTAAGAAAGGGTGGTTGGAAATAAAGTCTCATTAGCTTTATGCAACCCCCTTTGATTTGAAATAATTGGCTGTAGGACCTCTTTAGTCCCACACAGTTAAAGTAAATTCTTCTTTTTGGCAAACTGATTTACTGACAGACGTCAAAATTTTAATAATTCGACTGAACAACTAGTTAGTTGTAAAATGTAAATAATTTTTTATGAATAAGTTTTATCAATACTATTAATGTATCATCTAACATGTTCTTGTTATTTTACATCTAGTTTATTCATAACTTTGTTCATCATTCAATTTTAACTTTGTCCTTTAAAAAATATTTCTAGATCCCTGAAGATGACGGTATTCACATTCAAAGGCTTGGAATAAACTTATAAGAGTACACTTTTAATTTTGCTGCCAACCCAATAACTTCAAAGTTTATTCCCTAACGAGTCAGAAAAGACTTATTTTTTTGTATATAGACACCAAAATATAAATTAATCACATTTGAAGAAGTTGTACTTTGAAACATTTGACGTGAAGAATTTTTAATTTTATAGTTTATTTTTGTTTTGAAAATCTACCAAGTTTAATTTTTCTCAGTCATACAATTATTCTTTTTTTTTTTAATATAATTTTGGATTTAATTCAATCCGCGCGTAGTTATCGCGAATCTTTGTCTTTGTCGGTCATGGTCTACTTTGAAAACATTTTTATATTATTAAAAGTTGCGAAAATTAGCTCCAAAGAGCCCAGGGATTATTATTTACAGATTTTCTCCATTACAAACAATCAAATATTGTAACCGTATATCTACGATACCGTTATTTTTCTTCTATCTCTTTTCTTAGTGTCACGATTCGGTGTTACACGATTCGGTGTTACGTCATTTCGTCGATAACCATTTTTGACATTGTCTCTTAAAATTTAAATGTAGAAATTGATTATCGAATTTAGGAATCATCCACTGTTAATTAATTTTATTTTGTTTCTACAAAGCCATCAATTTTATTATGGTAAGCTTTTATATTAATATATTTTTGTAAGGTCTTTCATACTAATGACATTTATGTGTACGGATTATAATTTTTTTTATGTATAAGATAACACGTTTTCTGCTATTTAAAAATACCTTTAATTTCTACAAAATCTGTTTTTTTAATAATTAAAACGTTTTATCTCATTATTCTTTTTTTACCATTTCCTCATTTTTTAGTTCAAAAACTATTTATGGCTCGGCCTTAAATTTTGGAGGTATTTCAGTTCATTAGTTCATTAGCAGGACTGTAGAGGAGATTTCTAGTTTTAAACCTTTCTTTTTACCCTTGAGAAAGCATATTATATTGAGATTATTCTAATTTGGAGATGACACAAATGTATTTCCTTTATAGTCTTGCCAATGGTAATTCCACGGAGGCCTGGCGAATCTATCAAGAAAGGTATCCTAATCGTGTCCTTCCGGGCAGAAAAATATTCGTAAACATTCATTGTCGTCTGACTGAATCTAGCAGTTTTAAACGTAATACCCTCGGGGAAAGACTTTGTAAAATTTGAACTGCGGCAGTTGAAGAGGCTGTCCAACTTGCGATCGAAGAGAATCCAATGCGAAATATTGATAGGGAATTAAATATTTGCTATAAAATTGGAACTTTAAGGAGATTCTTTGTTGTATCCTTACGACGTACAAAGAGTTCAGGCACTTCATTCAAGAGATGTTGAACCACGTACACAATTTTGTAAGTGGTATCTTCAAAGACTTGCAACAAATCCACACTTTCATTCCATCATTATGTTTACGGATGAATCGCATTTTTCCAGAAATGCATCAATTATTAGGAACAACTTTCTTTCAACGTTTGGATCGGTATCATAGGTAACTATTAGATTAGACAATTTTTTTACCAGGACGACTTAACGGACAGTTCTACAGTAGCTTTCTACAAAATGATTTACCTTCACTTCTTGAAGATGTTCATCTTCAGTTACGCCAACAACATTGGTGTTTGCATGATGGTGATGTAGCCCACATGTTGGCTCGAGAGTATTTGAATGGGACTTACCAAAATCGTTGGAGAGATCGTGAAGGACATCTACATCGCCTGATTTGGACAGCCTAGATTTTTATTTATGGGGGACCCTAAAATCATTGGTTTGTGTCACACCAATCGAGACAGTAGAACAACTATGGGATAGAATTGTTGACGAATGTGAAACCATACGTAACACTCATTGAATTTTCGAATGAGTTCGTCACTCTTAGAGAGGAAGAGCATAAGCCTGCATAGAAGCTGGAGATGACCATTTCCAACATTTGTTGTGAATATTCTATTTAATTGTAATTATTTTTGATTTTTTAGACTTTAAAAAAGGCTTATAAATAAATATTATGCAACGATTAAAAGTTAACTTGATTTTATTTTAACAATTTTTCAACATACAACAAAGTGGTTTTTATTTTTTTTTCCTCGAAAGCGAAGTAAGATACAAAAAAATATTAGGAGACAAAAAAGTTGCTTAATCCGAAAAAATGTAAAAAAAAAATAGAAAAATCAGTATATTTTTTGGTCAATATTATTCGTGAGAAAACCAGACTTTTTAGGACACATGTTTATGTGAACTTTTCTACTTGAAATTGATTCAGGAATCCGTCCTTAGAATTACGGCCTATCATTAAGTAACATCCTGTATATATTAAAAATAGAAATGGACTTAATACTGTCCTTTGATATACTCCTACTATTTGCTATCGGCATTTAATTCATTAATTCATTCCCTATTTTTACTTTTTGTTAAGTAATTTCCAAGTAAATTAAGTACTGTATCTATAATGCCGTAGTTGCTCTCTTTAATTAAGAGTAAGAGTAAGGAACCATATCGAAGGCCTTTCCCAGATCAAGAAAAACTGCTAGGTACAAGATCCTGATAAACATCTATAAACTTCCCTTTTATATCATTCAACTTGAAGGGTATGTTTTGTTAAATAACCTTGTAAAAAATTCTAAAGATTTCAGATCTGGCGAACGTGCAAGCCATTTAATAGGGCCAGTGTTTCAAATCCAATAGTTTGGAGAATGTTTATTTAAATTGTGATTTTATGTGCGGTGAAAGACCACCTTTTAACCACCCGTCACATTAAAGTATTTTAGGTGTTGTGTTATGTTAAATTAAAAAATTAATTAAAATGGTAAATTATTGTATTTCCAGTATTACAAGTTTTAGAAAGTCATTAAATAATTAACAATTAACGGATTTCAATTAGGATATTTTTGATGTTCTTTCCACCACTACCAATAAGTATGAACATATTTGTGTCTTTGTATCTAAAAAATTCATTTATTTAACAATATTTATTTTATGTATTATACTTCAATTTTAAACTAGAAGGAGCGATTCTGATTGGTTATTTGACAAAAAATTTCACATTTACTGCATTTATTTATTATTTAGCATCCATAACAACGTTCCTCAGTATAAAAACAACTCTTAAATTGACTCCTTCTAGTTTAAAAATTAAATATAACAATTTTGTAACTTACTCCAACATCTCTCATCAGTGTATTATTTAAATAATGCCTGAATTCAGGCATATGTTTGTAAGCCTGATACCACGCTGGCCACTTATCGTATTTATCTAAAGGTCTGTAGGTATTATAATTTGGTACGTATATTGAGTGATACTTTGTATAGGGAACATGCTCATAGTCAATTACCCTTCTATTTGGTATATAGGGTATTTGAAGGTCGTATTGCAAGCTATGCATGATCTAAAATCAAAATTATTGTCAAAGATGATTTTTTTCAAGCACTTGTTCCAATTTACCAAAATATGCTTTCATGCAATAATTACATAATTTTAAAAAATGGCGACAGATTCGAAGTAATAGCAAAAATCATTCTATGACAGTTTAGTTTATTTAATAGTAAATAAACTCAATAAAAGAGCTTATAAATACTATATACAAGATTAGAATAATCCAGGGATAGATTAAATAGTAGAAGAATATTTTACTGTAGATATTTTAAACAAATTTTGGTAAATGTAACGATCACTTTTTTAATCATTCTTAATTTTTTTTTACTTACATATCACTTAAAAACACTTGTTAACTTTTTCGAAGTTGTGTCAAGAAATCTGATCAGTAACAGTGGTTATAAATACCTCTGATTTTGTGTTGATATTGTAAGAACGAGTTGGTAGATATATAAAATTTTTTGGAACTCTGCCAACTAAAAGCCGTTGGTGATTTATTGTATTTTTTTGGGTTATTTTGGATTTTTCAAGGATTATTTTTTTTTATAGTTATTGCATCGGTTTATACAACATGTCCCATTATTTTGAAAATAAGTTATGTTTTTTATAAACCAGTAAATATTTATGTTTTATTAAAATAATGGGATATATTGTAAATACATATTTATATTATATTCAATTTGGTATTTAAATAATTTTTTTGGAGATACAAGTTTGTCAAAAATCGGAGGAGCTCAAAAATTAAAAGCTTAAAATTTGGTGTGAACCAATTTATTAATATTTATTAATTAATAAGTATACAAAAATAAACACATATTTACATATCAAAAAAGTGTTAATAAATTATTCGAAAAAATGATGTCGGGAAGTATCTTTAAAAAAGTCAGTTATGCATATGTGGTGTTTAATCTTGACATGTAAATGATGTCTCGAACCTAAAAAAAATAAAAAACTTAATAATTTTGTGGGCCAAATTTAATTATTATGAAAATAATTGCGATATCAAAACAATATTTTTTTATTGTTGTTATATTAAGAATTCACTGTAAAGATATACAAAATAAAAATCGACTATTTTTTAATTTGTATTTCAAATTTTGAAATTATACTTTTTACCTATAATATAGTTTTAAATACATGCTCAACTTTTAAATTTTATCACTGATAATAATTGTTACTTTACTTTTGACGTCATTATTCTAAATAGAGTCAAAGCCTTTTCAAAATTGGTATATTTTTTTTATAAAAATTTATTATTACTGTATATTTTTTATTATTTAACCTTCACCAAAATTTAAAGTTTATTACACAAAGCTATTTAAAAAATTGGTGGATGCACTAAAAATGCTTAAAAATATAGTCTTACAATGGGGGTGGGGTGGTGTAACAGCAACATTGGCGGCCTTTAAAAGTATATTTGTATTCGTTAATTTACTTCTATCATTATTTAAACAGATTTCTTTAAGATAGTCCTCTAATGTATTTTAAAGATCCGTTTAAATAATGACAGAAGTAAAGAAGAAAATATTTTTAAAGGCCGTTAAATATAAAGGAATTTTTACAGAATAGACCCCATTATGTCTGTATAATTATAGCAATAATTTTGCAAATTTTCTTGAGTTTTATTAAAAAACATCAAAGTTAGCTAGGTATTAATTTACATTTAATTCAAACCTTACTACATCGTGTGTTTCCCAAGGAGAAAATCTGGGACATTTATTTTCATTGTTATTAATGATTTAGTTTATGTATTGAATTGAAATTTTCTATTATTTGCTGTTGTGAATATTAGAACCAAAATCTACTCAGTTACTTCAGTAAATGAACAATAGTATTCAAAATAAACAAATTAAAAAAAATGGATTGATATCGCCGAGGCAAATTTTGAAAAAATTCTACTTACAACACGGAGCTCCTTATTTAAAAAATTCCTATAAGGCCTGTTTGGCATCCAAACTCGGTATCTCCATGGCCAATCAAAATAAAAATCGTATGGTCGACGGATTCTATAGTCAGGGAGGTACGTCATATCGTACGAATAATCGTACCCGTGAACGGGGTCGTACTTTAGTTTTAGCATCTTCTGCAAAGATTTTTTTACTGTATTTACAGGGAATTTCAATCAAAACTAATAAATAATTTTAAAAATGACAGATTTATGCATAAAATATAAAAATATGTCAAAAATACGTAATTTTGCTATAGTATATTCGCTTTTACCTTCTTTTTCCCATGTGTTAATAAATTGAGATAATACGATAGCAACTGTTTTGGATTAACCTAAAATTACTGAGCATTCCTTAATATCTGTTAAATGTTTTTACAATGAAAAAATTAATTTTACCAATAGACAAACAAAAATTGTTAGGAGCTTGACAGAAACAGATTTGTTCAGTATTAATTTAAATTTAATTAATAGTAAGTTTTTACTTAATAGCACAAATATTAACCAGATTTATAATATTATTAATAAACAGCAGTAAACATTTTAAATGATATCACACCTTTAAAAACAGTCACTTTTTATAAAAAAGATCTGCTCTTATATGATTAGAAATTAGAAAAGTCAATTTTATTATAATCAAATTGATGGCAATACACATAACCCTCGTTTAATGTGGAAAACTTTGAAAAATTAATTAATCCATTTAAAAACAATGGTTAAGAAGTCCTAATTAGAGAAAAAATGAATTAGCAAATTGTTTTAATAGATTCTGGCTTAGAAAATGTTGAGTTTACCTATCACATTGATCAAGATGGTTTAAGCGAATTTAAAATATTAAATCTCCAAGAATTAAAAGTAGTTGTATCTTATTTGGCAAACAAAGGGTCGCAAGATGATACACTAACTAGTAAAATTATAAAGAGCAGCTTTAAAGTAATTGGACACGTCTGGTGTCATTTTATAAAAACCTCTCTAGAAAATAGCAGTTTTCCAAATGATTAAAAATTAGTACGGTTAAACCTATTAAAAAAAGTGTCTAACACAAATAAATGTGTTGAAATAAATATTACTCAAAAAATTTAAAAAATATAGCAAAAAGGCAAAGTATTTGATTGGATCAGTAATTACCTTAGAGACAGAAAACAGGTAACAATAATTAATGATTCTATCTCAACATCAATTGATATAGTACATGGCGTTTCTATATTAATGATATCAGCACTTCTAGTGAATATGAACATCTTTTTGCTGATGACGCAATTGTATCTGTTAAAGATAATAATCTAGATGTAGCTATTTAAAAAATGAACAATTCATTAAACAATATTGCTAGATATTTAAAAATAAATAAACAAAAACTAAATACTAATGAAACAAAAGCTACGTTACTTACTATACCTTTTAAATACAGAGAATTAGATTTAAATCAAATTAAAATAAAAATTGGAAATGACAAAATTGAGCTTGTAACTGAATTTAAATATTTAGGATTTATGTTAGATAATCATTGATCACTTAATAGTCATTTTAATTACATACAAAAATGTCTTTAAAGAAATTGTTTTTTTTTAAGAGTCAGCACCCAACTATGCAGTTAAGAATAACAGCATATAACAGTGGCGACTCGTTACTAAAATAATACGAGTTCACAATCTATTTTAATAAAGGTATCTATCTATTCAATGTAACACCTTATATTATATTGTATTTTCTCTTTTTCTCTAATATTCGATTCCAAAAATGTAAAATATGGGGGTTTCTATAGGATGGGATAGGGTGAAAGTTGCGAGTATATAGAGTATTAGTAGATTCGACCGACAACGCTTTACTCCAGAGATCTCTTGGTAATTGTTGAATTTTGATGTAGGAACATGAACTCTTACCGAGATACAGGTTGTTAAAAGTTTTAAAGCAAAATTCAAAATTTTCCATAAATCAGAAATGTCTTTAAACATTTTTTTATTTTATCTACCAAAAATTTATCTTAGTATATGCAGACTTTGTTTAGAAGCAAATTTCTACTACACCGTTCATTTTAGCACCATATAAGGTTATAACTTTTTGAAATAAAAATAAACATCGAATTTAAAAATTAAAATAAAAAATATTTATTCCAGTGTCGTAAAAATAGAGGGAATAACGCGTCACTGTTTGATTTTTTTAAAAGTTAGTTCATGTCAAAATATTATTTTCTTTAAAAGCCTATTGATCACCAAATTTAAAAAAATATTTAAAGGTATTTTTGATTTATAACAAATTTTTAATTTTGGTTTAACACCCTATATCTCGGTAACTGAGCCCTTTAAGATTCTTATATCAAATATCATTAATTAAAGAAAGCTCTTTGGACTAGGGCGTCGTCGGTAGAAATAAACTAACACCCTGTATATGAGCAAAAAAGCGTCTCTCTTTTTATGATTTTTGACATATTTTTTAATTTTTTCATCTTTAAAATTATTTAGAGTGGATAGTTTTCACTGAAATGTTCTGTATTTTGTTCATAATATTCGACAGTGGTCTAGGTAAGGATGAAAGTTATCATTTTTAATATTAGAGCTAACTTAAACTAAAATCTTTGTTTATATTTTCAATATACAGGATGGTCCATAAGTAATAGGATACACAGGGTGTTTCATAAATATATTGTTGTTTACACAGAGATATATGTTTAAATTAACATTTTAATATTTCAATGAAATAAATATCTAATAACGTTAATTGTTTACCGTATCGAATGTCTTGATAAGGTCTCAGAAGATACCAATCGAGAATTTACTATTATCAAAGGAACTATTAATTTTATTAGTAAGATATACAGTGGCTTCGTATGCTTCTAAGTTTTAAAACCAAACTGATTATTATTTAATAATTCAGGTCTAATACTCAAAAATCTCGTTAAACCTATTAATTTTTTAATTACTTTTTTAACAACTTTTGTCAATAAAATTATTAGATAAAATATAAAAATAATTAGTTACGATCTACATGCTTTTCAGTTTACAATACGTTTTTCCGAAACATCCTGTATATTTTTAGTTTGTTTAAAATTACATAAAAATTAACATATTCATAATTTTATCTTACAGAAAAATCTTTTAAATTATTCAAAAATTGATATAAATACTTTTATTTAAATAAGTTGTGAAATTATTTTACAAACTTTTACCAGACCACTTTTTCAAAAATTAAAAACAATCGCTAATATCTATTTCCGTTAAAATCAAAAAATTTGTACGTACCTGTTAAATTAAGACGTCCCACAGATGATATCACTCAAAACCAACTGCAATCACAGTTTTGCAACAAACCACCAAAATCCGTCGAGACTCTAAACTGGTCCACAGCCAAATGCCGCCCGCCATGACACGTATTTATTATGTGTTTATTTCCAAAATATCTTGCACATATTCTGATTTCATCATTTCATCGCAATTAGTCATATGCGCATTCGAAAATAGAGATTTTCAAAATTGCGATACTATTTTGGGATGTTTAGGGGCGTAAAACGTGGGATCAAAAAATTGTACAGGATTGTCACTGTTTTATAGAAGTTGTATTAAATTATAGTAAGTAATTAAATAGTTTATTTTCCAAACTCAAAACATCGTATAGAATTTATAATAGATATGTGGCAAATAAAAAAAAAATCGGTAAAACATTTTACCTAGAACTTCCCTCGATATAGAAATTATAAAAACAGGGAACGCCTAAGTACTTAAATTTTAATAATTTAAAGTTAAAACCACCAAACCAAAAACTCTTTCCAGTTGCACAAACCAAAAGAACAATTTTTTTATTTTCATTCAAGGGGGACTTTTGTTGATTAAATATTATTCATTTTAACGCCAGTTTAAATTTTTAAAAACTTATTTAGGATATGTCATTTTTGGCATCTAAAATTCTCAGATGCTAATTTTAGTCGAAATCTGCCGACTTTTAAAAATATTTTTGAAAAAAAAAACTGCTTACCCTGTATATAACTGATCAGAAGTAAAACTGTTTTGAGCTAGAAAATAAACTTATCTGCATACAAAATTTGAAGTTTTAATATCAAGCCGTTTTTGAGCTATCAGGCCAACAGACGTGAAAATCTCAAATAATCTCGGAAGGTAACTTTTTCAGGATAACAATACTTCCCTTTTATAGAGGAAAGTAAAAACAATAAAACTGATAAGCATATCAAAGCACTAAATAAATCAGACGGATCTAGAGATGGGCGAAGTCTGTTATACATTATTTTTACTGTTTGACAACCTTAAGGTGATTACAGCACCTCTTATAATTTTCAGACAGGCATACCTCAAAAAGTAATTGTTTAAAAAAAACTAAAATTTTGGGAAAATAAATAAGGCAATAATATCTGGAATATGCATATATTTTAAGGTTTTAATTCCTTCCAGTTTCCAAGAAAAAAAGGGCTATAAAATTTTGAAATGAAAATAAATGCATTCCTTAACAACACTATTCTTAATATAATCCCCAAATGTAAGCTCTTAATGTCTTGGTAATGATTTTTTAAAATTCAGTTAAATTAGTGGCTAAAACGCCTCGTTAAGTGCTATCTTCTGGTGTAAACTGCTGTAAATCGTTGCAAGAAACGAATGATGACTGAGAGTGTATGATACGATAGTTACAGACGCCAGAAAGCACTTAATGAGGCGTTTTAGCCATTAATTTCGGCGATTTTTAAAAAATTATTACCAAGAGAATAAGAGCTTATGGGGATTATGATTGACAACCTCTGTTATTTTTAACAGGTCTGTTATTTTATAAACACATAGAAATTACAACCTGTTCACAAATAACGAGTCTGTTAAAAATAACAATATTTGTCCATCATAACCCCTTAAATTTGTGGATTATATAAGAATAATGCTGTCGAGAAATGCATTTATTTTCATTATCATATTTCAAAATTTAAAGAGCATTGATTTTTTTTTTTTTTTTTTTAATATATGCGTATTCTAGATATTATTGCCTATTTTGACAAAATTTTATGAAATTACTTTTTGAGATATGCTTGTCCGAAAATTATAAGGGTACTGTAATCACCTTAAACATTTGGTAATAAAATCAAGATTACCGTTCAATAAATGTTTTTAAACAATATTTTCCAATTAGAAATTTACAGTCAACTTTTAAGATATATTCTTTAATGACGGTTATTTATAATATGAGATGTAATATATTAAATAGAATTTAAATATACATATTGATGCTTTTCTTTCCATTCAACATACCGACTGGTTTGTGAAATGGAAGCATCGATGCTGTATCGCTGCTTCTAATGCGATCGCTCAGAGTTGTTTACTTTGATACGGTAACTGAGGTCCGAAAGTTTTGTATTGCTTAGTCTGTATACAGATTCGGAGATAAAATATCTACAGTATTACGGTTGAGAACGAATGAGGAAGAATTATTACGAATGACAACTCAGAGTGTATGACACGATAATTGAAAGCATATTCCAGCAGAAGGCAGTACTTAACTTGGCGTTTTGCCACTAATTTTGACCAATTTTTAAAATTCATTAAAAAGTCAATCAAAACCCAAATCTAGGAGTTATATTTAATATAGTGTTATTTAAGGATTCTCGTATTTTCAATATGATATTTTAAAATCTAAAGCTTTGTAGGGGCATATACTTTTAAACAGATTCCATTTAATGTAGTGAGAAAGAGTAATGGTTTTCTTCGTTTATATAAAATAACATTTAACTTCATTTAATCTTGGAAATTCATACTAAAATTAATCACATTTTTGGCAGTGTTTTCTTTCAAAAATTTTATAGCAAAGTAACCATGGCGATCTAACACATATTCAAGAAAAAGCAAGTAGAATGAAAGAATGTATTTTATTTTAGTGAGTTTTCTATTGAAGCAGAACCAGCAGAAAGCGCTTGGCTTTGCTTCGGCGCGTCTGACTAATCGCCTGATACCTTTATGTTACTCACTTGACCCATTACACGGATTATATAACATCTTCAAAAAATTCTATACATGCCAGAGACGGCTTTAAGATTTATACGTGCCACTGTTGGCTTTAAGATATTTTTTGTTTTAATTCAAATATTTCTTATTTTTTGTTCTAATTTGATTGTGTTATAATAAATGTTTATTCAACATCCATTTTAGACATATTTTTATAATAAAGGTAGTATGGTGACCATACCAAATTTTTTTGACCCAACGCTGAACACGACAGGTGAAGATCTTTGAAGACTTTTTTAACTTTTTTTAACCTTTATTAGCCTTTTTTACATTTTTTATACTTTTTTAACTTTTTTTACTTTTTTTAACCTTTTTTATTATTTTTTCACCTTTTCGGCCTTTTTTAATCTTTTAAACCTTTTTTAATTATTTTTAACCATTTTAAACTATTTTCAACCATTTTCAACCATTTTCTACCATTTTCTACCATTTTCTACCATTTTCTACCATTTTCTACCATTTTCTACCATTTTCTACCATTTTCTACCATTTTCTACCATTTTCTACCATTTTCTACCATTTTCTACCATTTTCTACCATTTTCTACCATTTTTAACCCTTTTAAAACCATTTTTAAACATTTTTAACCATTTTTAACCATTTTTTACCATTTTTAACCATTTTAAACTATTTTAAACCATTTTTAACCATTTTTAACCATTTTTAACCATTTTTAACCATTTTTAACCATTTTTAACCATTTTTAACCATTTTTAACCATTTTTAACCATTTTTAAACCATTTTTAACCATTTTTAACCATTTTTAACAATTTTTAACAATTTTTAACCATTTTTAACCATTTTTAACCATTTTTAACCATTTTTAACCATTTTTAACCATTATTAACCATTTTTAACCCTTTTGTAACCTTTTTACTCTTTTTAACTGTTTTTTAACCTTTTTCAACTTTTTTTAAACTTTTTACCTTTTCTTACCCTTTTTCAACCTATTTAACCTTTTTATTCTTTATATAACCCTTTTGTAACCTTTTTTACCCTTTTTGACCTTTTTTAACCTTTGTTAACCTTTTTAAACCTTTTTTTAAAAATTTAACCTTCTTAACCTTTCTTTAACCTTTTATAAACTTTTTTAACCTTCTTTTAACCTTTTAAAACCTTTTTTTACCTCTTTTTACCCCTTTTTTTAACCTTTTTTAACCTTTTTTAACCTTTTTTTAACATTTTTTAACCTGTTTAAACCTTTTTTTAACCTTTTTTAAATCTTTTTTTTAACCTTTTTTATCTTTTTTTTAACCATTTTTTAACCTTTTTTAACCTTTTTTTAACCTTTTTTTTAACCTTTTTTTAACCTTTTTTTAAACTTTTTTACCCTTTTTTAACCTTTTTTAACCTTTTTTGACCTTTTTTAACCTTTTTTAACCTTTTTTAACCTTTTTTAACCTTTTTTAACCTTTTTTAACCTTTTTTAACCTTTTTTAACCTTTTTTAACCTTTTTTAACCTTTTTAAACCTTTTTTTTTTTAACCTTTTTTACCTTTTTTAACCTTTTTTAACCTTTTTTAACCTTTTTTTAACGCTTTTTTACCATTTTTAACCTTTTTTTAACCTTTTTTAACCTTTATTAAAACTTTATAAACCTTTTATATTTCTTTTGATCCTATTACCTTTTTTACATTTTTGGCCAATTTTTGATTTTTTTTTAACTTTTTTTGAACTTTTTTGAACTTTTTTGAACTTTTTTGAACTTTTTTGAACTTTTTTGAACTTTTTTGAACTTTTTTGAACTTTTTTGAACTTTTTTTGAACTTTTTTTTTTTACTTTTTTGAACTTTTTTAAACTTTTTTTTAACTTTTTTTGAACTTTTTTTTAACTTTTTTGGCCTTTTTTGCATTTTTTGGCTTTTTTGCCGTTTTGGCCTTTTTTTGGCATTCTTTGGCCTTTTTTTGGAATTCTTTGGCCTTTTCTGGCTTTTTTGGCCTCTTCTTAAACCTTTTTGGCCTTTTTTCATTTTTTGAACTTTTTTTATATTTTTTGACCTTATTTTGCATTTCTTTTTTTTTAGCTGCTCCTCAACACCAGTCATGTATAAACTAATTTTAGGACCTTTTTTACGTTTAAATTATGTAACCCATGTAGCCAGTGGCGTTTCTTACGAGGGTTGCTAACATACGTATGCAGGGTGTCGCGAAATTAGACGGTAATATTTTAACAGCGTAATCTAAATCCTAAAATAGGAGTAAAAGTTCATATAAACATAAGTCCGAAAACGTTTCTTTTCCGAGACACAGGGTATTAAAAGTGAAGTCTTTATGACACACTTTTGTAAATATTTTCTAAATGTTTAAAGATAACTAAGTGAAATATGGTACAAATGCTTATCTTTTTACGCTCTATTTAATGGACTAAACCCCAGTTTTTGATAATCTTCAAAGGTGGGTAAAGGGCTTAGGGTAAAATTGCCCTAAGTTTTTTTTGTTAACAGTGTTTTAACATTTTTGAATATAAAATTTGGAAAACCAATGTTTTCTTTATAATAAAAGTACTTTTGTTGCATCTCGCTAGGACGCACCATTTTCAAGAGAAAAGCATTTGAACATTTCATGATGAGTTGATGTTATCTTATTCAAAAGTGTAAACAATAATTAATAGGTCTGTGGAATCAGAAATTAAATTTTTTTTAACATTGGAAAACCGGTGACTAAAGAAATTTTAGAAAATATTTACAAAAATGTGCCATCAGGACTTCACTTGTAACACCATGTATCTCGAAAACGAAACGGACCTATGTTTATATGAAGTTTTACTCCAATTTTAGGATGTAGAATATGCTGTTAAAATATGACGGTTTCGGGACCCTGTATAACGTTTGCTGGATGCGAAATGTTGTACGCAGTACGTATGTTTACCCCTAAATAAAAGGCTAATTAATTGTAAGAATTTTAATCTCAGTGAGGGACATGCCTTCTTGCAAACCCTCCCACACCCATTTCATATCCATTCTAGGTAGTGAAAGCACTACACAAATATGAAATTCATCATAGTTCATATTTTGATCACTCGGATACTATTAAATTTTAAATTTTATATAAGAGACAATTCTGTCAAACTAATAATTGTAATAATATTTTTTTAGTTATTGAGATTAAATATACGTAAGAATGTGCGAATCTATAAACAATAGCATTTCTATTTTTATTTTGCCTACATTTACAAATAAATCATAAATTTTAATAAAACTATATGAAATAGTTTAGCATTTAGTATTAAAACTGAAATATTATGTGTGGCCATGGAGCAATGTCTAGGCCATTTGGCTTTTGTGTAGAGGTCCCGGATTCAAATCTAGAATTGGAGACTAATAAAATTAGAACTTTCTTTTTAGTTTGTTTTATTAAATAAATAAGTAAAAGTTATAAATTGTTTTTAAATTAGTTGTTTTATCTTAATAATACATTTTCGTAAGTGGGTCGTTGAAAAAATATACTGTACAACTTGAGTGGATTGTCCATATCGCCCTCAGACGATTGAGCACACCGGTTAAGGCGGCGTGCTCAAACCTCGTATTCATCCGATATGGCCATCATATCCACTCTCGTTGCACAAACTACTATTATTTTTCTATGCTTTATGACTTTATTTATTAAACTAAATGCAAATATTTATGAAAATTAGTAGTTTTCTTATAATTTAAGTTATTTATCTGTATAATAAATAAAACGTATAATATCTAAAAAATGTTTTATTGATGACTTAATATTTTAAAAATAACATTTTTAACTATATTTTGTAGACTTTCATTATAAATAAGAGGATTATTATTATTAGCAATATGGCAGTCCTGTCAAGAATGTCGCAAAAAATCTAGTAATCCCTTAAGAACTGGTGGTAGAGCACATTTCGAGTCTAAAACAATGAAAAAATTTATTCATAATAGAATAAAATTAATTTAACACGTTGACTGCTAATGCTAAACTGCCAACACTAAAATGGTTTTTATGATTTTATCCTAGCATTTAAATATATTAGGATAAAAATATAAAAAACAATTATTATAGGGATTCCTAAATATCATGTCAATAAATTTTAGTCATAAAGTAGACCAAGTAATTTCCTTCTTTTCAATATTGACACGACATTAAGAAATTAATTTTTATTTTCTAAAATTTACTAACAATTTTTTAAATTATGAAATAATAAATATAATAAATCTTACCCTTTGAATGCCAAACGGAATACTGGAAGGCATATAATCGAAATGTAACCTCAAATTTTTGTACGGGACCCAAATTCTCGATTTGTAGGGCCAATCGTAATAAGAACTTCGATGTCTTTGGATTTTTTCGTCACAATAAAATCTATAATCGGGGTAATATACGTAATTATACCCCTCGCCGCCAGGGTAGTATTTTATTTGAAGCATAATTTGTTTCTCTGCTGAAATTAAAAAATTACCAATGCAATTAATAATCATTTATAAACCACAGAGGATTTAAATGCTACCCTTGGGACATAAATCGCTATAATAATGTCACGGTTTATAGAAAGTTATATTTTCAAAATTAATTCGTTAGTAAAATAACATCATGTACATAATTATTGTTTATTTTGTTAAATTAGAGTCTAATAACTATATATTAAAAAGGTATACTTGAACGTTAGATATTAAGAATCCTTTCAACTTCATCATGGATAGACATCATCAATGAAATAAAAGTAAGATAATTATCTGAGTGACAGAGAAATTAATATCGAGGACCAGGACGGGAAAGAAACCATTAAAACGCCATGTGAAGTACCCCAAGGGTCTATACTTGGGCCACTTCTTAGGTTCTTTGGAATATTTTGTACGACGGGGTGCTTAAAATTCTTCAACCAAGAGGAGTCAACACAATCGCTTACGCGGACGACCTCGCATTAGTTATAATCGCACACTCTAGTGAAGACAGAAATAATAACCAATAGACCGCTCAACAACGTAGCGGCATGGGATGAGAGAAAAAGCTAGAACTTGCACCGGAGAAGTCAGAAGGCACTGACACTAAACGAAAATTAAAACCGTTAAATATAAAAGTCATGGGGGAAGAATAACTTTTGAAGATTCTTTTAAAGACCTTGTCTGGCTAGATAGAAAAAATACCTTTAAAGAACACATTTTTAAAACGGCAGAAACAGCAGAAAAGTCAATGACGGCGCTTGCAAAAATTATGCCCAATGTAGGTGGTCCAAGGGCCAGTAAACGCAGTACCAGTCTGGAACGAAGCAATAATTAAAAATAGTAGCCGGACTCCAAAAGTTCAAAGAACAGTAGCTATAAGAGTGTGTAGTGCATATCGCACGATCTCAAGAGAAACGGCACTGCTTATAGCAGGGATAATTCTAATAAAGAAACTGGCTGAAAAACGAGTCAGACTATACAACACCCCCAAAGTTGAAAGAAATACAAGAGAGCAAAGAAAACGGACTATCCAAAGGTGGCAGCAATCATGAATGCAACCCGCAACCTGGAAGTGGTTATTGGACCAAAAACTGACCCCATACATAGAAACTTGGTATGAAAGAAAACATTCAGTTTCTTGGTGGACATGGTTGCTTCAACAAATATTTATGGCATCAGCAAGGCGCCCTCAGATGATTGGTACTGCGATGGAGAACGAGATGACAGGTAGTGGTGCGCACGAGACGAGAAAAATCCCGATCCCGTCTTGATCTCGCCGACAAGGATACGGACATTTAAATGTGGTAGATTCACAATCAAAATGATTATCCCTCGCTATCAAAAATGGCTCGCGATTTTTTGGGTACTCCGGCCACATCAGTCCCTGCCGAGAGATTGTTTTCAAAAGCTGGCTTCATCATAAGAAAACATCGAAGCCAGTTAACAGCTGATTCGGCCAGATCTCTTATATGCCTCAATTCTTGGTTTACCTCAAAGGTATTATATTTTAAAAATATTAATACTTTTTTATCATTCGATAAAATGTATGAATATTTATTTTTATAATGTATCGTTTAAACGTATCTATTTGAAAAGATAGTTTTTTATTTATTTTCCAAGAATAATATTATTCGAGATCGAGATCGAGATTGCCCAGTCGAGATTCTCTAAAAGTCGAGATCGAGATTTGGAGTTCGAGATTTTACGAGATCGAGAACGAGATTTGCAAAATCTTGTGTCGTCTTGTGCGCACCACTAATGACATGAAACACGTAATTTTCAGCTGTGACAGGTTGCTGGAAGAGAAAGCAATCATGAACATTAAAATAGCAAAAAAAACGTCATAGAGGAAATGACTAAAAGTGAAAAACTGGATAACTATAATAGAATATATAGTAATAATCATCCGCCTCAAAATAATGCGAAAGTGGTTCCGGGGCGTTACTGCGGTGTAAAGGGAGGTTTGTTAGTGGTTACAAGTCCCACACTACCTGACACATGGGTGTTTTGGTGTCTTTTAAAGATTTTTCCTCCCACGCAAAAAAAAAGAGTTGGAACTGTAATTATTTTAAAGCATCCAATATTGTTTTAGTGTTTCAGTGTTTTTATAAAGGTACGTTAGGTCCTATTATAAGAAGTGGAACCCTTAACAGTTACGGGTTAGTCCCCTAGGCCGAACCTACATTTTTGACATATCCAAGTAGCTTGTGACATTATTACCCCTATATGCAGAAAGTACGTATATCGTGATAATAACTTACAACCCTAACGTAAATACTACCTCTCTCCTTTTTCTTTCATATAGCCATAAAAATAAACAATTTTAGACTGTTTTTTTCTTTAACGATAAAATTATAAATTCCCGATACAAAATGTCAACGTATAAAATAACATTTAAAGAGAATATAACAATATTTGTTAAAAAAAATGTCAAGTCTGAATGAAGAAAGAGAAGATGAAGAAGAATGAGTTGTTAATGAGGTCCTAATCGAGTCGGCGTGTAAATTAATTTTAGCAAGTTAATTAAGCATTTTGCAATTCTGAGACAGCTTCTGAGAGATCGGGCGAGAATGTCTAATTGAGATTAGAAGACTACTGGAGCAGATGGTGAGGTACAGACGTAGAAATCGTAGAAATTAAATTAGTTCATTAGTTTGATGTTGTAGCCTACTGTTCTACTGCTATTGGTTTTGTCTGGGTAACAGTTATATAAAATAATTTGTAAAAATTACTATGAATGGAGAATCCGGATGCTGAAATTGTCTTTTGGCGCTCTGGGCTATATATTTACATTTAAATAAGAAAATTTTGGACAATAAATCATATTAAGCATTCTTTTTTAACATAGCCAAAGTTTTTAAATGTTTACTGTAAATGCTTTTTTATGTTTTCATTAACTATTTCTCAAATAAGTACAGTTGGTTATATTATTGATTAAATTTTCAAAACTTGTGGGTATTAACTTGATTAATGAACGAGTAAAATTTCTCTTCCTTTTGGACATACCCTATTATCGCAAACTACTCGTTTCTAATTTTACTTCTATCTCAACTTACTCATGAACCTAATACATAATCCCCTTTATTGGACAACCCGATACCCAATTTTTATTTCCTGTTTCCTAAAGATATTATTTTAATTAAATTAAAGCCGATAAGTCAGTTAGCTTAGTTTTAATCACTAATTACTATTCTAGTGAGCTTTGAATTACGGAAAGGAATTATCTAAAAGTTTTCACTTTGAATCTAAACGAAAATTAAGAATAGAATGGTCTGCTCCAATTACGCAAAAATTAAACTTTAGTTGGAAAATTTTACTTAAATATATTTTTCTTATAAAAGTATATTCTTCTTCCTCTCTAGTGCGTGTTCTCTTTTCATAAAAACTTGGTTATAAATGAGATCAAAACCAAAACTTTAGACAATGAAGTGCCTGATTTTAAGCCAATTATAAATACTTCTAATTCAAGAATATCTTCAAAATATTCTTTAGCTTCTTTAGATAAAAATGTATAGCAAGTGAAAATTGGTTCAAGAAGTAATTTAATATTGGCGAAAAAGCTGGATACATCACTCAAGAAGTATTGCCAGTCCCAAATAATTAATGTCCAAAATATTCTAAAAACTGGTAGGTACATGTATTATTCAGAAATTAGGTTAGATTAGATTTAAAAGGAGGAGAAAAGGAGAAGGAGCACAATCTACTTTATTTGAAATCCGTGTTAGAAAAACAAACAATACCCACGTCATGACACTGATAGAAGATCGAAATATGTTTTTTAATGGGTGGATATATATAATGGTAATGTAAATAAAATTATTTCAATTTCCAATTCAAAGTTAATTCAGTGCCATCTCTCTATACGTTCATTAAATAATGGACACGCCCATTCTCAAAAACTGTCTTATTTATAGAAATTATTATAAACGTCATAACTTACTTCAAAGTTTCTAGAGGTATAACGACACAGGAATAAAAATACGATATCTCACACTCACTCCTGACGAACAATGGTTTTGACGAATCCTACAGTAGCGTTGTTTGAAAATGCTGTTTGGGAAGCGGCCAAACCTTACTGAGAATCCGATAAAATTAGATTTTTGAAATAAAGATGGGTTAGGCAAACTATCTATGCTCTTATTTGTTCGTGGTAAGTTTATATATAATTATCAATTGTTTCTATAAAAAAAGCCCTAAGTACTTACTTTGGGTTAGATTCTTTGTTAAAAAGGATCTACTTTAACATATTTTTTATATTTGGAAAATTAATCATACAGGATGTTTAAATGAGATTAAGAAAACTGCCAAAAAGCAATTTTTCAAATGGAAACCACCCATTTTTCTTATTTTGTAGCATCAAAAATAAAGATAATTTTATATAAGATTATCTACAGGGTATTCCGTTAATAATTGAATACAGAGAACTATAAATTCCTTGTATAAAAATATTTCCAGATGTCGAATTTAGAATAAGCCGCTTAAGGTATATTTCCGGTATAACCGGAAGTGCCCAATAGAAGAAAATAGGCCTAAGGAAATATAGCAAGCTCCCAAATTAAAATGTTCTCTGACATCCAGTTTCTGAGATATCGATCGATACAGTTCCTGTTGGTCTACCCCGTATACTTTGTTATTTATTTATTGATCCACAAAATATTGTAGATTTTACTCGAACAAAATATTGGAGAAGGTGAGTCACATGCGTGATCAACACTTTTGTTTCTGAATGAAAATTCCGATGAAAAGTAACAGTCAGGGTAGGCGGCGTACGGCGCGGCGTACCAAAAATCAAAGAATTATTTATTTATTTGTTGCGGAAATGTATTAAATTGCTTTGTCAAATTCTTTATTTAAACAAAAAGGATGCATTAAATATACATAGCCTAATAATTTTAATAAGATTATTTACTTTGGCAATTGTTTCTAATATGAAAAATATCCCCCACTTAAAGCTTATTTTTAATTTTTAATGAAAACAAAAAAAATATATGGACATGTAGGTAAAGGTTAAATATGTGTTTCGGAGTCACTTTTCCAATATTTGATATAGTTTTTTTATTTTTAAAGTATTGAGAAAATCATTTTGAAAAAAAAAAAAAACGAAATTGTGCTATTTGTTCCATGAAAATAAATTAAATTTTGGTAACGTGGCTGCATAGAAACACATTATTTCACCTATATATTTTTTATTCTATTAAAAATAAACTTCAAAAGTGACTTCTGGCACTTTTGAAGTTTATTGCATGGATATATTTCTAGTAAACTACCTCTTGATAAAACATTAAAGCTCCTATTATATTAGACAGTGTAATAATTTAAAAATGAGTGACATAAAAATAAAGTAACGCAATAGGCCGACGATGCTGATAGTTTTCGAGCCATTATCATAAGAAACTAATAATAATTATAATTTCGTTATCTGTGTTTAATGATGTTAATATAAACAGACACCCCTATCTCATAAAACATTTCATCTCCGTCCTTGGGAATTTCGTTGATCGTTACATTCGTATTAAATAGAGAGTCAGAAAAAAACCCCTTCCATGTGTGGATTACTTACAAGAGTCAAAAACGTAAAATCACTTAAAATCAGTTTTAACTCTGCAATAGAGAGTACAATTTTGTAAGATGATAGTCTAATATTTGGAGGCGATGACAAACGGATGTATTTCAAGTAAATAAGCAACAGACGGATTACGGATTAAATAATATCAACACACCCATAAACTAACTTTCGACGAAGTTAGATTTGTATCGGTTTATCGATTTACAATATTTATTTTATATTTTATGAACTACATTTTTTAAATATTCTTGTCTAATAAGTACGACGGCTAAAGCCCATATTAAAAGATGAAAGTGTATGAGGGGTTAAAATGGACACTTCCTACAAATAAAGCCGTAGACTGTGGTTCTTTTTTACCTTGGGCATCTGTTTCAACAGTTAAATGTGTTTTACACGAAATTACAAATACAGGCTCCTAACAAGCTCATAAAATGCATACCCTATCAAAAACAAATTATACGAAGACAGTAAACATTTTTTTAAATAAAGCTCAAACCCTTAAAGCTATTGTAGTGAAATTAAGAGAAAACGAGGAAATTTCTTTATTCAGCCGTAAAACTTTACGAAACATTTTATGGGCCTGAAATTTAGTTTAGTCACACAATGTAGGTTATCAATTTTAATTGAGAAGTCAGATATAGTGTCCTGGCGATGGTGTTATTTACGAAGTATTAAAAAGTTTAAGAGATATTAAAAAATATACTACCTCGACAAAATGTGGGTAAATGCTGGATACACGGTGTCTAAAATATGCCAAGATATTTTTGTTACGAGTCATTGCCTGGTTTTTGTGGAGGAATTATTTACAGGTTTAAAAGAACCATCAGGTGAAGGACAGCGACTAATTGTTACCCATTCCAAGAGTGACAATAACTTTTTAAAAGACAGTGCTATTGTGTTCGTGGACATGAATGCAGAATGCTTTAAAAGTGGTTAACTGAAGTCATACAGCGTGTAGAAGCAAATTCAGTTATTGTACTAGATAACGGTTTTTAAAACGCATTCCGACCATGTCAAATAGAAAAGCAAATATGCAAAACTGGCTTCGAGATAAAACAATAACATTTACTTAGGAAATGCTTAAAGTGGAATTATTGATTCCACCCTGTATAAGGTAGACCTACTACAATATTCTTTGAGCACTTGTGGCTGTAATTCTTACATTTTAAAAATATTAATACCGAAATAAAATTTTTTATAAAAAAAAGTAAAATCTGCTTCTCTTCTTTTTTCTATACCATCTGTTCAAATTTTTTTACTTATTCCCTGGTCTCCTGCCTGTTACTATAACTCCCATATTTCTCTTGCTTCTCCTACTACTATTCCTTTTTTATAACTACCTCGTTCTGTACACCTTGTCGGTTTGCTCTCTGCTTTAATCTCCTTCGTGCTTCAACTCAACATTTTCCTTTCAATTAAAATAAAACTTTATTTATTACTATTTTACCTATCAATTTTATTACCTTCTCTAACTACAACATCTTTCTCCAAATTAAATTTCTACTGACAATTCCAAAAATTATCTGACCACCTATTCTTAATTCAAATATGACAACTCTCTAAAAACAATCAAATATGACGTCAACGATACAGAACTAAAACATAGTACCAACAGTCCAATGACGAAATCATGACAATATATGTTGTCGATACAATGACTTACGATTGTGATATTGCATTACTAAGGCTTCTCCCTTGTCACTGCGAATTCAATCCTATTGATCAAATTTGGACGCAAGTGAAAAGATTTGTGGATCGAAAAAACAATACATTTAAAATAGCCGATGTCAACTTTTACTAAAAACTGGTATATAAGTTTGAAACCTATAGATTGGCCAAATCCTATTTCTCACTTAATTAAGAAAGAATTTAATAAGGGGCGCTTGAACGGTATGACCAAAATTTGAACCTTTAGTCATAATTTTAAGTTCCGACGATAAAGGCGATTCCTGTGATAGTTCTGCAGAATCAGTGGATCACAATACTTTATAAATTCAGAAATCGTGTAAGTGATAACTTAATTTACAGATATTTATAATAGACAAAATAAAATTATAAACAAGATGATTATTACAACAAAAATAGATACGTTTACGTGAGACCCATGTGATACCATTCATAATTCACCGGTATAGTACAATGATTGTACGTAAGCAGGAATGACTCACCTTCTCCAATATTTTGTTCCGAGTAAAATATCTGGTAAAAACACTTTTCTATTTTTGTTACTACTGAATTATAATACTAGTGTTAAACAAATATAATTAAAAATGGTACTATTCAATCAATATTGTATATTTTAAATATAAAAAACATGTAAGGATTCATACAAAATATACATATAGTATTAATTCGGATTGTAGAGAGATACTTCAACTTCTAGGTTAGAATCTATGTTCGTAAATTATATAAATTATTTCGAACCTAAAAAATAATAATACCATGTAAGTATATTTAAACGCATTTTAAACTTCAACTTACGCGTAGCTGTCTTAAAGAGTATTCCGTGGGAACGTACTCTAATAGATGAGTAGGCCAATAATGGGGGTACCAATTCCGGTACCTATCTGGAGCGAATTGGTCCTTTGCATCAAGGGTACTATAATCTAGATAAAATCTGGTAGCCGGAGCTAGTAAATATTGGTATCTGCTACCGTATTCTGTATCGTATCGGAGTTTCAACATTTTCCTAAAAGTGTGTACATGTTACCAGTGGCAATTTAATTCGTACAGGGTGGACAAATTCAATCAGGTTTCGGTGTTTATATTAAGTACGCACAAAAACAAAATTGTTACCAATTGTTTTTTTAAGAGCAGTACAAATCAATAATCGTAATATTTAAAATTTTAATTTAATATTAAATCTCTTTAAAAATGTCACAATATTCAAATATAGAAGATTTAAGAAACATACCTACAAAACCTCTCACCAGATGAAAAGATATACTCTGTTTAGAAGACCATCTGAGCAACTAAAAGACTCTTTATCTTCATTCCTTCCATCTGAAGGAACAATAAACAGAAAGCAGACTTGTTTGGTGAATATTTGTTAGATACTTTTATACCCAATCAGGTGAAAGAAGAAAATAGTTTGCCTGTAATAGACAATTAAAAATCTGAAAACATCACCAGTGTTACACCAAAAAAAGTTGCTGAAGAAATTAGGCAGTTGTCAATAAAATTTATTATCTGTTTAATTCAGCTTACAGATTAGAACATTTTCCTGCTTGCTGGAAGGTTGCACAGGTAATAATTTTGCCAAAACAAGAAAAACCACCTAAGCTATGTAGAATTCTTATAGGCCTATTTCTCTCCTACCAATTATGTCAGAATTATTCTATAACATACTGTTAAAGATATTTAAACCTTAAATAAAAGATAAAAAATTCATGTTTCGGCAGAAATATTCTACTATTGTGCAAGTGTCCAGAATCATGGATATTATAGCAAGCCCTTGAAGGCAAACAAGTCTTTTCTGCAGTATTTCTAGACTAACCAAGCCTTTAACAAGGTGTGACATGAAGGTTTTGTATAAAAACTAAATAAAATGCTTCCTAAGCATTATGCACAGATTATAATTTCATATATCTCAAACAATCAAGAAGGAAGAATATTCTAATTTGAAAGAAATAGTAGCTTAAGTGCCTCAAGGAAATGTTCTTAATTACTCTTGAAAATGGAAGATATAGACTCTTGCAGATGTGAGGGGGTATCTGCGGTGTTTAGCTATTTTAACGTATTTCCCTATTTTCTTTGTAGACAGTGCCAATTTTATTTTTCTTTAGGAATTTACCAATTCGGTCAGTGACACCTTCTACGTTCCCTTGGACGCGTAGTACGGGTTATGTCTTTTTTGGTGTATCCGTTTGCTTGTAACACTGTTGTCAGGTGTTTCATTTAATCGTTGATTTACATATCCTTAACGCTCTGTTTACTAAGGCGTTGATAACTGTGCGCTTCTGTTTTGAATGATGGTTGGATCCATATTGTAGGTATCGATCAGTATGTGTCTTCTTTCTGTATACTCTGTTGCCTAGTTTATTGTCTTCTTGGCTGACTAACACATTTAGGAAAGGAATTTGCCAGTTTTCTTCAATTTCCATGATGAGTTGGACTTTATAATGAAAACTGTTCAGATGGTTTGGGAAATTCTGGATGTCTTAGCTCCCGTTGCTTCAGATTACAAATGTGTCATCTACATACCTCAGCTAATGCTTTGGTTGTTTTTCAGCAGTGCGAATAGGTCTCTCTTCAAATTTTTTCATGTAAAAACTGGGCTGAGTGGACTGCCCATGGCGACTCCGTCAATTTATTCATAGAATGTTTGATTCCACTAGATATATGATGTTATGAACAAGTGTCGGAAAAGATTGATGAGCTCTGGAAAAAACTCTCTTATGTAGCTGACTACTTCTTTGAGTGTCACATTTGTGAATAAGCAGATGATATCAAAGCTGACTAGGATGTCGTTGGGCTCTAAGCTGATACTCTTTAAGTGTTAGATGAAGTGCGTAGAGTCTCACACGTAGGTTTTTGTCTTGACCACGTGTGTTTGCAGAATTTCCGCCAGATATTTGTCCAGGTTGTAAGTTGGTGATCCTATGGCATTTGATATTGGTCTTAGTAATACATTACCTTGGTGAATTTTTGGTAATTCATATAGTCTTGGTGGCAGAGCTTCAGTAGTGCAGATTTTCTTTTTTGTCTTCGGTGGTAGTGATGACTTTTTATTAATTTGTTGGTTTTTTCTTAAAATCTTTTGTGTTGGATCTTTCGACAATTTTCTTCCTGTATGTATCTTGATTGTCTGCAATCTTACAAAGAAAATAGAGGAATACCTTAAAACAACAAAGGACCGCACATACCCCTTTACATCAGCAGGAGTCTACAAAAAACAACTTGTGAAAAAGTATGCATAGGACAAACAAAGAGAAGCATTGGTACACGACTAACAGAACACAGACAAAGTTGTCATTTAGGACAAACCGAAAAGTCTGCAGTCGCCGGACACACATTATCCGACGGAGTACACAAGATCCTTTTCGAAAACACCGATCTACTAGCAACATCAAGTTATTACTTGACCATACTGCACTTGGAGGCTATAGAATTATACAAGCATAAAAAGAACTTCATTAGAAAGGAAGAAAAAACAATATTACCTAGGATCTGGCACACATAGTTTAAAAACGCGAAAATAAAACCGCCTAATATCAGTACCGCCAAAAAGGAGCGCACAGACAAGCATATAAATACCACACTCCGAGCAAAGGGCCAAAGGATGATTCAGTTTCAGTTAATACGTCGAGAAGAGTACTTCGTCCACGTCACGTTTGGTAGTAATAACCAAGCAAGACCCCGGAAATAAACAATTAAATTGACGCCGGCCGTGAAAGCCTACATTTTTACAATTCTCTAGATAGTTGGATTTATTAATAGAGAGTAAGCCCACCAAATTGAAATATATTCATGTACACTTTACTAAAAAATAAAATAAAAAGCAAGTCTCTAAATAATATTGGATAAAAAGATAAAGTCAAATCAATGATATTTAATTTAAAAACCTGATGTGTAGCGCCACCCTGTATAGCCATTTTACTCCTCGAAATAGGTTGAGATTGAAACGGTATGAAGTGTCAATTCCAGTATCTAAACACATTTTCAAGATATCGATACCAAGGACTTTATAATTATGTTCTTTTTGTGTAATCTGATAAAGGCAGATATACAAAGAAAATGTTATTTAAGTACTTGTAATTATTTTTGCGAAAATCACTCCCAGAAATTGATTGATTTTTTAATTTGTAAGTTCATCCTCCAATTACATACAAGATTGTAATATTATCTAGATAGCTTTAGATTTGGATAAACAAAATATTAATGAACCAAAGAAACGAATTTAAATCAAAATAATTATTGGTCATAAGGCAACCACAACATGCATTTATTTGTTGGATTAGAAATATTTATTAAGCATATTTATAAAGATCTGGATTATAAGTTAATGAAGTTTGATAAATGGAAACTTTTATTAAATATGTTAGTTTCTATACAACATACAGGATGTTCCAAAATTAGAGGTAAATATTTGACCAGCATGTTATTCTGGTGAAAATAGGGCAGGAATTTCTTGTAAACACAATGTCCAAAAATACCTTTATCCAATTTTTTAGGAATATCGCTTCAAAGAACGCCACGCATGCTAAATTTAAACATATTTTAAAAAATATATTTTTTTTAACACAAAACTAAGTTAGCCGTTAAAACAACAGTTTATTTATATAAATGTTATTTTAGTTATTTAGTTTCGAAAAATGCCCATAATATGTAAAAATTATTTTAAAGACAAAGTAAGATGCTACAGTCCTTTTGGAAGATGTCTATTATGCTACCTGTCAAGTACTTACGTCATCTATCAAGTCAAACAGTGTTACCAATTCCCATTTTGTTATATCGTATGCATGGTTTTTTGAAGCGATACTCATGGAAACTATCAATCCTATCGAAGTGAACCAAAAGTGTCTATTTGTACTAAAAAAGGTTGAATTTTATATTATACGTATCGTCTCAAAAATAAGAAATTTTAGAAAATAAAAAGTTTTAATACTTTTTATACAACTTTCTAGTTATGGCGTCCCAGTTAAAAGGATACAGTTTTTGAACTAGTTGTTACATTCAGAATATTAATTTTAAGAGAAATTTAAAAAATAAAGTATTTATCAGTACTGGTTTCGAAAATATCTTCAGAAACCCATCTTCAGGGAGTTCTTTTTAATAGGCATTTTTGAATATAATGTTTATAGGAACTTTCTAATTTATTTTCACCTATAAATCGGCTGTTTAAATATTTACCTCTAATTTTGTATTAACATGATATCCAAAATTTAGACAATTTGAAAGGTTTCAGTTTTGATTTGCGTTAAGAACTTTGCGCGTCATCTGCCGACAACTGAAAACACTACAATTCAATTTTAAACAGAATATTGTACAACAAACACATTCACACTTTATTATTTTGTATTCATAACTCCAAACAAACTTTTGACACAACTTTTATTAATGTCCATCTCGTTTAATTTACCGCCCACAAAACTTATTATTATGACTTCATTGCAAGCGATGATGTAACCGATATCTCAACTTATTTTCGAGGAGTTTCGCTTATGCCAACTTACGTTTTTTTCGTGATAAATATGCTTTAGCACAAGACACTCGGTTTTTGCCAGTAGGCAGGTAAATACAAGCCAATATAAACCTCGAAGTTTTGGTAGACGGCCAAGAAATTCGTGAGTCTATTCGTGTAACTGGGAAAATAGGTAATAGGTGAATTATTGGTGATAAATCTCAGTTAGGTATTGGAACAGATATTTGGGTGATTTATATGGCATAACGTTATTAGAAGGAATTGTGATATATACAAGGTGTTTCATTAATATGTGTAAATATTCTGGAAAAATTTGAACTCAAAATATGACGATTTAACTCAAATTACTTAGACGAATTATTGTTCCTTACTAAGTTATTTAAAAATGAATTTTGATCATTATTTTAATACTTCCAAATATGACAGTAACATAATTAAATTAATATTTACTAATATGAACAATAAATTATATTAAAATCAAAATAATAGTGCAGCAGGCAGCAGCTTTATGTTTAACTTTAAATATCTCAAAAAATAATGATGTTATAATATGTTATTTACGTAAAAAATATTGGAGAATCGAAAAATTATTCTAAAATGACATTTATGCCAGTGACGTAGAATGCAGGAAAAGAGAATTCTGGTTTACTATAATTTGATATGTCTCAGACTACTTGAATTTACTGTCGAATACCATAATGAAATATTGATTAAATCTAATTTTTAAATACTCAGTAAGAAGCAATATTTTATGTCAGTGATTTGTGTTACATCTTCATGTTTTAAACTTAAAATTTTCCAGTAAGAATATGTAAAAAAAGTAGAAGGTTTTTGCAAGGCTTCAGAGGGTGGGATTTTTGACACATCGTCCCCTTGATAATAAAATTTGACCTCTTTTAACTGCTTTGTTTCTGAGTTTCGTTAATACACCCTGTATTCTGCACCCGATACCAAAAAATATAAAAATTCACAACTAAAAAATGCCGACAAAGGGGTCTGTCGTCTGCGCCTTTGTCTACTCCACGTGGACTTGAACAACTCGAACCTGCAGTCCACGTTGATCATGCATTACGCGTTCTTATTGGTTAATACTTTAAAACAATAGATTAGATTAGACCGCGTGCTGTAAAGAAGAACAGAAACACAATGTTTTTTGCATAGACCTTTACCTCCATGGTTTTTTGCTAGTGTTAAACAACTATTTTTGTTTGTCACTTGCCAAGCAAGAGAGATGTTGCCAAACAAGAGAGAATTTAAGTCAGTTTCAATTTTCTACTAATTAAACAAATCTACCTTTAGTTTGTCTCATTAAAAACTGAATATGATTGCCAAATTTTTATTTTAATGAGGAATATACCACACCTGAGTTCAATCATACGTTTTAACTGAGCATTGCCAAATAATTTCAATTTAAGAAATAATTTATGAAAACAAACATGGTTTCAACGGCAGTGATTGTTGCACACCAAAAACCCGTATTAACCAAGGACGTAGCTTTACTTATGTGAGTTATACAACACCATAATTTGCCTAATAATTATTGTCTAATGATGATACACATTCATTTAGAGACGTGATTATGCATTGTTGCTAGGTATCACAGAAAATATATTTCTAAATGATATAATATGTCTGACTTGGAAGGGCTTTGGCGCACTTCTTCTATATTAGATGTTAACTTTTTATAAATATAGGAAAAAGCAGAATTCGACAAAATGTCTTTGTCAATTCACAAAGGAGTAAAACAAACTTTAAATTATAAAGTTTTTTATTGAATATTTGTTTGTTTTCAAAATATTGTATCATAAACTTTTATTTTTTTAATGTTTTAGATTATTTCTAAGATATGTTTATGGAGTTCCCCAGGGTTCCAATCCAATACCACTATTATTTTTACTATTTATTAATGTTATACTTTCATAGAAATAGTATAGAAAGTCAATTCCGTATAACAGAAGTGAAACTATATAGAGCAAATAGTATGTCGGAGCGCATGCGCATAACGCTGCCGGCTTGGACAGGACCAGCTCAAGTTTTAGATTGATCAAATACATAAGTAAATAAACACGATGTTTTATCAATCATACATGGTTCTGAAAGTCCTTGTGAAAGCGGAGCATTTTTTTACAGAATCATGAAAGAAAAATACTTTAAAATGTTTTTAACTTTGTAACTTTCCGCTATCACGTGATATATCACATGCAAAATATAATTGTGATTTCATAAAAAAAATCTATATAATTTTAAACCTAGCTTTTAAGAAAACTAAACAATATTTTAAAGTGTGATGTGTTTTAATATTTTCCTGTTAGTTGTGGGGGTTGTAACTAAAAAAGAAAATTCCTAGGTAAGTGAATGATTATATGTGGTTTAGATAACAAAAGTCAAAGTCATTTTAGAGTACTTTAAAACAACTCAGTTTCTTAAGACGTCTCTACAGCCCCTAGGCTCATTTAATGAACGGTTTTTTATATTAAAATTAACGCCAGGAAGTATATTTTTCCCAAAAGCTACGTTTAAAGTCAATCGCGCATATACGGCAGATTTCTAGGGGCGAACGCCAACCTTCAGTACTGGAAGTAGATCTTCAAGTTGATGTTTTGGGAAATCAAAATTTAAATATGTTTTTGTTTTCTCACCCTGTACAATAAAGGATAATTTAATGTAATGTATTAGTTAAAATACTTTTAAATTTGAACTCAAATTAATATTATCGCAATGTTCATTTTCTTTTTATTTTTTGGAAAATAATTACCAATTTTATCTATAACACTTTATTATACAAAACGTCCCTAAAATGTTGTGTGTGGAATAAAAGAAGTGGCATCTACTTCCGTTATTACCGGAAATGACAGAACTGTCAAAATATTTTAAACGAAAAGACCTATTTACTATTTTTAACTGACTTGAATTCGTCGGATTCGAAACTCTTAATTTTTTAATGTATATTCAGCGATACATCTTTTCCGATTTCTATGATTCCATTTATTAGTTTGTCAAATTCAGATGTAGATAATTTTCGCGTATATAAGTGATGCCGCGAAACGAGACGAGACGAGAGAGATGCCTCTCTCGTCTCGTAGGGCGAGAGAAAAGTGTTCTCTCGTCTCGACGAGAAGGCACTTCTCTCGCTCGAAAGAGCCTTTCTCTAGTCTCGTCTTGTCTCGTCTCATCTTGTCTCGTCTCGTTTCTCTTGTGATAAAAAATATCAATTTCAAATTTGGAAAAGATATACTTAGAAGGAAACTGTAAAATTTTGAAGACAATAACAAATCATTTTTCATGTAATTTATCTCATCAGTACCCAAATTGGCAATAAGAAATACTTAGAGAATTATCTCGGTGTCTCTCTGTCTGTCGCTCTGTCACAATCGTTTTACTTAGAGTCTATTTGACATTGAAATTTGAGGTAATCAGTGGCTCAAATTAGGCGTTAACTAAAAATGTAAATACTTGGAGGTTAGTCAAATGAAAGCCTTTTGAAGCATGTTTGTTTTACTTTTTCTTTGACAATTTTTCGAAAAAACACTTAAAAATTGCTGTATTTCTCATTTATCTCCAAAAGTAACCTCAAAAAAATTGGACTGAATGAAAATTATTACGCTTCTGTCCGTTGGATAGTTTTTTTTTGTACAAAGAACGAGAGGTACTGATACTTTGTATCAGGGCGTTAAACATTCACTTAAACATTCAGAAAAGTTTGCTGTTGCGATTTTTTCTTTGAAATTTTTGCCAGTGCTGTAGATTTAAAGGCCCAATATTCTAAGGAGAAAAAAAATTTAAACCGACCCCTTTAAAAAAAGTTGGGGGGTTGGGTACCTTTTAACCCCCCCGTATTTTTTTTGACATAAAGAAACGTCCGTTATCGATCTTAAAATCAAGAAGAACTATGAATTTTTAAATTTTTTTTGTAGCAAAATGAACTTTGTATCTTTCTTGGTTACAATTTTTTAACTGAATTTCTAGAATAATTCGTCCGTCTTGGACTTAACATATCAACAAAACTAGGGCTGTGTTTGAGCCGCCCCTGCAAAAACTACCTCTTTTATTTATATTTTTGTATTCAAGTAGGAGAAGAACATGTTGAACATTTACTAAATTAAATATTTTATAAAATATGTATATTAATTATTGTCAAGTGTTTATTTTTAATTGTTAATTTTTTGTTAATTGTTTAATTTAAAAAATAAGTTTTTTAATTATTATTAAATTTATTAAATACATTTTCAAACTAACGTGTATTTTTATCAGTCGCACACCATTTTTATGGCGCCATTCCAATATTATAAATACCATTTTTAAAAAAATATAAATAAAAGAGGTAGTTTTTGCAGGGGCGGCTCAAGCACAGCCCTAGTCACACCACTGATTTTTATATGCGTTTTTTTGTACAATAACTTCTGACCTACTCTTAGTTTTGTTAATATTGTATTGTTTGTTTATTTTAAACAACTATTTATTTATTAATAATTTATTTAAACACTTATTTATTTTAAAACAATCCTATTCTAATTTACATATATTTCGAATGTCCCTAAACTGTTCACTATTTATTTTCACAAATGTTTTTATATGACTGACTGCTGCGTTGTTCCTCCACCAATTTTATATACAGATTTAAAATTATGGTGAAGGTTCTAGAATGTTCTTCGCCAAAACTAGAAACATTATCCCATTCTTTCTCGAATAGTAATCAAAAGCGCCTTCGCCATAGTGGTCACATATGTTTGGTTTAATTATGTATAATAATCGGACAAGTTGAGCCTCAAAGGCCAAATAAGATAGAGAGGAGGATTAGAGCATGACTGAATAATGAAATGACTCATATTACAATATGTTAAGTCTAGGACGGACGAATTACTCTAGAAATTCAGTTAAAAAATTGTAAATAGCTCGTTAACTAAGAATATTACAAACTTCATTTCGCTATAAAAAAAAATTAAAAATTCATAGTTATTTTTGATTTTAAGATCAATAAAGGAAGTTTCTTTATGTAAAAAAAAAACGGGGGGTTAAAAGGTACCCAACCCCCCAACTTTTTTTAAAAGGGTCGTTTTAAATTTTTTTTCTTCTTAGAATATTGGGCCTGCAAATCTACACCACTGGCAAAAATTTCAAAGAAAAAGTCGCAACAGCAAACTTTTTACAAAAAAAAAAAACGATTTTTGAATGTTAGTTTAACGCCTATAACTTTGTTGGAAGCCAGTTTTTGATATAGGTAAATATTGCTAAATCCACTTATTTTTTGGTAATCTATCTGAGGAATTTATGACATACTTTTTTGAAACACCCTGTATAGTAGGTATATTTAAAGAAAGTTTAAGTGTATTTCATTTAAGAATTACATATTATTTTTATTATTAATATAATATTTCAGCATACTTTAATATACCACAGAAATGTTGAGTTGAATCAATATAAACTTTTAAAACGAAAAACTACTTCAATTCTGTCCCCGTCGGCGTCGGCACAAATATTAATATGTTCCATAATCCCTTATAGATTATTGTGTGATCTTGGAAACAGTATTTTTGTTGTATTCCCAGTCGCATGTTTGATTGATCGGACATTCATTTGAGATCTCGGTCGAGTTCAAGTTGAATGATTACTTTTCTGATTGTGTTTTGCTATTATTTCTTGATGAAGAATCGGAGGAAAAGAACGAAAGTAAGAAGTTTCAGTGTCATTAGGAGTTTGTTTCGAGATATTTGTCCCTGTAACTTATTGTCAAGTTTATAAGAGAGTTTTGATTTAATCAAGGGTGTAACGTTGATATTTTAAAAGTTATTAAAAATTATAATAATTAGTAACGACATAAATATACAGTGTGTCTACTTAAGTTGGAACTATAGGAAAACTTTTTTATTATTGGTTTTGTAAAAAAATGTATTCTTGTATTCTTGATAAAAAGTTCTGCATGGTCCAAAACTTAAAATGCAACCATCAGATATCATTTTTTTAAGCCGTGTACGAGGTTTGTCAAAAAATATAAATTTAAAGGACCTTTATGTTTAACAAACCTCGTATACGACTAATAAAAATTGATATCTGATGGTTGTATTCTAGGTTATAGACCATGGTCCAATTTATATGAAGAATAACTTTTTTCATAATATTAATAATAAAAAAGTTTCTCATATGCCACTAACTGTCTACGTCTACGCCATAGTGTAGCTCTTTCAAACCAAATTTACTTAGTTTTAAAAGCAAACCATCATGGTTTACCTTCTCAAATTGCCTACCAAGGAAAATATTTTTGGTAGTATGACAAAAAGTTTTTAACGAAGAAACATAATGATTAATCAAATAATAAAACTAAACAGTAAGTAAAAGAATAATGTAGCATATTTATATATAATCGTATTTCGCGGTTACTTATTAATTTTGGCAACTCTGAAGTATATAATATATACTATAACAAAGTAGGGGGTACAAAATAGATCATTGAAACACCCCAGTGTAACCGTTGTGTGCTCGTCGGATACTGTTCTCGTTGTGAAATTGTAAAGACAAGTTTAGAATTAGCCACCAATTAGCATTAGGATTTTTATTAACAAAAACGCAAAAATATATATTAAAAAAATTTAATAATTATTTTATTTACATATTTGTTATATTGCTTTTTTATTTGTGGACATTTTACAATCATTATTTTCCATATTATTTAACAAATATATACTTGCTTTTGTAAATATCACAATAAAAAAATTAATACCAGGTATTCTCTAACGAAATATGACTACCATATTTTCGAGGAATTCTGTTTCAGACATTAAGCAGGTATAGATTATTTCTTACCTAAAAAAAATAAGGAACATATTTTATGTTTTTTTATAATAATCACCTAATTCGAGAGATTATAAATAATGTATTTGACATTCAAGACAGTATTAGAAAAGTATCGATGGTTTGACAGTTGACAAGTGTGACTGTCTAGTAAAATCAATGCTTGTTCAGTAAACTAGATTGTATCAAGTATCTAGTGCATAAATTGAAGTTATACCAAAGTATATTAACCGTTGAGTAGCAACAGCTGGGGAACCGAATTCTAGTGCGCCGACGCGAAATAGAGAGGCAAGACGTCTTCTAAAGATGTAAACAACCCCTTTCACTTTAGTCCGGCAGCTGATATAGGAATTCGTTGTTGTGGATTTATTAGTCAAAAATTGTATTCAGCGACATGTTTAAACAACGTGAAATTTAAAGTTTGAGACAACTCGATTAATAAATAAGAAGGTCCATAAGTAATAATTTCTATTGTTATCAAAAATCAAAACCCTGTGCACCTACCAACTTTCAAGTCTCTAGCTCATCCGGACGTAGGTAAAAAAATTTAAATTTATCAATAGTGATATATATATTTTTATATTTATTACATAAGTTAAATACTCATAAATATAAAACTGCCTAATGACCAAACCTTTATTATAAATGTAAACTACAAAAGAGTTTTACTTCAAATTACGTCGAGCAGTGTAAACATCACATTCAAGACCAGTTCATAATTCGAGCAGTGTTTTAGTGTGTCGTTCCGTCAATAACGTCAAAATAGAGAGAAAGAAAATTTGCACCACCCAAGATCAAAGGCACCGACGCTTTATGTCGCTTCTCAACGGTTAATATACTTTAGTTATACCAAAAATTCTAAGTAGAAAATATTATCAAGTAGGTACAGTAAAAACCACAGATTTATCGGTCCATTCGTTACCGTATTAGATTTTTTGGTTTTTAAGACACAAAGAGGTTAAAGAAAAATGTTAAAAATGTAGGTAAGAAAATTTCGTCCTCCCATAGAAAGAGGACCGCACTAATTATTAATAATGAGACAATGATAGATGCACATTTGATGATATCTACAAATAACCTTTATCGATTCCTTTTAATAACATTTCTTACCCTAAGTTTCCTTAAGTTATATTCAGTAGGCCACAAATTTGACATGTGTCTAGGCCAGTATTGCTTTATCCAGTAAACTGATCTAGCTGACCAGTTTATTCCTAATAAATCATCATAATAATTGTTAATATCAGGATAATATACTAAATTTCTTCCATAGAGGTAGTTGTATTTCAGTTTCAACATTATGTTAGGTCCTATAAAATAAATATTTTTATTTAAATAAATTCGTTAAATTAATGTGGTTGAGGATTTATTTAGCTATTTATTTAATTTTTTATTGTAATTATTAACCTACACGGTCCATTGAGTGTTATTTCGCAAAATAAGGTCCTGAACCTATTGGTAAAACGTTTACTGTTTTATATGAATTTAAATTTAGCCTTCTAGATTAAAACCAATTCAAATATAAAAAAGAACATAATTAATAGTTCAGTTTTCATGTCAGTAGCTAAATTAATTATTGAAAAATTATTCATACATCGCCAAATATTAAAGATCATAAATGGATAAATGTCAAGTTATTAGTTCGGTAAATTTTTTTATTAACAAATAAAAATCAATAAATGAATATATGTAATGAATTTATTTATGTTTTAAATTAAATTCTGGTAGGAGGTTTATGTTTTCAACAAGCTTTTTTAATCTACAATAATATTCACATGCAATTAATCAACATTTTTTTTAAATTCAGAATTAAAATAGTTTTTAAATATGTATTGTCTAATTATTATTTCCTATTATTCTATCAAAATAATTTGTGATAAATAAAATTGTACTAAATAATTCCTTCTCGAAAATGAAATTCAATTAAAAATCAAACGAATTAATGAACAGAAATAAAAAAATATTAATAGACACTTACGATTATCTAAAAACTATACAATAACTTCACGCCAGCACTTCGAATTATTATATGAAACAAATAGTCGATTAGATGGGGCTTTTGTTAGGAAAATGCCAGGGAATTATCTCAAAAATCTTAATAATCTTTGCCAAAAAACTAAATTTAATTGCAACGAATTTATTTGTGTCATTTTGCGACACGCGTGTGATTTATCTGGACAATATGTATCAATTAGATAAGTTAGCTAGAAAATCATTAATTACCAGTTTAATTGTACTACATGAAATAACGGTAAATAATGAGTTTTGGGATACAATTTGTGCTTGAGTAATCATGCGGGTTAAGCCTTTTTGTAATGCGGGAGAACACAAATACAGGGTCACCTTGGAGTAACCCACACGATGGTGTAAAAATTGATGTTACGTATATGTTTGTTTATAAAAAAATAGAATACCATTGACGTAAAATGATGACGACCATTCTACTCAAATGTAAAAAAACACCACTTTATTACACAAAAACCGTAGTTTGTTTGCTGTTTGTTAAATAGAAAAATAATTAATGTAGTTAGATAAAAAAAACTGGATAAATTACGTTACGTTATCATAGTAACGATTTGCATTGGTCCCATATTTTTGAATGTAAAATAGGTGAAGTTTCCCTGGAGATGATAGACACCCTTATTGCTCCGTTAATTCCAGAAATTGCGAAAGATAATCCAAATGAATTTGGTAATAATTTGGATATAACTTTTCAACAAGACACACTATTATGCTGCAGTCAGACGTTATTTAGATGCGGAATATCAGTAAATGTAATTCGCCGGTTCTAGACCAAAGTAAGAGCTAATGAGAGAGACAGTGAAAGATATAATGAAAGAGGTAATGAGAGAGGTAATGAGAGAGGTATTAGTAAGGTAATGAGAGCGGTAATAAGAGAGGTAATGAGATAGGTAATGAAAGAGGTAATGAGAGAGATAATGTAATTAGTTGTTACCCTAAGTAACCCCACCCTTTACACAATTAGCAAGTACCTCCCAATTACCTCTGAGCTTGGCTTATAACCGGCAAATTACATCTACTAATATCCTGGTAGATGGATTGGACGACGAGATGTGATCAAATGGCTGTCGGTCTCTGAACCTTACTCATTTAGATTTTTTTGTGTGGATATCTTAAATCTAATGTTTATGCTAGAAGAAGTACAGTTTTGTGAAAAACTTCAAAACGACATAGCTGGGCTGCAAGAAATAATGGAGCCAAGAATCCATCGCGCTTTCAACCGACATGCTATTCAGTGGTATACGGACGGTTCCAAAACCATAGAAGGAACTGGAATAATAGGAGTGTATGGGCCGAGAACCAAGCACTCCGAAAGCTTGGCAAAATACCCAAGCATCTTCCAGGCGGAAATTCACGCCATCGAGAAGTGTATCCAGTTTAACATCGAGAGAAACCATAGACAAGAGATTATGATTATGTCCAATTATCAAGCAGCCATCAAAGTAATTAACTCAAAAATTGTCTGGAGATGTCTAGAACAATTTAATAAGCTAGGCGAGAAAAATAGAGTTACTCTTACTTGAGTCCCGAGACGTAACGGGGTACAGGGTAACGATATTGCTGATAGTCTTACAAGGAAAGGGGCTCAAACACCCTTTGTAGGACCTGAGCCGTTCTGCGGTATCAGCAATAACATAATATTAGGAGAGATTAAAAAAGAATTGGGCAGTAGAAAAACCGATAATTGGAATAATCTCTTGGGGCGGAGACAGGCTAAGATACTTCTGGGTGAATATAACCAGAAAAGATCGGAAGCCTTCATCTACCTGAGCAAGAACAGGCTACGTATTGTAACAGGGATCCTTACCGGGCATTGTCGACTAAAAGGACACCTTAGTAAACTGAGAATAGTAGAGGATAGTGAGTACAAATTCTGTGAGGAGGAGGACAAAACCTTCATTTACATACTGATTGTATAGCATTTCAGAATCCAAGGGCATTATATCTCGGAGGATATCAAATAGAAAAGGGAGATTTACCTAAAGTGAAGTCACTCCAAATCCTACACTTCCTTGAGAAAATAGGATTGCAAGGGTCGTTATAGGCATTGAGATATTTCCTTGTAGCATAAGCGACAGAGAAGGGGTACAATAGATCTTTTTGGTCGCAGTGTATTAACACCCCATTCCCAACATAACATAAGGTTTACGCTACGGCAACAAATTATTGAAGATTATAGAGCTCTGAAACATTTAAAAGGGTACGATCAGAGTTTTACAATAGGATGTTTTATTATCATGAAATATATGGAGCGCATCTTAATCTGAATCTGCATTAATTATACGCTATATTGATATTTTAGTATTTATTTATTTATTTATTTATTTATTTATTTATTTATTTATTTATTTATTTATTTATTTATTTATTTATTTATTTATTTATTTATTTATTTATTTATTTATTTATTTAATTCGACAAAACAACCTTAAAGATAAAAATGTGATGGTTGAATAAGTCTTTTAAATATCTTTCAAACGAGGTGTCACTTGCAATAAAATCCATTTTAAAATTACTCGTCACACTGACACTGTGGCATCATCTATGACGATAACGTCGCCAGTTACCACTACAAAAGAAGTTAATATCCATTCATTTTTACATTCCAAATTTCATTAGTTAAGTGTAACCGTTTAATATATACAGAAGGATGGGACTTTTGGATAGCACTCTATATATATATCTACCTCTAACCCAAAAAATTTCAAAAATTTTGAAAATCATTTATACATTATGCCATTTTATAGAACTGTTCAATAAATTTCTAGTCAATAAATTTTTAGTCAATAAATTTTTAGTCAATACATTTCTAGCCAATAAATTTTTGTGAATAAATTTCTAGGTTATAAATTTCTAGTCAATAGTTTGAAGTCAGTTAATTTCTAGTCAATTTTCTAATTAATAAATTAGTAAATATATTTCTAATCAATAAATTTCTAATCAATAATTTAGCAAAGAAAAACAATATAAAAAATTTACTGATAATCCAAAAGTGAACTGCAGGTAGATTGAGAGATGCGGAGAATGCATATCGCATCGGTATTCGATGAACCAGAGGATCATTTTTTAATTTTCATACCGTCGTATCCCGATTAGTTCCAGTCGATTAATGTCGTTGTCGCGGTTTGACCGATATACAGGCTTCTATCGGTGTCCTCGCGCCATGTACAAGATAGGACCGATGTTTGGTCATGAACTGTAGAAATAAGAATATGCGATCCATAGGCCTGGGAGATGTAGAATTTGGATTAAAAGATTACCTACTCATTAAAGGAATGATTTGATTTACTTAAGACTAAACACTTTTTACATTATTTACAGCATTTCTCTAGGAAATTTGTTACTTTAAGCCATGTTAATATAGATAAAAATTGTATGTTACATAATGGCGGACAGAGCGTCCCTTCTTATCGCGGCAAACGCGTGTGGTCTCGTTGACTGTTTTAATAGCAGTGGCGCTAAAGAAACGGCGAGCGTGCTTGAGGGTAACGTGATGACGTTGACCAATGAGGAGTAGATGTAACGTATTGTATTTGTCAGAGAACTGCCTTATCGGCCAAAAAAGTACAGGGCCACGCGTTTTCTTATGCAAAGAGAAGTACCGTCAAAATGTATCAAGTTTTGATATGTTAAATTACTCATTATCCCCATCAAAAATGTCTGTAGGCCCAATCCTATCCTACGGCTAGATTTTGAGATACAGGGTGTTGAAGTTAGAAACCCTAATTCTTTAAAATGGACACCATAAATTATTTGCAAATATTTTTGAAAGTTATTCGCTCTTTCTGTGTAGTCAAAATACATTCTTTACAACTTTAATCAAGATATTGTCACTTACATGGTGATTCATGATTCCGCAGAACTTTTTCGGTCAAAGTAAGTCTTTCCACCTTACAAAAATAGCTGAAATACCGAAAGAAAAAATACCACCTTATTGGTAAAATTGGATCCTATAACTAGTCTCCCCAATAGAACTTAATATATACCAATATATATGAATTTTAAACAATAAATATTTATTTTTTTGAACCGTAACAGTTAGAAATTTGAAATTGTGATATTAACCCATAAAAAAAAACTTTTAAACGAGAATAGTACACTGCCAAAGGTTGAAAATTTGTAGTACGCATTAAACAGTTAAAGCAAATGATTCGTTATGAGTAAAAATTTTATTTTTATTGATTTCATTGTAAAGAGTTTCGAACAAGCTTTCAAATGATGTATCACTTGCCATATGATCCTATTTAAAATTATCTTCTAAAACGGCTACCATCCGCCATTTTTAACGATTACGTTATCAGGTAGTATCTATTTCTTAGTTCAGTTCCCAAATATTCTAATTTCTAACTTTTACGGTTCAAAAAATAAATGGAGGGGAACGAATTTAGACCCGCACTGTATACTGACATAAAGTATATGATTATGTTAAAGAGAAATTCCGTATATTAAATATTATGACACACTGTGGTGTATTAGAAATGCATCGCCTTGAACCATTATAGAGGCAGACAAAAAATTTCGTACTTACAGGGTGATCACAGTTAAATATGTAAGGTGAAAAAATCAACAATAAATGTTGAAATTGTTGCCAAAGAATGGAATATAATTGCCTTCTAAGTTACGAGTTGTTCAGTTCACATACAGGATCATACATTATTTCATTACAAAAATGTTCATTGTACGATAGGTCTAAGTAGGATCTAGAGCAGCCATACTCAACCTGCGACCCGCGGGCCGCATGCGGCCCTCCAAGCTTTTTTGTGGCCCGCAACACTATTATTGGTCTCAGCGCTAAATAGCTTGCTAATTTTTAAATAAACGTTTTGAATTTTGTGTGGTTACTGCAAAACAAGATAGACCACTTTGGGAATTTTCGATAGCCAATAACAACTTACTCCATGTTAATACATTAACAATATGGACAAACAAGATGGAGTGGCATTTATACCAAAACATAATCATAACATTGTGTTCAATTGATAAATATGTCTACCAAAACCAGATAATAGGCATATAACCTATTTTTTCTAAATATATTTAGTCTGATTCTTAAAAGTGTTCCTGCCAAAATAAGATAAAGGCCAGAACCGAGGGAAAACCAATAAGGTCAAAACGTACCTGTATTTCGGAAATCACTTAAAATTTTTTTATGTAATTTAGGTGATTTTACTGAAAAACCACCTTAATTTTATACAATGATCTTTTTTCTCGCCATTTCGGGTTATGAGCGACGAATCGATTTCGACCATGATTTTAGATGATTTTGGAATTTTCAAGAAAATGTATAGTGATATCGGTGATTTCCAGTGAAAACGTACCGGTATTTCAGAAGTGGTTTGCCGCTACTTATTTTTGTTGAAATATTACAACATTGTGCCCACGCCATTTGTTTTGTTATGACTAGAGCCGTCTCTGACCTTTCTCGATGTTACGAAATCCACGAGATGATTACGTCACCCTTTCTTTCCGCGAAACAGCTAACCTTAAACAACCACTAGATAATAACACGTGATGTTCGAATCTCCGTGGTGAACGAGTGATTGGTTAAGCTGTAACGAGTGATTTGTCAAGCCGTAACGAGCGAATCTTTTGGTGTAAATTCGTAAATAAAATTATTAGTGGTAACAGGCGAATATGAATATTAACCATACTTTCTAATAGACAACGTATCTAAAGATTTAGCTATCCTAAATACATTCCACCAGAAAAATAGATTTAATTTATCAATGGGCGAGGGTGGGGAATTCGGCTTTATATGCCAAACTCGCACAGTATTTATTCAAAAGGATGCATGAAAGGATGAAACAAAGTTGTGAAAATACTTACAAAAAAATACAAGAAGAAAGATTTACTAAAATTTTGCAAAATCAAGATACACCTAATGAATTTCACCATTATTATCACAATCTACCTGTATCAAAAAATGTTACTGAAACTTCGACTGAAGATAGTGACACATACATTGAATTATGATTTGTATGTAGAGCTAAAATAAGCTAAGTGACATTTTTTCTCTCTTTTTTACCAATTATTGATAGATTATTAGTTTATACTTTGTGAACAATGTTTTCAATACCTTCTTCATTAAAGTTAATAAACGGTTTGAAGCTTTTACTGATTTTTTATTCAGTTTTAAACGTTTGAATAGTGTTTTATCGAAACTCTAAAAATGTGATTTATCTTGTTTTTGCAGTAATACAACGGGATATATTTAGGTTTTGTGTTTTATTTATTAGAGTTCCCCACTAACTAATTTTAGATAGATGTCCTAAAAAAAAGGTCATCATCCAAAAATAATGCGGCCCGTGTAACATAGCACATATACGAATGTGGCCCGAAGGAAAAAAAGGTTGAGTATGGCTGATCTAGAGAAATGAATTGTGATCGGATTACAAGTTTAATTGGCTCAAGCATTGCCATAAGTGCTTCTTTATATTGTAATATTTAAATCAGATTTGCAGCTCCTTTCCGTTTCACCCATGAGATAAGTCCCATTTTATTTTAAGTGCTATTGTAAACTATGTAGGTCAAAAGTTTAAAAAAAAAATGAATTTTGGCTGGTTCAGAAAAATTGTGTCTTGGGTTGTTTATACACTACTTATATAAAAATTAATGAAAAATTAAAATATTTAGCTGGGTTTCAAAATTCAAAGAGTTTACGTCAGCTACAAGATAATAAGACCTGTTTTGAATGTTAAATCAATAATTTATCGAAAAAGTACCATTTTAAAAATTAACTAATAATCTAAAAGTAAACCGCAGATAAATAACTCTCAACGATATGTTTTATGAAAAAATTAAAGGGGTGATTCTGTGATGAAAATTAATGTGAGTGTTTGGTATAAAATTTTTTGAAAAAACCCTCCCCGGAAAAGTTACACCCCTTCGAAAATTAAAAAAATAATGGTTTTTCTTTTTTATTTTCCCTGTATATCAAGTTAAAGACACGAAACTTGGTAAACATTATCTGTCAATAAAAGTACACTTTTTGAATTTTTTTCAACCCTGAAGTATGCTTAGAAAGGGTTGAAATAATCAACCCCTAAGATATTTTTTCTTACAACTTTTTTTTAGATGAAATTTTTTTCTTTAAAAAAGTATGACTGAAGAGCCCAATTCATTGACTAACTTTTTTAACTCTACAAGTTTTTTTTTACGAGAAAAAAAATCTAATGGAATGCAGTTTCAAAAAGATGAGCTAACGCAAGTGTATTTTGCGTCAAGTCTAGTGGCCTGTGCTTTGCATAAAAACATTAATACTGATACCAGGATTGTGTAGTGTCATTTTCTGTTACCCATCTTATTGTTTCACAAGTTTTATGATTGTGTATTGTAGGAAATATTAGTTGATTGAAAATATGAATGCATATTCGAATTTGGAAATGGTAGATATGCATTTTACATACGGTCGTGCTAACGGTAATTCATTGGAAGCGCAAAGACTTTATGCTGAACAGTACCCACAGCGTAGACTACCCCATCATACTACGTTCACAACTATTCACCGACGCTTGCGGGAACGTGGTAATTTTGAAAAAAGAAGTTATGATTCTGGTCGTACTAGAGAAGTTAAAACTGCAGCTGTAGAATAAGCCGTACTTAATTCAATTGAATAATTCCCAGAAACTAGTACCAGGAGAATAGCTCGTGTCCTACATGTAAGCCATTCCGTTGTTTTTAGAATTTTAAAAGAACAAATGTTGTATCCCTATCATCTTCAACGGGTGCAGGCGTTAATGATTCGAGATTTTTTACCCCGTGTGATTTTTTGTCACTTATCATTATCACTTATCATTAATATGATTGGCCAAGCACCACAGTTCTTAGGTAATATTTTATTTACTGACGAGGCGAGTTTCTCAAGAGACTGTATTAGACATTTTCACAACAATCACCTTTGGGCTGACGAAAATCCTCATGGCTTTTTTGAAGGAAATCATCAGTATTAATTTTCATTAAACGTGTGGCTCGGAATTATTGATAATCATTTAATTGGTCCCCATTTTCTTCCGCTACGATTAAATGGTGAAGTATATTGTCATCTCCTTGAAGAATTACCTGTTCTTCTTGAAGAGATTCCCATTCAAATTAGGCAACATTTATGGTTTATGCACGATGGTGCACCAGCTCATTTTAGTATACGTGCAAGAACTCACCTGAATGAGGTGTATGCCAATCAATGGATAGGTCGAGGAGGACCTGTAAACTGGCCAGCCCGCTCCCCTGACCTTAATCCTTTGGATTTTTGCATATATAAAAATTAATGAAAAATTAAAATATTTAGCTGTGTTTCAAAATTCAAAGAGACGTCAGCTACAAGATAATAAGACCTGTTTTGAATGTTAAATCAATAATTTATCGAAAAAGTACCATTTTAAAAATATCTAAAATCTTTGATATACACAAACCCAGTTGAAAATATCGATGATCTGCGAAACCGCATTGTAGCAGGGTGTGAAAAGGGTGTGAAACTATAAGAAATTCTCCAGGAATATTTCATCGTATACGCAATTCTATGAGGAAAAGGGTAGATGCTTGTATTGAAGTTGAAGGCGGTCATTTTCAACATTTATTATAATTGTATTGTCGATATTCGACAGGTTTTTGTTCATTGTTTGTTCACTTTTGTTTTTAGTTGTAGAAGTCTTAAGAATCATAATTTTGTTGGCTGTTGTTTAATAAAATGCTATTTTACATGAGCTTATTTATTTTTTTTCTCATAAATGCTTAAGTTTTCGAAAAAAACTTGTAGAGATAAAAAAGATAGTCAATGAATTGGGCTTTTCAGTCATACTTTTTTAAAGAAAAAATTTTCATCTAAAAAAAAGTTGTAAGAAAAAACATCTTAGGGGTTGAATATTTCAACCCCTTCTAAGCATACTTCAGGGTTGAAAAAATTTCGAAAAGTGTTCTTTTATTGACAGATAATGTTTACCAAGTTTCGTGTCTTTAGCTTGATATACAGGGAAAATAAAAAAGAAAAACTGTTTTTTTTTTAATTTTCGAAGGGGTGTAACTTTTCCGGGGAAGGTTTTTTTCAAAAAATTTTATACGAAACACTCACATTAATTTTCATCACAGAATCACCCCTTTAATTTTTTTGGTGTTATTTAGATATTACCGATTAAAAATGTTACCGGTATGATACATTTAGAAAATGTTTCCAAATAGAAAATTTCATTTTAAAATTTATCATAACATATTATAATGTTTCTTCATACCTATTATTTATATTTCTTGTGTTTTTTTTTAAGATTGTATTTTAAAAAGAAAATTAATGCATTCATATTTTTCATTACAATTTTTTTTTTGTTGGGAAAAAATGGCAAGATTGGAAGACTTATGTTATTTTTAATTATGATTAATGGATATTATTTTTCTGATTGTGAATCTTTATAGAACATAAATCTTTTTTAAAAGGAATCTCGTATTATTATCATTGCTTAACGCTGGAGCTCTGGTGAATTAGTTATTTAAGTTACCATTTTTTATTCAATTGTATATGTTTTGTTAAGTTGTGCACATTTTGAAAATAATGCTTGCAAGACTATTAACAAAATGTACGAAATTAAAAAAAAACATTTAATAAACGTGTTTTATTAAAATAATTATTTTAGTATAAAAATAAATGTTATTTTAACATGTTATAGGTAGGTCAAGAACGTTTCAAGGAAATTAATTTATTTCATTATTCATCTAGTGTTCAACATAATAATGAACTGCTTCTGTCGGTCCAGTATAGATCATTCCTTGTCTGAAACAAAAAGAAGTACACTTTTAAACATATTTATATATAAATTATAAACATAAAATTAATGAATTGAAATTTCAATATTTGAAGTTATATCAGAAAATATTTAAAATTACTTTGTAAATAAAAATACTAAAGGAAGGTTAACAATTTATTAGATATAAAATAAGACTTGCAAGATTGCCTTGGGAGAATGATAATTATATACAGAATAATCCTTTATCAGTAGTATTTACGTTTTGTTATTTAATACGGATAAAGTGAGTTGGTTGAGATTAAACTATCAAAATGAGCTTTTAATTTGTGGTCAGAATGTGAAATTAATTTTCAAAATGAGCTTTTAATTTGTGGTCAGAATGTGAAATTAATTTAAAAATAAGAAAACTCAAAGACTGGAATTTATTTCCTTTGTTAATTATCAGATATTTTTACTTCTTATCACACAATCACCAGCCATGAGAGAATTTTAGCGTATCTGCAGATTCAATTGTAGATTGGAATCGAGAATATCTATGTCTTACTGGGAATATACCTCTTGGTCGCCGCGGTCAGTTTTACCCAAATTTAATCCTTTCGCTATTCGAAAGGTATAGGCCACTTGGTCTCCAAACCTGGATTAAGGGTTCCAAGAAAATTATGGGGTTATTTAATTACTCTAATTATAATATCGGTTTGTGACCTGTCGAGAACTAAAATAAAAATATTTTTCATCAGTTAATTGTCTGCATTCTTACTGAAAAGATTAATTTTTTTATTTTAAAAGTGATTCTCATCTTATTCATTATTCCATAAAAGAAGTTTTGAGTTTGTGTTGCAATGGAGTCGATGTTAAGTGTAAAAGGAAAAAAGTTGTTAATTGTAAAAAAATATACATTTGGAAAAGACAAGGAAACAAAGTTAGGTGTATCATATAAGTGTACTCGTCGTGGGTGTAAAGCGACTATTGGAGTGGACGATTCGGAAACTGTCTTATTGAAATCTAAGAGTGAACACAATCATCCACCATCGGACCATTTAGATGTAAAAAAACTTCAAAACGGATTGAAAAGAAAGGCAACAGAAGATATTTGCGTTAAACCCAGTAAGTTAATTAATAACGGAATCCGAGGGGAAGGAAATACTTTTAATGTATCCACTACGGATGTTGACCTCATCAGACGAAGCATATACAGGGCAAGAAGAAGTATATTGCCACCTTTGCCAAAGTGTATCAGTGATGTTCATAGTGTACTGAAAGCAATACAATGTGTTACAAATAAGGGTGAACAATTTTTATTATTTAACAATGAAGATTCACAAATTATTTTATTTTCATGTGATTCAAATTTAAAATACTTGTGTTCTCGTGATAGTATTTATTGCGACGGCACATTTAATTATTGCCCTAAATTTTTTTTACAATTTTTCACTATACATGCTGTTGATAACGGACACTACATACCATTGGCATTTTTTGTTTTACCAGATAAAAGAGCAAGTACCTATGCAACTGCATTTAAATTATTAAAAGATTACTGTTATAATAATTTAAATTTAGATTGGAAGCTGTGTAAAGTTATTTGCGATTTTGAGAAAGCCATACACACTGGTATTATACAGATTTGGCCTGATATCTTAATTATTGGATGTAGATTTCATTTAACCCAATCGTGGTTACGTAAGATACAAAATCTGGGTTTGATTTCCGAATATAAGAATGAAAATTCTGAAATCGGCAAATGGCTTCATTACACTTTCGGCATTTTATTTTTGGAAAGTACTGAAGTGGCAGAGTGTTTTTGTAAAGATTTAATTCCAATAATGCCATTTGACGAGAGATTAACTTCATATACTCTTTATATGATTAACTAGCGATACGTCTGACTTCCCGCCTACAATGTGGGCATCGTGCACAAGTTCCACAGAACGCACAACAAATGCTTGTGAGTCTTTCCACAAACATTTTAATTCTGCTTTTTAGTCGGCGCATCCCGATATATTCAAATTTGTTAATGTAATTCTCGATATTCAGTTAAATACTTATGTGAAATTAAACAGTACACATATACCTAACAAAATTAAAAACGCTAATTACAAAAAACGGCATGCGTATTTAACGAACGTAATAGAACAATATAAAAATAAGATCCTTTCACGAACTCAATTTATCAAAGTAGTTTCTTATCATTACAAAAACTAATTGCAATTTGGGTTTCTTAAATAATTTTTATTTGGTATTTTGTGTATTTTGTACCTACTTTTTTTTATTATGTATAATTTTATATTGTTTTCTATTAATTATAAGTGTTTTTTTAATTTGGTTTTATTCTTTTCCTGACCCACATTCTGTACCATATCATATCAGTTAAAAATTTCTATTCACGTGGAAAATAATAAAAATCAGTTAAACTATTTTTTTCTTAAAAATATTATTTTCAATAAATCGAAATAGATACCTTTAATGATTGATAACTACGGCGACCAAGAGGCCTACCTGATTTTAAAACTGGAGACCAAGTGGTCGATGAGATTACGGAACCCCGCTGATAAAACTAACCGCGGCGACCAAGTGGCCAACACCCGTCTTACTGATGAGTCCTAATAAGGACGAAACTGGTCCGTTCTAAGTAGAATCAAAGTTAAAGTAACACAGTCTTTGCATTTTTCTAATTTTCATTTTTTCTGATAGTTACTATTTTGTGTTTTACTTACCCTGACTTCCGAAAAAGATTTCTCGCTAGGTACGTCTTGCATGTAATGCCAGTAGGAATGGTGGCTGGGCCAATACCGTGGATACCATTCTCTACCTCTTATTGGCCAATCTTCGTGAAGGTAGAGTGGTCGATAAATTTTGTAATGGTAAAAAAATTTCGCGTCGGGCCAGAATGAATATTCGAAGCCCGAAATCGGATTCCTAAGATAAGTGAGCATTTTTCTAAAAAATAAAACAATAATTTTAAAATAAAATAATAAAAAATAAAATTAAAATAAAATAATAAAAAATAATAAATAATAAAAATAATAAAAATAAAAAATATCCATGCGACGTACAAGCTCGCTTATGTGGTTGTTACACGTTTATTTATACATACTGTATTTTCTATAAACATTATATTATTATTATTAATAATTATTCAGACATTTTCATAATAAGGGTTTAGAATCAATAACAAAGAGAAAAAAACTATTTGCCCATTTTTATAATATTTCAGTGTGGAGTTGTCATATAACTGTCTGTCATAACTGTCATTTAACTGACATTTAAAATGACATATAACTGCCATGTAACTCATATGATGAAAATTTACTGTAAATAAGCTCGCAAGGTACAGTTGATCAAAAAATTAAAGACTAGGTTTTGTTGGAAGAGTAATCAGTGCAAATTCAGGTAGATGGGTAAGTAAAATAATTTGTTAAAAAGATGAGGATATGACCTATGCAGAATATTTAGACGATCTGTATGAAGACTGTTGGTAATTTTATTTCTAGACTTTGGTGTAAGAATGTCATATTCTCGCACGCAAAATCGTTGAATAATAAAGCTTGTTCTTAAACGATATTCTTATACGATTTTAAGTGACACTGATCAAAAATATAAGTAATAAAACGTTCAAGAATACGTCAAAACTTAGTAGTATCTTTTAGTTGACATTCACTACTTTGCTAGTAAATAAATTCCACCTATCAGTTGGTTAGTTAGTAACTAAGTGTTACCAATTGACATATTTTGATAAAAAAAATCCACAACTAACAACGACCACAAAAAATTAAAAAAAAACTGTAAACAAAGCCCAAAATCAAGAAAATAGTATAAAACACACTTTGCAGAAGGCTATTCTCGCACTCATTCGTTGGTCCACTCGCTCCTTCGTTGCTCGTGGCCAAATATCGAATTGATGCGGGAATATGTAGCCTTCTGCAACTTGTATTTTATTATACTATTCTGCCAAAGAAATTGAATTTTGAAAACAATATCTAAACGAAAATAAAGATTGTCTAAAATCAAAGATAACTTCCTTTTTCCCAAATTCCAGTTTTATAATGAATTTCTTTAATATCGGAAATAAATATTATATACATCTATAAAGTAGGTACCTATTAAATAACCTAAATGTGAAGATACTGCTGTTTCAATCAGATTATAGACTTGCAACACGCCATCTTTTTAGTATCTAGCAGAGAATTTATAGCATCTAAAAGGTATACAGAGTAGACGTCTAAAATGTCTAAAGACAAAGATAAGAAACTCAGTTTGAAAGGGCCTTTAACACCAGAAATAAATATTACACAACTCTATAAACAGCTTGAAAGCTTAAGAAATATATTTATATAGATATTCGATGTGTGGCTCAATTATGGATTGTATTAAAAATTAAACCGAATAAAGTTTTTTGTATATTTTATGCACTATTTAATGACTCTCGAGCATTTTCATCATCTATCATATTTATCAAGATATGACGTCATCGGATTAAATTTTAAATTAATCATTCTATATTTATATTTTTTTACTGAATCCACCAATATAGGATTTGAAGGTCTCTGAGTTCATATTAAAATAGAAAGTAAACATTTATTTAATAAAAATAATTATTTTACATTAGTCGAAGTACACAAATATTTCAAAGTGTTCGAAGTGAAATCCTTCAACTACTTGACAATATCCTAGTCTATCAACAAATGATTATAAGTCATTTTGATAAACTTTGTTATTTCTTGAACAACAATTCTTATTTTGTCTTCCAATTCTTCCAGCGAATGTCGTAGGTCCTAATAAACTATTTCAAATAGCCCTAAAGAAAAAATCCAGTGGAGATAAATCCAGTGACCATGCTGACCACTCAATATATGTTTGGGTACTGTCTCACTTTAGCATCGAAATGAGGAGGAGCACCATCTTGCTGAAACCAAATTTAATCAGAAAGTAATTTCTTAACCGTTCAAAGTTCCTCTGATAAAGAATGGATCAATAATTATTTCTTTAACTATACCAGCCCAAGCATTTAACTTTTGTGGATATTGGGGTGATTTTCTTTCAGTCCAGTGAGAATTATGATCAGACCAATACCGGCAATTATGTTTATTTACAAATCCACTGAGACAAAATAGTGATTTGTCGGAAAAATGAATATTGCATTCATCTATCTAGGTCATTTTTTTTCAAATCTTGGTGTACGTGCACGTTATAAGTATGAAATTTATTGACTTTCAGAATCCTCCTTACAAATCTCTCGCTCATATTATTGTCTAATGCAAGCTTTGGTTCTTTCTGTACACTTAGAACTATATTAAAGGCATTTTCTTCATCAATGGCTGTCCTCTTCCGTCTAGATCTGGGATTGTTTTTCACACTTCCTGTTTCATTGAACTTGCTCAAATTTCTGGATACTGTAGATTTAGAAATTGGGAAAATTTTGACAAGAAATATTTTAAACCCAATAATCATCAATAATATAATTCTTTCACGTTCACTCAGTTCAAACAAATGTTAAGAGTTATTTATTGTCACGTATTGGGCAAGTTTGGGTGAAATGAATAAGACTCAACTTGTCAAAAAATGAGACCATGGCAAAACAATTCAAATTGGTAGGTACCTTTTTGTTTTATTATTTTTTATGATAAGTAAAGATAAGTCAGAGACTACCAGAATCCCATATTGATGGATTCAGGAAGAAAATATCTATTTGAAAAAACTATAAATACATGGTGATTCGTTTAAAATTTCATCCGATGACGTCAAATCTTAATAAATATGACATTACGAAAATCCCCAAGCGATATTAAATAGGACATAAATTTAATAGGGTAAATTTTCAGTACAATCCATAATTGAGCCACAAATTGGGTGTTCCACCAATTTTTCCCAACCCTATATAAACTAGATATGAAGTTATGGACATAGTAACGCTACTTCAATCAGATTAAAGATATTCAACATTGCAAGCCATTAGTTAAAAAAAATGGATTCCATTTAATTCCTTGTTTATTATTTAATCAGCTTCATCATGAGATTGGCGTAGAGGGCAAATATAGTCTGGTTCACAAGTGCCATTTCCCTCGAAACCTGTCCTCCAGCACCGAAAATTATGATTTTGGGCTCATTCGATTCGGAATGGCATATAGAACATTCTATCAAAATTCCAAGAGGGGCTGAAAAAAAATGCAAAAGTTATAAACAATAAAGTAAAATAAAAAATAAGGGTTTGGTTTTTTTGAAATATTTTAAAAACTATTTGAGATAATCGAAATTTTAAAAAAGATCCTTAAAGAGCAGGAAATTTCATAAAAAAAGGTCCTACCTCCCGGAACTGTACCAACAACCCTTATAATTTTAATTAAGCGGCGAAAATAACGGTAAAAACGCGTGGTTCGGCTGCCGCGCGCATCGCCACAATCTGACACATGAACTAAAAAAATTATTTTAACTGATTAAATATTAATATTAAGGAATTAAAAAGTTTTGATTTTTCACTTTTTTATTAACAATCAAAGGCATTAAAAAATTATTTAGTACAATATTTTTAAAAGTTAAATAAAAAATAATAAAAAAAAATTTTCAATAAAAAAATATATATGGTTGTTTTTGTAATATTTTTTAGTATTTAAAAAAAAATATTGCGTAAAATTACATTTGTTTATAACAAATTGTTATATAATATATATAACATATATATATATATATATATATATATATATATATATATTTTTAAGTGAAGATAATATCAGGTTAGCGGTCCTAAGAAATAAAACTCTTTTCCTTACTTGCTCAATATTTCGCCATTGTTTAATAGCTTCATCAGGAGCGAACTACAAGATTTTTAAATGAAACAATACACTAATAAAATAATTTAAAATTACTACTTACAGGATTTGAGTCAATCGAATAAAATTTTAAATAAAAACAACATTACACTTAAACAAACTTTCGGACAGTGGACACTAAAAATTTAACAGGTTGATAAAATTAAAAATAAAAAGTGTAGACTAGAAATAATTATAGTGGAATTATAGTGGAACACCATATAAATACGGGACATGAGTTTGACTATACGGAGATAAAAATTTTAGGAAAAGAAAACAAATACAAGAATAGGTTATTTCTGGAAATGTACTACATTAATAAAACTAAAAACACTATTAATTATAAATCTGACATAAACCAACTAAGCAACATTTATTGTAATATTCTAAATAAAATTTAAGTATCACTCTGTACAATATTAAAAATCATTTAGTTTTATCTCACTATAATTATTTCTAGTCTACACTTTTTATTTTTAATTTTATCAACCTGTTAAATTTTTAGTGTCCACTGTCCGAAAGTTTGTTTAAGTGTAATGTTGTTTTTATTTAAAATTTTATTCGATTGACTCAAATCCTGTAAGTAGTAATTTTAAATTATTTTATTAGTGTATTGTTTCATTTAAAAATCTTGTAGTTCGCTCCTGATGAAGCTATTAAACAATGGCGAAATATTGAGCAAGTAAGGAAAAGAGTTTTATTTCTTAGGACCGCTAACCTGATATTATCTTCACTTAAAAATAAATATTTTCCGGTCGAAAAAACTATCTCCTTTTTTATATATATATATATATATATATAATTTTTTAATGCCTTTGATTGTTAATAAAAAAGTGAAAAATTATAATTTTTGAATTCTTCCAACGGGGATCTCTTCTCAACCCTTTTAGAAATAGTTTAAAAAAATCCAAAAAAATTCTAGATTTCTTGTTTTGAAATAATCAGCGTTTTTATGTTAACATTAAAATGGTGAAAATTAACTAATTAACAAAAGCATAATTAATAAAAAAAATCTTGATAAAAATTTTTTGTTTACGGATTATTGTTTATTCATATGTCTACTTAGTACCCAAATTTTTTTTATTCCTTAATGTTAATATTTAATCAATTAAAATAATTTTTTTAGTTCATGTGTCAGATTGGGGCGATGCGCGCGGCAGCCGAACCACGCGTTTTTACCGTTATTTTCGCCGCTTAATTAAAATTATAAGGGTTGTTGGTACAGTTCCGGGAGGTAGGACATTTTTTTAGGAAATTTCCTGCTCTTTAAAGATCTTTTTTCAAATTTCGATTATCTCAACTGCTTTTTGAAATATTTCAAAAAAACCAAACCCTTATTTTTTATTTTACTTTATTGTTTATAACTTTTGCATTTTTTTTCAGCCCCTCTTGGAATTTTGATAGAATGTTCTAAATGCCATTCCGAATCGAATGAGCCCAAAATCATAATTTTCGGTGCTGGAAGACAGGTTTCGAAGGAAATGGCACTTGTGAACCAGACTAAATATGGTCTGAGTAAAAGATAAATTAAAATACAATGTTGTATGAAACATGTACAACTGCATTTTAAGAACAATGAAACAAAAAAATAACAGAAAGAATTTCTGAACCTCAAATCAAGAATAAAACTCGCAAAAATAGATGCATTATTACAGAACCAGCAAGCAAAAATGCCATCTTTGAAGCAACTCGCAGAGCATTTGAAGCAGCTAGGGAAGTATAAAGATTGGACATCTAGAATGTCTACAAACAAAGGTAAGATTTCCAACATGAGAACAAATTTGTAAAATTTATTATTACAAGAAAAATATTATTTAAAGAGAGGTAGAGATGAAGAGATAGAGATGGAAACGAATTCCTTGGGAACGTTTCTGACCGGAATTAAGTAGTTTGTATGAATGATGTAACTAAGAAAATATTTGTTTGTTTATAATAAGTTTATCTTTAAAATATCAAGCGGAAGGAGTTTGTCAAGGATAAAAATTTAATATAAACAAAATGGTATACATTGTATATTTCTTTTTAAATAAAATACTACAATCAAAAGAACAGTTGTATTTGTTATTTATTGAAATAATTCATGAAAAGTGCACAGTGAGAAATAACAGAATTCCAGGAAGACCAACCGGTCTAACAGCAAGGAAGGACATGAGAGGTACAGGAAGCTGTTCAGGAGGTAGCAACATTGAAAAGAACGAGAAAGTAGAGAAGAAAGGACAAGCGTCATCTGGTTGGACATCGTTTCCATCAATATATCAACAAAAACCTTTAAAGCCTTATAAATAGAACCTAAAAGTAAATAATAAAGCTACTCCATTCAGACCATAGACAAGCAATACTGCAAAGCCATTTTTGGAAGCAACTAAATTACTCATCTACAATTATTATAAAAAAAATAGTATAAAAATAGACATAGTTTTTAGGAAATTAATAGATCATGGATCAAATTTTTATGCTACTAATTTAAATTTATTATGAATAGTTTTTGTACTTACCTAATAATTTCCTACTCAAAAATATCAAATAGTATCACAGCCGTTGTTGCAACGTTCAACGGAATATCACAAATTTTGTGGGCTCACCTGGAATTCACCAACTATTTTAACCATCGAAATTGGGTGCGATCCAATTTTTACGTATGGAAATAATAATAATAATAATGCAATTGGGTTCGTGACTAATAGGCTATAAGTAGAAGATTCAGAACCTTGACGTTGGCAATGGTCTAAGGATTATATATATTGTATTTATTTAACATTGGCATTTTTACTAAGTGGTTTATGTAAACATTGTGACAAGGACATTGTGCTATGAAATAGATTAATTGTTATTGCAGTAAAATTTCTATAGCCTTAGTTATTGCAACAACTTTTGATCATAAAGTTTTCAATTTTAAAATAATATTTTGAAACATTATTTAATGTAAAAAATGTCCTTAGTAGAAATATTAACTGAAATTGTTTTTCCCTGGATTTAAAAAACTCCATTAAACCTTATGTGGGATATATTTGGACGGTAAAAAAGACTTAATCAATTTTATCAAAATAAATTAAATGATAAAAGGAAAACCATTGACAAATAGGAGAACAGTTAAATCAAAAAATGTAAGCAAGGATAGTTGGAAGATAAAATAAAGTTTTTGGGTCTAAACATAAAATTCCAGAAGATGTCAAAATTTCAGGATTATGCAATATTGTTGAAAATTTTTTTCTTTACCATGTTTATGGATAAAAAAGATATTTTACTTATATCCGGCAACACCTTACAAAATAAATATCCTAATCAAAATCCGCAGGTATTGATGTAATTAGTAGTGATAAAATTTAATACATCCGATTATTTATCTATTAATTAACGAATTTTTTGTTTAAAATAAGTTTCCTAAAGGCCTCAAAATTTCCAAAAACATCCCTATTTATAATATTAAGAATTATAGAAACATTTCCATTCTGACACAATTTGCTAAAATATTTAAAACATCCTATTAAATTAGGTTAATTTACTTTTTAGAGAAATATAAATATATATGTCAATCAACTTAGTTTTAAAAAAACTACTCAACCTTTACTGCTATGGGCCTTCATCTATGATTGTTTAAACCCATGATACCCCCAGGGGTCGACGATGACTCAGAAGGGGTCCACGATAGTCAATCGCATTTAAGCAGGTCACGACTTTAATTTTAGTTTCCGAGAAAAAAAAATGAAAGAGCTTTAAATTTTGAAATATAATGAAAATAAATGCATTCCTCAACAGCACTATTCTTAATATAATCCCGAAATTTGAGTTCTTAATGTCTTGTTAATGATTTTTTAAAATTCGCCAAAATTAGTGGCTAAAACGCCTCGTTAAGTGCTGGGCTTCTGGTGTAACGTGCCTGTAAGTCATCATTCGTTTGTTTCAACTAAATAAATCTATTAAGTAGGTATATCATCGTAAGTTTTAAGGAGTAACCATTGACAGTAAAATGTTATTCGAAAAACAAAAAAAGCTTAGTTCAGTTTATTTTCTATTCAGAGAAATTATAAATACAGTCTTCTTTGACATTCTTAAAATAATGTATTTTAGTTTTGGAAAAAAACCGCCGTTGCCCAGGGTCGGGGCCTCAAGAAGGGCCTGGACCACAAAAGAAAATTTATTTTTATCAATAATATAAGTATATTAGATAAGCATCATAAATATCTTCTAATATGCCTCTTTTTGTTTCAGGTAATTGACAATTCTACTTTGTGTAAGGTAACAAATAATTTCAATTCAATCGTTTTATTACATGCATGCATCTTCTAACATTAATATTCCCATAAAAATAATAGTTTTAATCATTTCATTATTAGTCTAAGATACGAAGTAAGGTCGATCTTCGCCCATCTGCTTACCGGATAAAAGTTTTTTTATTAAATAAAATACGTTTTTAAACATACCGCAACTAGAAAATACTGTCAAGACTATTTTCTTAAAATAAGAAAAGATGGTACCTTATAAAGTATGTCCTAGATGCTTTAACTATGCCCAAGATTTAATCAGCTCACTGCATTGATTAAAGCTTAAGCCGGAGCGCCACGGCAAATAGTAGTAATAATAATAATAATAATAATAATAATAATAATAATAATAATAATAATAATAATAATAATAATAATAATAATAATAATAATAATAATAATAATAATAATAATAATAATAATAATAATAATAATAATAATAATAATAATAATAATAATAATAATAATAATAATAATAATAATAATAATAATAATAATAATAATAATAATAATAATAATAATATCTGTCCCTTTCCCCTACACAAGTCGCTCAGTCGACTTCAGGGGTAAATTAGGGAGAGTATACTTAATTATAGCTATAGATAATAACATCGCAAGTAATTTAGCTATGAATCCTATACTTTTCTTATCTGTATGCAAACAAGAAAAATAGCAACCCATTTGCGGTATATTAACATATTTTATTTAATAAAAAATACCGTTCATTCGGTAAGCAGATGAGCGAAGGTCGACCTTACTTCGTATCCTGTACTGTATAGCATAATAATTATTGGTAGACGCAAATTCTCTTTTTAAAAAATGTCTACATAGGCTGAAAATGTAAATGTTGTCCAGCAGTTTGAAAAAGTAGAAAACTCTACACTTACCTTTTTTACTTGTATAACTATTGAGTACCATTACATCACAAATTTTTAATTATATTTTTTCAAGTGAAAATATTATTTACTTTAAAAAAAATTAAATATAATAAATTAATGGTCAAAATAATAAAACACCTGTTACACAAAATAAAAATACATCATAAAAAAATTGGTCGCCATTTCGGTATTATCTAAGTAGTTAACAGTTAAAACATATTTATAACTATTACAATTTCTTGTATGCATTTTTATTACTTTTAGATTCAAAAACTTTTCATAGTTTTTAGATTCCCCTATATTTATTGTTTTCATTGAGTTATATTATTCTTTATCATTATAAACTGTATTAACAAATGTGTTTTTATTCAAAAAAAAATCAAACACACATTTAAATGAAACAGAAAAACAGAAATTAAATGGTTAGCTAAGACAAAAATTAGAAAAATAAAAGATGAAGGAAAGAAAAAATAGAGAAAGAAAATAAATTATTGGTGATAATGGTACTTGCTGTGTGAAGCTGATTGGCCCCGTTTAACTCCCTATTGATCACCCAATAACTTTTTTAACAGCCCTCAAAAACATAAGTAATTAAAAAAAATTAAAGGCCGAGCGCCCACTGGTTCCTCAACATTTTATTTTTCAAAACTACATGCAACTTAGAATTCACTTCAATTTTTAACCAAGATTTGTTTAACCACCCCCTAAAATTTTCTGTATTACTTGAGAATCCATAATCAAACATAATTGTTTTGTTCTTTTTTTTTTTCGAGAAAACAAAACTTTTTCTCATGTATATAAATATTTTGAAACACACTGTATAATGGATTGCGTTGTGCTCTTCGAGCACGTCGTTAATAACAAAGTATATTCAAATATTGTTGTTAACGACGTGCTTGAAGAGTACGTCGCAATCTATTACGTAGTGTGTCCCAAAAATGTTTATACACATGAGAAAAAGTTTTGTTTAAAAAAAAATATTCTTGATATAATATTCTGCATTTCTTGGAATACCCATAATTCAACATGTAGAACACAGGAAAAATAAAAATAAAAGAATAAAATACTTTTAAATTTCAATATAGAGCAAAATATTAATTAAATTATTGATAGAAATTAAAATATGTACTTACCTACTCAAGTTTTAAGTCATTTCGATTTACTTTGTTCAATAAAAAATAATCCACAACCAATGCTAAAGTGTGTATTGGAAATTTTTTAATATTAAAAATATTATGTTTGATCATGGATGCAGAACATTTTATCGAGTATCATTTTTTTTTTGTTTTTGTAAAATGTAAGACAAAACTTGTATAATACTTTTTGAAACACATTGTATAATAGATTGCAGCAATGTGTGAGGTAAATAATTTGCAATAAACAACAAAAAAACGGTGACTCTTTTTGCTTTATTGAAAATTATACTTTTAAGCTTTTAATTATTTTTTTAGAATCCTGTAGAGCCAAAAATGATTATGTAGACATTTCGGGATCAGGACTAGCTTCCTTTATAGGTAAAAATTACGGTTAATATTATTTAAAAGAATGAAATAGTTAAAATCGTTTTTCCTGCTATTCCTTCAAAATGACGAAAGTTTTTAAAATTCGAAAAATACACATTCCAAATAGAATTTTTACTTAAAAAAAAATAGACAATCGACAGATTCACAAAAGTTTAGAATTATATTTCGACGTTTAACTACCCCTTAAAATTATTATAAGAAAATTATTTAAAGGGGTGATTTAAAAATCACATGAAAGATCAGACATGGTCCAAAATTGGCCAGTCCTATGATTCAAGTAGTTTTTTTTAATATTTATGTTACTGAGTATGGTCAAAAACAGTTACTTAGTGGTCAAACATGGTCAATTTTTGAATACCTGGGGAGGGGGAGCAACTTCCCAGAGCTGGTACTTACGCCACAGTTGTAAATTAATTTCTTGCTTCTTACTTATATGTGTTACCCTTTTAGTGAATATGCGGCTTAATCTGACACCTTCTGATTCTGGCATTTTTTTTAGGTATCAATTTTTTTATAATGTATTTTTAACTACTTGACAGATACATTTTAACTATCACAATATTCTACTCACTCGCAGATTATCAATTTTAAATTCGAGATCTTTAAAATCGTAATCCAAATTCTTTAACCAGGGTAAGTGACTGGACCAATAGTAACTGGGCCAATCGGTGTTCTGATAGTAATTCCTCAAGTAATTGGACAAGTAGGTTCTAGCCAAGGGCCAATACGAGGTGTTGTACACCCTAGGCCAAGAGTAGTACCAGCGGTAAACCTTCGGTAAGTATGTGGAGCTGGGTAAGTTGAGGGTGTTGTAGTAGTAATCGTAGTAATCGGATCCAGTTATGGGATAGTTCACATAGTAAGTCCGCTGTAATAAAAGAGGGTATTTACTATGTGATCAGCAGGAAGAGGGATTTCGTGATGAGGAAGCATGATGATTCACCGAATTTTTAATGTAATGTAAATACTGTAATGTTTGTGTACAGGACATTTCAAGACAAAACTTATTTCACTGCACAAAAGGAGCTAAAAAAAAAGTACAAAAACGTCATATATGACAACATTTGTACTGTAATAGTATACCCAGTGACAATGAGACCCTGATATGTTTTTTATTTATGAAGCCTTTGGATCAAATTTGGTACAAACATACTAGACATCATTTTGAATTCACACTAACATTTAAACAAAATGGCCAACTTCCGGTTTTACTAGAAATGCCAATAAGTTTGAGCTATCTTATTCTCTAATGAAATTCTGCGGTTTTTTTTATCTTGAATCATCCTGTATATAAAATTGGAATTAATTAAGTCAATTATTCCTAAACAAAAAGATATAAGTACTCTTGTTTTATTACTTTACTAGTTAATAAGTCTTTCAAAACATGTTTTTTTTTTAGGAAAAAAAAAACGAAAATATATAAAATTTTGTGTAAAGATAATAAATGACTTATTTATTGACCAAATATGATCATTGGTTGTGTTATATGAGATTACAATTGAAAATGATAATGGAATTATAGCTTCTGCTTTTTTTAAATTAAATGTTCACTGAATAAACTATGTTTTTATTATTTAACCCAAAAACAACATAATTCGGGATCACAAACATGGATCGCTTTTCTATAAATTAAAATATATTAATGAATATTCATTAAATACCAAATAATGTGAAATGGTTACATACTGTTAGATAGCAAAAGCCGAATGATGAAAGTGTACTGTTTTTTTAATGTAGTAGATTAATTGATCTACCATGAGTAGTGTAGAGGTAAAAGCATTTTTGGTCTGGAAGAAAATTCTTGAAAAATTCATATCAATACGCTAACGTTATATATTTTGATCTTTTATCATTTAAACAATATTAAAAATTTAGAATGTCTTCAAAAGGTTGAGATATAGCTTAATTGTCTCAACCTTTTTGGTGTGATACCTTAATGGTCTATCACAGATAAAAATAGGATTTTTATAGAAATATATACCATAAACATTTGTATTTTTTTTAAGTAAGATTTTGAAAATTTCAAGAAATTAAATAATAAAATTAGTAAAACAAAATTGTGAGAGGCTTAAGATTGGCGAGCAATAGTTTTTAGCAAATATCTTAGAAAAAAAGTTAAAAAGGAAAAGTATTATTACTTTTAATGAAACCATTTTTATAATCCTTCACCATCGCTAAAAGCATTTTATGATCTCGAAAATATTACCATATAGCACTTTAAAATATTTTAAAATATGCCACTATATTTTTTGGACAAATTTTTTTAATTTAATTATTTACAGTAAATGGCAAAATGACAAAGGTCAGCCTGGACTGTGTTTCAACTTAACCTTAACAATCTGTATATGTAACGTGTAGAGGCCTCATTAGGCCCATTGTGCATCCTCTTAAGTAGATAGGCACCTCCTAGCTCGTGAGCGAACCTACAGATTTATTGTAGTCAACAAGAAAGCCAAGAGACGCTTCTCTTATATCGGCCGATATTAGCCAATTTTTACAGAACAGAAATCTTCTAATAAATGAAAGCACATGGCAATCGTAGAATATATGTTCGATAGTCTCATCTACTTGTTCGGGCCCCCTGCAGAGTGCGGATTCTGACAGCCCAATGATATGGAGATGCTTTCGTAATTGGCAATGACCAGTCAGAATGCACAGATATGGCACAGATTATTTCTAGTCATAGTCAAGTACTTCTTTGCTGTAATCTTGTCAGAATAACTTAAAAGCTCCCTGGCGAGTCTGCAGCTTCTTGTTTTATCCCATCTTTCCTTGAATTTTGCAAGGGAATGTTCTTTTAAATAGGTTTGTCACTACCGATGTAGTCAGTTCAATAGAAGGGTTAGATCCAAAAAGTATTTGGTTGGTTGCCTTTTTGGCTAGTGAATCAGTAAGACGGCTACCTTTCGATGTGACGTGATATTTGATCCGTCTTAAGTTGGCCACATTGTTGAGCGTACTTCGAACAAAGCTTCCTGACATTCTAGTACTAACCCGGAGTAAATTCGTTATCTGTCCAGGGTGAGTAATTCGTGTCTGCTACCTGCATAGATAAGCATGTTCCTTCCAGTAATATTATTTCTGGTGATTTCTTTTGCTGCTATGAGAAACCCCGTGAGCTCGGTGTGAACTACACTGGAACTACTGTTCACAACCAATTTTATGTTTAGATTTAAGGATCTGGAGTATATTCCGCATACTGAACCTTTTTCTGTTTTAGAACCGTCGGTGTAGATATGAATCGTACCTGTCATTTCCGGCTCTTCTATTTGTTCTGTTATAACTTTATATGGCTTATGAAAGATATTTCTGCCAAAAGCGACGTCTTGCTTCACCAGATCCTACATCAGATTCTTTTCCAAACTTGCGAAGGCGTATCATTGTCATCAGAGCAATCTCCTTAATGTAGATATCAATGAGAGTGCGATTCTAAGAATGACTCAATAGCTGTGGTTGGAGTGGTTTTCATGGCTCCTGTTATGTTGAGACATGCTGTTTTCTGAATTTGTTCTAATTGGCGGATAGCTGTCAATTTTCAGGTTTTCGGTACCCAGACAACTGCAGCGTATGTTATCATAGGTCTTATGATGGCCGTGTAGGTCCATGCGAGGACTTTGAGGGAGACCACAGGTGCGCTTCACGGTTTGACGGCATTGTTCATAAGCAATGTATGATTTTTTTTATTTTGTTTTCTAGTTGTGAGTTCCATGTTAACTTGCTGTCAAAGGTGAAACCTAGGTACTTCACTTCTGTTGCAAATCTTAATCTTAACAATAATTAAGACAATAATTTTTACCATAAAAAAAAATTGAAAATGACTTAAATTTATGAAGGTCCAAAGTGAATTCCGAAGTGATGATACACTTATAGAGTCAATATAAATAAATAATTTTTAAGGTTATCAATGCTACAATCTAAAATCAGTAGGTAACTTGTTATATAGAGATGAGACGCAATAAGAAAAACTTCTTTAGAAAATGATTTTATTATGATGGAATACTAAAGTATTTTGGTTTCTGGTAGAAAAATTATTATATTGTGCGTAATATTTTAACTTTGCTAATAGATATTGTGGTTTTCTATTAAGAATTTCACTGAACAGAAAAATTTAATTTTAACGGGATGAACCCATTTTTCTAATCCATCGTCGAAAGCATTTTAAAAAATTCTCCAAAATGGCATATATTACTTTAACGACCAGTTTAAATATACTAATGATTCAGCTATATTCTTTGGACGAATTTTGTATAATAATAAATGAAATTTGATTTGAATTAGAAGTAAAATTTTATGCCTATGTTAATAAATTTGATTGTAAATAGTTAAAAAACATACAGTGTGAAACGAAGCTCTGTGCTTTCTCTATAATTACGATTTCAATTAACATAGAAAAATGTATACTCCATTGTCAAAAAATCTCCAAAATAGCTTTATATCTCTTTAGCGATAAATTTATTATATTACATTTGCAATATAGCATAAATAAATTATTTTATTATGTTTGTATTTTTTAAATCACCACTTTTTGGATATATGTTTGCATATAACATTATATATTTCAGTAAAAATGTTCATATTTTTGTCTTTTGTAGATAATATAGACATATTATTTAAATATTTGTTGCTTTTAAATCCGCGCTTTAATTATGACAATTAAAAACAAAACGTCTACAATTTTGTTTATTCATTTTTCAATAATAATGAATAGGTTTTTGTTCTCCCGATGCCAGAAAAATGTGTTTTGCTATAAAAAATGCAAAAAAAATTAAATTAAAGATATCAATTAATTAATTTGAGGTATAAAATGCAGGGTATTCCATTTCAAAAATTGAGAAAATCGTAACTTTGAGTTTTGACACACCCTGTGCATAATATAGCAAATGAATAAAGTCTAATAAAATTGTTATTTAAGAATAATTATTAAATATGGTCATACAACTTTTATATTAAAAATGTATTGGTATTTCCAATAATAAAACAGCTATTAATCAATTACGCACTGATGGGACACCCTGTATATGTGTTATTGGCTAACATGATATTATCATTGGATAGGCAAATTTATAAAGTATTTAATGTTAAAATAATATACAGGGTGTTGCATTTGAAAAAAATTGAGTAAATTGAACTTAAAATTAGCCTTATTTAAGACATGTTTCAAAACACTCTATATAAAATAAACCAGTTCTATCTCCACTATCCGTTAGCTTAGCATCTTATAAGTCTGTATATTAAAAAATGTTAAATTGTATGTAAATCTACCTAAATTATGTTAATTTAATTTGGGGTCTGCATCATTCTCTAATTTCAATAAAAAATAATTGCTTGGCAACCATGTAATGTTTTTTAAAAAAGGATTGAGTATAGTATTTCCAAACCATTTTAAAAATAAAATAAAATACAAGGTGTTCTATTTAAAAAATATACATTTTTATTTGCCAGGCAAAAATGCAACACCCTGTATATCCAACAATATTTTTATAATATGTAATTTTTTAAATGCATATAACTTTTATTTGAAACCTGTTTTCGTGTCTATAACACTAATTGAAATATTGAACAAATACGCACTAATGTATTTGTGTACATGTAGTTACACATAAATAATATTAGTTGATTATTTAAATATTTATTTTGTTGCGATATTTCAAAAACATAAATTATTTAAATCAATAATTAAAAAAAAAAATTAATTTGAAATTATTTTATGGCAGGTTTGATTAATATACCTAACAACGTACAGGAACAAGTCATGCATATTGCGAATGCTTATAGACATACTATTTTGCGATGTGCTGCGCAGAGATCCGTTTTGGTGCACAGTAGGTGTCAATTTCTACTTAAATATTCCATTTTTTGGTCTTCTATATTCATTACTTTTTTCTTTTGTCTCAACGGGCTAATGTTACGGGTGATTTTCGGACACATCATGGAAAAGACGTAAAAATACCGAGAAGACATAAAGTGACTTATTAAATAGTGACAACTTAGATACATTTTAGAATAAATTAATATAAGTTTCTTATTTTTGAGAGTTTTGAAAAAAATTGTTCATTTTAATGACTCCTATTCACAGTTTGAATAAAGAATTAACCTGGGATTCACTCTGTATACAACCTTATGTGAAATATGTTTTAAATGTAAGTGTTTTTTTTGCTTATGTATAATTTTAAGATTTTATGTAAACATTTTATTTGTAATGTAAGCTAATAAATTATTATTATTCTTATTATATCGAAAAAATACAAGCAACTTATATAGATAACTTTAAGCGAAAAGACGACCATCCACTGTATTCTTATTATACCCTTTTTACAGTCACATCATAAATAGTGGTAGTTTTGTTTTACTGAAAAGAATGGTATTTTTTTTTTTCATAGACATAAAAATCCAAGTTATTTTCATTAAGCATTTTTTCCAACAGAAACGCGAGTTAGACTTCCTTTTAACACCTAATTAGCAAATACAAGAATACTTTAGCTGTCTCAAACATTTTTCATCAGGCATTAAGTTTTGTGTAAGAACTTCCATTATTCCTCGAACTTCCAAAGAGCGAAAATAATAGAAATATCCTCGTAATTATTCACCGAAACAAAAACAATCTTCAGTTCCCATCGTGAAAACTCAAAAGTTTCCCCGTGTTTCATACTCGTCAAGGTTATTGGAGCGACATTTGTGTTAACGTTTATTTTCCGGCTTCATTCGCGAATGATTTATATTTCAATTTTCTAGAAGACATACTTTGTTAATGCGATGTTCGAAGTATAAGTACGGAGTGCTCCAAGGATCCAAGACACCATTTTTATTAAATACACGTATATTTAGAATCAGATGAAATAGTGGAAAAAGATTAAGGATTAAAACAGCAAAAACACTCATATCTGGAAAGTTTAAAATGGACAATTTCTGACATGCTGGAATTTTACAACGTGCAGCTAAAAACATTGAATCTGTTCGATATGTTTTTAATGAAACTCATTCTAAAAAAGACTTAGACTGCCATGCAGCTTGCATTGCAATGTTTCAATATTTTCATGAGCTTTATCCAGTGGATTATCCAAGATGAATGAAATTTTGACTGTCGTTTCAAAATAATCTAAACTGTTAAAATACTTCAATATTTTTGCATAAGACATTTGTTCGTTTTACCATTTTTTAATCCTAACGCCGCCTTTGGCCTTTCTAGCTTTAACCAAAGTGATTACGTCGCCCTTTCTAGTCTACAAAACTAACAAACTGGAATGATGACACAAGCTGACGCGAGTCTCAAGCTATTTGGTCTTCACGTTAAAACACAAATATTTCTTACCTCATCCAAGCAACAGTTTTTGAAAATTAATTCGAGAGACGCTAAAATGGTGGTTCCCACCTTATCGAGACTGAAGCCCACAAGGGTAAACTCGTAGCGTTACAAAAACGGGAATTGATTTAACTTGGAATGAAAGACCGAAAGCCGATAGTAGTATTAGGACGTTGAATTTTTTGGTTTGTGAAGTATTGGCATTACTTAGGTTAAACCATGTGATGATTTTCACAAGCCTAGATTTTTAAAACCATTCTATATCGCATTTTGATTAGGGTTTAAAAACGTGTTCGAGCAAATTATCCAATAATAATTGGCCCCTTTATCTCTTAAGCCTGCTTATGTAAAATATTTGGGCTCCTTACTTCGCCTATTCATAGTCTAATAATAAAGGACAGAAGGATGAGTCTTGCAACTATGTTCAAATAAATAAATTGACTTTCAGTTCAGAATTATGTTCAGTACATGACTGATATTTATTTATAAAATAAAAATGACATAGTACCATCGCATCAGATCTATCAATATAATTCGCAATATCAAAACTATAATACAAGAAGCCAATCTGACTTTCATGGAAGGCAAGCCATCACTAAAAGTTCCCAAAATACAATTTTTATTAAAGGTTTAAAAAATTTAATAGACTGCATACAGAAATTAAATAAAAAACAATAAATGTATTCAAAAGTAACCTCAAACAATACTTGATTAATAAACAGAACGGATATTCTTTCTAGTGATAATATTCTTTAAACCTGCCCTTTTTAAGTATTTCCCTTAATTTATTGTTATTTTACCCTTTATTTTACCCGGGTTTATTATAAATTATTTCTGTTTTGAGATCATGTACTTTATTTTAAAAAATTACTTGATGTTATAATAATACTACTTACTTTTTAAATTATTAATAGTTTTGCGACGATAGGTTATAGCAACTTATAGCCAGAAAACTATTTTTGTGTTAAAGTAAATCCATACAGAGCAATGAAATTTACAAAGGCCTTCCTTCAACATACAAATAAATGACAACTTTATAATTAAAACGAAAAACACAACAAAATACCTCGGTATCATAATTGAACAAAATTTGAAAGGGGTTGATCACATTACGTCATTAAAATCCCAGGGTAAGAAGATTCATTTTTAAATTTTATGAATTGAGGAAATTTATGACTAGGAGTTTACTAATTATTATTTACAATTCACTGGTTGAATATGTAATCCAAAATCGTATAATTAAAATTATCTACAAAAAAAAACAGCATTATATCCTACCTCTCTTTTATATGTAATAAAACAGTGCTTTGTATAAGAACATTATATTATCTGTCTTGCTGGACCTTTATTTGGAAAGCCTAAATTCAGATACATTACAAACTATTTGCAATAAATATCAAAAGAAGCATACATTTTTAAATAATTTGACTTTTAAGAGCCATTCACGCACCACAGTTGACATCTTGATACTTGACAGGCACAGCCAAGCATTATTCTGATTTTTGCCAAATAAAATGGCCGGTTAATTATTCTATGGGGTTGCGACAGAGAGCCAGTAAATTTGATGAAGGTGTTTTTGTGGCTAGGGACGAAACAGTATTGCTTAAATTAGCACCACCATAGAAAAGACATTTTTAAGAAACTGCTTATATATTTTTCATAAATTGGCAGGCTTTGCGACTAATTTCGAATAAAAATAGCCTCCAAAATGGCTAAGGTTACAAGTATGAAGGTCGCAACCCGCCTTAGAAATTTCACCTTTGCTATCAACAGCTATTGTTTGACAGGTCGTTAGAGATTGTTTGCAATTTATGGAATGTTAAGAATGTTTGGAATTTTAATGTTAGAAATAATTGGAAATCCTACAATTGTCACATAGGAAATGCATAGATGGATTTTAAGAAAATTTATATTAAAGTAGTTAGGATGAACCGAAAATTCTGAAAAACAATAGGGTTTTAAGTTAGAAGTAATTATTCAAGAAAATCAAAACTGCAAGTCAATCAGAACTTTCGTTCTAGAGTTATCGTGCCGGCATACATACACATAGACGACCAGATGAATTTTTTTTGCATTTTTGAACTCAGAATGATCGGAAAAATGAAAAAGAGTTTTAAAAAATGGGGGTAAGAAAATTTTTTCATCTGCGCTAATGCAATACTGAGGCGCCATAGGAAGGGCCTCAGTAATTAATTAAAATAAATTATAAATCAAACGGCCATATAATTAGTTTTCTAACAAACAATAACATATATTTAGTGAATAAGTTAATGTGTCCATGTGATATTTTTGTGATCTTTAACAATAAAAGTATTAAGTGGTAACAAGTGAATTTGAATTTCAACCAAACAAATTTAAATCGAAATATTCAACACCTATAGCATTCAACTTTTTCGCCTATATTTCTACACTAAAAAATGAAAATATCCTTAGCAAAGGAAATAAAATTTGTTTAGTAATAAATGTCATTCTGTGGAAGTAGCTAAAGTGCCAATCCAACGCTCTCCCAGTGACCATGTACACGCTCTCATATACGTTAAAAGAAGATAATAGAACTAGGATTATTATGTTTTCGTAAAAAATCCTTTAACTATATTCGACAAATGTATTAAGATGCTCTTAAAAAATTAAAATGATCTCTGTAGATGATCTAATTAGTTGAAAATGCGATAAATTATCAACCACAGTATTACAAAATTTTTAGGTTTTTATGTTTCATTATAATTTTTATCATTTTGAAATCATCGATGAAGAACTTGATGACTCTTTTAGATTGATTAATTTTCATAAAAAAAAACATTCCTACATAATTCAAACAAACAAAAATTATAGATCTATTTCAACAACGATCAAAAATAAATTCCAAATCATTGCTCAATATATAATTTAACGGTTCCAATAATCAACTGCGCAGAATCCTGGTATCAGTGACTGGTTTCTGATCGTTGTTGGAACAGACCTTATATTGTTTTTGCTTTTAAAATGGTCCAGTTACACAAACCAAAAGGATACTTCTTATTATTTCCATTAACAGGGAACCTTTTTTTGATTAAATACGATTCCTTCCAACGCCATTTTGAATTTTTAAAAACTTATTTAGAATCTGTTATTTGACTTCTAAAATACTCAGATACCAATTTTAGTCGAAATCTGCCGACTTTTAAAAATATATTTTTTAAACTTCTCACCCTGTATATAATTGACCAGATGTATAATTAATTTTAAGCCAGATAGGAACCTTATGTTTATACAAAATTTTTAGTTTTTCTCTAAAGCCGTTTCTGAGCTACCACGCCAACAGATTGTTAGACGACTACGACGACAAATGACAAGAGACAGACGGAATGGGGAAACATGTTTTGAGGAACCCTAAAATGTGAAAATTTGAAATAATTTCGGAAGGTGACTTTTCACGATTACAATACTTCCACCTTATCGAGGGAAGTAAAAAGGTGGCATTCATCAGTGTTCAATCTTGTCGAAAATACAAACTGTGAAAAACATATATTTTTAACTGTAACCTGAATACGCCTCTGTATAGGCATGCGCTTGCACAATAACATAATCTTATAACAAGCTTTGACATCGCGAGAGAAATGTCACATAGGCACTACTTGCCGCTAAATGCAACATGGCTGTAAACCAGGTAAAGAGCTAGAAGCTCATTGGATAAAACCGATAGTGAGACGTTGGAAGGCGGGATAACACAAGTGGCAGTTACGTTACCAAACAAGCTTCTAATGGTATATTTATAAGACACTTATTTTTCTACCATCTCTACTGTCCCATCTCTGGTCGGTGTCACGATTCGGTGTGTTGTTAACCGCTGACGTTTTGACATTGACATTTTATATTTTAATGTGAATGTTTTTACATTAAATAGAGAGTTGAAGCGTTTCCAGTACGTTAACGTAAACGTGAACGTAAACGCAGAAAAATAATGTTTACGTTGCTGTTCAAAATATGAGTTGAGTTGTTAAACCTTAGAGTTCTAAGTGTTAAACACATCGTGACATTTACGTGTCATGACAAATAATGACAATTTATATTGGGATTTCATCTTTTCCAATTAAAAAGAGGTTATTTTGTTTGCGTTACGTGTATACGCCAGAGTCCGCAAGTTTACGTATGTACGTATGCGTATACGTGAAGGATATTTTAATAGGTATGCGCAGATGTCAAATTTCACGCATTCGTTTATGTTCGTAACATCACTTCAACTCTCTAATATCCGAATCATATACTATTAATTATTATTTTTTTTTTGATTCTCAAAAGCCGTCTGATATATTATGGTAAGCTTTGATAATAATACTTTTCACGCAATAATTACACCGAGATTTATTTGTACACATTTTAGTTTTTTTATGGGAAAATACGTTTTCAGCTAATTAAAAATATCTTTAATTTCTGTTAAATCCTGTTTATTTAATAGTTGAAATGTTTCATCTTACTTTTCATATTATTTACCCCTCTTTAATTTACTGTTCTGAAACTATTTCTAGATCCTCTGTAGCTTCAAGGTAGCTCAGTTTTGGATGTTTTAATCGGTTGACTTAATTTTTGATTAACATAACATAACATAACCAATGTTATAAACATATGGTTTATTTCTTGCACATTTGGAAGCATGTATAAATGTGAGCAGCTTTTTTCAATCATAAAAATTAATAAAAAATAAGCATCGTACTCGGCTTACAGATGTTCATTTAGAAAACTTTGCGTCTATGTATTAGTGATATTGACCAATATTGATCATCTTGTTTCTTAGCTTCAAACTCATGTCTCTCATTAATGTTCCTTTGATTTTTCTCTTTTTTTATTAGCTTGTTTTTATATGTTTGATTGAGCCTAATCATTTTGCCATTATAATTAATAAATAAAAAAAGGTGTAAATTTTTGTCGCTTTTTTATTCACTACTACCTAGTTATTTCTTGCCTACGGCCCGCGACCTAATTAAGTCCCGAAATTACGCCCTCAGCTAAGCAAAGGTTGCCCATACTTGGGGCAGATAAAAGTTTCGTTAAATAGCTGACGAGGTAGAAACGCTTCGATGTAATTCCGATTAAATCGGTGAATCCATAGACGAAATTCAAAACTTGCTACTGATGGTGAAATTTAGATGTGCAGTGTAAGATCTCAAAATTTCGAAGTGAGCACTTCGGCAAATACAATCGGTAGGACGATCGGTAATGTGCTTATCTTTTAAACTAAAAATTTTCCTTTTTAAAAAACATCTAATCTATTTCAATATTCATTTATTTTGCATTAAAATTTTTTTAAACTTCCATTATGTAGATGGCTTCTCTTTAGAATGGGCAAATCTTAACGCACCACCTTGTATCTGATCGACTTTAAAGCGAGCAATTGCGTTGCTTAAGGGTTTCCATTTTCTTTAATCAAAATTAATAAGTCGTCTTCTTTTCAATGAAAATTTAGGTACAAAGAGCGTAGGAAAAGCCTCAAGCCGTACATCGCGATTCGTATTTAAACGAAGTTGAAATATTAATAATAACGAATGCGGCGAATTTTAAGTTCCTAGAAACTACTGCTTCATTTTGAAGATATTTCAGATGTATTAGTTACTTTGATGTACAAAAGACCAGTAAGTATCTACAGAAGAATTTTTTAATTAAAGTTATTCTGCCGTTCTAACAAGAAAGGACATATATTTGTTATCTTCTAAACTTCGTTTGTGAAACTCTTTTACGTTTACGTACCTTTACGACACAAATAGGACATTCCATTTTGGTATCAAGAAAAAGAAAATGTAGGCAAATGCAAAGAGATTGAAAAACTGCTAATTTTGCAGATATGACCTTTCTTGTTAGGACGGCAGTATTATTAATAATCAATAGTAGAAAACCGAACTTCTGTTACAATTATTAATCAAATTAGTGTTAATTTGGGATTACTACAAATATTCCATTGTGGTTCCTTATGAATAAATCCAAAAAATAACACATAAAAACGTTAACTGATAGGCGTATCAAAGCACCAAATAAATCAGACGGGTATAGAAATGGACGAAATCTGTTATAAATTACTTTTAATGTTTAACAAACTTAATCATTTGGTGATAAAATCAAGATTACCGTTTAATAAATGTTACTAACATGTTTAATTTATTTAGAGTTTATTTATTTAAAACACACTATTTACAATTTATTTATGACGTACTAATTAATTTATATAATACTTTGGCACTATTATAACTCACAATTCTAATTTATTTATTACAATTTATCTTTTCCGTCTAACACTTTATTCGAATCTTCCCGTCCGTCGACGAACTCGCGCTATTTATACAAAGCCAACTCTGTACGAGAATACTCTGGGCTTTCCACAATAATCGAGAACTGCCTCTCTATGGCTCAACGCCACAAAGAGATCACTCTGGCAGCTTCTCGAAGCGATGCGTTTGTTTCTATACGTCAGCGGCATACCCAGAAGATTCCGGTGTTTCGACCATGAGACGCGTGGCAGGCTTTAAGGTTGCTTGCTAGCCAGGGTTGGCTCCGCGTCACAATAGTTTTGATTGCCATTTTAAACAATATTTTCCAATTAGAAATTTTAAAATATATTCTTCGATGACTGTTATTTATAATATATTAATGGGAGCATCGATGAAATATCGTTTCTTCTAATGCATGTGCGATCGCCTAGAGTTGTTCAAAAGGTCCAAAAGTTTTATATTGTCTAGTCTGTATACAGGAACAGAAATAAAATATCTACAGTATTACGGATCGATGTGAGTAGACGAGAACGCATAATACAGGGTGTCCGAAATTAAACGGTCATATTTTAACATCGTAATCTACATCATAAAGTAAAAGTAAAAGTTCATATACACATAGGTCCGAAAACGTTTCGTTTTCGAGCTACAGGGTGTTGATGGCACATTTTTGTAAATATTTTCTAAAATTTCTTTAGTCACCGGTTTTCTAAAGTTAAAAAAATAAAATTTTTGATTCCATATGCCTACTAATTATTGTTTACACTTTCGTATAAGATAACAAACTTATCATGAAATGAGATGCAATAAAAGTAGCTTTATTTCAAAGAAAACATTGGTTTTCCAAATTTTATAGTCAAAAATGTTAAAAACTGTCAACAAAAAAATTTTACCCTAAGCCTCCCCTAATTTACCCACCTATGAAGATGATCAAAAACTAAGGTTTATTCCATTAAATAGAGCATAAAAAGATAAGCATTTTTACCAAATTTCACTTAATTATCTTTAAACCTTTAGAAAAAATTTACAAAAGTGTGTCATCAGGACTTCACTTTTAACACCCTGTCTCGGAAAGGAAATGTTTTTGGACCTATGTTTATATGAACTTTTACTCCAATTTTAGGATGTAGATTACGCTGTTAAAATGTGACCGTCCAATTTCTGGACACAGCGTATATCTAGCGAGAACGAATTGTTACGAATGGTGACGAGAGTGTACGATACGATAATTAAAAGGGCATTCCTTCACGAGGCAGCACTTTAAAAAATAAATAGTCATTAAAAGCTAAAGTAGGGAATATATTTAAAAAAGTGTTATAGTGTTATTTAGGGATTGTCGTATTTTCATTATGATAATTTGAAATTTTCCTAAAATTTAAATTTTTAAGAAAATAACTTTTTGAACTATAATTTTCCGAAAATTATAAGAGGTGCCGTAATCACCTTAAAAGCACCATAATTTGATACTTCATTGCGTCAAATATATCTAACGACAATGATTTGTCTGGACACAGTTTTTTTTTCGGTATTACAAAGGTTTTTAATTTTTTTTAAAAGGTAATGAAACAACATTTGTAAAAATTAGGTATGAGATTTTTTATAAATTTTATGTACAAATAAAAAAGAATACCCCAAAAAAACGTAAATTTCAAATTCGTTGTTAAGGTAATAGAAATAATATACCACTAGTGGCAAATATTTCGACGGTGGATTGGCAGAAGAAAATTAAAAAAGTTATTACATATGAAGAAAAGTACAATGTTAATATTGGGAAAAATTTAATAATAGATTTAAATTCAGAAACGAGCGAAGAATACAAGAAGAAGAAGGAAAAGATAAACAACCACGATTTAATAGAAATGAATCTAAAAAAATATTAACATTTAAACAGTTTGTTTCCTAATTTGTATATATTGATATGTTTTTTTTATGTTTAGTTTTTCTAAAAATAATATTTTTTTACTTAATTTGATTTGTATGATGAAAATTTGCCTTGTATTATTTTGCACCAGCTAGTCATAAATGAAAATATTAGTCTTTAAAAGAAAGAAATCTTTTTATGCCAAACAAAAAGAAAAACCTACTATTCAACAAATGTGAACAGTTAAATTGCACTTCTAAATTCTATTAATATTATCATGACTGTCAAAGCATCAAAAAAAATGTTCATTCTCAAAATATCAATACCAATTCCTTTGAATATTTTCAAAGTAAGTATTGATAGTTTCACATTACCAGATATTCCTTTTTTTGTGGTTTCTGTGGTACATTACATAATTTTCCATTTATAAATTCTACGATGCAATGTGAGATAATATGTATTGTACACAAATCCCGAAATATATCCTAGTGCTCTTTATGAATTTCGAGGCAAAAAAAGAGTAACAACTTGATGCAAAGTTAACAAAAGAAAATTTAATGCTACCAGGTAAGTCAACTTAATATTATTTAATCAGTTAAAACCGGATACATTTGGTTTATTTACCGTCTCTGAAGTTCTTGTTTATCCATTTACAAAAGTCTACCATTGGAAATTGGCTGGTACTATAATATTTTTAATTCTTTGAGCTTTACTTTTCCAACCAACTTTTTGTAATCATTCTTTTGTTTATCCCCCTTAGCAGACGTCGCTAATCGAATGAAAAATTATAATATATCAGATTACCTTCTCTATCACAAAAGATGACGACTTGTTGTTACAATCTTCTCACATTTTTATCATACAGGGGGCGAAAAAATGTTTAACAACAAAGTAAACCTTTAATAACATATTTTTCTTTGTATTTGACTACTAAATGCCATTACAATATATTTCCTATTAGTCGGAGAGCTAGTAACACCAATTTCATTAAGTGTTCATTAAGGAAAAATATTATTGTTTTATCATTTCACAGTCTTGGTAATTTAAAATGTTTAGTTTTTCCTTTTTTTTTTTAAGGAAAAAATCTAAAAGTTGCGGGGGCTTGAACCAACAACTTGCTATCCACACTATCCAAATTTTGACCACTGTACCCTCTGCGCCACCGAGCACATATTGATAGAAGTTTGGAATTGCTTATAATAATATATAAGAATTTATTACTATAGTAAATAGGACTTATTTTTATGTTGGCCGGCAATTAAACCCCGGAAAAAGTGTCTGCCTTTTCGGAATTAATTTTTTTTATATTTAATTAAGACGCTATTAAAATTTCAGAGTGAATCAAACACTTCAAATCATATTTAAAAAAAATTAACTTTGGAGTTGATTTATTAATTATAAACCCTCTCAAAAGTTTCTGCCTAAATTACTAGTATTTTTAGAATTACCTAAACTTTCAATTGTTGTTTGTTGGCCTCTGAATCAAATACTTTTTTTAGGTTATATTTTACGACCCCTTTCTATTATGCGCAGTACCTGGTGTCCCGGGGTGGGTCTAGCCAACACAAGTATATCTGCTTTTCCATCCAAATGATTTCAAATTACAAAATTTCAAAATGCATCAAACACTTAATGAAATTTGTGTCTTGGACTATATATTACGAGGTAAGTCTATTCAAAATTCTTAAATGGTTTGTATTAAACTATAAAAAATATTTGCACAAATTATTGACTAGAATTATATTTTAGTTTAATAGTACCAAACAGATTATAAAGAAAAATAAAATTAATAAAACTAAAGCCAATATCACATAAATACCAACGACCGTTTCCCTTCAAAAAACAACTACTCCTTTGGGTAATACCGCAACAGGTATTGAATTATATCCGAAGGAAAGACGGCAGAGATAGAAATTAAACTTCAACACTCTACCTTTTGGTTTTGCTCACTAAGGAGAACATCATTCTTAGACCGGTTTCGTTCTTATTAGGACTCTTCAGCAAGAAATAGATAGGTTCTCAATTCCAGTCTCTAATGGAATTAACAAATGCTACACATTTCACGAGTATACAATAAAGTTAGTTGCGAAGAATTCAAGTAGTGAAATGGTGTCGCCATCTGTTCCTAGTAAGCCAAATCAAAGGGAGCTGTAGTACCCAGTTGGAAAACTAGGTGGAACCAAAAAACCAGGCTGGCAATTTGTAAAAACGAAAATAAATCAAACTCGAATGTGATCAAGATGTAAAATAAATAAAACTAAAGCCAATATCACATAAATACCAACGACCGTTTCCCTTCAGAAAACAACTACTCCTTTGGCTAATACCGCAACAGGTATTGAATTATATCCGAAGGAAAGACGGCTTATAAAGTGTTCTTTATCATTAGAATGTGAAGGTACATTATATAAATTTATTTTTACTTTCCGTTGAGCAGTGTTTTGTTTTGAATTGCCTTAAAAATAATTTATCTACTGCTTTTTTCTCAAAAAGGATGAGAATTTTGTCGGTTGTGAGGGTACATGCGATAATTGGTACCATCCAGATTGTGTTTTATTAAGTAATGCTGAATTCAAATTAATACACAAGTCCAGTAATCTTTATTTCATTTGTAACAGTTGCAAGAATAAAATTGATATTGTCGATAAAACCAAAAATGACCAATTCAAAACTAAAGTTGATGATATTGAGTCTAATATCAATAAGATGATAACCGAAGTTGTCATGTCTACAATTTTCGAAAGTTTTCACAAAAAAGGTAGCAAAAATTATGTTTGTAATTATCGGCCCATGAGCATTCTTTGCAATTTTGCTAAAGTATTCGAAATAATTATTTACGATCGTATTTCTTCCAATCATGTTTTCCGTTTTATAACATGTGACCAACATGGTTTCATGAAAGATCTACAATCACAAACCTTGTGATGTGACGAAGTCACTAAAATTCCCATTAATTTATTCCATAAATTAATTTCTAAAATTAATTTCCGTCTATGAACATTTGTAACTAATATTTCCATAGAATGACCGTTTTTAAACCTTTGCAAGAGCCCTCGTAGTTTAAAACTTTTCATTATCACAATAAATTAAATCGTGTCGTAAAATCGCAATTCTAGTAGGTATATCAGTAAGCTGATCAATTAACGTTTTTTTTTTGCAAAACAACTTATTTCCTCTGAGTAGGAACTACCGTCCCCACTCCGGCAAAAGTACGACTTTTAACAAAAGTAGATGTTTTCGATGAGAGAGCCCTTTTTCGACGCCGTCTGTGCTCGGTTCTTAAAATCGTTTTTACCAAGTGTGCCGGATTACAGTGAACACCGTTATTTCTTTCGAGACAGTGAGAAGTTAATCAAGGTAGGCCTTTTATTTAAAATTCCGTCTAATAATTCTCCCTGCAATATTCATTTCCGTTTCTATTAATTACCTAAGAAAATCGACCAGTATTTTGGATTTCTTAGTACCTGTCAGGGTAGCAAATTGGATTTAGATCCGGGGGCATTAGCACCCTTCAGCCATTTTCGCGTTAATCAAGGGGTGATAGTGGTATTCGCTTGCTTCCCCCGTCGATAATCAGAGCTGTTTCTCTTTTGTAGAAGCTATGGACTACCAGATGTCTACATAAGAGAAATTTGTAACCGAATAAATAAAGTTAAAATCGTCAATATTCCCTAAAGTGTTGGTCGAATAATACCGTTTTAAGTCACCTGTATTTGGACTATTATGCCTAGCAAAATAATATTGCGTGGAGGATATTAAGCGTCATTCTTACAAAGGCAACCATCATATTTTTTTTTCTCTCATGAGTGCAGAGTGATACCGTTCACCGCCGTTCATAAATTGTCCATATTTGATTACTGAGAGTAACTTATTAACTTTTAATTTCTAAAACCTATAGTTCAAATCATATTTAATTTTACTACTGTAGACTTTTGTCTTATGGCTAAAACCGGTTGTTTTCATTAAAAGGAAAGAATTTGTGCTAAGGGTGTTAGTGCTCACCGTTTTATTTTTTTAAAGGAAATTATTATTTTTATTTTCTCATGAGTATAGTATAGGTCATAGTTAATTTTACCGTTATAGCACTTTTCTGTTAATACCGAGTCCGTTTATTTTATCAACAATACATATATTCTACATTTATTTTATTACCGTTATTAAATATATATATACTGATTTCACCCTCGTTCCATTTGTTTTATTTTAATTATTACTTATTTATTTTATTTTGTAAATATATTTTTGATTATAATTCCTGAGTTTAATTTTGAATTACTCCTTTACTTTTTAACAGTGAAGGTCTGGTCGTTTTATTTTTTTTTTTGTTTGTACCTGCGGACTCCACTGAGTCTGCTGAGTGCATCCCAGGGCCGCAGAGTAGACTGTGTTACCAAAACTTGCGCCTGAGCAACCCTTGTTCGAAGAACAGCCTAGCGCCACCCCAACCCCTTTTCTTTATTTTTAGAGACGAAGAAAAGGGTCTCACTCAAATTATTTCGGAAGCCTTGGATAGAAAAAGTCAAGTTGATGTAATATACACAGATTTCTCCAAGGCTTTCGACAAAATTGATTATTCCATCTTGCTCCATAAGTTAACCTCTATTGGTTTATGCGATTAAATCATTCAATTAATTGCTTCGTATTTGTTGGGTAGACATCAATATGTTCAATGTCGTGGTTAGAGGTCTCAAAAATTCGAACAAACATCAGAAGTCCAGCAGGGATCAATTTTAGGTTCCCTTTTATTCATAATTTTTATAAATTATATAGTCGCTAAGCTAACATCGAGCATATTAAAGTTTTAATGTATTCCGACGACCTAAAATTATTGCTTGAAATTAATTCTATTAACCATTGCTTGCGACTTCCAAAGTGTTAGTCCGACATTGCGAAGTGGTGTCTAGATCCTGAGAAATGTTCTATAATATATTTTACTAAAAAAGTAGTGAAACCTATAATTTTTAATTATAAACTACAAAACGTTGTTCTAAATCGACCCGAATATATAAAAGATCTCGTGTTTGTTATACAAAGCTGTAAAGAATTCCTAGATATAGTTATTTTAAAAATTTTATATATTAACTTTGTACGGTCAAAATTTGAATACTGTTATGTGCATCCCGTGCATAACATTTATACTGACTTACTGGAAAAAGTTCAAAGAAAATTCATGAAATCTGCTTCCTGGTATATACCCTACAAGGGGATATCCCCACGATTTACTAAAATCTAAATTCAATCTTTCTGAGCTTGTGATATGCAGAAATTTCTAACAGGTACCCCTACTTTATAATCTTTTAAATCGCTCAGTCAACAGTATTGATTTGTTAAATTACGTTAATCCAAATATCGCCCGTACTGGTGTAAGAGTTTACTTGAGTTTCTACGTGCCAGCTTCTAAAACTAAAGTTTTGAACTCATCTTCAATGTACCAATCTATTCAGAAATATCATGAAATTTAAGACAGCTTGGAAAATTTTGCATGTAACAAATATATAATTAAAAATTTTTCTTAACAGTAAAAAAAATGATATAAAGCATGCAATGCAATGTATACAACCATTTTTTTAACCTGAGTTTGGTCAGTTTTTTTTCCTGGATGTTTACATTGTATTCTATAGCTTTTTAACAATTTTGTATTTGTATTATTATTCTAATGTTTTGTCTTTCCCACCCAGTAAATTTTGATTACTGTTGGGAGGTGTAATAAATAAATAAATAAATAAGATATAAATTAACTTTTAAAAAATATAGATGAATATAAAAAACCATTTGATTAAAAATGTTTGGAATCCGGATCTGCCTGAGTTAGCTAAGTGCAATCAATTATGAACAGGAGCCATGTTTTTATACAACTTTTTATTTACCATTTATCTATTAGAAATTACATATTTAAAAATTCCATGTATATACAAAAAAAAAACAAAAGCCAAAATGAACTGTTACATTTTTCCACGTATGCTGATTATAAAACCGTGTTCAAGGTCGAACAGATTAGTTTTTTTTTTAATTAGTCATATATACTGTTAGAGGTCATTCAAAAAATAGAAATTACACATCATGTCGAATGACCGTCTGGTCTGCTGCAAGCAACATGTGGATCAGAGTTCGCTAAAGATCGCTAAGATATTTCTGGATGCGTGCCAGACTTAAATTTACGTATCGTATCAAACAAACCTTTACGTAATAATATTTTCATAATACTTGGAATTAGAAGATTTATTTAGAATTTTACAATGTTTCTAATTTGAATGCTGCTGAAATGTTTTTATTTTAGATATACAGGATTTCCTTTATTTATGTATTGCGCATCATATGTTACTCTCCATATTAATTCTTCAGTAAGTGGAATCGTTGTGTTAAAATTCCTTAATTTGAAGAGAATCGAGGAAATGTACTATATGAAAATAAAAATTAGATTTATAATATATCTATCAATATAAATAATCAACTACTAATAATTTTAGCTGGAAAGAGAGGAAAGAATCGTTTCTTATAGACTCCTGAAAGTGGGTAATCAATACAATGAAGAACTGCGATGCCACAAAACGGGGCTGATGAGTGAGATTAATAACCACCACAATTTCGGCATGGTCTCAGACTCAACATTACATAAAAAAGACATACAGCGTTCTCATTTCAGAGAGAACCGTATGGAACCGATAAAACCTTCTCCCAGGCGAATTAGGCACTGTACTTCAAAATCAAAAAAGGAGTAGGAGCGGGAGATTTTGGCCAGAAGCCAAAAGTTGACATATCAATAAATCTGGATCTTACAAGCAGAAATGATTGCTATAGAATTGAGACCGAGAGAGTTTATTAATTTTCTCCCGCTAACAAGATCTTTTCGTATAGCCAGTCAGCCCCGTAAGGTCCTGATCTCCAATCGAGTTGACTCAAAGTTGGTTTGAAACTATATAAATACTCTTGAGTGTCTCAGTGCCTTGAAGAAAATTACGACGCGCTTGCTAAAAAAGGAAATGAATCTGAATTTATAGGACCAACACCATTCCTAGGTATTGTAATGCAATTATCTCAAAATAGACGGAAAGTGTAACACTAACCCAATTCATCCATGGCTTTCATCAAGAGGTGTCGTGGCTTGGACGGTGAACTATCAGTAAGACATGAGCCACAATAGATCAATTTTGGTCACAGTGAAGGGTAATGAGATCAGCCTAATTATGTTCAACCTAATCTAATTTCCATTAAAACTACCACACAAATGTTATAAAGTTTATCAAAGCCTGCGTAGTTGCATGCCACAGCTGGCAGGCGCTATATCAATGAGTACGACGTATAGTGTGGGGTGTGCCATCTTTTCGGAGGAGATGAAAGTTGTCGATCCCAAGTCCATGGATGTTCGACTAGTTAAAGATTTACATTTTTGATACATATTTTTTTTAAATATGTTTATAAAAACATAATTTGTTTAATTATAAGTAAATTTGATTGAAAACTTTACCCAAAGCTCTGCATTATGGAATACAAAAAAGAAAAATTAAAAAAACTAACCTGTCGGGGTTTGAATCTGGGTTGAATCTGGCTTACAAGGCAGGCGTTCTGCCGTTAAGTGACATACTAAGATTATTGCAGATTTTAACTAAAGTATGGGACTTACGTAAATGTGTAATAATAAAAAAAAGCACGACATAAGTGAAAACCTTTACATCAAAATAAAATGTATTTAAAATAAATATAAATGGTAATACAGTCATATATTTTTATTTTCCATATTTTTTCAAAAAAGGAAAAAAAAAGAAAAAATATAAATTAGAATAAGGGAGTAAAAGTGGCACTTCAGTCTCTAAAATGAGGGAGTAAAATGCATGTTTTAGTCCCTGAGGTACAAAAAACAATTACCTATTTATTAAAAACCAAAAACAACAACATTATTCTAATGCTAATATTATTAATTAAACAAAGAATCACAAGAAGAAAATTAAAATAAAATTGACTAAAAAATTCAATCAGAGTAAGTGTTCAAAGTGACCTCCGTTAAAAACGTTTATGGTTCGTCACAAACCTCAAAATGGTTTTGTCTGAGTTAGCTATGGAAAACTGACATTTATTGATAGTTAATTACGTTAATTATGAATCAACATTTATTCAAATGTTGAATAGACGGACATATTATTAACCTTAGACGAGTGTTTAGGAAACGTTATTGCAGCTGTTACACGTTATGCAGAAAATTTTCCAAGAAGAAACATCCCGAATAAAAAAACGTATAGAGCTGTGGAACGACGTTGTCAAGGAACTGAAAATTTGAGACTAAAAAAATTCTGGTAGATCTAGAAGTACAAGAACCATTCACAAAAAGAATATTATTTTAAATTTAGTTAATGAAGATCCAACAATTAGCGTAAAGAATATGACACGACAGACAAATACGTCTTCTGCAAGTACTTGGAGGATTCATAGAGGGGCCATCCACGAGCAGACAACATCAACTGCTAAACCTTAGCAGAAGCGAACTCAAGGCCGTAATAGGACCCCTTACGGGACACTGCGGCCTTAGAAGACACCTAAATCTGATGACTCCCTATGTGTAGAATATATGAAGAGGAGGACGAAACTCCTATTCACATACTATGCCACTGCCGGAACCTTAAATGGGAACGGGAATGGTACTTCGGGGTACAATATCCGGAACCTGAAGAAATCGCGAAAGCGCCTATCAGACATATTCTTGAATTCATCAAGAATGGGATAGAAACTGTGAGGGGTACAATAAGCCTAGAGCTTAAGTACAAGTGGGCTTTGAACCACGCCCTAATTCAGATAGATAGATAGATAGCTAGATAGAAAGTACTTGGAGGATACTTAAGGAGTAGCAGCTACATTCTTATCACTGCAGATAAGTCCAAGAACTCTTGCCAAACGATCTACCGCATAGAGTGGGTTTTGCTAAAACGTTACAAGAAAGGAAATCTCCTAATCCCAATTTTTTTAAATGTATTCTTTTTACCGACGAGGCCACCCTTAACGCGACAAGGAATGAGTAACTCTCATAATATACACTGCTGGGATGAGATTTTTTCTCATGTTAAAAGAGTATTACATTCCCAACACTCGTTTAAAGTAAATTTTAAGGCAGTAACTTTAGGTAACAACTTCTACCTGGAAATCCGAATGTAAAATATGTACAGGGTTTTTCATTATATTTTGACCGCTACTTATTTTCATTATTATTACGAACACAAAAAAGTTCTTAGTTAAAACTTTGTTGTTTTACCTGTACCGACTAAAAATGTAAAAACAACAAAATATAATTCCATTTTTTTAATGGGACACCTTATATATTTTTCTAATTTTAAGTAGACTTGGATTTCCTGATCATAAATGTATACTATTTTAATTATTTAGTGACTTATTACACTATGAAAGCGTAACACATAGATGGCAATGAAAATGGTGTTTCCAAGTGAAACAGTTATTTATTTATTTATTTATTAAAAGTTGTCAATTGATTGCTTGTAGTGGTCGAAAAAGTTGAGGAAAATAAGTAGTGGTTAAAATATAACGAAAAACCCTATACTACCTCGAGTTTTTAGAAAATCATTAATTCGAGATATTAGAAGAGTTAACGCTAAACGAACTAAGATCTCTCTGTTTTATGCATGATGGAGCTCCCGCACTTTGATAGAAGGTGTCTTAATTGGTTGAGTAACCATTATCCGAATCGATGAATTGGTAGAGATACAAAAGCTCTGATTTATTGGCCTCCACGTTTATGCGATTTCAGTTCTTTGGACTACACAGTTTGGTCGTATATTAAGGAAAAAGTCTTATGCTACAGAGGTAAATTCACGTCAAGACTTGCAAGACAGAATTGAATATCACTTTAATGACCTCATAGCTGATCCTCAACCGTTTAAAAGATTAATGCATTCTTTAGAAAAATGGATAGAATTGTGTATTCATTAATACCATTATTACACCTATATTTAAAAAAGGGGACATAACGGATGCTACTAATTATCGACCTATTTCACTAGTTACGCACTTATCTAAAATTTTCGAAAAACTAATAAAAAAATCGGCTTCAATCATACTTAAACAAATTTAGTATAATATCTGAACAGCAGTACGGATTTAAAAAAAAATCAAGGGAAGGTGCTATTCTAAACCTAACTTCAAAAATAACAACTTCCCTAAATGAAAGCAAACCATGTTTTTGCATTTTTATTGATCTATTGAAAGCTTTCGACACTGTATATCACAATCTACTCCTACAAGCCTTGGAGAGCATTGGCATACGAGGTAATTCATTAAAATTGTTTAAAAACTATTTAAGTGAGAGTAAGTAAGAGTGGATGGAGTTTGCAGTAGATTGCAAGCTATCGAATATGGGGTACCACAAGGATCTATACTGAATCTGTAACGGTTGGAACCGTTTTCGTTATTTGACCAAGACATTATAACGGTCGGAACCGTTTTCGTTATTTTGAAACCAACATCTCTACACAAACGTCATTTGTCGTTTATGCCGTGTGTCAAAACTTGGATTGTCATTTTCATTTTATCTCTGTCGACAAGCAAGTTGATAATTGAATTTTAATTATCTTTTATCTAGTACATCCGATGTACTAATTGTCTTTAATATTTTTAATGACCGTCTGATTTTATAAAGCCTGGCTGTATATAGATGGTCCTATAGAAGTTGTATATAAATGGTCCTATAGAAGTTGTATATAGATGGTTTCAGTAGAAGTTCAGTAGAAGTTATATCGATGGTTTTATAGAAGTTTATCGAAAAAGATTGTTAGGAAGAACGTTCCAGCTGCATGTGTAGAAATATTGAAACTTAGAAGTTTGGTTTCAGCTACAGAGGTTGTTTCAAGTATTTCAAGAGGTTTAGTTCGAACCATCAAAAGAAGTGTACGAGATTTAACTTTACCTAAGAAGAATTATCAGTTGGTGATATCCAAGCCTATCATACGAATCCCTGTACCTGCTACCTGTTATACCACAGATAAGTTTTCAATAAATCATTTAAATTTGAATAAGTAAGTCTCTGTGAATTAGAATTTGTCGCTACCTTATCTAATACCTTATTTAATTATCATATCTAAATGGTTCGTGATTTTCTATATTTTATCACTACTCGATAATCAAGTTTAGTAAGTTTTAAATATAGTGGCTCTCAACATTCTTTTTCAAAGTAATACGAGTTGTTTAATAACCTGGCCCACTCCCCAAATAATAAGTGCTTAAAACACTACAAAAATAGATAAAATAACAAGATCATATTACAAATCCCATTCTGATTTGTTTTTACAGGGAAGTATAGGAAACATAACTGGGTTCGCAGATGACACAGCTACTTTCTATTCTGAGGATAGTTGGATTAACTTCAAAACTAAAGCATAACAAGACTTTCAAATTATTAAAAAATTTTGGGATAAAAAAATATTAACTGTAAATATAGAGGAAACACATTGTTTACCATTTAGCTGCAATTCATATGGTGCACCACCGTTTGATCACCTAAAAATTACTGATGGCGGAGACTCTTTTTTCATTTCAAATAAAAATAAAATTAAATACCTTGGAGTAATGATAGGCCCTTATTTAAAATTGAACCTACACATATCCTACACGGTAAATAAACTAGGTGGTATTTTGTACAAATTCAAATTTTTAAAAGATATTTTACACCGTCTTAAAACCTTTTATTGTGCTCTAGTTGAAAGGCATTTTCGGTATGCAATCACTGTGTGGGGTGTAGTTTTGAAAACACACCTTCACTCTTTAGAAGTCACACAAAGGCGATTTCTAAAGTTAATTTATTCAAAAAAATCTAGATATCCTACCGAATCAAAAATAATGGATCTAAGACAATTGTATTTTTTTGCTGTAGCAACAAATATCATATTCGTAAGCGTCAAGATCTAGTATATCATGAATATAATACTAGACAAAAATGTCGTTATTTAGCTCCATTGATGTTTAAAGTGGTTTCACAGAGATCATTTTCCTATTTCGCACCCAAACTGTACAATATAATTCCTAAGAGCATTCAAACTAAATCAAACTTGTATACTTTAAAAAAAAAAACTAAAACAATTTATTCTAGCTAACTCTCACATTATGATCCATGGTTGTTTTGAAAATTAAACATTATCCAAAAAAAATTATTGTGCAGGTTTTTAAGTTTTTAAGATTTTGGATTTTTGAGTCTTTTATAATAAAATAATAAAAAAAATATTAAAATTAAAAATTAAAAAATGCTAATCTAATTTATAGTACCTACATTATGTTATATTTTTAATTTATTTATGTTTAAATCGATTTTAGTAATTTATGTTACTTTTAAATATTATTTTATATAGATTTTAAATATATTTCTTTTATTTTTCCAAACAAGCGTTTAGACGCTTATCGAGTATATTTTACTCACAGATACCGTTTTTTAAATTTGTATAATAATACTTTGTAATTGTAATTATCAATGTATTTTTTTTGTGAATAAAAATTATTATTATTATTATTATTATTATATTAGTGAAATTTATTTTAATTTTGTTCTTGTGATTCTTTGTTTAATTAATAACATTAGTATCAAAATAATCTAATTGTTTTTGAATTTTATTAAATAGGTAATTGCTTTTTTTTAAATACTTACTTTATAACAGCATCATTTTCAAAAAAGTACCTTTTTGGTATAAAATTAAATGATGTTTGATTCCACAAAGAAATTGGACTAAAAAATGTAACTTCAAAAAATTTATGTTTAAAACTATGAGAGGCAGATATAAAAACAAATATATACGATGTGTCAGCTTTCAAAAAATATTCGTATAAAATTTCATTGGAATGTTGCCAGTAGTTTCGTCATAATCGTAAAAAATGTATAATTTTATTTCAATACTCTGTATCTTAAAAACGGATGCCGTTACGAAAATGTTTTACTAAACAAACCCAACTTATTTTGCATTGTTCTACCTATTCTAGCCCTAAGGCCATCTTTTTTAAAACACCCTGTACATAATGATGTCATTACTAGTTTTTAGTAATATCTATTGTAATAAAATAGTATATTATGCAACGATCATGTAATGATGGTTATTAATACACGAGCATTAACCGGGATACGAAACGAGCCAAAGGCGAGTTTCGTATGGTTTATGCGAGTGTTTTAATAACCATTACATGAGAGTTGCATACGCTATTTTTTCTACACCCGATAAATAATCAAGACCTATAAATATTATATTTATATTGGTATTGAACACAATAACAGTAATTACTCGTATTTCTATAAAAAATTCTACAAAATTGTAATTAATGGTATTACTTCAGGTATTGGTATTTCCCTAGATTTTTGCGGTAAAATATTTTGTACTGTATTTTCTGCTTTCTCCGATATGTGTGGAGGAGTCTTCTATATCGCTAATATCAGACATTTTAATATTATAATTATCGAAGTTTAGCTACCTACGAAAATTTAATACGTTTTGACAACTAAAATAATTACATAGGAACCTAGGACAAACGTCAAACAGCATGCTTGATTGAAAAATTGTAGGTTTCTATTGATTAAAAATCTGTATCGTAATGAAAAATCTGTATCATAATGGGTATCATTATGAAACGGATTATGGGCATATAAGTGCATTATTATAATACGGGTGTAGAAAAATATAATTATAGATATGAATTTATAAAATATCAAAAAATTATTTTAAAAAACCCTCATCGCGAGCCTGTTTACGAGCACAGTCAGGTTCTATCTGCGTGTATTTATTTTACTTTCCTTTAACTTGGATATAGTATAGTATATTTATATTTATCTAAAAATCTTAGAAATCATACTTACACGATCAGTTTTATAAAACTCTACTTCTATAAAAATTTTCTTCAAACCAAAATCATTGCGTGTTCATTGTTAGGGCGTATCAACAGTGAATTATAATGTAAGTATATAAAACAATAAAAAAGCAGAAGCGCTTATGAAAAAGGAAGAAAAGCTCGAAAATGAAACGAAATCAAATGATGAAACACCAAACAAACGAAAACTCGAAAAAATGGGTGTGATGTGAATTAAAGAGTGCTGAAGCTGGTATTAAGTGCTAAAGAATCAATAAATATGACCAGAAATATTTGTAAAATGTTTAAAAGTTTTTTATTATTGTACTATTAATTGCTTAGAATGACAAAGGTTATTATTAAATTGTAGTGTATTCCAAATTGAGTCCGAATTCGACATTTTAGCGTAACTAGTTCACATTTTTATAATCAATTTGTTAAAAAATTTGATATTTGATATTTGTACTAATTATTATAATCTACATATTCGTAATATGTAAAAATTTACGTTTAAAAAAAACAAAATTGAAGAATTCCTTGCGATACCGGAAATCGGCCATGTTGCATCTATTATTACACCATTAAATCGAAATTTGCTTTCATGATACTTCTACCAAATTTCACAAATAATATCGTTTTACAAAAATGATATAAAGATAAATCGACTTTTGAGATACCTTTGTCTATTATAGAAACTTATTATCATAAGAGAGGACCATCGAATATGTCAGATGGTGTCACAAATGGTATATAAGAATTGGAAATAAAGCTGTCGAAGATGCTGGCACAATTTGGGTTACACTGCATTTTAATTATTTTCTTACATTTGAACATATCGATAACGAAATATACAATATATCTGGTCTCTTAAAGAAAAATGACAACCATTCTAATGTTCAGTAATTTCAATTTCATATTATTTTCTCGAGGTAACTAAATACAGACAAATTCCGCTCTTCCTATAATTTCTATCACGAAAATATTTTATCCTATTTGTTAAATTTATAAACAAAAACTGGTTTTTATTGTCATTTTTCTTTAGTATCAATTTTTGGAATGTCTGGTTCCTTAGAAATCATTTTGTCTGCTTGAAGTTTTCAAAATATTCACCTAGAACATGTTTTTTTAATGTATTTTCATAGACATCTGAAGTGTGTTATCATGAAATTAAAAAAATATATAATTCACAAGATGACCCTTTGAACTTTATACAATAAATTTCATTTTTGATTGATTTAATCAACTAAATACTGAACTGTTCTTGTTTTTATTCTCTGTTTAGTTAATTTATTCATCCTTTCTACAAAAATTAGTCTTTATAATAATAAATTGCTAACATGTCATCTGATCCGAGGCTTTTCTTTGTAGTAGATACCAGTCAGTTTAAATTTGTAATTAATAAAGTTTAGGGATAATTATTATCTCTAACTAATGATCAAAACATGTATTCCAAAATTAATTAAAACTAACTCAATATATGTACGTTGTATTAAAAGTCTATTCACATATTAATAGCTTCCTTCTCTATGAAATGTTGATTATTATTTGATTTAGTGTATTCTATAAATACTGTATATATTCGGATACTAATTATTACTTTCTAAACTTAATAAATCCTACATAGAAGACAAATTAAACTATTCTGAGAATTTTCAGTTAATTAAATAAGTATAAATAAATAATTTGAATAAGTAGATGCACTATGAGGGTTCTAGCTCACTAGTACCTATCTTCATCGATAGATGGCCCACTGCATGAAACTGCAAACAAATCTACTTATATATTTAAATTATCTGCAAATTTATTAATAATTCATAAATAATTAAAGATTTACTTAACCTTGATTCAAAAATGTCAATTCTTAATAATAAAATCTTCGAGCAGTGACTGTATTTCCATGGAACGAGACATTATTTATTAAGTATCTTACTCTGACTTACCACAGCAGAATCGGAGTTGAGGTAGCGGTTGGTCGCGGAATACCCGGTCCAGGGCCGGAGTTTGCTCTCGATCCGGTCGAATTCGCGACGAAGCACGCTTGGTCGCGTCGACCACACTTTAGGTGGTGATGTCACGACCGTCAGCCTTTTGTGCCCCACGTACGGTACTAAACGATCGTATGAGTACGTCACGTGTACCTAGAAAAGAATTCCAAAAAAAGGTAGGTAGGTGTTTATGTTCAGTATTTTAGATTTATGAAACAGTGCTTCTTAAAAGTAATCTCTTCATTGCTTAAATATTGAAACATTGACTATAGGTAAAATCATTAGTTTTCATAGCCGTTAATTTTAACAGCACCATTATTTGATCATGAATATGCTGAAATGACAGTAGAAGTACCAAAGAACCAAAGCTGTAGAAGTAAAAGCACTTCTTCACCATTCTCCAAAAAAGTGATTTAACCTAAAAATATTACTTAAAAATATAACCCCAACAAGCAGAAAGTACTATAAAAGTTGTTACATGGCATATCTTGTTATATAAATATGTAAATCCTTTAATGCGTTCCAAAACTGCTATATATTAATAATACGGCCAAAAAGGACCCCGCTGTATATAACGTTTTGATTCTATAGAACTTCTATTATAGAGATATACAACTCATATACAGCAATTTTAAGTGATGAATATAAAACTCTCATATAAGTGTATATGAAGGTTTATTTATGCAACATATTTACATACGGATTTTAGTAGGTACTGCTAAAAAATAGAAATTTAATAAAGGTGAGTTATTAATATCTAATTGATCATTTATTAGGTCATCTTAATTTTTAAATATATTTATTTCAAGTGTCTCTAAAAAATTATTTTCAGCCAAAATATGATTTAAAAAAGTAGAATTATTTTTATTTTTAATATAACTTGTAATTGTCCTGAATAGAGTTTTTTTGAAAGCACGGCCCGTTTGACCAATATACAATTTTGGACAACTACTACAATTTAATTTATAATATACTCTCGATATATTATGTCCTTATTGTTTTTAATATACTTTCCAAGCGTGTTATTGGTTTTTAAGTATGATGATACATTTTCACTGGGGGTTCCTATATAGTTTTGATCTTTAATTTAATTTTGTCTACTAACTTCGAATGAAAACTATTGTTTACTGCAATTTGTTAAATGCTATTTAATTCTTCTATGAAGTTTTCTTTGGTGAGCAGAATATTAACTATTTCTATGAATCATACTGTTATTGTGCTGCTAACTTTTGTTTATATGGATGAGATAAACTATTATGTATTGTAATATCAGTATGTGATGACTTATGAAATATCCCAAAACTATGGGCTTTATTATTTTTAATATTTAAGTCTAAAAATTTATTAAATAATACTTCTCTATTTTCATAGTAAATTTAATATTAGAGTGTATAGTATTAATAAAAACTAATATATATAGTCAATATATCATCAACCTATTATGTATGCGAATAAAAGCAATGTTTACCTAAATTATTTGTGTTAATTGTATGTTCTATAGGGGACGGTTAAAAGAAAATTGGAAGAAGATTCCCAACAATGCAAGAATCAAAAATCAATAAAAGGAAAAAAGGTAAAAGAAATTGTGACAGAACCTTGCAAAGTCTGCGAATAATATTGAAAAAGATAACGAATGGTGACTCACTTGCAGTGTTGCCAGAATATATTTTTGTAATGTACCAGATTTATCTAAAAAATGTACCAGATTTCATAAAAATGTACTAGATTCTATAAAATTACCATATTTTTCTAATTATGAAGTATGGTCATTAAAGAGCCAAAAAAGGTTTGTAGAGAACACGAACACAACAATTTTAAACAATATTTTATCTCTCGACAAATTTTTGACACTATTTTATCTCTCGAGCAGTTTTTGAATAAGATTTTAATACCTTTTGATACTCTTTTACCTCTCGAACAGTTTTTAAACCTTTTTTTATTCCTCAAGCAATGTTTGTACAATTTTTAACACTAATTAATCACTCGAGCAATTTTTAACAGCCTTTTTTTTACCTTTCAAGCTATTTTTGAACAATATTTGATCTCTCGTGCAATTTTCAAGCAAAATTTTAACAATTTCTAACACTATTTTATCTCTCGAGCAATTTTTGAAAAAGAATTAATACCTTTTGATAATATTTTATCTCTCGAACAGTTTTTAAACAAATTTCTAACAGTATTTTATCTCTCGAGCAATTTTTAACAACTTTTTTTATCCCTCGGGAAATGTTTGCAAAAAATTTTTTGAACAATTTTTAACACTATTTAATCACTCGAGCAATTTTTAACAGCTTTTTTACGTTTCAAGCTATTTTTGAACAATATTTGATCTCTCGTGCAATTTTTGAGCAAAATTTTAATAATTTCTTAGACTATTTTATCTCTCGAGCAATTTTTATTAACATTTTTTATTTTTCTAACAATTTTTAAACAATGTTTTATCTCTCGAGAAATGTTTAACAGTATTTTTTAATTCTCGAGTAATTTTTGAATAAGATTTTAATAACTTAGAATACTATTTTATCTCTCGAACAATTTTGAAACCTTTTTTTATCTCTTGAGCTATAAACAGTATTTTATCTTTTAATAAATTTCTAACATTATTCTATCTCTCGAGCAATTTTTAACAACTTTTTATCTCTTTAGCAAACTGCACAATATTTTAACTCTCGACAAATTTATAAAAATATTTTAACTCTCGATAAATTTTTAACAATGTTTTATATCTCGAGCGATGTTTGTACAATATTTTATCTCTCGAGCATTTTCTAATAGTATTTTATCGTTCAAGGAATTTTTAAACAATGTTTTATCTCTCGAGAAATTTCTAATAGTAGGTATCTTTTAAGTCAATTTTAAACAATATTTTACTTCTCAACAGTATTTTATCCCTCGAGCAATATTTCAAAAAGGGTTCAACATTATGTAATACTATTTTACCTCGAGCAATTTTTGAATACGATTTTAACAATTTATAATACTATTTAATCTCTGGAAAAATTATTAAATATTTTTATCTCTAATAGTATTTTTATCCCTAGAGCAATTTTTGAACAATATTTTACCCCTCAAGCAATTTCTAATACTATTTTATACTTCGAGCAATTTTTAACACCCTTTTTTACCTCTCAAGCCATTTTTGAACAATATTTGATCTCTCGTGCAATTTTTAAACAATGTTTTATCTCTCGAGAAATGTCTACTATTTTATCTCTGAAGTAATTTTTAACAACTATTTTAATTTCTCTTGCAATGGAAACATACACTGGAAAAAGTTTTAGATATTGTTTCGAGTGTACTAGAGTACCAGATTCCCAGAGAATGTACTAGATCTAGTTCAATTGTACTAGACTGGCAATACTGGTCACTTGGGTCTGCGAAAAATCTTCACGTGCTGGAATTGAATCGAATCAACTTTATATTTGTCATTTTTGCGAAGTATAAGAATTAATTTATGTTTCTTTGTCATAGTCTAGCTTAATGTTTTGTTGTTTGCATAATAATATTGTTATTTTTCGTTATGATAAAATTTGCAAAAGTTTCAGACAGTTGGTCGTTTTTAGACGACGTGGTGGGTTTTACCCAATGATGTGGTCAATTTTATCCGCCACGTAGCTTAAAACCGACCAAAATGAACATTCCTATTTGGTTTAAATTGAAATAAAAAACAGCGTTGTTCGTAAATTTGAGATGTATTATTTCAAACGACTTTTATTACCCTATCAATCCACAAAATATGAGAAATAAAACAGCACTTGCGAAGAAGTAAAGCACATTTTCGCTTAGATGGTCGGCATTCCCCGACTTTCCCCTATTATCCAAAAATATTTCTGCAAGCAAAGGACTTAATGGTGGTGGTGTATGGTTCAGAGTGTGACGGTGAAAGAGAAAGTTGGGGTTCTGTTATTTTAAAATTTTTTAAACTGGTTGTAATCGTCCCCTTGTGTTTTTTTTTATTTTAAATTTAAACTGCATAAATTTGTCATGTCTATAAAATGCAAAATACAATCCCATTCATTACACTAAAATTTCATAATTATTCGCTACCCTGTATGTATCTGAAGTAATGCAATTCCTTACTACGGTCCTTGCTAAATATCAATGTCATCATTTTCAGTGGTTTACTTTGCTACAGTTTGGTTTCGTACTCGCATTAAATATAGGTTTTTTTTTAATCTACTTACGATTTCTTGAAGTGCTCAAACATTGTAAGAGAAAATTATTGTAAGAAATATGACGACGACGACAAGGTTGGTGTGTAATATGTAAGACTTTATTTATGGGCTATTTTGATAGAACCCATTGAGATAACTTGTTGATGTTAACGAATATATGCTTAGGATATGTATTGATTGGTAACTGAACCAAAAACGAACTGTACTGTCTGATACTATAATACAATATTTACTTTTAAAATATAATCGTATAGACCAGAGCATACTGGCGCATTCGTTTGCAAAATTGTTTTAATTCGTAATTTTTTTTTAATGTCCGGAAGTCTTTCCTGATTATAAAAGTGTAAGATGACATTCGATATATGTTGATCTTATTGTTTAAACAACGAAAAATTAATTAAGCCAGAAAAAATGCATTTTTTGCAATGAATTAATTTTTTTTATATTCTTTAGGATATTTCGAATAAAAAAAGTCCTTACACCCATCATCGTATTTTCAACCCTTTAATTGTTATGAATGTTTTAAAATTCGAAATTGACGAAAATTCTAATTTTCTTGAATTAAATAATATACCTTAAAATTTAAAATGCTATAATTTTAAATTTTTTACCGAATATTCAAACTATAATAAACAAAATAACCTAAATAAATTTTCAAAATGTTGTTCGTTGTTATGTTTTTGTTACGTTATAACAATATGCTTCCTACGCGCGTGTACTTTTAGAGAGAAGTACTTCTATCTCACTTCCAACTCAATGTATAAGATGGGTAAGAGAAAGCCCGATGACGCACTAAATCAATTTTTTGCTGTTTTTCAGCGGTAATAAGTTTAAAAAAATTATTATTAACATTTTTCATAACACTTTGTTATATTTGCCGATTAATAGTTTTGTATCATGTGATTTTTACAAATGATACATAAATTTCGAAAATTACCAGGATTTTCAGTAGATCTTTTTGATTGTCGGAGAACTGATGGTGAGCATGATTGACCATTAAAAATGTTTTCTTTATTTAATTCATTATTTCTTGCTTCTGCTTCTTTTTGAAGTGTTTTAATTCTTCGTTTGATATGTTGTTCACTTGTATAAGTACAATAACACTGATGATGCCACAAAAAAGATGTTCACTAGTATTTTCATTAAACAACAAATCGCACAGTCACGTTATCGTTTCGACGAAGAGTTGCATTTTTTAATTTTAAATATGTATCAGGTTTCGGACACTTCACTAACTCCTCGCCGTGATCACAAAATAAACACTTTTTGTCGTCAGATAATTTAATTTTTTTTTTCAATTAAAGAGAACGACAATATTACTCAGAAAATTACACGACTACAAAGTAAACCAGTAGATGTAGAATCGAGCAAGATTGATTAACAACTGAAAAATAATTTTCAAAACGAGCCAAAAATTCTAAGGTAGGGTTGAATTTTCTATTTGGAAGGTTTTTTTTTCCTTTATTGGTCTCAACTTATACAAGTTATTTAACCAGCACTAACATTAGTTACATGTAAATAAATACAATAAAATTTAAAACACTATATGCAAAGTTGTAAAAATTGTTTATGACAGGAAAAAAAATAGAAGAGTTAAACGTACAATTTTTTCAAAATACGAAATAAGTCCCTTTACCTATTTGTATTCATAGTGCAAAAGATTGAAAGTCATAAAAAAATTTCATATTTATATTACTTACTCTCAATATTAAAAAAAAAATTTTTTTCCTTATTTTTGTTAAATGGAGAAAAGCTTGGATATTTTTGAAATCATAAAATTTTATAACCCCAGTAAGCCTACTATGTTCATTGTAACACGTAGAATTTTTTCACGGATCACGACAAGTGCATTTGACCTTTTTATCGTATTGAAAAAAAAAGCTTGAAGAAGATTTTACTTCTCAGGCAGTATCTGACAATAATTTTTTCATGAATAAAAATAAATGTTAAAAATAAATGTTTCTGTTAACTTTAATAAATAAAAAAAGTTATCAAAAGTATCTAAAAAAGTAAAAAAAAATCACATGATACAAAACTATTAATCGGCAAATATAACAAAGTGTTATGAAAAATGTTAATAATAATTTTTTTTAAACTGATTACCTCTGAAAAACTGCAAAAAATTAATTCAGCGCGTCATCGGGCTTTCTCTTATCATCTTATACATTGAGTTGGAAGTGAGATAGAAGTACTTCTCTCTAAAAGCACTCGCGCGTAGGAAGCATATTGTTGTAACGTAAAAAAACATAACAAACAAAATTTTGAAAATTTGTTTAGGTTATTTTGTTTATTATAGTTTGAATATTCGGTAAAAAATTTAAAATTATAGCATTTCAAATTTTAAGGTATATTATTTAATTCAAGAAATTTAGAATTTTCGTCAATTTCGGATTTTAAAACATTCATAACAATTAAAGGGTTAAAGATACGATGATGGGCGTAAGGACTTTTTTTATTCGAAATATCCTAAAGAATATAAAAACAATTAATTCATTGCAAAAAATGCATTTTTTTCTGGCTTAATTAATGTTTCGTTGTTTAAACAATAACATCAACAGATATCGATTATCATCTTACACTTTTATAATCAGGAAAGCCTTCCGGACATTTTAAAACAAAAATTATGAATTAAAACAATTTTGCAAACGAATGCGCCACTATGCCCTGCACTAGTATGGATTTGTTAAATTAAGTAGTTTATTTTCAATATTCCTACATTACGAAGAATCAATTTTACAAATAGTATACCTTCGGCTATGTATATCCCTATCGTAAAACTTCTAGTAGTAATATTTCACCTCGTCTATGTTTATAATTCGTTCGTAGGGGTTAATCTCAACTCTATTACACATTAATATTCCGAATAAATTTTCAAACATAATGTAATTTTGTACACGAATATTTTAGCTTTCACAGCAACAGAACCTTGATTAAACAAACTTTGTGAGCTTTGAGAGCTACTGTCTCTGAAACTACTTTTTGGAAGCACTGTTGATCATAAATTAATTATAACGCAACAAAAATTGGATAAACACAATCAAATTAAAGTGATACTTTATTAATTTTCGCCAAAATTAATCAAAATGAGAATGAAAAATATTTGAAAAATAAAAAATATAGTTTTAGATTATTTTTTTTAAACACGCTCATTAAAGGCATCTATTTATAATTATTATAACTTTACTACAACACACTTTGGTTACTTTGGTGACGTCATATATATCGTGGCAACCTAACATTGTCATGTGTCAAATTTGATTTATGTTGGAGGATGATCCCTCCTTTAACAAAAATAAAGGTTTTAACTCTGGGTTTTAATAAAGTGTTATAAGCTAGTCATTAAAGATAATAAATTCACATTAATTACAAAAGTTTTAAAACTTTGTTGGAATATTTTTTAACTTTTTCTGAGGTCTGGAATATATAAATAATTGCAAAAATTTAAAATTTGTTATAACTTTGTAAAAAAAATGCAAAAGTGCTGCAAACTTGAACTAATATTAATTGGATGTTTTCTTCAATATTATATCAGATTTGCAACTTTTTTAAAAGTCCGCAACATGATTATTATTTGTAAAATAACGTTTTTTTATAGCAAACCGATGACATAAACTCATACACATTTTTGGAAAAGCTATTCCAATTTGCAACCTTCTATTTAGCATGCAAACACTTTTTTGTTAAAAAATGACACAATAATTTGTATATTTGCCTTTAATTTCGTCAAAAAAAAAAATGCAAAAGTTTTAAAAATTAGTTACAGATGTTAATATTATTTTTCTTTATAACCTGGTAAATTTGCAACCTCGCACAAGGTCCGCAACCTTGAAAAATTAACAAACATCGACAATTCCCACATTTTTGTTAAAAGTTTTGCTAATTTGACAGAACTATTTATATTCCTTCCTATAAGTGAATGCCAATTTGCAACCTTCCAAAATTAGGGCAAATGATTGTTAATTGTCAATGGCCAATTTTGCAATGCGAAATTAATACAAAACTGTTGCAAATCTAAAGTATACACGTTTGATTTTTTTATTTTTTTGGTTCTGTGACTTTTACAAAAATAACTTTTAATTTGCACAAGAAATTTTAAAAATAAAACACATATACTTGTACACTAGTTTAAAAATTGTTTACAATGTTGTCCATGTTGAGATCTACATTGCTTTATTTTATATAGTTCACTTATTTTTATATCTTTATGACTTGGAAATTATGATTGTCACATTTTGACGAATAAAGATTTTTCCTACGACCACTTAGGAAAATGACACATATAACACTATATAGTCCTATGGAAAGTGCCCTATATCACACGCGTATGAATAAGAATTTACTTTCCACCCGAGTGAGAATATGTTACTTTCCGCAGTAGTTGTCACAAAATGTCAAACACCTAATTTCTAGTTTGATCTATGTAATGTCCATATTAATACTAAAATCGATATGATTGTTAAATTATTGAAATTGTTGTAAATTAGATCCTAGATATTTATCTTTAACAATTATTATTAAAATAATTTTAAAATAATGTTTGATTTTTATTCTGGTAAAATGCATAACCGATTAGATCATTCAATTGACATAAGGGCTATTAGCTCAGGTGGTTAGGACGTCGAACTTATCAACTTTGCCATTTTTCGACCGCGTTCAAATCCTAGAATTTTTTTTTGTTTTTTTTTTATCTTTTTGTTTAGAAAATATGAAAATTAAATAAATACGATTATTCTTGATTATTTTTTTAAATAAATTTTAATTATTATAGTAATAATAACCTTGGTTTTACATTTTTTGGATGACATTATTTTGTGGTCGTAGGAAAAACATTGTACATCACTTGTGTGAAAAGTGATTTTACACACTCGTAATGTAATATACTATTGCTAAAGTCATATCAAATTTTAATTTTCTTTGGATATTTCTATATATCTGGTTAAAATACTTTCATCAGTTCATTGTTCTGTAAACAGTAATACAGTCTGTTTCCGAACTTCTCTCTATTTCGGAAAACTTCTCCGGGAATTGACCGGCATGCTGCTGTATTTCGTCTTTTAAAATTATCAATATCAGTAGGTTGTGTTTCATAAACAACGGATTTTAGGTGTCTCCAAAAGAAAAAGTCTAATGGAGTTAAATCAGGTGATCTTGAGGGCCATTCAATTGCTTTCCTTCTACCAATCCAACTGTCTGGGAATCTCTCGTTTCACCACTGTCGGACGAGAAGAAACAATTAGGTGTAGGTCCTGCTGAAAATGTAACAGATCGTCCTGTAAAACTAAATTACCTCCTGCATCAGTTTGTTTTCTAGCTCATGAGTTATAAGAGAATCAATAGTCTCTTTAAGCATATTAAGGTACAGATCGCCTGTCAAGTTTCCTTCAATAAATAAAGGACCAATAATTGCATTTCCAAGAATACTACACCAAACATTAACTTTTTGCGGATGTTGTGTGTGCCCTTCTCGAATAATATGCGGGTGTTCGTCACTTCAGTACCTACAATTTTGTTTATTCAAATTTCCATTAAGAAAAAATAAAGATTCATAGCTGAAACAGATATTCAGCAGAAGATTAGGGTTGGCGTTGACTTGTTCAAACATGGTTCCACGAAACTCTATTTTTCTATCAAAATCATCTTTGTAGAGCTCTTGAAGTGTCTGCATTTTACAGAGATGAATTTTATGCATTTTCAGTGCTCTTCTTACATCTGTTCTGCTACTGTTTGTATGGAGCTAGTTGGCACTGCAACAAATGTTCCCAAAACCTCAATTTAAGCTTCTTCATTTAGTACTCGTCTGTTATTTCTTTTCCTATTTTTCACCGAACCAGTTTCCAAAAACTTTGCTACCAAATCGAGAATATACCTGTGAGTTACATTACGATTAGGATTTCTTTCATTTTCCAACCTCTTTATAAAAGAAAATCATTTCGATTCTTTCCTGTAGAGAGTAAACCATTTTTGCAGTTTATTCACTTATTTACGGTATATTTGAATAGCTCAACAAGTAAAACTGGATTAACAATTAATACTGATATTAAATGTTCAAAATTTGCTAAATAATTATTTTACTTGACAAAAAACCGCTATTTGAAGATTTAAAAAAATATAAATAGCAAAAAAGGCCAGACTATCTGTTGAATTTTAACGATAAGAATTAAAAAACCACCATTTGATAAATGCAGTTTAATTGCGATTGAAATTTTACTATAAGATTACTTTTAAGTGTAAAAGTTTGGTGCCACCTACTCTTCTAACCATTTCTGCTAAAAGGATACCCAATACAATATGATTGTTTGAATACTAACATGAAAACCGAGAATCTCAGTGCAGGAAGCCATTTTAACTTCTTCAACTTTGAAATGCAATTTTTCGGAATCTGCTGGTCAGAAGATAATATAAATTAGGGTACCATTGGAAAGAGAATTAAACGCCCTTTAAAATGATGTGCCACTTGACCTTCATTCCCACTTAAGATTTTAAGGGTAACATCTACCCCTCCTAGGAGGTCGAGCCACGAATGTTAAAAGTATTTATTGTATGTGTCCCCCTTGAAAATAAAAGTGACGGATTTTTGCGATTTTTCATATTATTTACTGGAAGGAAGATATTCAGGGGGGGAAGTTTTCGGTGTGTCACCCTGTATTATTTTTATCTAAAGGGTTTATTTAATTATTAATAAAAAAAACGAATAAACGAAGACAATAAATTATTTAAATATTACGCATAATAGTTATAAGTTTGCAAATTATATAGCGCTTATGAATATATTTTTTATAATTTGTCCTAGATTTGCAACACTTTGGCATTAATTTCGCAATGCAAAATTGGTCAGAGACAATTTACAATTATTTGGGTTAAACTTGGAGCGTTGCAAATTTGCATTTGCTGCAAAAAGTGCGAATTATTGTCAGAGGCTGCAAATTTACCAGGTTGTTAAAAAAATCTAATATTAGCATTTGCAACTACTTTTTAAAACTTTTGTAATTTTTTTGACAAAATTAGAGGTAAATAAACAATTGTTTTGCCATTTTTTAACAAAAAAATAGAAGGTTGCAAATTGGAATAGCTGTTCCAAAAAACTTTTATGAGTTATGTCACATAGGTTTTCAGCATTTTTTTATGAATACTATAAACAAAAACGCTATTTTTTAAAAAATAATCATATTTGCAGCACTTTCCCTATATTTTTTTTTAAGTTATAAACAAAAGCGCCATTTTGCTATGAATTACATAGTTCCGGACCTTGGCAATGGTTGCAAATTTAAATTTAATGTTATTTAAACTAGCCGACTATTCTCTCAAAGTTTAAAACCTTCTGTAATTTTCAAAATAGGCTATATCTTCATTGACTGGCAAATTATTATTATCTTTACATTTTAATATAGACACAACCAAACTTATACAGAATCATCTATTATTTTTTATAATTTTTGAGATGTATGAACATTTTTGTTACGAATAAAACCAGTCCTTACCAAAGACTTTTAATAAAAAATAACCCACATAGCAATAAAAAATTTTTATTAGTGGACAAAATAACCCCAACGGTATGTATTCTTTCTGAAACAAAATGAGATTTAAATTTTAATGGCCAAAAGGCAAGAACAAAAAGAAAATTGGTAATTTTAATAATCTGTGTTGCCACCTCTAGCCCTTATGCAAGCTTCTATTCGCCTTGGCATGCTTCTTATTAAATTGTCAACATTGTCTTGGGGTTATGTTTTTCCATTCTGCTAATGCTGCATCAATAAGCTATGTGACATTTCCTGCATTATTTCGACGAGCTCTAACCCTTCTTTTAAACTGGTCCCACAGGTGTTCAATAGGATTTAGATGTGGTGAACATACATTTCAGTCTAAAACTATGACACCTTCCGTTTTAAAATATTCTGTAGCCACTCTGCTGATATGGGGAGGTGCATTATCGTGCATGAAAAAAAAATATCCCGAATTGCAGCTCTCCAATGCCTAACGATTGGTTCTAGAACTAAATCAACATACCTCCTACCGGTTAAACTTTGTTCAAGTGGCAATAATGGAGTTTTTGCTGCCAGCACAATACCTCCCCAGAACATTACAGTTCCTCCTTAATATCTTGGGACAGATCTGGTAGCTTGGAGTCTCGCTCGTCTTCCTAGAGCTCTGAGAATCCGAATTCGATGGTCATCTGATCTTAGGTCAATTCTGGTCTCATCCGAAAAAAGAATATTTTGCTAGTTCCCAATTGTCCATTTTTTGGAGTGAAGGCACCAATTTAGCCACTCAATTTTATTTTGTCTAGATAACGGTGGGACCCACAACTCCTACTATACAACCCTCGAGCGCGAGGACTTTTTTTATGGTTTCAACTAAAACGATCACACCTGTAGCTTCCAGAAGTTGTCGTTGCAGCTATGGATGAGAAACACTGGGATTTATTCTAGCAATTTGGAACACTAAACGGTCCTGTTGTTCGGTTGTGACTTTTTGATGACTCAGTCTGGGTCTGTTCTTGAGATTTCCCTTTGCATATGTTTTCGTATATGTTTTCGAACACCCTGGGTAACGCCTACTACCTCTGCTACGTCTCTTTGGGACATTCCTTATTCAATGATAGCAATAATTCTTCCCCTCTGCACTTCTATTAGTCCAACTCAAGGCATTTTCGTTTTTTGGACCGAAATAAAATTACTGGAGAATCGTGATTTTACTACTGAACAAAAAATCCACAAGATAATAAATCGCAACAGTTGTTTCTTCTTTATTATTATGTTTTTTTAGAACAAAAAGCCTTATTATAAAGCTGAACACCAATTTTTTTCCCTACAAAAAGTTTATTCAGAAATACAGAGTGATTTCGTATAAGTTTGGTTGTGATATCAGTATACAATGAATATCTTTAGCTTTAAAGAAGAATCAATTTTCCATTTTTTTGCAAAAAGCATCAACAACAACATCGCTGTATTTTGAATATATTTTTTTTAAGTAGTAAATACAAAAAACAAAACAAATCCCAACCACAGAAAAACGTCTTTTTGCAACTTTTACCACTTAATCACAGTGGTTGGAAGCTCTAGTAATATAATGTATGTTCTACTACGTTATGGTAAGCTTATAAAGAAATGCCTAAAATTAGTAATTTTTATGGTAACTATGATAAGACTTACCTTGCCTAATCCCGGTAAGACTCGCACTTGTCGCGATGGCGTGCCCTGGGGAAAGGAAAATAAAGGATAAAATTCTATTTGGATAGTTAGTACTATACAAAAAAAAGGTAAAAATACAAACCAAAATCAGCCAATATTAATTTCACAATTTCAATTAAAAAATAATTGAACCCATTTCCACCCTAATAATTTCGCTTATTATAGGGTATCGGAAGGCAAAAAATTTCCTATTCAAAGAAATATTTCAAAAAAAAAATAAACACATACAATGTTAGTAGATGGGAAAAAGGTGGGAGGTATCAGTAGGTAAAGGAATATCTGAAAAATTAATAAATAAAACAAATAAGAATTTTTAAGAATTATATTACAATAAATAGATCACAATAAATATATATTTCTCAAAAGGGTAAATACTCGTATAATAAATAAAAAAATATAGGTACATCTAGGTATGACAATTTTTTATTTTTTCAATTTTAAATTTTTATTTTAGCGGCCTAATCTAAAATGCTTCGAATGTTTTTTACCACTCCATATACATTAGGAAAAAAAAGTATTAGGTACACATTTTAAAACCAAATATTAAATATTGCAAAGTCCGTTCAGCCAAACTAAATTTATTTACCAGTTTTTTTAAAAAAGTAAGTGTTGCATAAAATTCAAATTCCAAAAAAATATCTTGAGATCGTTTTAGTTTTATTTTTATTTTAATTTGGCTAAACTATAGTATTCTACTACATCTAGTAATATTAGTGAAATTGACAGGTGTAAATAAAAAAAAAGAGTTCCAATATCAACAAATTAAATTTAAAAATTACTAGTAGCTAGTATCTACATTTATAATTTGATTATTATTATTATGTTTTACACCTGACATATTCTAGTAACCTACCTACAGCTCTTCCGTTTATCTATAGAAGCAATATGGTGATTAATTTATTTTGACACGAAACCAACTAAAATCTATTAAAAACCCACCAAGAAACTTCTAGCATTACATCTACACCTACATTAACATAAGCGCAAATACCAACTGGTAGATCTTGTGGCCATATCTAAAACTACCAAATAACCTCCCAAGAAGCTAGTAGAGTTACAATTAAATAAAAATCGATAAATATTAAACGCGGTAAGAGTAATGGCGGTATGAAGTACCACCAGGTAATCTGCCAGAGGTGGTGGAGCTATAGCTGGAGCTGTAACCTCCTGGACCGTCGCCTCTGGAGCGAGAGCTACGTTCGGAGCTGTAGCTATAGCCGCCAGGTCCTCCGGTTGAGGACCTGGTGACGCTTTCCGAGGAAGCGTATGATCGAGCTGAAGGAGCAGCGTATCTGTTAGAAGCGGAATCTGCGCTAGAGTTATACGAGTAAGAATAGACTTGTTCAGCGGATTTGTAGTTGCGCTCAGGAGCTTCTGTCACGACGTAATGTCTTGGACTCTGAGAAAAAAGAAGAAGAAGAATGATAGTTTGAGGATCTGGATTAAGAGGATATTTAGTTTTTGTTAATAATATAGAACCATTTAATTTATACCAGTATGTGATATATTAAAACGTTGATTTCATTTTTGATTACCTATAGATTATTTATAATCGTTATTTAGACTCATTTTTTAAAATCATTATTTAGAATCATTATTTAGAATCATTATTTAGAATCATTATTTAAAATCATTATTTATAATCATTATTTAGAATCATTATTTAGAATCATTATTTAGAATTATTATTTAGAATCATTATTTAGAATCATTATTTAGAATCATTATTCAGAATCATTATTTAGAATCATTATTTAAAATCATTATTTAGACTCATTATTTAGAATCATTATTTAGAATCATTATTTAGAATCATTTTTAGAATCATTATTTAGAATCATTATTTAGAATCATTATTTAGAATCATTATTTAGAATCATTATTTAGAATCATTATTTAGAATCATTATTTAGAATCATTATTTAGAATCATTATTTAGAATCATTATTTAGAATCATTATTTAGAATCATTATTTAGAATCATTATTTAGAATCATTATTTAGAATCATTATTTAGAATCATTATTTAGAATCATTATTTAGAATCATTATTTAGAATCATTATTTAGAATCATTATTTAGAATCATTATTTAGAATCATTATTTAGAATCATTATTTAGAATCATTATTTAGAATCATTATTTAGAATCATTATTTAGAATCATTATTTAGAATCATTATTTAGAATCATTATTTAGAATCATTATTTAGAATCATTATTTAGAATCATTATTTAGAATCATTATTTAGAATCATTATTTAGAATCATTATTTAGAATCATTATTTAGAATCATTATTTAGAATCATTATTTAGAATCATTATTTAGAATCATTATTTAGAATCATTATTTAGAATCATTATTTAGAATCATTATTTAGAATCATTATTTAGAATCATTATTTAGAATCATTATTTAGAATCATTATTTAGAATCATTATTTAGAATCATTATTTAGAATCATTATTTAGAATCATTATTTAGAATCATTATTTAGAATCATTATTTAAAATCATTATTTAGAATCATTATTTAGAATCATTATTAAGAATCAATATTTAGAATCATTATTTAGAATCATTATTTAAAATAATTATTTAAAATCATTATTTAGAATCATTATTTAGAATCATTATTTAGAATCATTATTTAGAATCATTATTTAGAATCATTATTTAGAATCATTATTTAGAATCATTATTTAGAATCATTATTTAGAATCATTAATTAGAATCATTATTTGGAATCATTATTTAGAATCATTATTTAGAATCATTATTTAGAATCATTATTTAGAATCATTATTTAGAATCATTATTTAGAATCATTATTTAGAATCATTATTTAGAATCATTATTTAGAATCATTATTTAGAATCATTATTTAGAATCATTATTTAGAATCATTATTTAGAATCATTATTTAGAATCATTATTTAGAATCATTATTTAGAATCATTATTTAGAATCATTATTTAGAATCATTATTTAGAATCATTATTTAGAATCATTATTTAGAATCATTATTTAGAATCATTATTTAGAATCATTATTTAGAATCATTATTTAGAATCATTATTTAGAATCATTATTTAGAATCATTATTTAAAATCATTATTTAGAATCATTATTTAGAATCATTATTAAGAATCAATATTTAGAATCATTATTTAGAATCATTATTTAGAATCAATATTTAGAATCATTATTTAGAATCATTATTTAGAATCATTATTTAGAATCATTATTTAGAATCATTATTTAGAATCATTATTTAGAATCATTATTTAGAATCATTATTTAGAATCATTAATTAGAATCATTATTTGGAATCATTATTTAGAATCATTATTTAGAATCATTATTTAGAATCATTATTTAGAATCATTATTTAGAATCATTATTTAGAATCATTATTTAGAATCATTATTTAGAATCATTATTTAGAATCATTATTTAGAATCATTATTTAGAATCATTATTTAGAATCATTATTTAGAATCATTATTTAGAATCATTATTTAGAATCATTATTTAGAATCATTATTTAGAATCATTATTTAGAATCATTATTTAGAATCATTATTTAGAATCATTATTTAGAATCATTATTTAGAATCATTATTTAGAATAATTATTTAGAATCATTATTTAGAATCATTATTTATAATAATTAGTAAGAAAAATATTTAGACACATTATTTAGAATCAGTATTTAAAATAATTTATTAGTTATGAATTTATGCCGCTGGTCAAAGTTCTTCCTGTTCGCAAACAAACCATTAAAAGCAGTAACGTTGCCACGTCGCTTTCCATTTTTCCTTAGATATTCTCATTAATGAATCTCATATATAGGGTGTTTGTAAAATGCAAAAACATACCATATATTCCTTAGACCAAAATAAACCATTTAAATAAACTTTTCTTTTGTACAAAGTTGCTCAGTTTAGGCACTAGCTAGCCCTAAATTTACAATTTCTAAATTATTTCTTCACAAAAAATTTATTAATCTATAGGCGTAGAAATCTTGATTTTTTTAATAATTACACATTTAAAATTTCAACGCCAATGGAAGAAAAGGGGTTTGAATATAAAATTTGAATTTCGTAACTCATTTATTACAAAAAAGGTACTTCTGTCAAGACTCGATTACTCTCCTGAGTTTGGCGAAATTAGTATTTTTATAATTATTTATAGTGTGGCTTTCACAAAAAAATGTATTTACTAAAACATGAACATAAATAAAAAAGATTTCATAAAAACTGTTTCAAGTGTTTTTTGAGGAATATTCATTATTTTCCTGTAGGCAAAAATATTTATTATGGATTTCATCTGAATAAAACTATTAACACCTAAATTGTTTTATCAGGGAAAAACTTCTCTTACTGATAGTAACATCACTTTGTTCGATATATGTGTCAATGGTGTAGCACACATATTGGCCAACATGTTGACGCGGCGGCCGTGCTTTCACCAACACCCTGTGTCGAAAGACCGGCACCACACGCATCTCGCACCAACGTGTTGGCCAACACTGCAATACCTACCAAGGTGACCATAAATCTCCTACTACATGTTGGCTATACGTATTGACCACAACTATTTTGGCACATATATTGGCCAATGTGAAAAGGACCTTAAGATGTGTATGTAATATTTGGCTGTTATGCGCCTATTAATTTGTCAGCACATTTTGGACTGATAATTAATACAGCAATAGTGAGACCAATTATCGGGGCTGTAGCCTTGTAGCAACAGAACTAGTTTAGCTACTACGAGAGCAATTATCTCAAAAGTACAAAGACTAGCCTGTGTTTGCATCACTGGTACAATGAAAGCCTATCCTACGATCTCAATGGAGGTAATCTTAAACCTCATCCCTCTACATTTAATGCTATAGATCGTAGCAAAAAGAACAAGATACAGAGTGATCACCAACGGAGTAATCAGACGAAAGTCCATTATCTCCAGGACCGAAGATATTTGTAATATGCCCCAGGACGAAATGTGAAAAACTTCAAAACCACAGAGCAAGAAAGAATCCATCGTGTTTGCAAGCGAATGACATGTAATTGAGTGGTATACGGAGGTTTCAAAACCATTGAAGGACTGGAATAGGAGAGCATGGGCTTAGAACCAGAAACATTGAAAGTTTGAATAAATACTTAAGCATCGTCCAGGTGGCAACTCACGCCGTTGAGAACTGTCTCCAGTTTAACATCGAGAGAAACCAAGCCAAGCAGCTAAAAAAACAGTCTTACGACATTTATTTGCAGCATCTACAAAATAAGTCGTCAAATGTGTTAGATGACTTACATCTCCAATTTCGGATAGTGTAGTTAATACACGATGGAGCTCCACCACATTTTCATCAAACGTTTGAAATCACTTGAATCAACACTGCCTACACAAATGGATAGGTAAAGATAATGACGTACCTGTAAATTGATCACCATGTTCTCCAGACATAATTTTTATGGAGACATCTCTAAATAAACCACATCTAGATAATTAGAAACAACTGTAGCAACCTATCCAAGACGCAATAAATAATCTTAGAGGTGATGAAGAAGTTATGCAACGAGTACATTTTAATTTTTTTGGTTGTATATATCTTTGTATGTATGAAAATGGTAAACACTTTGAAATACTTGTTATTTTTGTTCATGTTTAAGTAAATAAACTTCTTCATAAACCTACACCCCAAATTATTATAATACAAATTTTGCCAGAAGCATGAGAGTAAACGAGTCTTATTAAGAGTACCATTTTTGTGATAAATGAGTTAATCAAACCAAAACCTCTTTTATTTCATTGGCGTAAAAATTTTGAATGTTTAATTATTGAAAAAATCTAGTTCTACGCCTCTAGATTAATATTAGTCATATCTGTATTCTGTAACTTGTGGAGGGTGGGTTACCCCACGGCACTTAGGCCTCATTAGGCCCATTGTGCATCCTCCTGAGAAGATAGGCACCTCCTAGCTCGTAAGCCAGCCTACAGATTTAATATATTAGTCTTAATTTTAACACGTTTTTTTGTCACATAAAACTCTGTCAACGTACCAAATTTTAACATAATCTAAGCCATCTAGTGCCCAAAATGAAAAACTTTGTACTGAAGTCCGTTTATTTTGGTCTATGGAATATGTGGTACGTTTTTGTAAAGACCTTTCATATTGTTTATGAAGCGCCCTCTAAAATTCAACGTCGAATCGGACACACGAAAATTTTGCGATTTCGGCTCAGTTGATTTCAGACGCTATAAAATCGAATTTTTGGCAGAGGCCCAGTAGCCAAAGCGAGCCGAAAAAATCGGGTTTATTTTTGATATTTGAAAAAGCAGCACACGGAAAACGTGGGGTTATTTTAAGCGCAGAATTCGTATTGGATTTCATTACTTTTGAAATTTGTCAAAACAACATTAGTTTTACAGCGATCGTTCTTAAACAATGAAAGAGATTTTTGGAACGAAAATGTTATAGATAAATCATTAAAATGAATCCTTGAATGTTTGGACGACGTTTTGTTGTCTTAAATAAATGAAACCTAAAATCTACATCACAATCTTTTAATAAAATAATTATTCGGCGATAGGTTTTTTCGGTTGTAGAGTCATAGCCATATCTTAATACTACGAGGGTATATCAAATAAAAACGGGACTGTTTGGATTAAAAATACTTGAGCGGTTATTGATCTGGAAAGAATTGATGGGCAGTTAGCCTTTACCTCTGGAGAGGGGAGAAAACCAATCAAAATTCGCTCGCGTCTCTTTGGTATGCAAAGAAACCATGAGCAAGAAAGAAATGTATGCCTTCGTGGAGCAACGGATTATAACAAAGTTTTTGGCAAAGGAGGGCATAAAACCAACCGAAATTTTGCAACGATTGCAGGCACAGTTTGGGGATAACACTCTGTCAAGAACCCGTGTGTTTGCATGGAACCAAGAATTTTCTGGAGGGCCTGAAAAGGTACACCTGTAAAAGCAAAGACGCGATTGTCAGCCGGAAAGATAATGGCAACAGTGTTTTTTGATCAGTTAGATGTTTTTCACTTTAACTTTCTACACGATCAACGCACGATTAATGCAGATTATTGCTGAATTACTAAAAGCCGCAAAATTGTCATTTTGAAGAAAAAGGAAGAAGCAATCGGTCAGAAATGTCATTCTTTTGAATGACAACGCCAGACCTCATGTGGCTAATGTCACGAGGAAAAAATTGGAAACATTTAAATAGGAAATACTGGAACATCCTCCCTATAGTCCAGACCTTTCTATTTGTGACTTCCATCCTTTTGGACCCCTCAAAAAATCGCTTGGAGACCAGCGTTTCGACGATAATGAAACGATGAAAGCATTTGTGCTCCAATGGCTACATGAACGTCCGAAGAGTTTCTACGATGCTGGGATAAAAAAGCTACCAATCAGATGGGAAAAATATATTTCAAGGGGGGAAATGTATGTAGAAAATTAATGTTTGTTTGAAAACTTATTTAAATAAAGCTAAAAATGTTTACAAAAGAAATCCCGTTTATATCTGATACGCCCTCGTACATTAATAAAACACTATGAACTAAGATTCAGAACAACTCATCGGAAAAACCGCAAAACGAAAATTAAAATATTCTGCTTGTGGTTATGGTTGTGACAGTATCAAAATGAGAAAATGTATACCTCAGCAGTGACACTCGATATAATCACAGTTGGTGGATCGCAGGAGATCTAGAGAGAATTGCTATTAGTGTTTCTCTTTCTGATACTGCCGCAACCACAATCTTTTAATTTTGGTTTGACCACATATCTTTCTCCGCATTGCGGTTTTTCCAATGAGATTTTTTCATTCTTAGTTCATAGTGTTTTATTAATATAGTGTTTAGCCTCACTCCCTACCACTGTAGAACCTCAATAATTCCTTAATTAATAAGCTATACAGCCGAAACCAGTTGCCGAATAATTTTATTAAAAAAAGTATTGTAGTATAGATTTCTTGTTTCATTTATCTCATAGAAGATGACCACATTTAAGAGGTAAAATCCTTTTTTCGACTGTTTTTTTATTTGTATGATTCTAGGTAGAATTCTAGAGGACGTTTCAAAAGTAATATATTTTTATCTAATCCTCATATTTAACAAAATTTTAAAAAAATATAATTTATAATCTGTTACTTTTATCAAGAAAGTCGTAAGATTAATCTCAGGAATTTACATCTAGAGAGCAATGTAAACCTCTATTTTTAAAATCAATAATTATGCCGTTTCCTTCTCTTTATATTTATGAAATACTGCTTCAAATTCATAAAAATAAAAATGATTTTTGTTTGAACTCTCACTTTCATGACTAAAATACTAGTTTTTTTATATTATTTGTTTTTTTTTATAAAATATTAATTAATATAGAACGTTTTATGATGTAAAAAAAACGACTAGTATCTTATGGACGTACTGTATATTGATTAACAATTATTTAAAATCAAAATTATATATTCTCTACAAATGCACACTTTACAACACATCAAAAAAAAAAATTACACGCCCTTTTCAGCATCAAAATTTCGTTTGTATATGTTTTCAAAAAACAAAAACCAAGTCCTTCAAATAAAAAATAAAAAATGTTTGTTCCAATTTTATTATCTATCTTACCTTTTTTTTTGTGACTTCGTTATAACCTAATAAGGACTTGGGATGGTAAAGGTAATGTTAATAGATGTCTGAGTTTTGTATGTGTATATTTTTACATGCATTTTTTTTTTGTTCTATTCTACTGACTCAATTGAAAAATACAAAAAAATAATTTCGAAAAAAGTTTATTAATGTATATATGAGATATTTGTATAAACTGTTAACAAAATATATCTAATCTAAACAAAAAATAAATTAAATAAGCGTATCACAAAAAAAGCGTTAAAAGGTTTATGAAAAATGCAATATAGTTTGCCACCAATATTTGAAAATACAACATTGACAAACTAAAAAAAAAATTATTTAATATGAAGCACGTCATCTAACTCTAGCTATACTTTTTTTGGTTCTGAAGTTTTGTAAGTAATCTTTACATAGCAAGACACATATTCGCAGTTTTTAAAATGCATCTATTTTGATTAATTTATATTTTAACAGCATTTAATTCTGTTAACATAAATATTACTATAAATGAACAAATTGATTTGGGATTTCGGTTAAATCTAACATCAGATACTGATATCGCAAAAAGAATTTTTGAATCCGAAAACATTATTTTATACATTAATAATATAGCACTGACCTATACTTTATTTCAAGGTTAGGATGTCAAACTGAAGAGTATTATAGGTTTACTAATTTCGAGAAACCAACTCTTTTAATATTGGTCCTAATTTAAAAATTTGTATACCAAAATCCCATCAAATTTTAAACAACTTTTAAAAATGTCCGTCCGATTTCATGTTTCTTGTCCGCACGATAAGTCAAAAACGAAAAATGATATCTACATTCAGAAAATCAAGCTCTATAAAGGGGCAACCTTGGAGGTTAAGGGGGGTTGAAATAAACAAAAATTATAAATCAAAAACGAAAGGCGATATAGACATGAAATTTTCAGTAAAAATCAAACTCTATAAGAAGATAAAGCCTATTAATTCTCAAAAATTCTGAATAAAAATGGGGGTTTAAGAGGGTTAAAATATTTAAAAAAAAAACCTAATTCAAAAATCAAGGTCTTGTAAGAGGACGAAACCTATTGATTCTGAAAAAAAATCTGAATAAAAATGAGGAGATGAAATATTAAAAAAAACTCAGAAACAAAAACTATTGAAATCTTTAGGAAAAATTAAGCTGTATCAGGGGATGTATCCTTTTTATTCTGAAAAAAATGGTGGTTGAGAGGGGTGGGTTACCTAATATTATCTAACCTGTCTGTAAATGGACTAACAATGTGTGTATTTTCGACAAAAAACCATCCCCAAAACATATCTAAAACTAGCCACATTTTGGTTGAACTTGTATTCGCTCCGTGCGCGACAGCAGCGCCAATTCGTTTTGATACTAATGGGGGATTTCGGCGTATACTGACAAATGCAACTTTTAATAGAATTCGTAATTAAAAAGTATACATGTTAGTTTTAATAAAAGTATATGGATTTGTAAAACAAGTAAAACATTAATTTATTATTATTATATATTTTTATCGCTTAAATTAAAGAAAATGATGTATAATTGATAAAAATCCATAATAAAATATAGGCAGGCAACAGTATTTACTGGAAAATGTATGAGAAGTTGCCTAAGTCTAATAAGTTTTCATTGAAGAATTAGTCTATTCTGTCAAAATACAAAAATACCATTTAATAATAGCGTGAAGTTAAAATGTATAAAAAAGGATCAATACTTATATATTCATTTTTGTTCGAAAGAAAACATATAATGAATGATTAAAACTGATTTCCCATCAGTAAGTTACAAAATTGCGTTCCAACCACATATAATAATCAAAGGCAGAAATCTTGAAATCTAGTCCTTGCTGAATGAACATTTAAGAATAAGGGATATTAAAGAACATGGTAAAATGATAATCTATTGTTGATTTAAAACCTTTCAAGTTTCTGATGTCTACTATTTGCAGCATTACGGTTATTATTACAAAAATAAAGGTAATTTTCCTTCTTATTGTATATCTATCCATTCATTTCTTTGATTTAATTTCCACTTTGCTACTGAAATTTTTTATATAAGTTTCACTGTTTTTTTTTGCTAGTATTTGTACAATTTTCAACACAGTAACTCCGGTTGCTTATTGTATTGTTTTTACCTACTTTTTTTGAAAAAAAGTAAAATGTATACTTGTATTTGATATGCCAAAATTACAAAATATCCCCCTAAAATGCACGAATTATCCGCAGCTAGCGCTAGTATCGCTTTTGCTTCCCTTTCCATGACTTCGCACGGAGCGAATAACCGATTTCCTGGTTTTACATTTTTTTGATAAAATTATTTTGTGATCGTAGAAAAAATATCACATCACTTGTGGAAAACTAAAATTTTACACACGTGTGATTGTCGTATCACTTTCCACACTCGTAATGTAATATACTATTTCAATGATGTATTTATAACACATTGTACGTTCCATATTTAAATTTATTTATGACATTTGAGGCTATAATAGAAATGGGTTTCCCTTGGAATAAAATCTACCAATTGCAAGCAATTTTTGATATTAAATTTATTAGGAAAACTTCTCAATGGGAAGATTTTAAATATATTTACAATGCCTCATAAAAATTCTGCACCAAGAAAATATGGAAAAAACTTTTTTTGTTTATCTACATGGTATTGATTTCATATTAATAAATATATATTGACTGTCGAGATTTCTAGGCAGAAGTTTGATGTGCTAGTTCGGGCCAGATGGCTTCAAATACCTCTCTACAACATCGGTGTATATGAGAAATGCATTTATGCATACTTAGCCCATATATTCGTCTGATTTTTGAGATTTTTTTCCGAATTTTTAAATTATTTAAAAATGTATTATTTGAAAATGATTGAGACAAAGAGTCATTTTTGGATCAATCCAAAATCAATCAATTGGATGAATCAAGAAAGATTTTTTAAATCCTTCTCTTTATGTCAATTTCTAATTCATCAAATTTCTGAGATAATTGATAATCTTTTATTCCAAAAGAAATATTTTTTATTAAGTTTTCAAATGAATTAGATTCAAATGTATGATGTTGGTTTTATAGTAAGCTCTTTCAGAACTAATAAGATAGAGTGTTAAAAATTTATTCATTAATTTTTCTAATTAAATTTTTACTTTCAAACAATATTTTTTTATTTCTGTGATACCAACTAATCTTAGTCCGTATAAATAATAAAAGGTTGTAAAAAAAAAACAGTAAATCTCTACCTTTGTATGAACCCTATTGCACACATTACCTCAACCAAATTAGTTATAAAAAAATTAATCATTTGCGTGAAATACCCAACAAAACTGCAAAAATCTAGTGTCTTGCTATGTAAGTTTTTATTTACCAAACAGGCGGCAAATCAGAATTCTGAACCATCCTCCTCTTGTAAGGCAAGTCCGGGCATTCAGCGACCCTGTGCAATCTGGGCAAGACGTAGTCCATGTGCCCTGAATTCGGTTGGTTGGTATTCCTCAATATCCCAGTGAGGACTTTCTCTTTGGTAGCTTCTCTAGCTGACACGTAAGGCTTGACGGGTTCCAGATACGCCTTGGGCTTGATCTTGGCACGTTCCTCAGGCAACAGGATGGATTTTCTTTGCGGTTCTTGAACTGGCTTCCTCTTGCCGAAGGCAGTGACTGGATCAGGAACTAGACTTGGCCTCGGCACGAACGGCACTTTCTCCCAGGGGATCTCACGTTTCTGCAAGAATGGTAGTCATCAGTGCAGTTCGTCCGAGGCCAAACCTGAGCGGGATGGAAGCGGGTATTTACCCGGTAATCATTAACCAGCATTTACCCTGAGAGTTTTATTGTGTATGATATTGAATATAAAAATACTCTCCCTAATTCACCCCCTTACGAATGAATTTCAATCCCTGAAACCGACTTAAGCTTGTGTGGGAAGGAACGGCTATTATTATTTGACGTGGCGCTCCGGGGCGACTTAAGAGCAAACCGGGCATTGCGCGAAAGCAAAAATGTTTCAAGGATTTTCTAATAAAAAATTGTATTATAAGCGCCCCACTGGGAATACTGAGCGATATTATGTTTCTCGAGAATATAGAGAGGTTTAAATTTGTGCAACGATAAAGCAGCACTCTATAGAGACGTTTAAAGAAAAAAGGTTGGAAATCGCCACCCTAAGTTTTCAAAATTCGAAATTTGCACTCTTTCTCAAATATTTCGAATACGGTCCATTTTATAAAAATTACGTAAATTACGTAATTTTGCACTTTTTGTCAAATTTCTCGAATACGAACCATTTTAGGAAAATTATGTATAGAACAAGAATTATAGAGAATGACATGGACTATGCTTATTTAAAAAGAACCAAGCGCCAAATTGGAGTTTTAAAATATTAGAGGTTAAAGATGATGATTCTTTATTAAAATAATGAGAGTAGAGAACTCCAGCTTTGTGAACTAGTGTCAGGTAATTTAAAGACATATTTAGCGGAAGGTCCCCTTTATTGAAATAAGGAATTTTAGTTTCCTATTGTGTCATTTGGATCATTGGCCAAAAAAATGGCACTAGAGTGGAGCTAGTAATTGGTACAAGGTAAATTAAACCTTCCATAGTCGATTGGTGTATTTAACTCATTTTTGCCAATTTGTCACTTGGTTCCTTTTAGATACGCATAGTCCACATAACAAACAGCATTTATTTGAACAATTTTCCTAAAAATTTGAATTCTGTACATTTTGTCAAATTTCTCGAATATGGACCATTTTAGGAAAATTATGTATGAGACAAAAATTATAGAGAATATTATTACAAGCAAAATTTATTTCAAGATTTTCTTCTCCAAGCGTAAATATCGGATATATTTCATTAAGTAGAAAAACGCTATAAAGTATTCTCCAGATGTTCCGACTATGCCTAAAATCAAACCAACTCAGCGCAGGAGGTATTAAAGGTTAAGTTTAAAATTTGGAGTTTTTCTGTTTATCCGTTCATCATTTATCGAGTATACAGACACACATACACAGACACACATATATCAACGCGAAAATAGTCAAAACGGATTCAGGGGACCCCAAAACCTAAAAATCCGTCGAAAATTCGAGGTTAAAAAATCATGATCTGTAGAGAGAGAGAGAGAGAAAAGTAAAAAGTCAGAAAAAACTAAAATCAATATTTGAAATTAAAAAAGCATTAAACTGGAAAGTGTATAAAAAACATTAAAAATAAAGAAATATTTCGAAATACATCCCAAAAAGCTTGGCTAATTTATTATTCAAATCTCTTCAGGAACTATGCGATTGTAAAAATTTAATAGGAGAAAGAGAAATATATAGTTTTCATACATTAATTTTTCATCCAACATTTTTTTATGCAACATATTTTCATCCAGCATTTTTTCATACAGCATTTTTTCATCCATCATTTTTTCATCCAGCATTTTTTAATTCAAACTTTTTTTATCCAATTTTATTACTTTTTTCTTTCAAAATTTTTTCATTTAAATTCTTTTCATCGAACATTTTTTTATCTACCATTTTTTCATCTACCATTTTTTCATACATTTTTTTGATACATTTTTCCATAAATTTTTTCATCCAACATTTTGTCATATTTTTCAAGCAACATTTTTTCATCCAACATTTCCTCACCCAACATTTTTTTCATGCAACATTTTTGTTAGGCAACATTTTTTTGATGCAACATTTTTTCATCCAAAATTGTTTTATTCATTTTTTGTTCATACAAATTTTTCAACACATTATTTTCATACAAAATTATTTCATTCAAAATTTTTTCATTAATAGACATACCTAAAGTTCATTTGTGTGGAACCGTATTAGATATATTTCGGAATAAATTAATGTAAATTTTTTTTAAGTTATTCGAAAAAGTTGTTTCTTTTAACGACTTCTATACACAGTTAAAAAAGTATCAGGATTCTCACCCTGTGTATCAACTTCTACAAATACTGTGTACATTGCTAGTGACAACAGCTTAATAGCCACCCCACTCCCCCCATGAAAATGTAGTCTAAATATGGCCCTGGTGAAACCTACACTCCGAATTATTAAAATACCACCAAAACCGTGAGAGTAATCGAGTCAAATAAGAGTAATTTTTGTAGTAAATAAATTGCGCAATTTAAATATCATACTCAAAGCCCTTTTCTTTCATTGGCGTAGAAATTTTAAACGTGCAATTATTGAAAAAGTTAACTTTGTACTGAGGGAAGTTTATTTAAAGGTATGTTTTTATATCAGCTTTTAAAGCTGAAAGTAAGCAATTTTGACAAATAATTATACTGATAAACTTTTTATCCAAAAATTACCCCTTTGAATATTGACATTAATTTAGAAAACACGCTGTATAATTTTTGTTTTTAATTTTAAAAAAGAACATACAACTTGCATGAAAATGTATTGATTTGACGTTAAGGATAAGAGGACTGTTGGAAGTAGTCTATTCTTATAATGAATTATTTTGAAAATGTAATTCATTTTAACCAATTTTTTTTAATTGTAATCCCTTTGATAACTCTCTCTTTAACAGATCATCTGTTGTTTTCAAACAATATAATTGTGTCATCTGCGGATCTAAATGTAATAATGAATTAATGTAAACCATATTGTTTGAATAGTATCCTTAAAAAAGCAGGATTTTCACTATTAGAAATTTTGTGGTTGTCAAGGGTTTTTGCTCTTAATTTCTACGTCACTGTAAGAAAACATTGTTTTGAAAAATACTTTTTTTTATCTTACAGATTTCTAAAAAAGACGATTTATAGTAAAGAAAAGAACTTTGAGAATTTTTTTATGAAATATGGAAACATTTACATCATACAATATCAACAGTTTAGTAATTTTTGATAAAAGAAAAATTATTAATTAATACAAACATTTTTAGAGTTGACAACAAATTTTCTTAAAACTGCTTTATGCAAAGTAAATTATCAATAAAAAAAGTACTTTTTAAAATATACTATTTATACAAAAGCTAATCTCTGTGTGATAAACGGTTTTGGAGATATTCGCAAAACACGTTTTCTTATATTCTATTTTGACTCTGTATTTCTTAAACGGTGCACTTTAGGAAGGCTTTTTTTATATATTTAAAGTTGCACCGATTCAGGGATAATTTAGAGATAATACCTTAATGCCGAAAGCATATTTACACATCCTACTATACGATGGCACCAGGGTGCTGAAATCTGTTAGCCTTTGTGGCTACAATTACGCTACAAAAGCTCATTGATTTAGGCACTAATGCATGAGGCCTCTCCGAGTGCTGAAATCAGTGAGCAAGCGTGTCTGCATCCTATATAAGAATGTCTGCCGTTAAACGGTCGTGTACTAAAATGCCGTTAATAGACATGATGTCATTCAAATGACGCATTTGAAGTGTTTTGGGATTAAAAAAAAAAAGAAAATATTCAAGAAGAAAACGAAGCAACAACTTCTTTAACCCATACCTGGCTACGCCTACCGGCATAGACTCCAACGGCCTGGACATGAAAAGTCTCAAATAACATACAATTTGTATGGGTGCCCAAATCAATGAGCTTCTGTAGTGCAATTGTGGGCCACAAAGGTTAACACATTTCAGCACCCTGGTGCCGTCGTGCACATATGCGTCCCGAAACCCCTTAGACTCAGTGACGCCATCTCTTAATTTTTGAAAAAGTACCCTCAAAAACATTATAAAGGGTATTAGTATATTCGACCATGAACTTTTAAAGGGCTTAGTTGCCGAGATACAGGGTGTTAAAAGTTTGAAATCAAAATTCAAAATTGGCTATTAATCAAAAACACCATTTAATCTATTTTCAAATTTGCTTTTTATGAAATTAGTATTTTGACGTAAAATAACTTTTGAAAATTTGAACCAGTGATACACTATCAGGGCTAGTGACAACTTTTTGGCCCTATTTTAAATTATCTGTTCATTTTCAGTTAAAAAAGTAATAACATTTAATAAAACAAAAATAAACGGTGTTGTAGAAATAAATATTTTTAAATTCTAATGTAGTACGAAAGTATCAAATTATTAATAATTCGTGTATTTAACAAGATCTTGGTAGATTAAATTAAAAAAAAAATATTTTTAAAGGCTTTCTTGTTTTATGGCAAAATTTGAATGTTGATAACTAAAGCCTTCAAGGGTCCCATATTCCTATCAAAATTCATCAATTAACGGAAACTCTCTGAGGTAAAACGTTGTCGGTCGAATATACTAACACCCTGTATAAGCCACTAAATATGCTTCCCAATTTTTGGCAATGTCCGTGCACTGTATGACTGGACTACATTTCAGGAAATTTTATTTAAATTGATTAAAAATCAAGAAAAATTTAATATTTTGGATTTAAAATATTCTAATATAATTCTTGTGACTTAAAATGCTTTAACAAATAGCGATATAAACACTTTAAAAGTCGTAAAATCACTTTTTGATACATTTCACAAATCCATCTTTACGAATAATATTCAATATAAAATTACTAACCCATATAACTCAGCACAAATTAAAATTGGCACAGTCACGGTAGGATTCTACAATTTAATTTCCCTTCTGATAAAAACAAATAAATCCCTCGGAATACTTCAAAGCCTAAATATTTAGTATAAAACAATGAAGTTAAAACAGAAAATTTCGTGGATTTTAATCAAGCCCTTTTAACCCTTTACCGAAATAAAATTGCGGGAAATTATAATGGGATGTATAATAAAATTTTCACCGGGCACTCAACGCTGTTCCGCTGTGTTTATTTAGAGGGATTAAACCGTTTAGTTTTGGATTTTGTTTGGATGCGATTAAATATTAATAAAAATTAAATTTAATTATTTCTCGTTCAGTTTTAAGGACTTTAACTGTAGATAAGAATAAATGATCATTAGAGGAATACATTGCTTCCATGTTCTTTTATAGGTTGCCGTTAAACAAAAATGAATTAACAGGAAAAGTCATTGTCTCCCCAAGTTCAAGGTCGTGAGCTCATGGATACAGAGGATAATCAAAAGCAATTATTTTAATTTAAGGAAATTCTACACAGTTAACAACAAATGTAATTGATTTTTGGTATTTTTCGATCTATACTCATTCATTTTTTTTTTTATTTAGAAATCATATATGTTGTGCGAAGTTTGAAATTTTATCTAATTTATTTATTTTATTTTTCATAATTACGATTTGAATCTAAAAAAAACTCCCCTTCATGTTTAAATTTTGTGTTGGCATAGACTTCCACTAAAATCGAAAAAACTTTCCCCATAAAAAAATTTGTTTTTAATTGTTTTATTTGCAGCATATGTCATTGAAATCAATAAATTTTTTGTATAAAATACCTTTTATAATCCCCATAATATTTGGTAATTTAAATATAAAAAAAGACTGAAGTTATTGAACACAGTACATCCGAAAATAATATTAAAATATGCCTTAAAATATGAAGTGTAATGCTTCTTATCGTTGGATGCCGTGGGTTCCATTCGAATCGGACCAATAGTAACGAATATACACGTTATTGCTCTTTTGACAATGCTACTGCCCATGTGTTTTAGATATGTTAAACATCTATTCGAATCGAATCGATAATAACGAATATATACTTTAATACCGCTTTAGAAATATTACTGTGCATGTGTTTTCGTTATATATTACGTCTGTATGACATTTTACGTATCATGCCGTTTGTCTTATTAGAATTGGACCAATAATAACGAAAATATACGTTATTGCCGTTTTGTCAACGCCATTACGATTTTTTTCGCTAAATACGCATGGCTGAAAAAAAAGCTGCCCACGCTTTGAATCCAGCAAATTGTCCCCCTTTCCCTTGTAAAGGTTCTGGATCCGCCCCTAAATGTATCCATTTTTCTTTGATTTCTTAACCGAAATAATTCTAAGGAATGAAGTTTGACTTTTCTCCAGAGCAGTGGCGGCGTGTCAAGAAAATATGGGGGTTTACAATGACAATATAGGTATTTGTACAGTTATACGTAAAAAAACTTTGGGTGTTGATTATAAAGTATGGTATAATATACTTTTCCAAAACACTGAAAGTTTTTTATCTACAACTATACTGAGACATATATTCTGTAATTGCTCCAGAGGCGCCTTTAACATCTTCCCAATCATCGAAGCAGCGATTAAAAAAAAGTTGCATATGACAAGTTGCGCTATCTGGCAGCGATTAGGTGAAGAGACCAAACGGCCCATCGAGGGGCGGTTAGATTAAGTGACAGTTGATAAACGATAGGTGGCGTAATTTCTGGACGAATAGAAGTGACAGAAACGTCGAACTACGATACACGTGGTGCTATCTAGCGGTGACTCTATGGCGTAATAAATGACGATATGAAAAAGTGGAAGGGAGTTATGTCAAGTACTGCGACTCCTGCTGTAACCAACTGGTTTCCAGAAATTGGTCACTTTGCTTACACTCAATAAATCGACGGTCTCAAATCAATACCTCATATGTCCAAATTAAACATTTTACAGGAAGAACCTAAAACTGTCTTGATAAATAATGTTGACAAGTTAATAAATATATGAGTAACCTATGAACGTTGTTAATTTGTTATTTTTTAAATTTTGTTATAAATTAATTTGTATAGGTGGGAAAAAGTAAAAATTCGAAATTTAGGACTTACGAGGTTGTGATTTGAGACCATCGAAATGTAAATCTGCATAAATTTAAAGTAAATGTATTTGAAAAAAATTGGGCTAAAAAATGGTCCGACCCTGAATTCTGAGCAGTTTTATTTAAAATTTGACGCTAAATTAACTATAAATAATGGGGTTCGAATGTAATAGACGATTTCCTTTTCATTTAGTTACTAATTACTTCTTTGAAAACATTTTCTGTCTTATTTTTAATGTATCACCGTATTTCCGATGCAAATACAATTTTTTTAAACTCTCTCTCAAAGAAAATGCTGCTTATTGGGTAACGGGAAAATTCAAACGAATAGAAATAGAGAAAATGGTTGGTTCAGTTTGATCTAATAAATGTTTGTTTTATTTCTTTAACCAGTTTCTCTATTTTTAAAGACAAAAATGCCTTTCTACTTTGTTTTTAGCGAAATATTTTAAAAATAAATAAATTAAAATATGTTTTTAAATATATTTCGCTAATAAAATCAAATTAACGTAAAAAATATAAAATTATGTAAGATAAATAACTTTAATACCAATATATGCTTAAATCAGGTTCTTTTATACAGTATGTCACCCTAGGTTGGAATCATATGGAAAACTTTTTTCCTAATTCTAAAACCTAGAATACAGTCATCAAATATCAAATGTTTTCAGTGTCTACGAAAATTGACTGCATATGAAAATATTTTTTATTATTAATATTGGGAAAAAAGTTATTTTTTATAAAAAGGCGAGCATGGTTTAAAACATAAAATACAACCATCAGATATCAAATTTTATCAGTCGTATAAAGAATAAAGGTACTTTACTATTGAGTAAAACTCATATTTTTTGACAAACCTCGTATACCACTAAAAAAAATTGATATTTGATGACTGTATTCTAGGTTTTAGATAATGCAGAACTTTTTATGAAGAATAACTTTTTTTCCTAAAATTAATAATAAAAAAGTTTTACATATGATTCCTACCTAGGGGGACATACTGTATTATTTATTTCATTAATCCGTTTAAGAGTAGTCAATCAATGCCATCTAGTCAGATTTTAAAACAATAAATGTAGAAGATGTTGCCTATTTATAACTTGTCAAAATTGCTTCTTGTGGGCATTGATATGGCAATCCTGTGGGCTTGTTTGCTTTGACAGGGTCAACGATATATAGTTGTATAGATTGCTCAAAGCGGGTCGCATGCAAGCGGTCATATTGCCTCGCAAGTGCTCACCAATCAAAATCGACTTAGCAAAAATGTGTTTTTAGCTTTTAAATATAGTAGAAAAATAATTACCTCCATTTTTACTTCAATGCATGAGATGCTTATTTTAAAAACATGGGTGATCAATCTATACAGTGAGCATCATAAGTCTTACCCCCCCCCCCCCCCTAACTAACTCGTTACTGGAGTCTTGTTAAGAAAACCTCCGAGACACGTCGATTTTTGTGATTTCTACAATGTACAATTTTGTATGAATAGTTTACCCTTAATTTCATCCCTTACTGGAGGGGAGCAACCCTTTCGAAAAATTTTACAGGTGAGTGATAGCTCATTTGAAAGGGGATTTTATTCTCTATTTAATCGTGTAAAAGATTTTGAAATTTGCTTCATTACGTCAAATCCACCAGGCCACAGGTTGCCATATCAATGCCTACGGGCAACCGTTTTGTTTGAAATACCTAACTAGGTATCGATAATATTAAAAATTTTTTATTTTTAATCAAAACGTATTTATTTATAACCTTACTTGTAATTTTGAATTAATATTAGTTGTGAAACTAGGTAATCAAGTATAATCATGTATAATTATTTTAAATAGTTCAGTTTTATTTAAAGAAAACAATGAAAATGTTAATTTCCTTTTTATAGGACATGTGTCTGACATGCATATTAACATTAAGATTCAAAAATATCTCAAAGAAGTGGGCCAAGCGACTCATTTTGTAGAACTGATCATTTCGAAGCTCTAAATACTTATAAATAGCTTAGTCGTACGTTAAGACTGTTTAGTAAAAATAACCTATCTAGGTAAGTTGTAAGAGATACACAAAATTGTATATTGTGATAAAAACCAGATTTCTCTTTAGATAAAGACATTTTGCAGTGGAATTTTTAATGCAATCAAAAGGTAAATAATTATAAACTTTTTAAATAAACTTTAATTTTTTTACTTTCATTTGTATCTGCACATGCCAAAACCTAATATTAATATCCTAACATTTAGTTTTTCTTTCATTGATGAAAATAGAAAATTGGCAAACGTACAGAAAGGATGTTGAACATTCATCAGTCTGACAAAAACCAATTGTGTTTTGAATCGACGTGACAACTGAGAAATTTGATGCTAAATTTCTCTAATATTATGATCTATTTAACAATTAAAATTAGGAAATTGCTTTTTAATGGAAACATATCAACTTTCTTTACAAATTGTATAAATACAATTTAGGATTACGTCTTGATTTAAGCATATACTGGATATATGTTAGATAAACATGTTTACTACGAAATAAAATTCTGATATATTTTGAAATACCAAAAAAATCTACCATAAATTATGAAGAACTAATTAATGAATTAACAAATATTGATAGCAAACCAATTTTTGCGTATTATTTTGTACTAGTGCTAATCTGTATTAGTGGTAGCTGTGATTAAAAATAAAACTTTCAAAAAGTGAAAACAAAATAAAAAATAAAGGATGCATGAAATATGTAGGTGTTCCAAGAATATATATGTTTATTGTTATTCATATTTTGTTAGATCTACCTACATATTTTATGACCAACACTTGCCAAAAAGTCTGCATTCTCTAGTAATGACAATACGTATATTATCTAACTTTAAATATCCCAATAGGGTCATATCTGCATCACAGTAATGATCTGAGTCCTATTTTGTTTATTTCATAGATGATTTATTACCCAGCCTGCTTGCTTTATGCAAATGATTTCTAAATATTTAAAACAGTAATTACTGATGAAAGGGCTACTAATGATGATTGCAGTACCTTACAGGATAAATTTCAGCCATCAATATTGGTACGTAAGCTTTTTAGTTTATTATATTCAAGTGAGACCACATTTGGTTTCTGGTATAATTTTTAATAATAGGAAGAATAGCATTATTGATCAAGAGAAAAAAATAGACTGTATTGGTTATAGACCTCTCTAGAAGTAAGCAAAAGATACCACAAAGAGAAATGTGCGAAAGTAAATGTCATGAAAACAATAAATAATAGAACGAATTAGTGCAGAAGATAATAACAATAACTGACTCAATCCAAGGTCAACCAAACCTTTGATTGGTCATTTGCTTGAAGGCGTTATAGTTACATGATGAGGAAATTGTCATCAAATAGTCTATTTTTAAGATTCTTATTTGTTAAGAACAACGCATATCCATATGTGAACTCTTGTAAGAATAAAAATTGTTCAATAAAATACGTATGAAGGCTGTAAAACTTGTTTTATTCAACGTTTTTAAAATAATTATCCATTAACATTTAAATTATGAGTACCACTCATCTGTAGAATTCCTACTGGTAAAAATCTTGAAGCCAAAACCATGAAAATCACACGGCGACAGTTCGGAACAGTAAGGTGGATGTTACAAGACTAACCACTTTATGCGAATAAGCGGATCTTGAATTATTTGGCTTACAGCTGGTCAGCATCAAGAATAAACTTCACTGAAAGCTCACATTTCTTTGCATGTATCCCAAATAATTCAAAATCTGCTTATTTGTATGACGTGGGAAGTTTGGAACGTCTACCTTACAGTCCCGACTTGTCCCCCGTGGTAGGTTCTTAAAATTATATTGAGATTTTTAAATATCCATTGGACTTTCTTTTTTATTTAGTAAGGCCAAAACCAATACTATCTTATCTGCCAAGTCCAGCACGTTTATATCTAATGAATTCCCATCAGTTAACACCATTTCTAGAGTTTACAATATTTTAGTAACTCGTTTTGAGGAGTAGGTATCTTTTAAATCATAAATATTGTATAAAAACTGGAAATAGTTTCTGTGGGTACTGATCAAATCAAATCTGGATTTAAGTGCATTGATAGCTTAGTCTAATGTGAAAAAATTAAACTGTCTTATATTTCAAAGTAGGATCTTCTATCCTTCGAACTCTATGACATGACTGGGTAGCTCAAAATTAGCCGGTATGTCAATTTCGTTGGCGAATTCTCGAGCATTGTAAAGCATTTCATTAAAAATAAGAACAAGAAGGTTATTCATATATTTCAAAAGTGATATATCCGTACAGGAAAGGAAAAAAAAGTGTTAACCACAGAAAAAAATATTTAACAGGGGTGAAGTGCGACTTGAAAAAATCTTCTATTTTTCAAGAGTTCCATAGCAGTAAGTCATAGACTTCTGTCTACAAGAACTTATTGGATTGATATAATTTAAGATTGTGTACCACATTACAGTGGAGCATAAAATCTTAAATTGTTTAACATAACTTAATAGTCCAGAAGCCTCAACTCTTATAGAGTTGTCAATCTTCGAATTAGTACAAACAGCAAATTGATGCCTCAGTAGTTTTAATGCATCTATTCGGCTTTCCCAACGAGTATCACTTAGAGGTTTTAAAATTAGTCCCTGAACGTATTTTATTAATATGGTCCATCGAACAGTTGATAAGAAAATAATAGATATATTAAAAAATTTACGTCTTCGAAGGATACCTTTGCCATGTCATTAACGACCAAGTTTAATGAGTGGCTACTACATGGGAGATAGAATGCTCGTGGATTTAACGTTTTTATTCTAGATTATATTCCCGATTTATCGCCTCTTATATTGGCCCCATTATCGTGAACCTGTCCCCTCATATCCTACAAATTCAACCCCAGTGTTACAAGTCTTTTAAGTATTAGAGTTGAGAGTTCAGAACTCGTCAATCTTTCAAACGGAAGAAAGCCTAAACAGCTTCCTTTAATTTTAATGGAAACCTCCTTAGGATTCGATTTGTCAGTGGATACATACTTTACTAAGATTGTCATTTGCTCGATCTTGCTGACATAATGACTATAATAATTTAGAATTATTGAATAATATTTAGCTTTTTTAATTTCGCTAATAATATGAGATATATTTTCACTTAAAAGCCATTTTTAAGCGGGAGTTTATTAAGCTTGTTAAACAGTTGGTTCAGTTTTGGATTTGGTCTATAATACACGAAAACTCTACTCATCTTTCAAAAAGTGTTTTTATTTAAAAACTGCATACTTCAACTTTCTTATGTCGTTCTCCTGCTTGAGGATTTTTGAAGTGAATATACTAAAAGTTCGTAAAACATAATAAATGTAAATTTTATTAAAATCCCACTTATTCAAATGAATCTTACCGGCTCTGGGCAGGGGCTGGGCTTGTCCGACCCTAGCACCGGCTCTGGGCAGGGGCCGGGCTTGTCCGACCCTAGCACCGGCCCTGTCCATGGTATTTCACATATTTAGTACCTTAAAGAAATTAATCAAAGGACAGTGGTTTAATTCGGACGCTAAGCTAGAGTTTGTAGTTAGCAATGGATCCGCAAGAATTTTACTAGAGATTAGTGCAACAGTATAAATGTTAATAATAATATTAATATTATTCATATTATAAAAAGTATAGGACAATAATTTAAGTTTACATAATTTAAAATTTGGAATTTAAGATCTCTTTAAACAACGATGAAAAGTGAAATAATAAAAAAAGACATATGAACATTAGTAAGACAAACGTTTTGTCTTGCAGATATTCTGCAACCCTATAGTAGCATTTTCTTTTTTAATTGCCTTTTTAAATTGAAAACTATCATTGAATTTACTTGGGACGTGTTTGTACAATTTAATACATTGATAGTTAATGAAAATTCATATTTAAAGACTTATTTAATTTTTTGTTTAGTAAATCTATGTGATGGGTTCATTTTAGATTACTATCAATATTCAAACCTTATTTGACACAATCTTAAAGTTTAAATATTGTATTCAAAAGTTAATTTAAGAGTATTATTGTTAGAAATATTAGGTATTTTAAAATGGAGGAATTTAGTTTTATCAACATTAATCACTTGACTATTTTTGGTACATCAATTGATAAAATTTTGAATAATAAAATTACATCGTTGTATAAGTTACTCAGAAATATGTGCTGAGATCGCAAATTACATATCGTTAGCAAAATTTTAGAATACTATAATAATAATAATAATAATAATCTCCCTAATTCACCCCCTTACGATTGAATTTTAACCCCAAAAGCTGAGCTTGATACTATCTTAAACTTTAAATATTGTCTTCAAAAGTTAATTTAAGAGCAATATTGTTGGAAATATTAGGTACTTTAAAATGGAGGAATTTATTTTTATCAACATTAATCACTAGACCATGTTTGGTACATCAATTGATAAAATTTTGAATAATAAAATTACATCATTGTATAAGCTACTCAGAAATATGTGCTGAGATCACAAATTACATATCGTTAGCACATAAGATGACCGTATTTGCATCTATTGATTGAGGAAAGTCATTAATAAAACGTAGAAATAATAGCGGTCCCAACACAGATCCCTGAGGAACTCCCAAATCAACTTTTTTTTTTTTAAATCGTTGAACATTAAATGTTTTACACTCTTTAAATGTGTTTCTAGTGAACAATAATTGTAGATCTAAGGTAGACAATACCCTGGACAGGCAAAAAGGGTGGAATATATACCTACTGGGAATAAGTTTTGTACTTGAAAAGACTTTGTACTTAATTCGATTGAAACTTTGAGTAGTTTTTAAACTTTTAAATTCACAAATCCTACGTTATTTTGTATGCTACAGTAAATAACTAAGAAGCCGTTATAAAATAGCTATAAAAATTTAACACTGCCAATTCCACAATAATAGCGAAATTTATAGGTTTCAAATCGTAAAAATTGCAACAAAACTTTTAGAAAACGTGGCTACCAGCGATGAATGCAAACTTTTTGGATCTCTACCTTCACGAATAATTCGTCATACGTGATTTATTCTAAAAAAAACACTCATTTTATTCCCAAACTGTACTCACCGACATAGTGTAAGAAGAAACGGTGGGCCTGGTGCTGTAAGGCCGCCTGGTCGTATAAAAATCGGATTCGTAAACCATTTTTTTTTTGTTTTTTCGCTGATTCGGGGGGGCAAAAAGGCGACAAAAATTCGATGATCGGCGTCTCGTCGAGTTGAAAACTGGACTGAAGCTTGGTTGGTCCACTAGCCTGGGATTTTAGCACTACTTACTTTACTCCTCGACGATGCCGTCCAAAATCTATTTTTGACGGTGCATGGGCGGGTGTTGGAAGACGATAAAGGAGAATATAAAAAAAAATATATTATATGGAGTGATCCATAAAAAGTGTTGATTTAATTCAGAGCCTTACGTTGAAATTGGTTTTGGGAATTTTAACAAGCCACCGAAAGCTAATCTTGTTATCAATGACTTTGACAATATGCTAGCTTGTGTTTGTCCTGAATGTCATTTCATTATTTTTTTAAATAAATAACTTACTCATTTAATGATTGTTTTGAATATTATGGCTTTCAACAAATATTAAATGGACCGACACGAAACACTACTCAGCTAGGGAACGTAATAACATTACTATATAACGTATATGCAACGTTCATGAGAGGTTGTTGAGGGAAATTAAAACCTCACAAAACTTCTATTTATTACTTACCTATATTTAACCTACCTGTTATGTTAATACAACATAATAATATAATTTGCTATGAAATGTATCCACGAGACCCAGCTAGCACAAAAACATCCCATCTACGTTAATAAGCTGCAATTTTATGCTCTTTAAGCTCGCATGCGATGTACTTTTAATGTAACCGTAATATCCATGCAACCTCCGAATGTCCGCAACGGCAAGACTTTTATAGCACATCTCGTAGAGGTTACAAAGTAAGGTTCGGAAAACATTACACTAGCACTTTTACGGTACTTTCCCCAAAAGTTGATCTCAAACCTTTTATAGATGTTATAATGTGAATTCATTCTACAGCATTATACAGTGTGTCCACGGATGGACTTAACAATACTTGTAAAAATATTTATTTTAAATTTAAAAGTACTTCTTCATAATTTCTTTTGCTTGTTAAATAAATACGATTAACGTTGAGAAATTATGAAGAAGACCTTTTTTGAAAAATTTAAAATATATATCTTTACAAGTATATTTATGTCCATACTTGGATACACTATATGTAAAATAGTAAATTGAGGATATAGTAAAATCTGAAGGAAACAAAATAAAAATTTTTATAAATTTATTATTAAAAAGCTTTTGAAATCAAGTACCAATATCATACAAGTAGAGGTAGGTATTAATAATATAGGTAACACAATTACACATATGTGATACCATAAGATAGCCATAAAACACTGACAAATTGGACAAAAGTAGGTATAAAGGGTACCGATATAAGGAATATCTCAAAAGTTCACTAGAATCGAAAACTCTGAACACTTGCATGAAAGAGTATAAGGTACCTATATTGCAAAGGTTCACTAGTAGCTAAAATGGTCAACGATTGTACAAAAGTAGTAAAAAAGTGTATTTATATAAGGTATATGTCAAAGGTCACTAGATTTTTATTAAGATAGAAGTTGTACGATGCAAAAAAAAAATATTTTCCTACAACTGGTACTAATCATAGTTTTAATGCGATATCACTTGCTTAAACTGAATATCGATAAATGTAACATCGGTTTAATAAAACACCTAATATTATGCATGATTATGTCATTGCAGGTTCTAAACTAAATGTTGAGCAAACTATAAATGATCTTGTTGTTATTTTTGACAAGGACCTATCGTTTATTCCTCATTTGGAAGAAATTGTAAATAGAGCTTTTCGACTGCTGGGATTTGTCAAAAGGAACACCAAGCACATTTAAGACACGGCAGCTCTGAAGAGTCTCTACAACTGCTTAGTTAGAAGCATTTTAGAATACTGCTCAGTGATTTGGGCACCTAACTACAATTGTCATATTGATAAATTAGAATGTGCAAAATAAATTTTCGAAGTATCTACTATATAAACATAGGCTTCCATCGCAAAATATAGATTATTAAACCAGAATTCTGTTGTGTGGACTTAAGAATTTGGAATGCAGACGTCGAGAAGCATTGCTTGTTTTCCTGTATAAGTTATTGAACGGTTTGATTGATAGTGACAGCCTGGTACATTTTATTAAATTCCTTGTTCCTGCCAGACTTACTAGGCAGATTAAACTATTTTATATAAATACTCATAGAACTAACTATGGACAGAATTTATTTGTAGACCACATACTTTGATTTTCTTTTACTATACGGAGAATGGTCGCACTGCGCAGCTTTCTGAGTGCCTTTTAAAAGAAGATAGAAATCGCCGCCATTTTGAACCCTTATTACGTGTTGCCTACATCTTGGCGCAATATTTTTAATAGGTGCGTTTTAATCATCCGCTTCTACTTCGGAATTGTCGGTTTTCTTGTTTTAATCTGACAGGTTAAAACGACTAAACCGACAATTCCGGAAGCAGAAGCGGATGATTAAAACGCACCTGATATTTTGCTTGCTGCTGTCCTAATTCTATTTTTTGCATTCTTTATAACCTGCAAGGTTATTCTACTAATTTTAATAACCAAGATGCAAGATGATACCCATTTTTAAATTATTTTATATTATTATAAACAGGTTATAGAATTAGCAGAATAAAAATAATAAACGTGTTATTTATCGCTTATTTAAGTTTAATCAGACCTTTATAAGCCATTATGAGCCGTCTTAAAGACGTCCTATTGATGTCTTATTTAAGGCTTCACAAGACCATTACAAGCTATTAATAAGTCGTCTTAAAGACGTCTTATTTATGGCTTATTTTAAGCTCTACAGACCAATATAAGCCATTAATAAGACGTCTTAAAGACGTCGCTTTTTGTAACATCAGACGTCTTCTAAGACGTCTTAAAGACGTCTTTCAGGAAATACCAGATGTCTTAAAGACGTCTCGAATGTCTTATGCTAGACGTCTTAAAGACGTCTTTAAGACGACTTTGTGCTATCTGGGTAAATATTACATTGTGAATTCGGAACGGAGCCATTCGTTTATGTTTGTACAATAATAAGGTGGTGTAATTATAATTATAAAGTCGATTCTAGATCCAGTGAAGTTGAGAGTAATTCATAACGATGTGGAACATTGTGGACACGTGTTTCTGACTATTGGTTTTCATCAGTACGGCGCAGCCAAGTTCAAAAGAGAATGGAACTAGCGATGAAATCAAATCAACAGGAGATCACTCAAGAAGCCAACCACACATTTGTGGACTGTGCTAACATTCCCAGTAATTACTAGGAAAATATTAGCGTCGCCACGGAGGCAGTTATAGCCGCTATGAAGATGCATCCAAGAAGCATAGTCATTTTATGGCTTAGGTGTATACAAGTAATATTCCAGTCTCAGTTTATGTTTGATTTTCATTTATGCATTAGAATTAATATTTAATTTATTAAATTAAATAAAAATCCTTGCCACCGACGGGATTCGAACTTGAGACCCTTCGATCTCAAAGACATGATTAACCACTGTAGGTACATACTTCCCTCTAGTTTATATTAGATGTATCACATTAGATTATATCCCCAAACATTTGAGGAAGCTTTTGACCATATTTTTGTATTTTATTTTTAAAGGTTTAAAATGGTCCATGATTTTTTACTTTTTATACGCCTTCTTAGATCATAATTATTTTATTTTTATGAAACCCTTCGAAAATTTATCTAAGAACGCTCCTGTCAATAATTCTATTTTGGCATTTGTAAATAGACGGTTGAGGATGGGTTGAGTTTTGATTTTTATTTTTGATGCTTAATACACCAGTCAGATATTTTTCGGTAGGTGCCACACCAGCGCTCTCATTGAATTACGCCAAAATTTTCATTTTATTATTCGACTTGTTGTAAATAAGAATGAATCAAATTTTGTCTAAAAATACACTTTTAAAATCATTATCTGCAGTGATTTTCTAATTTTTTGTTCAATGGGCCCGTTCACTTTCATTTTTGAATGTGAATTAATTATATATTCATAAAGATATTAAACTCTTTTGTCTGGTGGTACTTTTCCCGTTAAGATATTTCTGCTAGAAGTAAGGGAATTCCCATAAAATTCTTTCAGTGACTCATTGCGTCAGAAAATCCCTAATTCCGTTCACTTCTCGTATCGGTTATGCTTAAAGACGGCGGAGTTGTCGGACGTATCCCTAATATAGCATTTCTGCATTTATATATGTAATTTAAATAGTAAAATTCTATTATTTTTCTAAAAATCATGAACTTATATTTTCAGCTTTAAAGCTGGGAGCTTATTTTTTACTTTTTAATTAAAACAATTATTATTACTCAGGCTGAAAATTAACCAGACCATAATCAAAAAGTAGAATTTTGATTTGCAATATTTATCTGGTAAACGTGGCAACGTTGCATTTATTTCTAGAAGTGTGTGTAGACAACACTATTTAGAAGTACTTACAACGTTGTCACGTTTACCAGATACATTTTCTCAAATAAAATTTCGATCTGGTAATATTCAGCTTGAGTAATACTAATTGTTTTTATTAAAATTTAAAAAAGGCAGGGCTTCCAGCTTTATCTGAAAATATAAACACATTATTTTTAAAAAATAATATATTTTTATCATGTAAATTTCTTTAATAAATGAAGAAGAGGAATTGTGGTGCAATGATACATCCGACAACCGCGCCCTTTTAACTATTAACCGATACGAGACCTGAAGGGAATTAGGGGTTTTCTGACGCAATGAGTCACTGAAAGAATTTTATGGGAATTCCCTTACTTCTAACAAAAATATCTTGACGGGAAAAGTACCACCAGACAAAAGAGTTTAATATCTTTATAAATATATAAATAATTCATATTCAAAAATAAAAGTGAACGGGCCCATTATATTAAATATGGACTAACCAAAAAATCATTAAGAGAAAGAAGTACCAGTTTATTAAATATGTACCCAAAATAATTTATTGCTTAATTATTACAAAAAGAAGGTTTTTTGTTCTTATTATACAGCTGTCCATTTATTTCTTTTATTTAATTTCGATTTTGCTACTGAACATTCATATAATTTACAGTCTTTTTGCTAGTATAATTTGCAACATAGCATCCGGTTGCTCATTTTATTGTTTTTACCTATTTTTTTTAATAAAAAGTAAAATGTATACGTGTATTTGATACGCCAAAATTACAAAATATCGCCCTAAAATACTCGAATTATCTGCAGCTTGCGCTAGTATCGCTTTTGCTTCTCCTACCATGACTTTGCACTGATCGAATAGGTACCGCAGCCATGTTTTAACATGCCTTAGCATTCCAAACGTTCTTTCGATTAATTCTGTCGTTGGTGGAAGAGTAATAAATATTTTTTAAATCATTTTGTATGTCTGAATAAAATTCACAATATTTGGACGCTATATCATCAATGGAGAGCTCATTGTGTGCAGGAAGCTCTTTCGTATTCCAGTTTGGTATTCAGCTTCAAACTTTTCGATTCCAAATTTTTCCACCACTTTCATTTAGTATTTTTTATGTTTTTGGGATGTAACATGTTTAAGGAAAAACTAACAAAGTATTCGGAAAAGCGGAACAAAGATATACAATAAATATATTCAACCTATAATATTCTTCAACTATATTAGCCTGAATATTATTTCTATGATATTGTTGTTTGTAATGCATATCTTATGCGTTGTTGGCTAAGCCGTAAAAGCCAGGGGGGGAACTGCCCCCCCCCCCCAAACGACGCCCATGTAGCAGTTTAATAATTATTTTATGTGTTCAATAGAATTTTTTCATACTTGGGTAGTAATTGCGAAGGTTTACAAAAAAATCAAGGTTTCGCCACCCTAAATTTTGTTATAATAATTGGTATTTCCTGAAAATTTCACAAAAATGGACTAAAACTAAATGCTTAGAAAGAATTTTAAATTTTCAAGATGTTCGGTTTGCTCTTAATCTCAAAATGTTACTTTGTAATGGAATAAAACCATATTTTTTAATGTTACAAGAAAGTAAAACAGTAGTGTATTTATTAAATAAATAAATTCATATGGAATTTTGGGAACATAAAAATAAAATAATCATTTTTATTTTTCTAAATTCCATAAAAATAAAAATATGTTTAATTTGTTAATAAAATTTAAAATAGGTATAGTAAAACCAGAGATCTAGTGACTCATAAATCATATTAGCCGACGACCCTCATTATCACTATTGTTCGATTTGTAGATAAGCGATAAAATTGTCTGTTGGTTAAAAGATTCCCAGGGCCGGATTAAAATATATATTCTCATGAAATAGTAAAGAATATGTCTTTTTAATAATATAATTGAGGGCTCTCTATTTCAATTGTTAACAGTTTTGAATGTAAAACTATTTTTATAATAAAAAAGTTCCTAGAATTTAAAGTACTTATAAATAAAATTTACTTGCCGGACCACCTGACTTTCTGTACTAAACCTCTAATAAGGAGATTAGCGATAATGAGATATAGAGTTACAAAAAAATTACCAGACTTTGAAGACAAGAATACTATTGTTTAAATTATCGAGTCCTATAATTCCAGAAAGATTAGAGAAAGTTAAATAAATAATGGGGAGTTAGTTAGTATGTAACTGTTTTAAGAACTGACCAATTACCGTTTTTAGAAACGAAAGGAGTATAGTAGTTAAACTAAATTCAGTCATTAACGAATATTCCGTTGTGTCAGTTGCGTTTATTTCGAAGTGTCTTAAAAATTTTATGTAGTGAAAAATGTTCCGTCCATGGGTTGACCTGCAACCAGTATTTCAACTGGTGGTGGTAATACCACTAATCGACAAGTTTTACACGTTGATGGAAAAAAAATATATTAGGTGTTTATACCTCCCTTATAGAACGTGAAACGACCAAGACTCAAGCAGTACGAGAAACTGCCTCTTTAACGAAAACGCCGTATTCTACAGTATTTAAAATAGTAAGTAACCCTATTTTAAAAAGAAGGAAAAGAAAAGACTCTGGTACTTCAAAGAAACTAGATGGCTGTGATGTAGACCTAATTCGAAGGAAAATATATGACTTGTATAGAGAGGAAATTGTGCCTACACTAGATATATTGATGCAACGACTTGAAAAGGACGAAACATCCTTCCTCCATGAACGAAACTGGCATCCAGTGTAGCAAAGAGACTTGCCGGTTTAAATTTAAAAAATTTAATAACACCAAAAAAGTCATAATGGAATCTGTATGCCTTAAGCAATAGAGATTTCAATATTTATTGGCGATAAATTATTTTAGAGAAGCTGGCAGAACAGTTGTGTATTTGGATGAAACTTCGATACACACGATATTCCAAACGAAAGTTGGGTAGACTCATCTGACTTGTGCCAGACTAATGCGCTACATAATAAAGACAAACGTATTACTATAATCAGTGGCGCACCCAAGGGGGGGGTTTTGGGGGTTAGAACCCCCCCCCGAAATTTAGCACTGATATAATGAATATTATACTGTATGTTCTTCCGCTCTTAATAATACCTTGTTATTTAAATTTAAATCATAGTTTAAAATAAAAAATTATATTACTGTTGATTTTTTTCTTTGTTTATTAATTGTGTAAACTTCATTATTTATTGTTATCAAGATTAATATTCAATATACAATTTTTTGTCAGTAAAATACAATTTTTTTGAGTGTCGGATCATATATTTTTTGGTTCATCTGGCAACACTGACTCCAAGTAGTCATGTGATGATTGTGAGCAAGTTGCTATCGTTATGTACTCTGTGTTATCGTCGTAAAAAAACTCAAAACTTGGAAGAGATCTTTTTGTCACTCGTGCGTCATAAATTAAAAACAAATAGCAAGTGTGTGTTAGTTTTATTCTTTACCTATTTATTATAGTTAAGTATAAAAGCTACAATAATAAAAATGTCAAAGCGGCAGTTAGATATGTTGGACTTTTTTTCAAAAAAGCCTAAAAGTTCTTTGCAAGTTACAGAAGAACCTCAAAAAGAACATATTAAAGCTTTTAAAGGTAAGCATCCAGTGTTTATTTGATTATAATTATTTTAAGTTTAGGAGAAAATGGGAAAAACTATGACCTAACCTTAAATTAATAAAATATGAGAGTTTACTGGATGGTGCGTTGTTGCCACTTTGTAACTTTAAGTTTGCAATTATTGATTTTTTAGCGAAACTTTTGTTTTATCAATTTTATATTTTATTTTTTTTTTTTTAGCAATAAATAAAAATTGAAAATTATCTCAATGATCGGTCTTTTAATTTAAATAAAATATTTGTTAAAAAAAGTTAGTTTGATATTACGCGTGATTCGTGATCTTAAATGGATTTTTCCGCTTTCACTTTTCGTATACTTATTTTAATTTTAGCGACTGGAAACGATATCCCTGAAAATGAGCTACAGACTGAGCAAGCACATAATCAAATGACAAGTAAAGAATGCTGGGATTCCTACGATATAGCTAATTTTGTAAATACAACGTTGACAAATATTAGGAAGAAAGAAGTTTTAGACAAATTGTGGTATCCATCAGAGGTACCCTTCATCAGGTACGAGGAACTTAAAATTTCAGTCTAAATGGCTTCACAAGTGGAAATAGTTAAGCTATTCTAAAAAAGATGATGGTGCCTATTGCAAATATTGTGTTTTGTTTCATACATCAGTCAGTGTAGGATTCGGAAAACACGAAAATTTAGGACAGTTAAGCATGCTACCTTTTAATAATGGGAAGAAAGCAACAGAACGTTTTCACGAGCACGAGCAGCGCTACTACCATAAAGAAAATACCGAAAAAGCTGATATAATGTGCAAAATAGCAACAGGTGGGGGTTTCCTATTCGTGTAATAAATTTAAAAAAATAATTTAATTTAACGAGTTACTTAGGATTATTTTTTGTAGGGGTGCAAGAGCCAGTTCATTTTCAGTTAAATCGCGAAGAAAATAAACAAATTATGGAAAACAGAAAGAAGTTAATACCGATTATAGAGACTGTTTTATTCTGCAGAAGACAAGGACTATCACTAAGGGGCCACCGCGATGGAGGAAGAGTGCTTGATAATGATGATGTATCTATTGATGCAAATGAGGGGAATTTTCGGGAACTCCTAAAATATAGAGCACAATATGACGAATACCTATATCATGTACTTTCTAATGCTAAAAATAATGCATTGTATACTAGTTGGAAGATACAGAACGAAATAATTGAAATTAGTAACGATTTAATTCTTGAAAATTTAGTTAAAAAAATTAATTCTTCATTGTACTTTTCCGTACTTGTCGATGAAACAACTGATATTTCCTGCATGGAACAAATGACCCTGTGTATTCGCTGTATTGATTCAACATCTTCCATTATAGAGGAGCTTTTTTTGCAGTTTGTACCACTTTATAATGTGACAGGAGAGGGAATTTGAATGGCAATTATAAAAAAACTTAAAGACATGGGAATCGACCTAAATAAATTGCGTGGTCAAGGGTATGACGGTGCAGCAGCTATGAACGGAAAATTTAATGATGTTCAGGCCCACATTCAAGCTGTTTATCCAAAGCCTCTTTATGTGCACTGTGCGGCACATTCTTTGAACCTAGCTGTTTCAAATTCCTGCGACTTGCCTTTAATTAGAAACTGCTTAGATACTATAGGAAAATTGTATGACTTTTTTCACACCCCGAAACGACAAGTCATTATTAAAAAGTGTTTAGCACAATTGGATGTAATTTCTGGCCATGAAAAATTAATTAAATAAGCGCTACTAGGTGGACAGAAAGGTATAACTCTGTTGCTGTCTTTTTAGAGCTCTATGATTCTGTTGTATTAGCACTGGAGAAAATTTCAGAATGGACAGATAAAGATTCAGCCAATGCAGCAAATCAGTTAGGAGCATCCATAAAAAAACCCGAATTTGTTATTTCTTTAGAAGGTGTAAGTCAGGTATTCAGCTTTAGCAGTATTTTATGCAAAGCGTTCCAGCAACGAAATATTGATTTAAAACAGACTGAAAATTTGTCGGAAGATACAATTGCTGAACTTCAAAGCTTGCGGGAAAATGCAAATTTGGAATTCAAAAAACTATTTTTAAAAGTGAAAAAATTGGGCGAAAAGTTTGAGTTTCCTATAAATAAAACGCGAACTAGCCTACATCAAACAAAAAGGTGTAATGTTGATACGGAAAGTACCGAAGATTATTACCGGATTGCAATATATATTCCATTTTTGGCCCCTTTAATAAGTAACATAAAAGACAGATTTTCAAAACATAAGCAAATATTGGCCGGATTTCAAAGCCTGTTTCCCAAAGATCCGTCCATTCTCACCGACGAAACGATAACTGAATTCCAATCGTTGGTATTATTTTATAAACATGACCTGACAGGAACCAAAGATGAGCTAGTCGTCGAACTTAGACTTTTGCACAGAGCAATTGCTAGACTGCCAAATGAAAAGCGGTCCAGAGATGCCTTAAGCGCATTACAACACGTTACTGACACCTTTACAAATATCAGGACATTACTCCATATATTAGCTATACTGCCTGTCTCTACTGCTGAAGGTGAACGTAGTTTTTCAACTCTGCGACGACTCAAAAGTTATTTGAGAAACAGTACCTCGGAAAACCGGTTAAATGGCCTGACTCTTGCATATTTATAGAAATATGACTCCGTCTGTAGAAAATATTTTAAATAGGTTCGCCGAGAAGCCTAGAAAATTAAAACTCAGCTTGGCTTAATAGGGCTTTTTTGTTGCCAATATAGCTTGAATGTTTTTTCCTTCAAATTTTATTTTCCCAATCCAAATAAATGTATGTATGTTCTTTTCGTTTTCGTTGATAAAAATAACAAAAAACTTGTGAAATCTGCTTTTTTGTTGGTTTTCTGTATTCAGCCTTCATCATCATGAAACCCCCCCCCCCCCCCCCAAACAAAAATCGTGGGTGCGCCACTGAGTATAATACACGCAGGAACCAATAATGGTTTTATACCTAATGCGTTGTCGTTATCGGCAAAAATTATTAAGGACTCCTTAGTCGATTACCATGACGACACTACTGCCAAATTATTTGAAGATTGTTAGTGTTATCGTCAGCTACCACAGTCGAAGACTAGATAAGGCACCTTGTTCAAACGACATAAAAGCCATCATACAAGATTACATGGTAAACAATGATTTGCACTTTGAGGAAAAGTACACAAAAAAGGGGTAACTGGAAGTTTTAAAAAGCTATTCAATACAAAAGAAATATTTTTGTGGCACATTAGCTGAGGCATACGGTGCTCAGACTTCCTCCTTACCACTGTATGTTTAACCCGTTTGAAAATATATGGTGTCAGCTTAAGTCAGCAGTTCGAAGAAATAATACTTCTCCAACCTTAAGTTCGACTATGGTAGTCTTATTCAAACAGAAGCTGCAAAAATTCCTGATAGCAGCTGGACCAAGTGTGTTTCCCTTATAAAAAAGGTGGAAAAGACATATATTGATATAGAAAATATACCAAAAGAAAGGTTCATGATTAATTTGGATGACGATAGTGAAAGTGAAACTGAACTTCGTGAAAAATTTTGTTTAACTTTGTTTAAATAAATAAAATTTTAGAAAATAAAATGTAAAAATTCCACTATATTAATAAAAATACTTATCTGAGTAATTCAAAATGGACAATTGTTTCAGAAGCATAAACTTCTATCGTCAGGATTGACAATAGTGGAATTTTTAGAATAGGTATGTCTCTGCGTAGAGACGGCCGCCTGCTCATAAGTAAATTACCTGCTGTTTTATGGTAGTCACTAGCGGGGTTATGACGGACAAGTAATGTTATTTTTAACAGACACGTTATTTGTGAACAGGTTGTAATTTCTGTGTGTTTATAAAATAACAGATCTGTTAAAAATAACACAGGTTGTCAATCATAACCCCTTTATTAATCTCTGGTTTAACTATTCCTGAATAAGATTCTGCATTATAATCCACCGTAAGTGTATGATTTACAACCACTCATCGGGTCCGTCTAACAATTTTGCCAAACTTACTTTAATCTTTTTCGGTGTGTATTTTCCCACCGTATTCGGAGGCAATTGTACCCATAAGCTATCTACATTTTAAAGGCTTCTTGAACCATATACCTAGGTATTTGGTATACCTAGATATTTGGTCTGGGTGATATAAAAATAAATTAAAATTCAGATTACCGATTCTTGCGTATTATTCTGAATCACTAAGAGACCCGTCTTCAAAATTTATATTTACTAACTTAAAAATAACACAATTTACCTATTCATTCATAGATTCTTAAAATGAAAAAGTTTGCGTCATTAAATAAGGCGTGTGTAGGTACGTGAAAGCCTTGTGAGTATTTTCTAAAAATACATACCGTGTTGTAAACAAATATTTTCTCTATTCATTGAAAAACAATGTACATGAGTCCCAAATGAAATTAAATAACATTCGATTCATACAGTGTGGAGCTTATTCTATCATTATTTATTTTGTTGTCTACCAGGGAAGACCAATAAATTTGTTAAAGTTTTTAACATGCAAAAAAGTTTACGGCAAAGAACCCAAAGTACTTATTGTATACCCAAATAATACTTACTGTAGAAAGTACTATACCCAGCTAGCACATAACGTTGCCAAGCCTTTCGGCGATGTTGTTTTAAGGGAACGTAATAACATTATCATATAACGTAATTGCAACGTACATGAGAAGTTGTTGAGAGAAATCAAAACCTCGCGAAACATCTATTTGTTACTTACGTCTTTAACCTGCCGGTTATGATAACACAACGTAATAAAGTAACTTGCTAAAAAAGTATCCACGAGATGTACTATATACATTATTTTGTTTTCGAACGTACCCATTCGTTTGTTATAACTTATAACCAACAAAACATAAAAAAATGTCACTTGTCACATTTTCTTGTATTTATTTGAGATTTTAAAGAAATTGTGAATAAGTTTGGTAAGTTCTTTTCTTCTTTTCAATAAAATAGAAACATATTTTCTAATTTATTGTCTGTTCTTTTAGATTGCAATATTAAATGACTGCCTATATTTTACACGATAATAGGGATCTTATTGATGTCTCAATACTATGGAAGTATCGATATTAAACAATGAAAGTATATTTAGGCACTGATACTGAATTACCAATACTATCACCATATCCATACTTAGAAGCAAGTATCGATCGCTATGTGTGTGGTCAGGAATAATAAGGTTTGTTCAAATATTTTAGTTTTCGCATGTGGTGAAACTTGGTAATATGATTAAGCCTTACCACTGTTTTTTTTTTATTTAATTATAAGTTAAATTGCCAGTTATTGACACTATAACTTGTACCAGTAGAGAAAGAAAATGTGTCAACTACAGAATATACTTTACTGATGCACACTTGTTTTTAGTTAAGTTCCCCACTCCATCCTGTTGAATGGGGGTTGCCAGCCGTTTAAAAAAAATCTTTTACTTGTTCAATACTTTGATACTTATAAATATCGATATCTTTAACATAATATCGAACAGTATCGATGCCTGTACCACAAAGTATTTCACATGATACCAGTATCAATACCTTTGACTGATACTCTTAGCCCTACTCCTATACTACTATAAAAATACAAAAACAAAGAAGTCATATACTGCCATCCTAGACAGAGAGGTCCTATCTGAAAATTTGTTGTTTTGAAATAATCGAGTTTTTAACTATTTTTAGCAAATATATTTATTATCTTTTAAACCTTTTTTATGTAACTTTTTAACATTTTAGTACCTTTGATGCAAATAAGATATTCCATTTCAGTATTAAGAAAGATAAAATGTAGACAAATGCACATAAATAAAAAAACTGATAATTTTGCAGATAAAACCTTTCTTGCTAGGACGGCAGTTAGAAGTGCTCATGTAGTTCACTAAAGATAAATAACATTTAAATTTGTTACATTTCAGTAAATTAAGTATTACCATTGCTGGACAGTAGTGACGTTTTGGTGGATAAATACAGCATTTCACTGGACATATACCTATGCCATTTTGCTGTACGTTTGCTGCACAATACCAATTGCTGGACAAACTTTAAAAATGCTTTACAATACAGCAAAATTGATGTAAGTATGGTCGCCCTAGTGTAATAATATTTTAATCATTAAAAATAAATTTTAAAAATATTGTGTTGTAGGTTTTCTTTGTGGTGGATTATAATTCTAGTAAAAATGTCAGGAATTTTAGAAGCTAAAGTTAATAATACAGAATTGGTTGAAGAAGAATATATAATAATAATAATAATAATAATAATGACTTTATTGCTTTCAATACATACAAATTATTATACAAAATTATATAAATATACATAAAAAAATGCTGAACAAGGAATCTAATAAAATGAGGAATAAACGATAGGCCTCTGTCAAAAATATCACCAAGATCATTTATAGTTCAGAACCTGCAGTGACATAATCATGCATAATGATATTAGCTGTTTTATTAAACCTTATAACTTTACATTTATCAATATTCAGTTTAATCAAGTTATATCGTATTAAAACTATAATTAGTACCAGTTGTAGGCAAATATATTTTTTTAGCATCGTACAACTGCCATCTTAATAAAAATCTAGTGACCTTTGAAATATACCTTATATAAATACACTTCTTTTATTACTTTTGTACAATCGTTCACCATTTTAGCTACTAGTGAACCTTTGCAATATAGGTACCTTATTATACTCTTTCGTGCAAGCGTTCAATGTTTTTGATTCTAGTGAACTTTTGAGATATTCCTTATATACCCTCTATACCTATTTTTGTCCAATTTGTCAGTGTTTTATCACACATATGTAATTGCATTACCTGTATTATTACCTACCTCTACTTGTATGATATTGGTATTTGATTTCAATAGCTTTTTAATAATAAATTTATACAATTTTTTTATTTTGTTTTCTTCAGATTTTACTATATCCTTAATATACTATTTTGAATATAGTGTATCCAAGGATGGACATAACTATACTTGTAAAGATATTTATTTTAAATTTTTCAAAAGAGGTATTTTTCATAATTTCTCAACGTTAATCGTATTTATTTAACAAGCAAAAGAAATTATGAAGAATACTTTAAAATTTAAAATAAATATTTTTACAAGTATTGTTAAGTCCATCCGTGGACACACTGTATAATGCTGTAGAAGGAATTCACATTATAACATCTATAGAAAGTTTCAGAGCAACTTTCGGGGTAAGTACCGTAAAAGTGCTAGTGTGATGTTTTCCGAACTTCACTTTATAACTTCTACGAGATGTGCTATAAAAGTCTTGCCGTTGCGGACATTCGGTAGTTGCAGGGATAATAGGGTTACATTTACAGTACATTGCATGCGAGCTTAAAGAGCCTAAAATTGCAGCTTATTAACGTAGATGGGATGTTTATGTGCTAGCTGGGTAGTACTTTTGACTTTTTCGAGTTTTTTTTATAGATGTAACCAAGTATTTAATATTTAATTGCTGAAATAACTAATACATACCTGAATAAACTGATTAAATTCTATATAAATCATCGTTGTATCTTCTTCTGTGATTGTACACTTATCTAAGACACCCATTCATAAAAGCAGCCATTTCTTTGAATAAAGTTGCAGCCGCCGAAGTAAATACTACTAAGAGTCCCATTTATATGGGCTATGGCTATGAAATTACGGAGTAGGTACTTCTACTTCTACATATAAGGTACTTGAGAGAGTAATTGCTACATTGTTGTAGCAACCGATACACTTGAAATATTAGCATGTACTACGTTTTATACATGCCACCCATTAGTAGGTACTCCTGCCTAGCTATGTCCGTAGTATGTTTTTCTCAAGTGGAATAGGTACTTTGTATATAAAAAAAATGCTACGTAGTAGATACTTCTTCGCAAAGCATCAGCTACTTAACACTGGTGAACGAATGAAGAATCTTAGAAATTTGTTTTAGTAAAATCATATAGATCCATCGTCTTTCTACACGATGTCACAGGAGTGACGTTGAGAGAGCTACAATTGAGATTAGAATTTGTGTTTACGCCGTCGGGAGTCGGAATCTGATAATTTGGTACCAGCAGCGACGGCCACAGTCCGAAGGTTCCAGGTTCGACTCCTGGACGGTTCACTCATTTTTTGTTCTCTTTAATTCTCAGCTTTTTTAATTTTTCCTTGGTTTGGTTTTACTTTGGGGCTATGAGGGTGTAATTTTCATAATTTCGTAGCGGGAATTGGGGATTTTTTTTCATTTTCATATTTCCAAAATTGCGTTATATTTTTTAATTATTAGTTATTTTTAGTCAAAATCGTTTCATGACAAAAATGATCAAATAGTCTGTTTTAAATTAAATAGAAAATATACTGCCACTGCCTCTATATGTGGGTCAAAAATATAAAGTTCGAAATAAATTATTCAAAGCAATCTTATAATTTTTTTTTATTTTGTCCCATTTATGCCATTTAAATACGTTTTCCTTCATAAACGCTTTAATGAAATCGCAAAAATTGGAAATTTTGATAAAATATTATTTTTGAAACTGTGTTTTCAGGCCACGGCCGGGTTTCCAGCAATTCAGAGTTATCGTTTTGCATATTTTGCAAGTTATTTTAAATTGGCACGTATGCAAAAATTCTAAATAATATCATTTATATTTAGATGCTAAGCGACAAACTACCCTTTACGTTATATTATCATTTTACCCATTATCGTTACATTTTATCATTAATAGATTTTATTCCGTTATTTTATACTGCAGACCAATTTAAAAAATATATACAGTGTGTTTTACTTTGTTTTAAATAAATAATTAAATTTATTTTGAATTTTACAAATTTGATGCTTAATAATGGATTTCCAAGTTATACATAGCTTTTTATGAAAACCAATGTTTTTTAGCACGATATTATGCTGAGAAAGAAAAAGAAATAATTTCAGATGTTATATATTCTTTAACTAATTCTGTATTATTTACTTTAGCTTCTAAAATTCCAGAGATTTTTAATAGAATTATAATCCAACACAAAGGAAACCTACAACACAATATTTTTTAAATGTATTTTTAGTGATTAAAAATATTATTGCACTAGGGCGACTATGTGTACAGAATTTTTAAAGTCTGTCCAGCCTTTGATATTGTGCAGCAAACGTACAGCAAAATGGCATAGGTATATGTCCAGTGAAATGCTGAATTTATCCAGCAAAACGCCACTACTGTCCTGCAATGGTAATACTAATTTTTATATATGTGCATTTGTGTACATATTATCTTTATTGATGCCGAAACGGGATGTCCTATTTGCATCGTAAAGGTACCTACTAAAATGTTAAAGTTGGACAAAAAAGGTTTAAAGATTATAAATATGTCTACTAAAAATATAGTTAAAAACTCGATTATTTTTAAACAACAAAAATTTCAGATAGGGCCTTTCTTGCTAGGATGGCAGTACATGACTGCTCTGTTTTTATTTTTTTATAGTTGGGAGCTAAAAAAATGTTCACCTGCGAAAGTTTATCACCAATTGTTGTATTCGTGTTCAGCGTCAAGCATTGGATCAAAATAAATATGGTCACCTTATATTACCCAGAAGTTAGTTTTGTAAATCTATATTTAAAGTATTTTCTGTGAAATGTAGGCAGTCATTTAATAGGTTCTTTCGTTCGCTGTTGGTGCAGTGTCCACCAGTGTAAATTACACCAGTTACACCACCTTCTTTACCCTAGCTTACTTCCTACTTATTCCTTATACACATGTTGAGTGTAATTCACTCCTGCTAAATGGCTGGTGGAGAAAATATCCACCAATGGACACCACATTGCCGGCAGAGGTATAGTAGGTTTTACACCGGGCCAAACGAAAGATTTAGTGTCCGTTGGTGTAGTTCATTCCTACACCAGTGGGACGAACAAAAGAACCTAATAGGTTGTATTTTCTCCTTTACAATGATTTATATTTTATTTTAGTTGGAAACTGAAATATTGCAATCTAAAACAACAGACAATAAATTAGAAAATATGTTTCTATTTTATTGAAAAGATCTTAAAAAAACTTATTCAAACGTATTAGTTTACAAATTCTTTAAAATCTCATATACCACAAGAAAAAGTGACAAGTGACATTTTTTCTATGTTTTGTTGGTTTTGACTTATGACAAACGAATGGCCACATTCGAAACAATATGATGTTCACAGTACTTCTCGTGAATACTCTTTTACGTTGTGTTATCGTAACAGGTAGGTTAAATAGGCAAGTAACAAACAGAAATCTTGCGAGGTTTTGATTTCCCTCAACAACTTCTCATGAACGTTGCAGTTACGTTGTATAATAATGTTATTACATTCCCTTAAAACAACATCGCCGAAAGGCTTGGCAACGTTATGTGCTAGCTGGGAATGATGTCACCGATATTTTTTTAATGCCAACCCCATTTTTTATTTCAAATAATGTGCCCTCGATGTCTGAAGCTAATTTTTTTGATCGATAAAAGTATGGAAAAAAATTAAATGCGAAAAATCAGTGGTTTTCCAAAAACATCGAAATATCTACATCGATTTCAATAAAACATCGTATTAGTAACATCGATGTTCGATGCCCTTCCTTGCACTTACCTTCAAGATTTATTAACTGAAAAATTAATTATTTATTGGTACCTATATAAAAGAAAACAATTTCAATTTATTAGATTTTTATTATTCATGAAAAAATAACAAAATATATTAACTTGTAGAATTAAGTTCCTCTAACAATGAAGCGCACTTATTCCTTAAAATATTAACGGCTTCTTTAAAAATTACATCCGGTTGCATTGCCCCTACCGATTCTATTGTGACTAGAAAATAATAAAGAACAAAAATGTTATTATTTCTAAATCTTACTTTTTCGAATAATTATAATGAGCCATCATAATTGGAATTTGAAGTTTTGGGTTGGTACTTTAGACAGTTCCACTAAATAACATTTTAACTTCGAAACTAGTGTTTGATTACAATGATTTTTACAATGTTTTTGACAAATTATGTACATTTATTCAGAGATACTAGTAGCGTCGGTCTAAAAAATGGAAGTGTATAGCCGTCTAAACGTACTGCTGAAAATATTGAAGCCGCTCGACATGTTATTGATATAATTTAAAAACAAAGATTTCAGTAGTGGCCCAACAAATAAATTTGTCTTATGATACATTATAACGGTATATCTATGATACCGTTATTTTTCTCTCATCTCATCTCTAATCGGTATTGCGATTTTGGTTCCGTCAACCGATGGGCTGCGTTCTGTTTACCAGGGGGTCGATTCTCGACTTGTAGGAATATTTTCCTATAGGAATTTTTGACATTTTTATGTACATCGAAAATTTATGACATTTTCCTACATATAGGAAAGTGTCACAAATTCCTATAGGAAAAGGTTCCTACAAGTCGAGAATCGACCCCCAGGCCATTTCGCCCTCTCACACTGACAAGTGCATAATGACGTCATAGTTATTTTGTCCGATAAATTGGAACGGATTTTTAAGATTTTGGAATTTGACATTTAACATGTTTGTTGATTTTTTGTAATAGGTTATAATTATGTATATATTAAACCATTTTAAGAATCTCAAATGAAGGATGAAGACAATCCTCATTTCTCGAATACTATATTATATAATAATAATACAAATATTTATTTTTTAAAAATAAGAATAGAAATACGTAAAGAAAAATATACATACAAGAAAAATAAATATTGAGTTGTCGATAAGAGAAATAACGCTTGGTTCGATTAGTAAACAAAATGAAAACCTATGAATGACTAGTTATGTTACCAAACAATTAAATTTTTAGAAATAAAAAAAGTCGGTGCTGCTAGGTATAAAATATCGTTTTCGTTATTCGTTAATTTAATTACATATATGGAACAGAATCAAAATCAAGATCATCATTAATGCGCATGACGGGCGATTTTTAACCTTCCAATTTCGATGGGTAAAAAGTTGTCGACCAGACGCAGACGTTCCTAAAAATGAAACGACGTTTCCAAAACACCTAGACAATACGGCCTTTTAATTTTAACGTTTATTAGAGACTGGTTTTAGTCCGTACGTCGCCCGGGGCTTTAAAACGGAACAAACCCCTGGCGTTTTTAACATTACGCGTTTTTAAAAACTTACTCGGATCAGAAAGAGTTAATATTTTGTAAATGTCACTTCATATGCCATATGTAAAGTTGATAAAGAACACTCTAGAAGCCTATCTCTATGAACCAGTGTTGCCAATGAGTGGATAATAATCTGCTTTCTGGAGAATTTGAGAAAATTTAGAGTATTTGATGCAGAATAAAATTAAGGGGAAAATAACAACTTTTCTGAGAAGAGTTTGGCTTATTTAACCAACATTGTACTGAACTGACCCGTGTTGACAGTGGACTAGTGCCTCGTGACTTTTTTTAATTTGCTATTTGTTTATCCACATCAGATGCATCTAACATGTTGTGAACTTTTTATCATGTGATAGAGGATTTGATAAACAGTTAGAAACAACCACTGTATCCTTAGTGATCACGTGATAATGACAATTACTATCTATAGATCGTTGATGATTAAATATATTATTTTTGGAATTCAAATATTCTTTACTCTTGTCGACAATGACGAAAATAAAGGAATTATTAAAAAATCACTTTTGACAGTATGCACATGTGAAAAGTTCATCATTCACGAAAATGATATACCGGTCGCCTGGAGCCATAACAGGAGTGAATGAAGTGATTAAAGTTCGATAGACGAATCCAACAAAATTAAACACTCCAAATTTTGACAACCTACCAATTAGAATTTTATTTCAAATACAGATGTAAAAACTATAATCTAGATAGTTATACCGGGTGTTCAAATTAAAGTGTTACAGTTAAATACTTTTTTTTATAAAAAAACGTTTCAGATGAAAGTTTTATATTTGATTGGGGTAAACATTTTGGCAATAATCTTTTTTATAGCTAACCATAATATGGCCAACTTTTTTTGGCGCTGCACAATTTTCAAGTAGGTGTTACTTAATAAGTAAAAGTCTAATAAAAAAAATGTTTCCTTTAAAACTTTCTTATTTTGTTATTAACTTTAAGAATATGAAAAAAAAAGTTGGGTTCCTATTTGAAATAAAAAAGTCCACCTCGATACGGCCATATTATGGTCAGCTATAAAAAAATGAAATTCGCCAAAATGTTTCCCCAAAAAAACTGTGAAACTTTTGTCTGAAACTTTTTTTTATAAAATGCACATTTTCGGCGGTATTTAACTGTAACACTTTAATTTGAACACCCGGTATATCGAATAAACAGATGCAAATTGAGATGGAGTAGATGTGTTCGGATATGGATATTAAAACGTACTAATTTTATAAAAAACGTTTTAGTTACTGTCCTTAGTAGAGAAAAATTTGTGCAGTGTTGCCAACCTTTTTAGCATCACTGATATGAACATTCAAACTGTAAAGTTCTGTGCATTACAGAATATTGGCAAGTCAAAGAACCCACCGAAATTATAGCAATAAAAAATTTCAAGTTAGTTTCCTGCTATTGTAGACCAAAAGCATATGGTGGTGGTTATCTCAGTATATCATTCCTCAAATGGAAATGTAAAATTATTTATGAATAATTTTTGTTTTTGTTTTATGGCTTAGGGATACACCTAATAATATATGTTATTTTCGTTAATGTGTGTTATGTGTATGCTCTTTTACTATTTCCCAGCATTACTTCAGGAAGAAGATGGACCAATAATATTAGCTGGTGATATATGAAGATGAAAAATAAATACACACAAATCAAAGATTATTACAATAATAAACTTTTTTAATTTAAATCAAACTAGTGGAGAGTATATACTAGGTTTACAGTACACTAAAATCATGTTTAGATAAAAGTTTTACTAATTACTCTGGAAAAATCTGTTAATAAGCAGAAAAGAGAAACACGAACTTTAAGAACGGAGAGAACCTTTTTAAAAGAACAGAAAAATAGTTTTAGAACTAACATTGTTATTTTTATTACGGATAAAAGCAGACGAGAAAACTGACCAGTCGGGGTTTTCAAATATACAAAATTCTTAGGCAGGTATCTTTATAGATTTTTTTTTAATGGAAGGAACACTGAATTCACTGTAAAAAACCTAAACACCATTAATCAATTTTTTAAAACCTTCCAAACTTGGTCAAAGAAATAAGTAACCAAAAAACATTTAAAAAGAAAATTCGCAAAATCATGACAAATCTAGAGTTTAAATGTTTTTTTTTACTTCAATGTTGTGAATCAAATACTTCTTCCTTTTAAATGTTATAAAAAACAATGAACCACCGCTCCATTATCAATTTTTAAATTAGTTATATTTATAATATTAGAGAAATTGGCGCAGTCAGTAGGATATCAGTTGAAAACGGTTATTTGGTTAAATGATTCTAAGTTTTAAATAAGATACAGCCGATAGTTTTAAATTGAAAATTAAAAAAAATATCAGGTACTTACAAATAAAATGATCTTGAATCTTTGTCATAACGACGGCATCTTTTAGATCTTCATACCGATAAACGTTTCTACTACTCGTATCGTATCTGGAGTTGTTTACGACTGCAACTTTTTTGCCATCCTTTTCGTTTCTAACGCTAATGACGCCAGGAGAAAAGCAGCTTTGTAGCCTATAAGCCGCTTCACCTTCAACATCTCTTAAAAGTTTGATATCTGGGAGAAGTCTATAAAACGCGGTAGCTGAAAAGAAAGTTGTATATTGTCAATTTTTGTTGTAATAAAATCGCTTAATATATTTTTTTCCTATTTAATATGTGTCATTATTTAACTATTTTAAAATTGTTGCCCTTATGACTTACCAACTGGTGAAAATTTGGCGTGATCTCGTCCGCTGCTTTTTACAGCTACCAATTTTAAATCTAATTCATGTCCAGGCCTCATTTTCGCTATCAAAATATCCGGCTCGATTGGCCCCACGTCAGATTCATTAAACCGTTCTTTCTGGTTTCCTACAGGAATCCACTTTAAATGCTTTGAATACACTAAAAAAATATATTTTTTTAGATAACAGATCTTCTCTTTGTAAAAATTACCTACCATTATTATTTTTATACATATCTTCTACTCTTGAAGAATCTTTTTTGTTGGCTTCTTTGTTATAACTGCATTTAATTTTTAATTCAAACTCTAATGAATCGTTTTCATTAGATTCTGCAGTAGCTACAAAAAGAGTCAATTGAAGCACGAATTTTTATTAAAAATAGTTCAATGCCAATTTGAAATTAATAAAAAGTGTTTATGGTGCTGATGTCAAATTTGGCTCGAATTTTTAATTTGGCCATAACTTTTTGAAGGATGGAAAAATCAAAATCACTATTTTTAAAAAATGTAAATATTGGGGTAAATAAAATAATTATACACTTAAATTATTTTTTTAAATTTGATATACTTATATTTTTTCAATACACAATAAACTGTAACTAATTTGAAATATTTTAGCCTTATTTTCAATTTTCTCCTATAATTTTGGTGAATTTTTTCGTCAAATTCCCCAGTTCAAAACATCAGTTGTAACCAGGGGCGGCTCGTTACCAAAATTTTGGGGGTTCACAGTAGTAGAATATAGATCTCGGTACAGATGTAGGTAAAAAACTGTCAGTGTTTTAGAAAGGTATATTGTAAACTTTCTAAAACACTGAAAGTTTTTTTCATACATCTGTACTGATATCTATATTATGCCACTGTGAACCCCCAAAATTTTGGGCACAAGCCGCCACTGGTTGTAACAGCATTTTTAAAGAGTGTTAAAAATGTATGCAGGTAGCTATTTCACTTTTTCATTTATTTGGTCTATTTAATTGATTGCACACTTTGTAATTGCCCATTCAATTTATGTATTCTGCTTAGAGATAAAAATCTTATCTCCAATCTTATGATTTAGAGAAAATGAGGTCCAAAGTTGTAAATATGACTTTTTACCTGTTTGAAAAATTAAAATACTATTTTTTCTAAACGTACATCAAAAACTGGTGCTTAGGTATAGAGATACAAATATAAGCCTTAGGGAATGCTGTCCACTTCTAAAATATAGATTTACGTCTATAAATGGTTGTTATATATAAGTATTTAAAATTTTTTCACCTTATCCTGTAATTGGGGATTATCCTGTTGGATATTGCATCAATAAATTAATAAAGCTCTTAGCATAACCAAGTGGAATATATCTACTGTCCCTTACATTTTTAAATTGATCTTGAAAAATATGGTACTAGAGTGTATATAATCTAATCTATTTAAAAATGAATAAACTAACTCTTTTTATCAAAAACACTGAATGTGAAATCTGTTCATTTAAGTATAAGTATTTGTCAAATTTTGTACTCTTACTGTTTAATACAATATTATGTAGATATTTAAAATAGATTTTATAATAATTTTCCACATCAAAACCATCCTATTACTTAAACAAAACAAAAATTACCTGTAATACTATATTTACAAGTATCATCATTAATCCGATCATTACAGTTTCTGCAAACTTTCATTAGAAATTATTTTAAATACCTACTACCAAATATAGCTTAAAAAATTCTTTCAAATAAATCTTACCATCCTCCTTATAATCAAACAGTCTGGGATCTGCTTTGAGCGGAATTAACCCCAACCTGTGCGCCAGCACTTCATCCTGAATGATAGAAGTATTGTTACTAATATACACTTTTTCTATGGCCATGCTTGGCACGTCACTCAAGATGAGCCTTCGGAATGTATTTGCCAAGAATGGATGGATGCCGATCATGTCGAACTCCATTTCGTGGTTTTCATTGCGAATTATGACTATTCTGAACTTCTTTTTGAAGGTTTTAATAGAAAATATTTCGTTTAAGACTGTGGGGCCGTTCGGTAGATTCTAAAAAGTTTGTTTGATTATTATAGAAGTAACGAGTAGAATTGTGATTCAAACCTGTGTAACTTTGTATTCTTCAAGTATAACTCTTGGACTTTCGTCATTTATTACTTCCATTTCTGTTTTTCTTTTAAAAATAAACAAATTATTCTTAACCTAACTTTTTGAAAAAACGTGAGAGTGACTGATGACATTTGATTTGCACAAGAATGCGATCGGTTAGTTAAGCTCTAAATACACTTTATACCCCGAACAAGCCTTTTAGGTCCAAACAGCATCGGGATTCTCATCTTTCAATACGGCACGTGTTGAGACGCCTATCTTTATTCCACCGAATGCGATTCTTATGTAATGTCTCTATTCGATTCGTTACGTGTTGAGTTCGCACATAAAAATCCCTGTCCTGCAGTGGGATTCTCATCTTTCAATTCGGCACATGTTGAGACGCCTATCTCATTAAGGAAGAAAGTTAAACAGTTGTAAGCGATAACAACAGATTCACGTATCGCGGACTAGAACAGCAACCCTTTAAATAAAAAAAACCATCCTATAAAATTACTTCTTTCAAATAAACTAACTTGGGTTGTAGGAATTTGAATAGAACGCAAATTTTCGCATTGACGTAAATGACATATTGACGTAAATGACATACTGACGTAAATGGCATCTTGACATAAAGGACAAAATTTTAAAAAATTAATTTAAAGGATTTTTAAGAAAAAATTACATTACATGAGTAAGGACAAATAAAAGAGACAATTTTATATTTTTTTAAATTTTATTTACAATAAAAATACAAATTTATTTGCTGCCGACACTATTTACAGAATCTTTCCTTTTCCTCCTAATTTTTTTACTTCTTTTCGAGGATATTGACTTTTCCAAATCCAACTTTTCTTCCTTCTCCACGATATTTTTCAGCTCTAACAACGAATCCTTATACTTTTCTCCCAAAGGCTCCAAATCATCTTCCGGAATGATAAGCTAAAAATAAAAAACATTTCAACTGCTGCAACTTCCAAATCATTTTTTGACTGACCTCCTCTACGTTGGTCTTATTAGCTTGACTCAACATCGATTTGAACTTGGACATCTGTGATTTGTTCAACAGAGTCACCGCCAATCCGGTTTCACCAGCCCTGGCAGTCCTACCAGCTCTGTGAATGTATGTCTTGAGGTATTTCGGAGCGGAATAAGATATTACGCACTGCACATTAGGAAGATCTATACCTCTAGCTAAAGCATCCGTACAAACCAACCTAAAATAAAAATTATTACTATAAATACATACAGAACACCAAAGGGGCTCAAATTAAACTTTGTGGTACAGTAACTGACAACAGCTAGTAGTTTGCTCAAATAAATCAGAAATTAAAAGAATATTGTAGGGGTACCACAAGGTTCAGTCCTTGGACCCAGCCTTTTATACTATATGTTAATGACTTTTCTTAGTTGTTGTCAACAGCATGTATGCTAATGACACAACTTTATATCAAATGCATCAAATATTGAGCTACTGAATAGAGAAGTGGAGAAATTTTGGATGAAGCAAAACTATGGTTTCACTAAATGAATCTGAAACAACATCAAGCAGTTCAGTTTCACCCTAAAGGAAATAACATTTTTGGGCTTTATATAGATACAAATCTAGACTAGAAACAACACTTGCACATTCTTTCTAAAAAGCTCTCCAGCCTATCACATCTAATCATATCAGAAAAATCTCAACAATGACTACTATGAAAATCTATAGGAGCTGTTTCAAAATCAATTTCCTATGGAATCCTATTGGGGAAATTCAACAGAGTGGATGAAAAACATTATTCAACAAAAAATCAGCTATCATGGATTCTACAAGCATAGAATCATGTAAACCACTATTCAAAAATCTCCAAACTGTAGCGCCCTGTACACTGCATACTATTCTTCTAGTCACTTTGACTTCTTACAATATATTCCTTGCCAATGTTACAGAACCTGAAAGTTCGATGGTATTGCAAATGTAGCTTTCATTTTTGATTTCCTTGATAAGAAATGAGAAAACCAAGGAAACCGAAAAAGCCAGAAAAATAAAAACATTAAAAAACTGATTTCAAAAAAACTCAATTTATTATTTTTGATATTATTAAATAAAACAACTAAAGAAAACTAACTAAAAAAACTAAAGAAAACTAAAGAAACCCAAAGAAAACTAAAAATACATTTTTTTACACCTACATGGATATTAGCTTATCTACGCATTTCTGTTTTTATTTTGTCTATAATTATAATTTGTTAATTTAAATAAAACTACATGAAGTCAATTTAATTACGAGTATTAAAGCAACAAAAATGAAAGAATAGGTAGTCCTGTGGTTAGCGTTCTTGCCTTCCATACGGAAGATTGGAGTTCGATTCTAGGAAGGCGAAAAATGAAATGAACTTTTTTCATTTATTTTAAAAATTATTAAATGTCATAAATTATTTTAAAATTAGTTATATTGTCTTAATAACCTAAAATATATTTTTTATTTGTAAATTTTCATTAGTGGGTAGAAAAAATATTCTGTACAACTCGAGTGGATTGTCCACATCGTCTTCGTGAGAAGCTATGCAAATATAGCAATTAAATTGTACAACTCGATTCCTATAAAAATAAGACAACTACCTCAACCAAGTTTCAAAAACAAAATGAAATTCAATTTAATAACATTAAACCTATATTTAGTAGAATTTTTTGAAACTGATCTGTCTGGAAAAGTGTAGGGGATTGGTAACTAGGTCCTTGTAGATCAAAGAATTTTAAATCTGTTTTAAATTTGTGATGTAATACATTCTACAGGGTAAATCCTAAGTTGATAATAATTTTTTAACTATGTATAGAAGTCGGTAAAATAAACATCTTCAAACAACTTTTAAAAAAATAAAAAATAAGAAAGATACAGAATTAAAAAATCTACATCCAAGACTGGACTTGTGTATGAAAAGTTAAATGAATTAATGTCTGTTTATGTTTTTCTTACGAATATGAATCAAGCTATTGTAATGTAGTCTCAGGCTATTGTAATGTAGTGGCCCGCTAAATCATATAAATGATAAAGATCAAATAAATAAATAATCATTAGTAATAACACTTACAAATCGATATTTCCTGCTGTAAATTTGTCGATGAGTTTCGTTCTATTCTTTCCTTGCAAATTAGATGAAGTTTCTTCGACTTTTAGCTCATCTTTGAATAAAGATCTCAACAGTATAGACAATCTGTGGGCACTTTCTACTGAATGAGTAAAAACTATGGATTTCGTCAGTTTTTGCAGCTTTATGAATTTGTAAAGGAACAGTGGTTTCAGTTCTAAACTGGTAATTATGTATTTTTCTGTTAATTCTGTTGGGGTTGTGTACTTTCCTATGAAAGTTCCAGAATTTGCATCTTCCATTTGGTCTTCAGTACTTTCAACAACCGATGTAAAGAGTTTTGGTTGAAATAGAGAAAGTTGTTGAAGTTTTTCGGGATCCTGCGACAGAGTGGCTGAGAATAGTAGTTTTTGTGGTGGTCTGGATTTTTCTAGGGTAAATAAATTTAATATTTTGCCCGTTTGAGTGTTTGACTCTGAAAAAAATAAGTATTAAATAACCCAGTCATGGAGAAAATTTAACATCTTACCGTCTTGCTGAATATGCCTCTCCAAATGATACAACCAATCATTTTGTACACTTTCTAGTACCCTATCGGCCTCGTCTATCACCAGAAACTCCAAATTCCTCAAATTGAATCCTTTCGTCAATTTTAAATGATCAACCAATCGACCAGCAGTGCATATCAAAATATCCACTTTGCTTACAACACCGAAGGCTTTGTCTAAAATAATATTCTAAATAGAAATATATGAAAATTAAGATTATTTTTTATCTTACTATCAAAGATCAGTTGGTTCTGTTCCACAGCAAAAGAGTTATGCCCGGTTATCAGACAAACATCAATATTAGTATTCTGACTGTAGAGCTTAAAAGTCTTATACACTTGCGTCGCCAAGTCTTGCGTGGGTAAAATCACCAGCGCTCTAATTTTTTTCACGGTATACCTCTTCAAAGCCTGCACGACAGGCAGCACGTAAGCCAAAGTTTTGCCGCTCCCAGTTGGAGCCGAAACACATATATCCCTAGGGACGATCACGTCAGAATGCCTGGATGAATCGAGCAGCCAAGGAATTACTTCAGCTTGCACCGGAAAGAGATATTTGATATTGTTCGCCTTTAACATTTTACGTAATCCTTTGTCCAGTTGTTTTATGTCTGAAACTTTCGTTTTTAGGTCTTGGAGGTTTACCGATATCACTGTTGGAGCTGTTAACCACGAGGGTAGAATTCTTTTTACCTGGTGGAATAAAGATAAAAAAGATCAGACTATCTAGATAGGTACCTACATTATGTTCAAAAACATCAGCCATGATGATTTGGTACATCACAGAGAGGCAAAAACAGAGATAGGCATGGAGATCCTACTGCGAAGAAATTGAAGACTTCTCAAAAGCAGTGAGGCTTCAAAAAGCTCACTCTCTATATCTCTCTCTCACTCTATCTCTACTCTATCTCTATGATAAGTATGATAAACTTGTTTGTAAAAAGCGGCCATAAAGTAAATACGGCCGAAAAGTGACACTTTAAAGTGGACGTACAGTAAATGCGGCCAAAAAAGTTTCCCTTTAGGGATGTTAATAATCCGTAAAATGTAATTTTTTGTAACAGTCGCCTAAAAAAGTGTATAATGATTGGACTAATGAATTATAATTAATAAACTATTGGACCTTGACCAACTGTTTAAAATAACGCTAGGGAGGTAATATCATCCATTACCACCCCATCCCCAATTTTTTACTAATATTTTAGCACCAAGTTTATTCCACAGAACTTATTTACATTATAACAATAGCTATTTATTATATAAAAACATTTTATATTTCTCATTGATGTATAGTATATAACAGAACATATTGCCCTGAAGAGTACCATAGGGATCCGTTTTGGGGCCACTAATATGTTTGTTATATGTGAATGATCTCCCTCAACATGTATCTACAGATTATACCTTGCTCTATGCAGATGATACAACTTTAGCATTTCATGCAATTTTTCCAGATGAGTGAGATGAGCTGAAGATGCACTTAGTAGCTTCAGATTTTTCAACTTGGTGTAATAAAAATTCTATAATCTTGAATTCTGATAAAAACGTTGCCCTACAGTTTTTCTCAAGGAACAGGATTAACAATAATGTCTAAAGGTAAATTGAAATTATTTTTATGGGAGGTACTGCTAGATTATGATATGAGCTGGGAATCAATTAATTACAACTGTAAAAAGGTTAATAGTGGTTTTATGCTTTACTTCAATTAAAACAGATTTTTACAATTATTACCAACCAACTTCTATATGTGTATTATGCAATTGTATATTTACATATATTATTATGATCAGGGGAAATTCTTCTGCTGCTATAAGAGTATTCATTGCACAAAAAAGAGTAATTAGACTTATTTTCAATCTAGACTCAAGACATGCATGTAGAAATCATTAATCATTTATTAATTACCACATACAAGGGCGCCGAATACAAAATTTCTAAGGGAGCAAGTCGTATAGGCAGGGTTAAAACACCACAGGATACAGTCAAAAGAAATGGTGAAAAACTCCAAAATCACAAATTCAGAAGGAGGGGGAGACGCCCCTTGTGGTGGCGCACATGTATACTCACTCTACCCTCAATATTATATTTATAAGACAATCATTCATATATACAAAAAATGAAAGTCAATTATATAGAAAAAATGATTGTTACAACTACCCCACTTATGAAGACTAGATAGGAGACGAATCAACAATGGACAAATTTCAAATCTCTTTTTACAACGTTTGTCAAATTGACTGTAGTTGGCAGGTCGAACGTTAGGTACGTCAATTTTCTATGTAAGTGAAATAAAGTGTTTTTTTAAATTGGTGAACGTAATCAAAATAATGTGAAAAAAGTACCTGACTACAAGTAACATGAGTGACAAAAAACATCAAAGCAAGATTTGTTCCAGGTTATAAAAGGGAATATAAATAAGATCTAAAACTAAATAAAACACAAGGAGAAATCAATTTAAAGTCTTTTTAAAGCTCCTAGTGTAAGTAAAATAATATATGTGTATTTCTAAATATAATATTTATTGTAAATTAGTCACAACCTTATGGAGTGTAGTTTATTTTATTACAAATTTCTATAAGTATACCTAACATTTTACAGTAATAAATCCTGACTTGCAAACAACAATAATTACACATTAAATTTAAATTATTATAAAAGAAAAAAAAATGTTTTCAGAGTTTTAATGTAGGATGAAGAGTTACTACCTACTGTTATTTTTTTGTTGAACCCCAATTTTGTCATTGCAAATGTTTTTATAGGAGCCTAAGCATTTAGAACAGTGGCAGCATATCATTCCCAGGCTGATAAGGACTTTCTAGAGATGATGCTGTTTGCAACACTTTTCAGAAGATATTATCAAATGTTATGAGATTATTTTTACTGATGATAGTGTTAACAAAATAAATATGTAAATATGTAAATTCCCAAATCTCACTTTTTACTTGAATTATAATATAAAAAATCTATTAACTGTGTTTTATTTTGCTCTTCTTAAAACTATATAATTCAAAAAACTTTAACTACAAAATTGTACTTACCAAATGTTACCATTTAACAAATCTTTTTGAATTTGGTCATACCTACCTAATTTATATTTTATATAGATACAGTTAAATAATTTATCAATTAAAACATACAAGACTTACTTATTTATAAATAAATACAACAGTATTTTCTGGGATTTGCACAAGATTATTTTTATTGTTTTCACAAGATTATGTAATACTCCCATAAACCATATATTTTTAATGTATCTAACAATACCAGCCACCTGCGGTAAATTGTAAAAGCTCAATTAGCCTTTGTTTTTGGGACTGCATTTTGAGTATACTGATTCGCCTCCTTATCTCTAGTCTTCAAAACCCACTTGTAATGGTAGTATGTTATGTACACTTAAGCATATATCTGCTCTCTATAAACATAGTTTTCAGTATGCAGGAATTAAATAATTATTTTAAAAACTGCCAGCTGATATGAAAATTATAAAAACTGTTAACAGCTTTAAACAAACATTAAACAAAATATTAGTATCAAAATGTCTGTGTTGTATTAATAAGGATTATATTTAAATGTAGATTTTAAATTGTGTTTTGTCCACCACATGCATTTTTTAATATCCTACATCATTATACAGTGATCAAAAAGAAATAATAAGGATTTTTTTATTACTAGGTATTTGATCGGTTTTTCATTTTATACTTGTAAAATGTTCTAGGTGTTATAACCAACAATATATTATATAAAGCTCTAAGCTATTAAATAATTTAATAGTCCTTGAACTTAGCACTCCATATATGTTGTTAGTTATGGCACCTATAACATTTTACAAGAATAAAATTAAAAACCGATTTTTTGGCACTTAGCACATTATTTAATTAAAGCCTTCATTTTAAAAACAATAACCTAGAATGTAATACCTTAACTTTGTTAGCAAAATTTTGACCTCCTAAAACAGTGAAACCTTCCAGCGTTTTTGGATCTAATTTCTGTTTTTTAGCTTTTCCTTCCTGACTTTCTTCATTTTCTACCTGAACAATGTTCTCAATAGTCTTATCAATAAATTCGTTATCATTATTTTCAGGTACTGGAATAATGGAAGCTTTAATTTTTCTCTTTATTTGCCTGGATTCCAACGTCTTTTGCTTTGCTTTCTTTATTTCAGATAGTTTTTCTTTCTGCTTTTGTCGCAATTTCTTGTTTCTTTGGATTTTTTTCAATACCTGATCAAGTTTTCCTCTTTCGTCATTTTCTGTTATTTCTTGGGGCTCGTCACCTTCATGTCTAAAATAAAAACATTGCCGGTTAATTCAGTGATAATATTTGTATTTAATAATTTACCTATTCACAACAAATAACTCCATATTTTAAAAAATATTTTTAAATTATTAAAATTAAACATAACCTCACACCTATCCTATATGACATGGCATTTGACATCTCACAAACAAAACGCATGGTTGGAATGTTCCGAAATCGTATTCCAAAAAGTATGTTTCGTATATTTATGGCCGATTCCACCTTTGTGTTGAAAGAAGTTTAAATTACTAAACGAAGATTAAAATGACACTGTCCGATTCCACCATTGTGTTAAACGAAGTTTAAAATGATATTTTTACATTAACAATAACAATGTCATTGTAATCTCCGTTTAACACAACGGTGGAATCGGTCCTTTTAAACTTCGTTTAACGCAACGGTGGAATAAATGCTATGGTAACGTTAGCGGATGGTTAGGGGATGTTAGCTAAAACTCTCTATTAATTATTAGGAATAAGAAACAATTTTAACGATTTAAAAGGCAATAATTGTAAAAAAAAAGGTTGTAAAATATTTTAGCTTACGATTTGACCGTTGTGTTAAATGAAGATTAAAATGTCATTTTAATCTTCGTTTAGTAATTCAAACTTCGTTTAACACAACGGTGAAATTGGCCCTAGGGGGCGATAAATACAAAAAAACGATTCTGTTCTAAATTTAAAATTAGAACGTACTACATCTTTGTCATGGGTCATGAAAATTTTGTATTTCCAATTTCCGGTCTTGCGCGATGCAGTTCCTACTTCAACCCCGTTGATAAATCGTCATTTTTAACCGGCAACAATCGAAAATCTGCCATTTTGTTTAGTGTTGGCTTTTGAAGGTGATTGTCATCAACCTTTTTTGCATAAAGCGGAGTCGAAAAAATATTTTTTACACAGTGCTGTGTAGTTTTAAGTATGTTTTTTATTTATTGTTGATATTATTGAAGTTATTTTAGTGGAATATGTTGAAAACCGTGTGTTTTAATTGTGTTTTTAGGAAAAGGAGTGCCGTGTCATCCACCGTGGTGTTGTCAGTTAATTGGTGTGTGCAGTGCGTATGATCGCCTCTGGAAGGGACAAAATAACAGTTAGGATTAATAACATGAAGAGAAGTAGTGATAGGGACACTCCACCACGTAGCAAGCGGTCACGATCAAGTATCGGCCGATACGACGACAGTTCAGACGAAAGAATAACCCCCGACAGAGTGCGAAGGCGCGGAAGTCGCGGCCGCAGCCCCAGTCCTAGGGCTCGCTACGTGTCACCCCATCGCGACGAATACATGCGCCCTCCAGAGCGCTCCTATCCTTACAAGGTATTGTGCGTCAGTGCTTTACACCCCAAAGCCAGTGATGAGGTTATCAAAGACACTTTATATAGGGAGTATAAGAAATATGGGGATTTAAGTATTAGAGTCACTCACGATTTGGATGAGCGTGTAGCGTATGTTTGTTTCCGAAATCCTGAAGATGCTCGTGATGCCAAGCATGGAAAACCCCGTATTATTATTTACGATAAAGTTGCCTTAGTTGAAGCTGTGTATGAGGTTCCTAGATCGGCGGATATCTACAGAAATAGGCCGCGTTCAATTAGCCCTGAGTATGATAGACATTATTACGCTAGATCCCCCGAACGTATGCGCCCCGTCGATAGATACGATAGGGGTTACGGCCCCCCACCTGGTGTCCCGGTTCACCGCGAGTATAGACGCGAAGCCATGCCTGTTCCTCACCATGATTACCTTGCCAGACCTCCCATGCACCATGGTCCTCCCCATATGCCTCCCGTTCACGGCGGGTATGGTCCCCAGAGGCAGCACATGCCTCGACCTCCCTTCGAACAGAAGGAAAACAAAAAAGACAAATTTCCTAATTATTTACACCACGTTCAACCCGAGGACGATCCCTTAGCTACCCGAACTTTATTTGCAGGTAATTTAGAAATTAATATAACCGAAGAGGAGCTGAGAAGGATTTTCAGCAGGTATGGAGTAGTTGAAGACATTGATATCAAACGCCCCCCTCCTGGTACAGGTAATGCTTTTGCTTTCGTACGTTTTAACACTTTAGATATGGCTCATAGAGCCAAAGTTGAATTATCCGGACAGTACATTGGTAAATTCCAATGTAAAATAGGTTATGGTAAAGCTACACCTACAACAAGGATATGGGTAGGTGGTTTAGGTCCCTGGACTTCTGTACCCCAATTGGAAAGAGAATTTGATCGTTTTGGTGCAATAAAAAAGATCGATTACGTAAAAGGTGATAATCAAGCTTTAATTTTATATGATAGCATAGATGCCGCTACCGCTGCTGTCAAAGAGATGCGGGGATTCCCTCTAGGGGGGCCAGAAAGAAAACTAAGGACTGATTTTGCTGATGTAACACCAGGTGTTACTTATAGACCCAAACCTCCATATGCTTCAGCAGAGGATTACAGAGCGAGAGAAATAGAATTCGATTATGATTTTGATAGGGATCCTTATAGGATGGGCAGAGGAGCTTTCCCCGAAAAACGAGGCGGTAGCAGGGATCCCTACAGATTTCCAGAAGGAGGTAGAGAAGATGAATGGGGTAGGACTCGAGATCCTGAATATGAACGAAGGCGGTCTGGTTCTAGAGGTTTTGACCGTTCTAGATCTAGATCTCCAAGGAGATCACCTGATTCAGACTCTGATAGCGGTTCTAGACGAGCAGGATTACTTGCTTCGAGCCGTACTTTACCAGAAGTAGCTAGAAAATGCACTACAATCTGGCAGGGGGCGTTAATACTCAAAAACTCTCTGTTCCCGGCAAAATTCCACCTAATGGATGGCGATACTGATATCGTTGACGGTTTGATGAAAGACGAAGATGGTAAACACCAGCTGCGGATCACTCAAAGACTGCGACTCGATCAACCGAAGTTGGAAGACGTGCAAAAACGAATTTCCAGTGCTAGTTCGCACGCAATTTTCCTCGGTTTGGCCGGTTCAACGGCTTCAGTCACCAATGACGATGCTACAGTTCAAACGAGACCGCTAAGAAATCTGGTGTCATATTTGAAACAAAAAGAGGCCGCCGGGGTTATATCGTTGCTGAATAAAGAGACGGAAGCTACGGGTGTCCTGTATTCCTTCCCGCCATGTCCCTTCTCCACTGAATTACTCAAACGTAGTTGTCCTAACCTGTCTGACGAGGCGATCAAGGAAGATCATCTCATAATCGTTGTGGTACGTGGTGGTACAGCTTAAATATTTTATTTTCATTCTTTTTTTAATTATTATTTTGCTTTATACACTGTATTTTAATCATTATTTGACACAGTACGTATGTGAAAAAGTATAGTCATTATATTTTGTTTTATAGATTTGCTACTATGTTCTGCTGTAGATTTTCAGAAAAAAAAATGTTCTTTATTGCATGTAAATAAATCAATTCATGGGGGGGCTATTGGCTAAACTTTATATTTTTTATGAATATGCATCAGTGTGGCTACTTTATGGAAAATTGGGTATTAAATGATCAAAAATATGGGAAAATTTTCTAGTTTGCAAAGTAAAAATTGCACAATATTGAAATCTACTTATTTTATTCTTGATCAAATTTGTACATTATCTAGAATGTAGTAATTTAAAAAAATGTACCCATCATTAAACCTAGGCATTAAAAAAATATAAGTAGGTTTTTGATGTTTTCAGTTCATATATGTTAGAAATTATCAATTAAGTTAAAAAATACTAAAAAAGTTAGAGGTACCGGGCATTAAACTTAGGCATTATAAAAAATATTAGTAGGTTTTTAGTTCATATAATATGTCAAAAATTAATAATATAATTAAAAAATCTAAAAAGTTAAAAATAAATTAGAGGTAAGTAGGTACCTACCATTAAACCTAGGCATTAAAAAAATATGAGTAGATTTTTTTAAGGTTTTTATTCATATCTGTCAAAAATTATCAATAAAGTTAAAAAGCACTAAAAAGTTAAAAATAAATTAGAGGTACCTACCATTAAACCTAGGCATTAAATAAATATAAGTAAGTTTTTCAGGCTTTTAGAATATGTCAAAAATTATATCATAATGAATGTTAAAAAATAGTAAAATTACATAATTTTCATAGAGAAAAATTCCTGTCTACATTTTAATTAATATTTTGTTCTATATTGAAATTGAAGGGCTTATTGTAAAAACGGGACAAGTCACACTTTTAAAATTAAAGGCCTTTTTACCTGACAACAATAAAAAACAAGTTATTGCATTTTAACAAAGTTGTAGTAGTTTTTAGTTTAACTTTTGAAGACATGTTTCCTCAATAAATAAATTAATGTTATGGGTTGTCATGCTATTCCAAGTCCTTTAATTTAAAAATATTTACTTTTCATTAGGTATAAATAATTACTTTTATTTTACAAAATTTAATACTTAATTATGGATTTCCAAGGGATGCAAATCCTTTCACCAATTTTTTTTTTTTGTGAAATAGACCTTTTTTTCTATTTGTATAAAACTTTTGGCACAATAAAAACGACATTAGTAAAAAAATGGTTAGGGATGATATGAAACTATTCAGTATCAAATCAAATTAAACATTATTTGTATTTGTAATTATATCTTTTTGATATGCCTCTAAGGACCGATTGCACCGTTGTGTTAAACGGAGATTAAAATGACGTTAATGTAAAAATGTCATTTTAAACTTCGTTTAACACAACGGTGGAATCGGTCCTAAGTAAATTATAATATTCATTGTATATTAATGACAGTTCTTACTAAATTTAACATTCAATTCACATCTTTCTCTACAGTTATAGTAGATGAACTATTATATAAAATAAATTTAATAGTCTATGAATCATATTTGCAAAAGATTGTATACCTACTATTAAAAAAATATATATAATATTTAGAATGCAATTCAATTAAAATTATAGAAGATTTTTAATTCTATTGACATACTTTTTTGATGTGATTTATGCATAAAATATAAAAGTCTTGAAATCTCCCTTAAAAGTAAGCTAATCTGTTAAATAAACTATAGTAGTCGCAAAAATGATTAAAATGTTGAAGACATTAACTTCGAAAGGGCATAAGTACCAAAAAACATGGTATAAATAAAAAAAATAATTTTTAGACATATAATACAGTGTCTCGACTTAAGTCGGCACCATATGAAAAACTTTTTTATTATTAATTTTATGCCAAAGAAGTTATTCTTCATTAAAAATTCTGCATGGTCTATTTGATGAAATACAATCATCAGATATCAAATTTTTTCAGTCATATATGAGTTATCGAAAAATATAAATTGTATGTACCTACTTTTATTTTTAAAAATATCGAAAATTGTTGGTAATATCCTTTATTGCCCAACATATATAAATCCCTTGACAGAGAAACTAATAAATCATTAATAATATAGTAAAAATAAAAAACATTATTTCTGATGAGGTGGTTGATGAATGTGGTGTATTCAAGAAAGTTTTTTGGTGCCTTTATTGTTTATAATCTATGTAGATTACATCAAATAAAATGTTTTCTTGCAGATGAAACACTTTTATTCTACTCATCAAATAACATTAATTAACCTTCCGGGACTGGCGTGAAATTTTTGTGATCCGGCGATGGCGGCGGACTGTGAGTCCGCATAATAAATTTGAGCCAATTATAAAACAGTTTGCAATTATTTTTGTTTATTTATTCAAAAGCATCAAAAATAATTAAACAACATTAATTTTACAACAAAAAACATAAAGGAACATGTATTTTTGGCATTATTAGAAATACATCAGAAAAGTTTAACATTCCTGAAACTAGCTACTAAAAACAAAATCAACGTAATATAAACAAAGAAAATATAAACTTATAAAACTATTCTGTGACATTCCAAACATATAGGTGTCATATGTTCCACACATGAACTTTCCACATATATTAATAGTGTGGTCAAAAATGAGATTGGCAACTGGCGGCGGACTCTCCGCAATCTTTCGGGTTACGCGGCAAACGGCAAATAAAAAGCGCTGCGGACTGAGAGTCCGCGCGCCAGTCCCGGAAGGTTAAACAGGGTTGGAAAAACCTAAGATATAAAAAATATATAAGGAGGTTTTTGGTTCATATTAGGTCAAAAATTATTAGTAAAGTTAAACAAAAAATACAAGCAACTTGAAAAATAGAATTTTATTGTATTAAAAAAAATCACATTCTGCAAACAAAACAAAAAACTAAGTTAAAATAAATAAATGGTTTTTTTTTGTGGTAGGTATAATAACCTTTGATGAAATGTTTGCATTTGTTTTTATGTACTTATTTTTGCACCCTTTCTCCATAGAGTTGATTAGTAAAATTGTGAATTCTTAATATTTATCAAAAAACTAAAATTGCAAAATTTTCACTCTTGAGTTATTTTAAAAAACCTTAAAACCTAGGTGCAAAAAATCTGTAAATACCTGCCAACCCTGATTAAACAAGCAGTGGCAGTTATCAACAAAAGTTTGGAAAAATTATATTTGACTCTTCTTGTTCTTGATTGTGTTTAATGCTTGTAAGAAATCATCTCATCTGCCTTTAAATGTAGAATTATTGACAAAGCTGAAATTAATTTAATAATAGTGAATGAAAATTGTTGAATAATATTCTAAAATCTTACCATTAACCTTTAATTTCAGTTTAGGTTCAGTCACTTTCTTCTGATGATTTTTGTTTGTAAAAATTGAGTTTTGCAAACAGCAACACTACAGCTGGCTCCACGCATGCTAAAATTTCAAATTATTTCAGGATATAAACAAAATGTCAGAATTCAGCTCCGGCTCGGAGGCCTACACTAACCCAAAATGTTTAAAGTAAACTATTACATGATTTGTCCTTGCTGTTTTGTAGTTCATCTTTCAAAAAATCAAACTACCGATATTACAAAAACTAAACCCTAAAAAATAGTCCAAAAATAAAAGTATAAACACCACTAAATAACGATAAAACATTAATCATCAGATATATGACCTTGGTTTTTATTTAAATTATGATCAACTTTTCTATAACGGTAAACCTCGTACATGACTGAAAACATATTTCTGTGCAGTTTAAGATTTTATATCTTGCTGAAATTTGTATGAATATTTTTTTTTTATATAAAATTTATAATATTTTTCCATATGGTACCGATTTAAGTAGACCCACTGTAGGGTACATTTACGATATTTATTCCATTCCAAAAATGAATTGCTTGCCTAATAATTAAACCTTCTTCACCTATGAATAAATATAATTTTTGTAAATTTTGACGTTTACACCCTTTTAATTAATAATAATATACATCTTAATATTATAATATTCTATAACATTTTATTTTTAAAGTATCTTGCTATTTGTTATACTCATGAAAAATAAGTATATAATTGATAAATCAACAAGATAACTTAAAAAACAAATTGTTCTGTAATGGCTCTGAAAATCAACAGCAGGAGGGAGCAACATTATTTTTATTTATATCAAGAATTATTTTGATTTTACTTTGCCTCATAGAATTAAGATATTTTTACTATACTTTTTAAAAAAAACCTCTAAGTAGATAGTAGTTTATAGGATATCTCCCATTTGAGATCATCTCTTAAAAAAAAATTCATTTAGATATTAGAATTTTCCAGGGCAAAAAGTGTTTCTTAAACAGTTAAACGATTCTTGAGCAATTCTAATAAACGGTTTATTTCAGGAAATTGGCGACCAACAATAATGTAATTCAGTTTTGTGTAGTTTTCGGAAGAAACACTATAAAAATGTGAAGTGACAAGGTTTAAAAAAAAAATTAAAAACCAAGTGAGGTGCAGTTCTTTCCCATGTTTGATTTGTTTTTTTTTTTTTTTTTTCACAAATAGTGACTAAAAAGTATTTTTGTTAAATGTGAAAGAACTGTATTCATTTCTGCCTAGTGTCCCCATATTTTGTAGTAGTGATGTGTAGTTTTAATAATTAATAATCGAAAATTATGTACTGCTTTAAAAAAAAAAGTATCCGTTTAAAACAAATTTTGTGATTATAGTGTTTAAGTTAATGTTTGGGTGTTAATTCTGTTTCAAATACCACATCATGGGTATGATTGTATTTTACCCCAGTAAAATATTAATGGATCCATGTAATAATAATTACTGTGTTGTGAAATACATAGTTCTTTCCTGAAATGTGTTGTTTATTGTGTGTGAGTGAGAATGCAGGGGTGTTACTAAGTTCAGTGGTAAAAAATTGTGTAAAAAAAAATCAGTTTCAGTAAGGGTGTTCAGTGTTTTTCATTTTCGAAAATTTTCTTTTACTTCAGCCTTTAGTTAAAAAAAATGGAAGTTATGTGAAGTAGTGCAATCTGTGATTTTTTTGCCAAAAATAGTTTCGTTCAAAGCAGGATTTCGGAGGTCTGTGGTTTTTGATTTTATTTTCTTAACATAGTGTATACCAAACTAAACAAATCATTGATGAAATATATACCGCAGGGCGCAATACTTAAAAATGTAATTTTACAGTAAAATTTTCTTTTCCATGTTTATGGTTTATGTCACTTAATCTATTGAACAATTTTATTTTCTACTTTTTAGATTTTATTGTCTCATATACTTGATTTACAATATTTAAAATTAAAAACACTTGATTCAAAAAACATTAATTTATATCTTATCCTTGACATTCTATGGGAGGATATGCAAGAAAAAACATTTGAAACTGCCTCCCTCTTGGACCAAAGTTAAAAAGTTTAATTTTTTACTTATAGTATCTACATAAAATAACGAAAATAGAGCTACCCCCTTCTTGCAACAAACTTCTCAATTATAATTGTAAAATTATATAAATTTGTTCCTTTTTAAATGATTTGGTATATGCTATGTTTTTTTTAAGTAATTTCTTTACACATTTTTTCAGGAAGGTGTTTATAATGACAACTATGTGAATATCTCTGCTTTCAATGGTTTAGGGTGAATTGTGGAGTTTATTATATCAATGATATGAAATAAAAAATTAACCTATTCCCCAAATTCCATCATTTAAAAGTTGCTTTATTGTGCAGTTTGTTTATGGGATATAAAGGATAACATTAGGTTTGTTCCAACTTGATACATAACCATTCAGTAACGGTACAGCGCATGCGTATTACACTCCAAGTGTTCCAACTTAATTTGTACGATGTGCGGGTTGATACACATTGCGTTCGGTTTGCCACGTTCCTTTAACACTTTTAGCTCCAAACGACTCTTTTAGCGTTCGGTTTAGTCCGATTAGTGACAGTTTAACACGCTTAAATGTCATTTAAAAGCACCCTAAAATTTGTCCCGCTCCAGCCCCTGACTGACCGAACTCGCCTACAGAATTCATTCCAACTAAAAAATGGATGATTCCGGAATCGTTTCTGTACCGTCATATCGATTCACAAATTTTTGTGGAACTGTTAGAACTGACTTGCGCAAAGCGATCGATATATGTTGATAGAGCCGATAGAGGTTTAGTTTTAGTTAACTTAACCTACAAATTTACAGCGTTTTTATGTTTTGATAGGTAGATAATAACAATATATACATTTTTATTTAGAAAATACTGTTTATAAATCATATTTGGAAAATGAGTAATATAGAAGGAGACGGTGATTTTTTTGATGTTGATGCTAGGATGATTTAGAATTAATGGTAAATTGAGAAAGGATAATAAACAAAATTATTTGAACAGAATATATTCATTATTTACCAATATTTTCCATTGTGCTCTAGAATATAGAATGATACAATAAAAAATCAATAACATCCATAATTATAAAACACAACTAGTTTATTTTTATTTTCTTTTCGAAAAGTTTGGTTACAATTTTCTTCCTCTTCTATTTTATCTATTTATGAACCATCAGCAGTTTTAAAAGCGTTCCAACTCATTTTCGATTCCAAAACCATTCAGAGATGGGCTTGCGCAGTACATCGTTCATAAACTGATGTTGGTATGATACAAGAACGGTACCAAACACCAAGTTGGAACAAACCTAGTAAATTAAAAATTATAAAATTTTGAAAGTTAAAATGTCTGAAACAAAAGTCTAATCTTCCTAATTAGTTTAACATTTTTAATGTTTAAAATGTAGTTTGTAAATAGATTTAAATTGTGTTGATAAATATTTAAATTCATTGGAATGAGTGGTTTAACAATTTTTCAAGATTTTTTTATTATTAAAATATTGAGTGGATAAAAGTTGACGGTTGAGTCGCTTCAAATAATATCAAGAGTCAATGGATACTAATTAGGTAAGGCCCATATAAAAAAAAATCAAATATATTCTGGTAGGTGCTATTTTTTGTCTACTATTCTACCTTATTAAGAAAAAAAAGCGCAGGCGCATTTTGCCCGTTTCCAGATAAATGTTATCAAAGTTTTGTACCTTTTCATTTTGAAATATTTAAGAGCAAACCGAACACATTAAAAATTTGTAATTCCTTCTAAGCCTTTATTTTTAAAACGATTTTCGTGAAATTTTCAGAAAATACCAATAACAAAACTTAAGGTGGAGAAACCTTGATTTTTATGTATACCTTCGAAATGTAGGGGGTCCGATTACAATAAAATGAACACAGCTACGTCATTAATTGTCAGAGTAATTCGTCTTCAGTTATGACGTAACGGTGTTCTTATTATAATCGGACCCTATTTATTTTGATAATTAAAAAAAAACATTTACGCGCCATTCTGTATTAAAACTTAAAATTTGCTGCCTTTTGTTTTAATTAATATCTAGTAGTTTTTAAATGGGAGGGTCTTCCACCTTTTTTAATACAAAAACTCCGGTTTGCTCTTAATATTGACGTTAAAATGTTATTTTCACTTAAACTGCCTATATTTTTATACGTATGTAGTGTAAAATATTTCTTAGAAATAACCGATGTACTTGAAAATGATGTTATATTCAGCTTTTGAGATTAGGGATTTTAAAATATTGTTACGAAAAAAAAAAAAATTCGTGGTAAAGACATTTTTCTACAATTTAATGCTTTGTATAAATCACATTTCGTATGGTTAAAAACGTTTCAGAAAGAACAAAATAGATATTTGTGTATTAATAGCGAAACGTGATACTTTTCCGCTTAAGACAAAAAGTTGCCAGCGTGACGCGGAGCGCGGCAATTTATCGAAAGCGGCAACAAACTTTTCGCTCAAAATACACAAGATTTTTTCTACGATCACATTATTTTAAGAAATAGATATAAAAACTGAAAATTTGTCATAAGTAGTATATAATGTGTTGCCTATATCTACGTTATTCATAAAAAAAGGAGTTTATTTCAAAGTCAATGATAATAAAAGAAAAAACATCAAACTAGGTACAAATAACTTAAAAAAAATATACATATCTAATTTAAATTAGGCGAGCGACAAAGTTGTCAAGTTTTGTCAGTTCGCAGAAAACGTTAACTTTGCGGTTGAATTTCGAAGCGCAGAAACCTACTTTGGATAGTGATTGTAGAAAAACATTTTTTAAAAAATATGCTACAATGTCGTATTGGTGGTGAAAAGAGCTAAACCACATACTTATTAATGGGTAAATAAGTATAAGTTTGTAACTCTTAGGCTAAAACAACTTTTGATTTAAATCTAAAGTTATTTATATACTAAATATAAAATTTGGTACAACAAAAACACGTTCGACGTTTTAAGACTGATTTAAAAACGAAAGAAAAAGAAATGTATGTCGCTTAAAAATGTTTTACCACTGAAAAGAATATATGTATTTTTTTCACCCAGCTTCTTTCACAGTTTGTGGGATTTTAGAGTTAAAATTAGAAAATTGTTCATCTGTCTTTACCACTGTATTTTTCAGAGTTGTTTTATGTATGTGATAATAACTCATTTCGCCTAAAAATGTGGCTTAGCTCTTTTCACCACCAATACGACGATGTGAATTTATAGACAGAATCAAATTGAAAAACGCCACGTGTTCAAATGCCACTATTATTATTGAGATAAAAATATGAATTTTAAGTTATATAGACTTAATACCACATATTTTGAAAACGGCAAGAACTCGTGGCTAAAAATGTACACACAGCTTTCTTTCTTAAGACAGCAGTATAGGAGTTATCCTCTTCATGGTGAATTGCCCGTTACAAAAACCTATAACTAAGTGCATTGCTTGGTTTTCAAAATAAGAGTCGTCAATTTTGCTATTTCCAACGCTAGGAGACGTTGCAAAGAAGATCCATTTATAGCTGCTGAGACGTCACTTTCTAACTACTCGCCATTACCTAATAGAATAACGAATTGAGGAAATAGAAATCTTCGATCGCAATTTTATTGTGTTTAGGTTATTAGGAAGGAAAAAAATGGAAGAATATATTTTTGTATGTCAGCCAAAATGTAAGCAAACAAATTTTTAAATGCTAAATGTTTGGTTTCTGAACTCACGCTCTCTGTTTAGCAATAATAGTTTTCTATTTCGATAACGTATATCGGATGTTTTGAAATACATGCACTCTTTAAAATGGGCACACGCCAGTCATGTTGAGGGTAAATTAATTAACTTACGTAGGTCATTGTATCGGGTTTAGTTGTCTAGTGGGGCTGTTATTAACAATGTTGCCAATGCGTTTAGATTTTGGTTGACGGGCGCCATTTATTGTAGTGTCAATATTTTGGTAAGATTGTTTTTTACCGTTGAAAAAAAAATAAAGGTATATGTCTGTAAATTCACATGCAGTCATTTTTTTTAAACAAATAATTTTAGAATAATACTTGGAAAATGGGGGAATTCACGGCAACATTTTAGGCGTTCGTTTTTTTAACAGACTTTAAAAAAGGAGGAGGTTCTCAATTCGTCGTATTTTTTATGTATGTTCAGCGATAATTCTTTAACACAGTGTCAGATTTCAATGATTTGATTATTTTTTTGTTAGAAAGGGGGTACTTCAGGGGTGGTCCCATATAAATTTCGTCAAAATCTAATAATTTGGTCCATGAGAAAATCCTCAAATTCTTCAATTTTTATATATGTTCATCGATAATCCCTTAACACGGTGTCCGATTTCAATGTTTCCCATTTTTTTAGAAAGGGTACTTCAGGGGTGGTCAAAATCTAATTATTCAGTCCATGAGAAAATCCTCATTCATTTTTTATGTATGTTTATCGATAATTGTTTGCTACCTTGTCCGATTTCTATATTTTTTTTAGTAAAGGGATACCTCAAGGGTGGTCCCATAAAAATTTGGTCAATATCACGTGGTGGCATCTGCACGATTTTGAAGTCTGTTTTTTAAAATTACTTTTAATACTTGTGGATATAATATATGTACATGTATTTCTAAAACACCATCTTTATTTATACAGTGGCTGTCATTGATTTGTAAGACGGTATAATATTGTTGGTTCAGAAATTGGTTTAAATAAAAAAAGAAACTAAATTTTGTTTTATTTTGATCAGCTCCTTTTATATTCTCACCTTTTACTTGTTTTTTTTTTAAATAAAATATGTCACAATGAATGAATTTAGGTTACCAATAATTACAATTAAGGCCTTATAATCATATAAGGACTAAATGCATTTAACTTGGCTTCGTAGCCTTTAATAGTATAAGGGTACTATTCATAGGGCATAACGTACCTCTGTACGAGACTAAAGGAAACGAAAAACGATGTTAATTTGAAAATTTCTGGAAAAATCAAGCTCTATAAGAGTACGAAATCTATTAATTTTGGAAAAAATTGATTAAAAATGGGGGTTGAAATATTTTTAAAAATCTTAATTCAAAACGGAAAAATATGTATTTGAAGTTTTTTTGGTAAAAATCAATAAGGGGACAGTCTATTGATTTAATTTTTTTTAACAAAATGGGTTATGAGCCCACTAAACATGAAATATTACCAGTCTTTTTGTAACGTTTCTCATAGAGACTTCTTGATATATTTTTAAAACTGTACTAAAATATGCCATAGATGTTTAAATTTTAACATCATACTCATTAACATTCCTCGCATATATCTATAAATGAAGTTTTACGTACGCTGGAATACTTGAATTAGCAGTTACATAAACTTCTTTTTAGTTACTTCCTGTGATAAACATTTATACGATGTTAATTTATATAATAATAAAAATAATATCGTATACAGGTCTGTTACACATCTTTAAGATGGCTATCTTTTTTTTAGTCTACATCGCAGACCCAACAGTTCTTCCCGCGTTCATATATGGAAATACCAATAATCGCTTGCTACTTACGTAACCGGTAGTGCTGTATTATGGAGCAGTATGTTGTCCTGTGTTAAGTATTGTATCAAAGTTCCTACTTTAATAAGCAACACTTCCACATAAACAAAAAATATCAGCAATAGATGACATTCACGTCGTTTCAATTATTGAGGATAAGAAATTCAGTTCACCAGATCCCAAAGAATTATGAAAAGGAAGTTAAAAGCCTGATTACACCAGTTTTATAAAAACCATGAGCAAGTTATAATAAAAAATCATCTTAATTAATCATAATATAAAAATAATTTTTACGTAAATAAAAAAATAAATGGACAGAGTGACAGTATAGGCTGTAAAGTTGTTATGCAGTTGCTACGAATGTTGTTAGCAAGAAAATTGCCAGAAAACACCGGTAGCTACAGAATCGGGAGTGAAACTAAGAAAAGTAACTTCATTTCAATTTCCTAACCAGAAACCCATTGAAAAATCTAATCAACGTTTGAAAAATACAATGAAATCGGCATTATTAAAATTTTCCAAAATAAAAACTTGAATATGCTGATAAAAATAAAACCAAGCTGATTTTGACGTATTATTTATTTGGTAAATAAAGCAGTAAACTTACTGATAAAAATATACATATACTTCTGATAATAATTAATAATGATAAACGTTTACTTAGCTCTGCAGTTTCAACAGTTAATAAATTATGTGTGTAAAGATTCGAAATTTAAGAATAAAGGATCGCAAATATTAAAAACAAAATTTACATGCAAAAAATCTAAAAAAAAAAAAAATGGACAACTTACGATTATTTTTGATTTTGGATCAAATTCTTTACACTTAAAAACCCCAAGCTTTAAATAAAAACCATTTCGTCCATATATATATACAAACCAACCAAAATAGGTACATTTAATCAAGGAATGTGCAAAAAATATTTGCGATCCAGCAAATAGGAATCAAATCCAGCATCTGAATTTGGAAAGTGTAATTATTATACACTTATTGAACTAAAATTTTTTTATCCAAATAGTTTCAAAAATAAAAATTCAATACTTCAACTGAAATAGTAAACTCTCAATAACACTACACATTAAAATGACAAAATCTTGAGCTTGGATTAAATTTTTTTTAGAAAAATGTTGGCTTATAAGTAATTTAGTATTCAACAAATGTTTGCGACATTTTTCAGTAAATAGTAAGCCCGTTCACGCCACTTCCTGTTTTTCCCCAGATCTAGGGTAATATGATGAAGATTTGTAGTTATGGTAACGTCTTAGAAAATTCATATTAACAATGTTAACATATTAGTTTGCAACGATGCCAGATTGAATTATATTCAATTTTGAGCACTGTTTATGTATTATAGACGTCTGAATTCATTTATAAAGATTTTTCTTGCTCTAAATATTTTTTAATAATTTTACAATTAAAGAATACTTCAATTTGGATAACATTCGCATATTTAATTGAAATGAAACTCTGCAAAACTGTATTAAAACAAAATCTAGCAGTTTGATATTCATAAACCACCGGTAAGTACTCTACATAGCATATTTACCCAGGAACTGGGTACCGAATAGCAATTTGGCTATTTCTTCCCGAGATCTGGGAAAAAATAATTCAGATGGCAAAGCCGCTTTGCATTAGAATCACGCATTTGCACAGTACTCTTCATATTTCCGTAGAAATTAGGTACCGAATGGCAACATTGTATATTTTTTTGTTCAATACATTAAAAAATAATTTAAATTACTTGGACACATCGTCGAGGACGCTATGATGTCACGACCTCAAACACCGCCAGTGTTGCCATTTGGTAACTAGTTTCTGGGGAAATATGTAGAGCATTAACCGGCAATTCTTATGCAAAGCAACGTTGATATTCACCGTATAAAATATTTAATAATTTTGAACAGTCGTTTTATCAAAAGTGCTTTCCATTAATCGCCCATATAAAATAATGTTAACAGTTATTTTTTCAGCGTTAATGTGTTTATATGTCAAAATCGATAGCTAAAACGTCGATAAAATACAAAAATGACCAACAAAATTCAATTCATTAATCGAGTTTCGAAATTGTATGGAACGTATTTAACTTAACCAAGTTAACAAAGACATATTATGGAAAGTACTTCAAAACAGTAGGGTTAACAAATGACGTTTGACATACTGACAGTTCCTGCTATCAATCATATTAATGAATAACGTATTTATTTCTTTAGTTTCTGAAATGTATCAAAAAAGTATGTATATAGAAAATTCGTTCATTTTGGTCGTGAACAATTTTGAATCTCCATTTTAACCAGAAACTAGGCTTGACACCCTATGGTTGAAAAATGACGTCTGATAAACAGTGTTGCCAATTAGCTGATGATTTTCTCACCCAGTTAAAAATTGAATAAAAACCTAACAGGGTCATTCATAACTATTGGGACATAGGCTAAGGGCAGGTTATTTCGACCAAAATATGGCGTTAGGACCAAATATACCTCAATAAAATATTGCTGTAGAATAAGATACAGGGCGTTAAAGTTGAATTTTTTTTGTTTTTTTTTTCTGATGTCACTGTATATTTATGAATTGTTAATAAAATCGGCACAGAGGCATATCTTTGGAAAAATAATATTATTTTATGTATTATTTCACATTTTGTTACAGGGGCGCCACGTGAATGATGAAATTAGGTTGTAGCTTTTTTGATGAAATTTTTTAGTGTTTTTGATTAGAAAATATGAGATAAACATAATTTCTAAGTAATATTGGTACTTTTTCATCCGTTTTCGAGAAAAACGCAATTGAACAGTTCACAAGTATCAGATGGGGATTTAAAAAATATTTTATTTAGGAAAAGTGTGCTTTGCAGTGTCAGATAATAAAGTCTACTTGGTCCTATCGCCATATTTTGGTCCAAATAACCTGCCAATAGTTATGAATCATCCTGCATAATGCACGCTAATAGAAAAAAGATCTTCAAAACAAAAATATTTTGAAAATGAAATTGTGAATGATTGAAATACCTTTTTTTTAAATACTATGGAACATGAAAAGAAGAAGTCATCACCGAAATCAATTTATTTTTCGCGTAGAAATATAAACGCGGCAAGAAGTGAAGAGCAAAAAATTCATCAACAAAACAAGGGAAGAGCAAAAAAGTTTCTCAAGAAAATTTATCGAGATGAAAAAATAATAATTATTATTAAGTGGAATTTCGGTGAAACCATCGAAATGATATAGAACCGTGGGTGATTTCGCCGAAATTGTAAAAATGTATAGAATACTTTTGCGATTTCGACGATTTTTTGGTAATTTGCGAAATTATGGGTATATTTTAATGTTAATGGTTCACCTCACGATCCCTACTCTCCCTTCTGCATCATAATTTCCAATCAAACTTGATTAAAACCAAACGGAACTGCATAATAAACACTTCCATAGCGCAAGAAGCGGCTTTCGCGCAACATTTCCAAATTCAGATGCCTACAAACGATATACCTGTTCACGGTAAATTCTACAACGACTGAACGAGCAACATGACTTCGGGTTTTAGGTACGCCACATTCCCTGCAGCCTTCAGATCCTCTTCGACACTGGCGTCCCAATGGAACAGCAATATGGTGGCGGGAACGAGACGGAGATCCAGTAGGGTGCTTTCTTTATCGGCGTCTTCCATTTTGTGACCGGTGGGGGCGGATAGGACGAACGGTAGACCTTCGTGTTCGAGGTTGTCGGTGACGAAGTCTAAAACCTCGGAGAATTTTTCGTAGACCGAGAAAGTTCCTTGTAGGTATAAACCGTCCGGGAACCTGATTCTGATTAAACAAAATTTGTATTTTCTTATCTCGCGAATTTCGTCCTTTTCCCTCATGGCTTTCGTCCTTAATTGCAGTTGTTTCTCCACCATTTCGCTCCTTAGAAGAAAAAAAGTATAATAGTTATTCATACACCAAATCAGCAAAGTGATTCTTTATCGAACTAGTCTGAGATTCGATAAAAGCACTTTACTGACGTGGTTACAAATTTTTATCGCCAACCATAAAAATGTATAATTAAAACAAAACTTTTATTGTTGAAAAAAGATTTAAATTTATAGTTATACAGCATAGTTATGGTGATAAATATTAGCTGCAAGTAAAGACAAAACTTTTACTATTGCAGCCATGACAGTGACAAACGATTTCTATTTAATCTCATACACTCATGGTTATGTTAATAAATATTAGCGACAGATAAAGTGTTTCTTTGTGATATTTAACGGTTGGCGATAAGAATAATTTGAATCGAGAAAGCGTAAAAATATTTTCTACCTTTGTTGTTTCTCGCGCTTTATCTCGTCGGCGGACAAGGCGTAAAAATCGGCCGGTAGTTCCAAACGTTTCGCGGCTTGGGCTGGAGAAAGGACCTGAAGGTTCCTGTCGATCTCCAGCTCGACCCGTTCCTCGGCTTTTAGAGTTTCCCTCATAAACTGAAAATCAAAAAATCATTTAGGAATCATAACCATCAATTTCATTTAGCAGCAAAAACCACACATGGTTGCTTAAGAACTACATTTAACCCAACCTGATGAAGTCTCTACAGAATTAGCAGCAATGAAGTTGTGTAATAGTTTAAGTCAAAGTTTTCCAATTGGTGAAAGAAGTCAAACAACAAAGCAGAAGAATCACAAACTCTTCTGTTATTATTGTCGCAAAAAAAGCAATATCGACTCCGTTTAGCTAAATAAGGTTTACACCAGAAACTTATAATCAAGCATTGGGTGCTGAATATAGAAAAATTACAACAGTTTGTTGCAAAGTTTCCATTGACGAAAATCAGGATACTGAAATCGAAGTTTTCGAAGTAATAGAGACCAATTCAGGAGCAGATCCAAGTCACGAAGGTATGCAGCTTCAAGATCATCAAAATATGCGACCTCCTTGTCGTTATCCTTACGACATCGTTTGTGCAGCTGTTATAGAAGAGGTATAATAATAATAATAATACTCTCCCTAATTCACCCCCTTACGAGTGAATTTCACCCCCTTACGAATGAATTTCAACCCCTGAAGTCGACTGAACGACTTGTGTAGGGGAAGGGACGGCTATTATTATTATTTGCCGTGGCGCTCCGGGGCGACTTAAAGATGATTGATGGTGCCATTTGACTTACAGGTGAGGAAAACCCGGAAAACCTCAACCACCATCATCGAGACGGTAATGCATGGCGATTTTTTAATCTGCATGTCATATCAGCAGAAATTGAATTTCTATTAATACGGCACACATCAAATCCTAAACCGAACCATGCAATTTAATTAAAAATCAACATGGTCTGGTCTGGGATTCGAAGCCCAGCAGTCTCAGACTCATAAACTTGCCACGCACTTACGAAGAAGCCATAGGTAGCAAAGACAAATATCTTTGGTATGCAGCAATAGAGAAGGAGATACGGCCTCTAAACAAAAACGAAACGTGGATTCTTGTATTGCTTCCAGCTAATCGCAAAACGATTATATGTAAATGAGTTTTCAAACTTAAATGTAAACCAGAATTACCAAATTGAGCTATAAAGCGAGATTAGTAGCCAGAGGGTTTTTGCAAAAGGCTGGGATTGATTACACATACACTTTTTCACCTGTAGTAAGGTACGACTCAATATTGCTGAATCAAAGATATGGAAATTAGTCAATTTGACGTGAAAACTGCATTTTTAACCTTTGATCTTAATGAAGAAATTTATATGGATCAACCAGAGGGTTTTTCTGTAGGTACAGGTTTAGTTTGCAAGATACAGAAGAACCTTTAAGGTTTAAAACAACCTCCTCGTTCCTGGAACACAAAATTTTTAGTTTCATTACTTCTTTTGCCTTCAAACCACTCGAATCTGATAAATGTATACTTCGTGCGACATACAATGTTTTTTTCATGGTAAAGAAATACAATGCTATTGAATAGAGAGAAATAGAATATTACTTCGCTGCTATGCTTTTCTTGAAAGGGCGTTATTAAGCCAATTACTCTCTTTATCGCTCTGACGTCTAAATATAATTAAGCGTATCATCTTTATTTTGCCTGATGATTCGGATTAACATACTGCATAACAACGAGGAAGTATTTCTTTCAATTTACGTAGATGATGGTCTACTCATTTGTAAATCTAGTTGTTTTTTAAAATTTTAAAGGAACTAAATACTCGTTTTGAAATAATTAAGCCAGTCAAATTTATTTGTAAGAATTAAAAAGGAACATTAATTTGTCAATGAGAGAATAAAATAAACAAAGTTCTTTCTTGTACATGTAATCAGTTTTGTTGTGAAGATCATTTTTAGGTAAGTTAATTTTAAATTATTTAAGGTACCTATTACTACAGTAGTATTTTTAATCGTACTAGTACACCTACTTACTTACAGGATCTGTTAATGCCAAATTCAAATGTCTTGTAATAAAATATATGTACAAATTCATTTGAAAAGTTATTTTTTAAATTATTTTAAAAAGTGGAATCCGGAACATGGGGTAGGTACTCTATTTTACTTAAATATTAATATAAACTATAGTCATTGTAAGTCATTAATGGCCAGATGGATTTTCCATACCTAATATGTATTTCCTTACATTTACAAAGCAATACAAAATATAGTATTACGTGAATTAAAATTCTCGATATATTTTTAATAATACAGAAATATGTAGGTAAATAGTATAGAAATATCCGTTACATATATGGCCCATTGTCATAAAATGGCATTATTAATTTATAACCTTTGAAACTGGAATTCCTCAATATTATGATAATAAATGGCGCATCCTTTAAGATGTGCCCAAACATATGTATAAATAATGAAATAGAGATTTTTATTATTTGATATGCTTGGTCTTGCAAGAACATTTACAAAATGTTTGAAGCAAATAGAAAAAGGCAGAAGGGAACATAATAGTATTGTTTTTTTTTTTATTCCAGCTTGAAACTGATATGGAAAACCATATGGAGTGGAAGATGATAGGCAGAGACCTAAGACTCAGAAGGGGTGTTTTACCTCATATCTTTTAAATGCCATCAGTCAGATTCCGAATATATTAAACAATCAAACCTGAAAAAGGTGTTGCAACGAGAAGACGTCCATTGAAATCCTCCAAAATATAGTCATTAAATCTCACACACACTTCAAAATCAGTGGAGTGGGTTAATTGTAGTAGTGGTGCTATTGAAGACGACCCACTCGAGCCAGGGCCATTGTTATTAACAAGTCAACATATAAACTCGCAAAACCACTATTTGTTGTCAAAATAGCGGCATTTTGTAGAAGCTGCCGGCCGCTCACCTACACAATCGGCGCTGATGACGTAAGCCTAACTATCTCGGCATCTCGGGCGGTATAAAATAATCCCAGACTAATAAAGCTTATAAGTTCGATAATAACCTTTTCGACTTGTAAAATTATGTTTTATTTCTTTTTGTTAAAAATACCGATTCCGAAGTCATCCTGACGGTTCGAAACTGGAGTGAAAATGCGGGGATTTAAATTAGACGTTATCTAAAGAAAAAAGGGAATATTAATTTATCAAGAAGGTTATGTTGAGCGTATTTTAAAGAAATTCAATATGCACGAATGTAAACCTTCTGTTATTCGTTTTGATAACAATACCGTTATGGATCTAAGATAAAATCAGTTCTAACAAAATTGTTTATGGTTAATTCGACCGTTTTTACTCTTTCTTTGGATATAATAATGTATTTCCTATAGAAATGTTATAACACTTTAATTTTTTATAAATAAAAACAAATAGAAGGTAGTGACGAAAAATAATCTTGAAGACGTTTCAATAAATAATAAGCATATTAGTGTTATGGAAATTATGGCTAGTTTTAAGAAAATATGTAGGAAAAATAAATTACTGCAAGTTGTTATATGGAAATGTAAAATTATGTAGCTAATGGGAAAATATAAACGAATAAAATCAGTGTCAATAAATGAATCAAGTAAAAAAATATTAATATGATTTAATTATGAACGAATTTACAATATACTAGAAATGAGAATGAAGTAAATACTATAAGGTTAGAAAATTATAGCTATATATATTATAAGTAAATGGGTAACTAGTGCATAAAAAATTAAATTATTATTTTATTATAATAAATAAATCAGAGCATTTAATTTTAGATCATGAAAAATATTTTATTAATGAATGATTTAAATTATAAAAGGATGTAACAAAATTAAAGTCATATTGAAGAATTGGAATATTTTTTAAGTAACCTGTAAGTCTATATAGTTCTAATATATATACTGGACAACATAAGTAATTTATAGTATAAAAAGTTCTGCAGATTCTACCTACTTCTGAAATTAACTACGACGATTAACATTTTCATACCGATGAACTAAACAAAAACTTACCTGTAAAGTTTCGAGATTTTCAACGTTATCAAGTGACCACACCCAAAAATCCTCATCGACACCATTATTTTCGATTTTTTGCTGTCTGAATCCGCAAGCGTATAGGAAATCCGTGGCCCCCAAAATGGGGAGCACTTTATCACAGAAAGTGGCGTTTGAACAACGAATTTTATGGAATTTGATTTCGTCTGGATTGGCAATGAGATTGTCTAAATATCTAACTAAAACGTTCACGCAGTCCATGACCTACAATGTGAATTTGTTTTTATTTATTAAACAGCATATGGAAAATCCCCATTAAAATAAAAAATATAAGAAAATCATTTAATAGATAATATTAATTTGTAACTCAAGTATTAAGTAATAATTTTATTTATTTATTAAATATAAATAAAAACAAAAATCATTAGGAATTTCCTATACCTAATTTAATCATTTTGGGAGATTTTTAAATTTAAATGACAAAAAAAATTAACAGTATAATTTTAACTTGCCACTGGTTAACAGAAAATATAGTTTGTTAATTAGTGATTAGAATTTAACCAGCTGTAATTTATTATCGATTAAAAAAGTTTCTTACAATTTCTAATAGGACTAACATTCAGTCAAAAATAAATACCAATAGCAACCAATTCTAATCTCACTCCATTATAATACCTACTTTATTTTAAGTTGACTTTGAAACTACAATACTAATAGTTTATTACTAACGTTATTAGTGTTGTAATATATTTTTTTAAAAAGTCTAGCCAGTTTTTTAATATGACCTTTAGTCATAAATAAGAGAAGTATTTCGAGTGTTACATAAAAAATGCTTAAAATTGTAAGTTGAACATTTGAAAACCACCTTAAAACCTTCATAAATATTATTGAAGGCTACTTAGATAATTTTTTCTAATTAAATAACACTTAATAAACTTAAAAAAAATGGAGGAATTATCTGAAGTTTTTGGCTGCTATTTTTATTTTTTTACTAAATGTAAAAGTCCAATTAGGTATTGGCAAAAACTAAATTATAGCTGGTTAAATTCTAATTATCAATTAACAAACAGTCTAAACAGTTTAAATAGCAATTGGTTGTGGTAGTAGATTATTCTTTTTTTTTATTAACAAGTGGATGATGTATTTTACTCATTATAAATTTAAATGGCTGATTCATTTTTGCCTAGCCATCCTCTATACCATTTGATACGTAAATCAGTTGACTCCAGGCCATACAGATTAGGTTAATTAATTTCAGATTCCTTTGACTTAAAACAACATTTAATAACAATACAAAATTTTTCTCTGAAATAATCTGTCAAATGCTTTTTTTTTATTTTCCTATAATAGATATATAAAATAACAGAATACTTTTTATTTTTTCAAAATAAGATGTATCTAAAGCTTACTGGAGACCCTAAACATATTCTGAAAAATACTTCTATTAAGAAAAAAATATTCCAAAGGAATATGAAAACTTAAAAAATACTAGTAACTAATAATAATGGTAATAAAATTTTTAAATAGAAATTTTGAAATTGGTTAAAGAACAGAATATGTGAACAAACAACTTAGAAACAATTAAAATAAAATCTTACCTTTGATCTGTTATAATTGCAAGAATAAATAATTAAACATGACGTCATTGCACGTTCTTCTGCAAGGGTGTTGAACAAAAAGTCCTTTATTTTCAGTTTCCACTCTTCTTTGGTCAGTATTTCATCACTAATTAGAGGACATTTGAAGTATACTCCTTCAATTAAATAACATTTATAAGTTCTTGAGAAAAATTACAGAATAACATTTCATGCATTCAATTTCAACAACAAAATGCACATTTATTGAAATTCTTGCCATAAAATAAAATATAAACTATTGAATTTTAAATGTTGTCATAAATATTTAAATACATAACACTAAATGCAAAGCAATAAATATAAATAAATTAATTACCTTTCACAGCCAAATGAGCAGAATACTCGAATTCGTTTTCTTGAACTTTCGTAGGAGATCCAGACCCATGTCCCTGCTCTTTAGTTTCAGCCTCTAACTCCTTCCTAACTTTAGCCTGAATGGCAGCTAATGAAGTATTAAAAACAGTATCTTTCTTCTGGCCCTGCAATCGGATCAATGCAGCTTCTGCGGCTTGCTTAGCAGCCTCGCTAGGTTCTACTTTAGCCGGGATGTAAGCAGATTTAGATTTACTGGGCCCTACAACCGCAGTCGAAGACTCTGTCAACTTTCTACCGGGGCCTGCTAGCTTGAACTTTGCATCCGCCTTTTTCTTAGCAAAGAATCTTTTTATTTTTTCTGCCATATCGACGAACTGGAATTTTAGATCCTAGGCGTGTGCTCTTTAGGCAGTTTTAGCTTCGCTACGCTAGCTTTTAGCTCCTCGATCTCTCGCAAAGTAGCTGTCAGAATATTACACTTTAAAAAACGTCAAATATAGGGTTATAATACTTACGGTTTGTCATGAAATGTTTACAAATTGATTCTCCGTAGTATTTCCAAACGATAGCGATCGATATCAGATTAATTACAATCAAACAGATGAATATTTGTAACAGATTCCACTGGAAATCATCAAATATGTTTGCGAAACTTTGGAAATAGGTGTCCACCTCCGTGGTGCGTAAAAATGCGAATATATCAGTTAGATATAATATAGCACTGTTCCAATACAAGTGAATTACATCAGATACGGATGTATTTTCCAAATAATTTGAAAAAATAGCGACCATTACTTGAACATTAGTACACTCACAAAGTAGCTGTCATTCACTTCACAGATGATTTTGACTTTTGACATGGTGAATTCGGATAGCAATGTTGCCGGTCTAGTACAAATGTTCTAGATCTAGTACATTCTCAAAAAATCTGGTACTATACTACCCAAGGATTCTTTAAGCATCCTTGCTACTATATCACACAGTATATAAAGATTTTATACTGTGCTACTACCACATACTTTGATTTTCTCTTACTATACGGAGAATGGTTGCACTGCGCAGCTTTCTGAGTGTCTTTTAAAAGGAGATAGAAAACTCCGCCATTTTGATGGCTTATTACGTGTTGCCTACATCTTGGCGCAATATTTTTAATATTTTGCTTGCTGCTGTCAGTGTCAGTGAATATTATTTTTGGAGTCAAAGTTTATTGCTAAAGAATCAGTTAGCTCACTCAGACCAGTTGAAAGTTCCAAAATAACATCCACTCCAGGGATATAAATTCAGGATGCGCAAAGACTGCTGTTTTATTATAATAGGCGGTTGTTATATATTGTATTATCCGAGTTGCGCAGTGTATAAACTGGAATATTGAGATCAAAAGTGCCGATGCAGAGTGAGCGAACTGATTCTTTAGCTATAAACTGTGGTAAAGGCATCAAAATGGCCGCGCCCTATGTTGGGCGTGTCGGACCTCTCTCTTGCACCGTATAGTAATCAAAGTATGTGGCTACTACCCTCTAAGCAAAATTTTGTACTTCTTCCCTAGCGTACAGCAACGCATGTTTCCATTTGACGTGTAAGTTTTTTTATAAAATAATAATTTATATCGTGTGTCTCTTTTACATACCTACTCATAACAATACTGTTTAGTTTTTCCTTTCCGTAAAGATAATTAATTGATTGCATAAATTGATTTTTCAATTAAGACACTTATTACTTTACTTTTTTTAATCCATTTTTTAATTAAAATAATATTTACCGATTATAATTTTTTCACGTGGCCATTTTATCATGCTTGTTTACAAAAAACACTACGAAAAATATGGCTGATACTGACGCATGCGCACAAAAAAATTGTGATGAAAAGTCCTAGCCAGGTCCGGTACTGAAAATCTAAAATCAACAGTTCGTAGTCAAAAAAGATGCCAGATTTACCTACCTTCCCAGACAGCACACCAAATCCTTTGGATATCTACTGAACATCCCAATATCCACTGAATGTCCAGTCCATGGTGGATATCTATTTTATATCCATGAAATGTAATTTATAGACATGCAAATGTCCATAAATAATTGTAATTATATAGCAAATTATTAAAAAATTACGCCATTGTACTCGCCATTGTGGCTAATAGTACCGTTGAGATATTTAAAATTAATTTTTTTAAGGTGTATTCAATATCCCATGGACATCCACTATAAATATAAATATATCAAAATCTAAGCGCGGACGCAAACCATCGTGGATATCTACTAGATGTAATTTTTGATTTTGCTTCCTAAGTATAGATGGCGATACCACTTTCGTATCTACTCATGCTTAACCCGCCGTAATTGAGTTTGATCGACATTGTTTCACAAACAGACTTCATTAGAGACTGAAGTCGAGAAGTTCCATTTATTGCTGAAGATTCCTAATAAGGATGATTTTCTCCTTAGTAGGCAAAATCAAAGGCAGATTGTTGGGAATATTTTTTACCTCTATCTTCTTTCGACGTTATTCAATAACCATTGGTTACTTATGAACCTCTACTAAAAATAATTATAAAATATTTATCTGAATTTCTATATCCTGGGATATAGACGGACATTTGGTTGGATATCCACAAAATATATTCTATGGATATATCTAGGATTTCTTGTATTGTCTGGAGATACTCATTAGATATTTTGCTGAATATCCATAGGATATCTTCTATATTCTGGATATAGACGGACATTTGGATATCTATATTAGTTCCACGGAATATTTCTGATATCCTGTGGATATATTGGATATCCACAAAATATATTCTGTGGATATCTCTGGGATTTGGTGTGTTGTCTGGGTTCTCACCAGAATTTTTTTATATTACCAAAAATAAAATTATTATGTGCCACATGGCCGCAAAAACACACTATAATAATTTCCAATACATTCATTTTAAAATTTAACAATAAAAAACAAATATCGCTAAAACTGCATCATGTTAACAGTTTTACTTATACCTGCTGCCATTATGTTTAGAAAATATTGTTTTTGAAATTTCATATTTTGTAACAGTTTTCATTAATAAGTCTTTTTGCATGTAAAATACCGCTTACCGTTTCTTCCTCTAACCGATATTTCTTAACTTATTAACATTATTTACTATTAAAGACCCTCTCGACACACGCACTGCTATGGGGTAAACTAAATAATAATTGAACCAAGTGTGAAAGTTTGGGATATTCATAGCTCCCATCCCCATTTTTTAATGAGCACACCTTTTTCCAAAATTCTAAATGATCCATTGTAAAGTCAATGCTGCGGTTTTGTAATAATCAGAATTATTTATCTAAGTTATTACTCAACAAACATTTTTTGCAGGACAATAAAAGGCCCAATAACTGTTACCCTATATACAGTTGTAATGGTGGCCATTTAATAATTAAAAGGCCGGCGCATATATAGGTCACTACGGCCGACAGTCGAGCCGAAGTCACTTTCCAACAAACAATAAATTGCCGGGATATTGCTGGCCTTCTGATGTAATTGAAGGGAAAATGAATGCGACGATTAAAAGATAGAAGCCTACTTTTGGCCTTTCGATAGTGACACACAAGATAGGTTTCAAAAGAAATGGCATACGATTTGTGAGCTAATATTTTCAAAATTGTATTACTGTAATAGTTCAAAAGGTTTAAAAAGTATATTTATGAAGAAATTCATGGAATGAAGTAATTAATTTCTCTACGATAAAAATGGGTTTGCATTTTTGCAATAAGTATACAGAAATTATTAAAAATTAATAAAAATTAATAAAAATTAATAAAAATTAATAAAAATTAATAAAAATTAATAAAAATTAATAAAAATTAATAAAAATTAATAAAAATTAATAAAAATTAATAAAAATTAATAAAAATTAATAAAAATTAATAAAAATTAATAAAAATTAATAAAAATTAATAAAAATTAATAAAAATTAATAAAAATTATTAAAAATTAATAAAAATTAATAAAAATTAATAAAAATTAATAAAAATTAATAAAAATTAATAAAAATTAATAAAAATTAATAAAAATTAATAAAAATTAATAAAAATTAATAAAAATTAATAAAAATTAATAAAAATTAATAAAAATTAATAAAAATTAATAAAAATTAATAAAAATTAATAAAAATTAATAAAAATTAATAAAAATTAATAAAAATTAATAAAAATTAATAAAAATTAATAACAATTAAATTAATAAAAATTAATGAAAATTAATAAAAATTAATAAAAATTAATAAAAATTAATAAAAATTAATAAAAATTAATAAAAATTAATAAAAATTAATAAAAATTAATAAAAATTAATAAAAATTAATAAAAATTAATAAAAATTAATAAAAATTAATAAAAATTAATAAAAATTAATAAAAATTAATAAAAATTAATAAAAATTAATAAAAATTAATAAAAATTAATAAAAATTAATAAAAATTAATAAAAATTAATAAAAATTAATAAAAATTAATAAAAATTAATAAAAATTAATAAAAATTAATAAAAATTAATAAAAATTAATAAAAATTAATAAAAATTAATAAAAATTAATAAAAATTAATAAAAATTAATAAAGATTAATAAAAATTAATAAAAATTAATAAAAATTAATAAAAATTAATAAAAATTAATAAAAATTAATAAAAATTAATAAAAATTAATAAAAATTAATAAAAATTAATAAAAATTAATAAAAATTAATAAAAATTAATAAAAATTAATAAAAATTAATAAAAATTAATAAAAATTAATAAAAATTAATAAAAATTAATAAAAATTAATAAAAATTAATAAAAATTAATAAAAATTAATAAAAATTAATAAAAATTAATAAAAATTAATAAAAATTAATAAAAATTAATAAAAATTAATAAAAATTAATAAAAATTAATAAAAATTAATAAAAATTAATAAAAATTAATAACAATTAAATTAATAAAAATTAATGAAAATTAATAAAAATTAATAAAAATTAATAAAAATTAATAAAAATTAATAAAAATTAATAAAAATTAATAAAAATTAATAAAAATTAATAAAAATTAATAAAAATTAATAAAAATTAATAAAAATTAATAAAAATCAATAAAAATTAATAAAAATTAATAAAAATTAATAAAAATTAATAAAAATTAATAAAAATTAATAAAAATTAATAAAAATTAATAAAAATTAATAAAAATTAATAAAAATTAATAAAAATTAATAAAAATTAATAAAAATTAATAAAAATTAATAAAAATTAATAAAAATTAATAAAAATAAAATAAAATAAAAATTAATAATCATTAAATTTTTTAAATTATAAACACGACACTACGCGTGCAAAGCCGCACGCGTGCAAAGCCGCGGGCAAAAGCTAGTTTGACATAAATGCAATTTAAAATGGTTTCACGAACCCAGACAACACACCAAATCCCAGAGTTATCCACAGAATATCTTTTGTGGATATCCAATATATCCACAGGATATCAGAAATATTCCGTGGATCTAATATGGATATCCAAATGTCCGTCTATATCCAGAATATAGAAGATATCCTAATGGATATCCAGCAAAATATCTAATGGGTATCTTCCAGAAAATACAAGAAATCCCAGATATATCCACAGAATATATTTTGTGGATATTCAATATATCCAATATGGATATCCAACCAAATGTCCGTCTATATCACTGGATATAGAAGATATTCGGATATTCAGCAACATATTTTATCTTTAGTAGAGGTTCATAAGTAACCAATGATTATTGAATAACGTCGAAAGAAAATAGCAGAGATAAAAAATATTTTCAACACTCTGCCTTTGATTTTGCCCACTAAGGAGAAAGTCATCCTTATTAGGACTATTCAGCAATAAATGGAAATTCTCGACACCAGTCTCTAATGGCGTCTGAATAGAACAAAAATTTCGATCGAACTCAATTACGGCGGGTCAAGCATAAGCAGATGCGAAAGTGGTATCGCCATCTATACTTAGTAAGCAAAATCAAATAACATCTATGTAGTGGATATCCACGATGGTTTGCGTTCGCGCCTAGACTTTGATATATTTAGTGGATGTCCATGGGATATTGAATACACCTTAAAAAAATTAATTTTAAATATCTGAAAGGTACTATTAGCCACAATGGCGAGCACAATGGCGTAATTTTTTAATAATTTGCTATATAATTACTATTATTTATGGACATTTGCATGTCTATAAATTACATATCATGGATATAAAATAGATATCCACCATGGACTGGACATTCAGTGGATATTGGGCTGTGCAGTAGATATCCAAAGGATTTGGTGTGCTGTCTGGGAAGTGTCTATTCCGAACCGGGATCGGGTCAACTATAGTAAACCAATATATTTTAGATTATTTACCTTTCCTTAATGTTTATTTTGTATACTGACATAACATTGTGAATATAAACAAAAAAGGGTTCGTTAAAATTTCTGGTAAGAGTATAGCGTCATCGGCATGCAATGTCGGCGATTAGAGGGTAAATAAGAGAAGTAAAAAATATGTTTGAAAGTGATTTATTTTAAATGACATTGTGTTTGTATTGAACGAAAAATCTGTTGTTGATTACAAGAAAAGACATAGAGCGTGTAACATATTAATTATTATGTATCTTGTGAATAAGCAATCCATCCATGGTCTTATACAGATTTATTCAGTAATGTCATATAAGAATAAGACGTTTTTAGTATCTAAAACAAAAAAAATCAGTATTTTTAGGAAAATAATTGCAAAAGACTGTTCCAAAGTTTTAAAATGAATCTTTTAGCTATTATAATGTGTTTAAAGTATTATAATTTAGTCATTGGTGCAAAAGGACATGATGGTTTTTACAGGGTTAATGATATATACGTATATATAGATTAATCATCTATACGTTTTTCAAAATAACAAATCCTTTGCATAAAAATGTAGATAATTATTTTTTTACTATACAGGGTGTCCCGAAATTAGGCGGTCATATTTTAACAGCGTAATCTACATCCTAAAACAAGAGTAAAAGTTCATATAAACATAGGTCCGAAAACGTTTATTTTCCAAGATACAGGGTGTTAAAAGCATTTGAAAATTTCATTATTAGTTGATGTTATCTTATTCGAAAGTGTAAACAATAATTAGTAGGCCTGTGGAATAAGAAATTTTTTTTTTTTTAACTTTGGAAAACCGGTGACTAATGAAATTTTAGAAAATATTTACAAAAATGTGCCATCAGGACTTTACTTGTAACACCCTGTATCTCGAAAACGAAATGTTTTCGGACCTATATGTTTATATGAACTTTTACTCCTATTTTAGGATGTAGATTACGCTGCTAAAATATGACCGTCTAATTTCAGGACACCCTGTATTTAACAGGACGGACGAGAGGGGGGTAACCAGAACTAATTCCCGGGACCCGGGCTCAAGTGGGGGCCCGGCAGCGGTATAGAGTGGGACATGGCAGCTTTAGGTGAGGACGTTTTTGTATTTTTTTAGAAGTTCGCCACAAGAGCAGAAGAGGGAGGCCCTTTTTTTTGAGAATTCGCTAAAAAGGAGGAGAAGTTTTTGCTTGAGGACCTTTTTTTTAGAGATTTCATTAAAGAGGAGGAGAAATGAGATTGCTTGAAGACTTTTTTTTAGAAATGTGATCTTGAAAGGGCTTAATGTTTTTATAAAATTGTCGCGGGACCCGACCTAGAAAATTGTCCCGGGGCCCGACCTGGCTCTCGGCGGCCCTGGTATTTAGAGGCTAAAATATGGTATTTATTATAACACATTTTGAATAATCTAAGTTGAAATTTGGAATGCCTAGTAGCTAATGACTTATTCCGACCTACCATAATGAACATAGAATAATTCATTACGCCAAGAGGTAACGCTTCCAAATAAACGGCTTGTTGAGTTTTCAGTAAAATTAAAATAACATCTTTCTGAATGTCACGTTTTGCCAAGTTCCAATAAGAATCTCTGACAGCATCATGAATCGAAAAATACTGCAATAAAAAAAAAATAATAAATTAGGTTACCTACTAGGTATAAAAGTATAGTTTCAGGGAAAAATATACATCCTGGCATTTTTTAATATTGAATTGAATATTTATTTGAAAATTGTTCATGAAGTCTTCCTAGGGGTTGTAAAGATGTCTTAAAAAATTGTTTATTTTTTAAATAGTCGAAAAATATGTTTGACTTTTGGTATATAAACCACGACGAATCAAGCAAGGTTGCCACAAACACTTTTTACTTTATCATTAGCCTTAGCCTACTACAGAGACAACTAGTTGTCTCTGCCTAATAGGTCTTTTCCTTTGCATTGAAGGTGTAGCAATGAGCTACACCACTTCTGAAAATATCGTTCCATCCATACAATTTGTATAAATGGAACGATAGTGGTGTAGATAAGTGCTACACTTTCAATGCAAAGGAAAAGACCTACTATCTTCATAAAACCCACATACTTTTGCTGCGTTTGAGAATCCACATCGGATGCATTTTTTACATCTCGAGCTTTTTTTTATTCACATCGGACACATCTACTACATCTACATCTGCGTTTTTTTATCCCAGATGTACCTGTTTAGATTACATTTTTTACATCTCGATTTGAAATGAGATGTCTGTTCCATGCTAGAAAGTAAGTGTTCTGTGAAGCCTTGTTTGTCAATTTTTCCTTTGTTTATGCTAGCATGAATATAAAAGTGATTAGTTTGTTTAATTTTTGTTTATATTTCAAATTTAGGTTGATTTTTAGTCTCAAAAGTCAAACTTAATAAGTATAAACTTCTAACTTGTCATTGACATTTGTCACGTGACCAAATAAAGTCTAGAGCGTTTGTTTATTATATCTACATTCAGATCTAATTCTCTATCACGTGATAAAAAATTCGCAACATCTCAGATGCATCCGATGTGGATTCTCAAACGCGGCATTTGATTACTATACGGGGCAAGAGAGAGGTCCGACACGCCCAACATAGGGCGCGGCCATTTTTAACCCTATGACACAGTTTATAGCTAAAGAATCAGATCGCTCACTCTGCGTCGGCACTTTTTATCTCAATGTTCCAGTTTATACACTGCGCAACTCAGATAATACAATATATGACAACCGCCTATAATAAAACAGCAGTCTTCTGCGTATCCTGAATTTGTATCCCTGGAGTGGATGTTATTTTGGAAGCTAACTGATTCTTTAGCAATAAACTGTGACTCCAAAAATAATATTCACTGACACTGACAGCAGCAAGCAAAATATCAGGTGCGTTTTAATCATCCGCTTCTGCTTCCGGAATTGTCGGTTTAGTCGTTTTAACCTGTCAGATTAAAACAAGAAAACCGACAATTCCGAAGCAGAAGCGGATGATTAAAACGCGCCTATTAAAAATATTGCGCCAAGATGTAGGCAACACGTAATAAGGGATCAAAATGGCTCTCAGAAAGCCGCGCAAATCGCTAAAATGGCATCTAAAAATTTCTATATGTCGTGCCTGCCATCTTTGTTCAAAGTCACATGTGTTCAAAGTTCTCAGTCGGGACAGAACTAAGAGATGTTTTCTGTAAGCTTTTTAAATTCTGACATTGCTTTCTAGATGGGCAACGTGTACTATTTTTCTTTATTTATTTATTTACAGACTAAAAAAACATTTCTTTTTGAAAACTATCGGTAATTAAAAATAATTTTGAAGAATATGAATATTTTAGTTTATTATAACTTAGTTTTCCTGAAATCTATGTTTAAAATAGTATAGATTTTTTTTTATTAAAAACAATTATATTTTATAAAATATTATATCCCGAAATTGTCCAGATAAACGATTCTCAAGATTTGACAAGACCACCCTTAAATTATTTTTTTATATATATAATATTATTAATAAAATATTAGTTGTTTTTTTATTTTTATTCTAAAATTAGCAACTTACCGAAGCCGTTAACTTTTCTCCAGCGTAACAAAGCAGAATAACTACAACCAACCATCCAACAAAAAAGAAAAGCGCTCCTAAAGGTTTTACTCCCTAAAATAAGTCACTTTTTTGTGCAATTAAATATTATATGTGTTTTTCTACGGCTGTAATACAAAATAATACTTTCTCAACTATTTCTGATCAAGAAAATATGTACATTTCCTTATTTGATAACACAAAGTAATCATTTCCGTATTAGAACCATATCTGCTAACACAAAGTAGTCATTCCCTAATTAAATGATCGGCCATAAAAACATTGTAAGCGACCGAATCGAACTTCGTGGAAAATGAAGAAAAACGGTTTAAAACTGGTTTTCATCCATATTAATTTTTTTTATTTAATACCTAAGCTGGTTTCGTAGCAACATTTAACTATCTCAACATGAAACGTAATTCCATAAAACCCAACTCAATCAACATAAAGTTGTCAGTTGTAACGATGTTATCGCCGTCCATTGGCCGCCCCTTCAATTATTTTAGTAAATAAAATCATGAGCGCCATGAAATGTCATACATACATTAAAAAATGCGCTAGTTCAGTGTGATGTCATTTTGGTTCCACTGACATTTAATTCTAACCAAACTTTTAACAAAAATATCAATAAATTTGACATACACGTTTTTACGGTTTTGAGTTTATTTCTAAATATTGTTTACAGGTCATAAAAAATAGTTAAAAGGTATGTCATTGGTAACTAAACGATTGTATATTTGATGCATGTTATCTACTTACTTTAGGAATATATCTATAAAAGTGAAAAAACGATATAATTTAGATAAACAAAACGAACAAAACGCACTCAAAAAATCTACTGTCACTTTAATTGTCAGTGGAACTATAATTACATCATCACTGAACTAGCGCATTATCAACGGTAACACAAAGTATAGATATAAGGAGTCCGAACGTAATGTTGAATGAATGGCATCAATTTGGGGGGACAGACTTTTGCCGGTAGGGCGCGCCACTTTTGAAAAAGTACTTGTTTAATTATTATTTGAAAATTAAACAAATTTATTAATCAAGCATTTGTTAAAAACAAATTTTTAATATTATTTAGAGATTACTCACTTTCGGTGCTTTGAATAAAGCCACTTTTCCTAAATTCTCATTTGCCTTTCGGTACGTCCTGAATATTTGCGCAGCCAGTGGCAGAAAAAAGAACTAAGATTTGGGTTTAATATTTGTGTAAATGAATCCTACAAAAAAGCCTATACCATTCGGACTCCTTATATCTATACTTCGTGAACGGTAATATCCTCAGATAAACAAATGAAAAATAGATAAGGTACGGTCTGGAGTCATACTCTTTTTTCTATCACTTTCTCTTTTTTCTGGGTCTTTGATGTAATTCGTCTATTTTAAATAGCAGCGCCAAAATTTAGGGGGTTATGATTGACAACCTGTGTTATTTTTAACAGGTCTGTTATTTTATAAACACACAGAAATAACAACCTATTCACAAATAACGTGTCTGTTAAAAAAAACATTATATAGTCCATCATAACCCCGTTAGTCACAACTGTCAACAAGCAATTGGGAATTGTCAGTTTTCTTTGTACATTTTGTGTGATTTTATATTCCTAAGGACCGATTCCACCGTTGTGTTAAACGAAGTTTAAAATGACATTTTTAAGTTAACAATGTCATTTTAATCTATGTTTAACACAACGGTGGAATCGGCCCTAAGGCACATTTTTAAAGTTTTTATATAGATCTTGCCTACTAAGGACCCATACAGTACACATTATTTCAGAAATATTTCAAACGTTTCAAACATATAACATTTCAAGCACAAATTTCTGAAATATTTAAGTTAAATATTTCACTGCAAATGTTTCTGAAACATGGTATATGTTACACAAAAGGATATTAAGGAGGTCCTTTCGCCACCCCTTTCGCCACCAATGTTAAATAAAAAATATTAGATTATGACTAAAATTTATTTTTTTTTCTAATAGGAAGTCCTTATTTATCTAATAGTGAACTTTTAACTATACCTTACCGTGCAAACTTTTGAGAATTTTTTTTTTAAATGTGAGTATTTGTACAGTGTCTTACGAGAAAGTAAGACCTCAACAACAATTCTCGAATTATACTATTATTTTTAAATGTCTCTTTTTAGTTTAATAATATAATACAAAAAAACTAGAATAAATTTCTGATATATTACTATTTAATATTTCTAAAAGATTTCTAATTTTTATTTCAGAAATATTATATTTAGAGGACATTTTTACATTTCAGGCATATTTCAGAAATGTTTGTGGGATGTTTCGTAATATTTATACAACGTTGCAAATGTTTCAATGTAACATTGTTGAAATATTTCCGAAATGTGTTTGTACTGTATGGGGAGAAAGTCATTCCTGGACCGGTTTCGTCCTTATTAGGTAATTCAATACCTGGTGAGGTATTAGCCAAAGGAGTAGTTGTTGTCAAAAGAAAAACGGCCGCGCATATATTGTGACTATGGCTTTTAGTTTTGTTTGATGTATTTTACATCTCGGTCACATTTGAGTTTGGAATTATTTTCTTTTTATATTTCATTTGTTTATCTGAGGTAATACCTTCGAGCATAGTAAATATATGCTCGAAGGGTAATACCAAAAGAGGAAATAATTTTTGGAGAACATGTTGTTGTTTTAGAACTAGATGAAATGTACGAGCACCATCTCACTTGTACCAAAAGTCACCGCGAGATAGCGCCACCTGTTGGCATTGATAATTAAAACTAGAATAAGTGGTTTGCGACTTGTCTAAGCGATCCAAGATGGCGTCCGTTGTTGACGTGAACAAGTATTAGGCATTCCAAACTGAATGGCTACCAGTGGGTTTTGACAGGTTATGATATGGCAAAATTATGGCAACCCTGTAGGCCTGGTGATTTGACAAGGTCAATGAAATAGGTAGTTACATAGATTGATCATCCATCCATTTAAAATAAACATAAGCTTATGCCTTGAAGTAAAAATGTAAGCAATTTTTTTTTAATATCTAAAGGATGAAAATTGGTTTTAAAACACATTTTTGCTAAACCGATTCAATTTAATAAATATTTTCCAGGCAATATGGCCGCTCGCAAACGACCAGCTTTGAGCAATCTATATAACTATATGTATATGTATTATTGACCCTGTTAATGACAACATGACAACAGGTTTGCCATATCTACACTGTCAGTCCCCACTGGTAGCCATTTGGACAGGTCGTTTCGCCTAATTAGGCATTCCAACGACCTGTCAAACAATAGGTGCCAGTGGGAAATTCTTGTATATTTAAGGGGGTAGCGACATAGTCTTGCAACTTGGACGCTATTTTTATTCGAAGTAGTACTCGCCAAGCCTGCCAATTTATGAAGAAATGTATAGGTGGGTTTTTTAAATATTATTTTTATTGTGTTTGACATAAAATATTTAAATGTAATCCATTATTCATGATTTTACGTAAAGTAGATAGAATACACCATATATGTCGCCACCCTTAGATATACCAAACCTGCCCACTGGTAATTCATTTGTTTGGAATGCCTAATTGGTAAACAAAAAATATAAGAGGTAAAGGATTAAAATTAAAACATGTATAGTTTATTGCTGCTGCTACTATTATTGTTGTTATTTACTGTCAATGAAATGGTTGTTTCGAGGCAAGTACCCTATAATTACTGCAATAAGGCAGGAAGCTACACTCTGTATTTTTTACTTGTTACAAAATTAATATTGAAAATTCATTATGTTTTTTTACCGTTCTTTATATTTCTTTGTATGTCCCATTTTTATGCATAATAGTGGAGATATACAGTAATCCCTTTTGTCTTTGCCACTGTGCATGATTTTTCTCTGCAATGTTAATTTACGTCACATCTCCTTTATAGTGTCGTTTATCCCATGCAAATAATAGCGGTTATATTCGTTAATGTCCTTTCGGCTTTGTTTTTTCATTTATCTCGTATATTTTTCGTTTACTTGTTTACAGTTAACATAACTAGTATTGAACCTACTAATAAACGGGAACAAAATTATAAATTGGTGTAATAGCTTACCTTGATAATTTGCGTTTCTGCACATCCAAAAACAAATCCAGAAATTAGAACTATATGACCTACAGAGTTTTTGACTAAGACTCTAAACGTTTTAGCTAAGCTGCAAAATTAAACATAATCGGTAGCTGGTAATAGACGATGAAAAAAAAAAAATAGATATGTTGTTCTGTGATTTAAAAGTAGTTGCCAATTGTCTCAAACTATTTTAAAAATTTTCTCAATTTATGAAAAAATCATAATCGTCCCAACATATTATAGTCGTTTGATTTCGTATTAATAAGGAATATTTCAATATTAAAGCGTTTTATTTTATTCCTAGATCATTGGAATACTTTGTGCAGAGGTGTTACGAACGCATCTGATGCAGTATCAAATCAAGTTCCATATTAACTTTTATTTTAGCTGTTCACTCACAAATGTTAAAGTCATAAATAAAAAAGAAAACTAAACATTTTATTCTGTAACATAATGTTCAATGTTTACAAAAAATTGTCACGCCTCTAATTGTGACCATTGATTGATGAGCTAGAGAGTAGTATTTAAAAAAGATATAATATTGTAACGTTTGTTTAATTTAAAAATAGTTTATCAAAAATAGTTTATTTATAAATGATTTATAACGTACTAAATTTATTTAAAACTTAGGCGCTATTCTCTATGACTCAGCCGCCCCACAGCGATCTCTCCGGTAGTTTCTCGAAGCAGTGTGTTTGTCTCTATATGGCCAGTGTTAGACTTCATACCTAGATAATTCCGGAAATGTTTTGATCATGAGTCAGGTGCCAGACACAACTACGCGTTAAGGGTGCGTTAAGTGAGCGGTCGGACCGGTCGAAACTGTCTAGCGAAAGAGAAAACCGACCAACATGACCAGTTATGACTAATCAGCTGATCGGTCAGAGTCAGTCAGAACAGTCAAAAAATTGAGTTTGACTTGTTTGGTCAAAACTGTCTAGTGAATGGCCAATTGGCAATTAATGTTTTTATTTAATTTATACATACAAGAAATTAATAGTTATGGATAAACTAATGTTGTTGAAAACCAATTTAAAACATGAAACGGGAAAAACCAAATATTATGTAATATTATTATGGGATTAGTCAACAGTTACTCTAAGATAGGCGGAAAATCAACACTTACAAGAATCTTTTCTATTCAAAATGCTGATGCTGGAACTTACACTTTCAAAAGAATTATTATATTTATTAACGAAATTTCATCATCAGTTTGAAAAGCTAACAGGCAAATAGCCATAATAACTTTGTTTCTCTTTCTGCTGTTCATATTATTTTTTTAAATGCCTTCGTCTTGAGTTTACCGCATTCTTTAGAACTGTCGATGTGTCGAGGGACTCACAAAATACAGGAGACAGGAGGGACTGCCTGGTCTTGTAATTTTCGGTTAGCTAATCATGAATTTTACAAATTAGGACTAGACAGTTTCGACCACTGATCTATATTATTTTATACAGATCAGTGGTTTCGACTACATCGCCTAGCGAGCGGTGTGACCATACCAGTCAACTTGACCGTTGACTTACGGCCATATGCACCATTCTTCTGTTAATAGTTATCAGAGAGTTAACTACATAACTGACTGTTAAATTGACAATTTTGTATTCACCATTACAAAATACGACTAACAATCTGTTAAAGGCGTTGTTAATGTAACAAACCAAATTTGGCCTGTTAATTTTACTTATCAGACTATTTTAATTTTACTTGTTTATTTTGAAGGGCTATATAAGGTTTTATAGGATATGAACAGTAATTTATAAGTAACAGACTGATTTCTTACTGAAACTGGTAAATAGATGGTACATAGATGGTGCATAGCAAATTCTGTTAACACACTGTTATTTTTTATACTACTGTTAGATAACAGAGGACTTAGCTGGGCAATGGTGCATATGGCCGTTAACGCAGCCTAAAGATCGAAGAACAGAGTCGGCTCAGGCGTTCGCACAACAATATAGACTAAAGTCTATTCCAATCAGAGATTCACCGCATGTAAACAATGATCAGCGCGTGATCGCCTCGTGGCTTGCTGAAATCTGCAATTCTATTGGTCAAACGGCCATAAACTGCTAGAGCTGCTCTTTACTGTTTTGATGCAGATGCGTACTCAGATTCAGTGCGAAGTGCATCGTCGTTAAATGTGTTGTTTGAATTGAATCTTTTTAAATAGCGTTACCTTGTAGTTTGAATATTGTGTTTTATTTAAATACTTTCGAAGTATATTAAATAACAGAGTGTTTGCTCCTCGGGCATATCCCGAAAGTTTTTGTGTATTGTTTAAATACTTGTTTGGTATATTAAATAAAATATCCAGGATACTTGAACATGTCTAGCACGGATACAGCTGATGAGTCTAAGAAATGTATTTGTCCTCTCCTAGGCAAAGGTCGAAAAAGTCTCATTTCGTCATAAAAAGCAAGAAAATGATTTTAAACGTTTATAAGCATGAGACTCAAGAAAATCCAACATTACTTAAAGATGAAATTGTAAAGAAAGTGGCAAGTAAAACAGGAGTGTGTGGTTGCAGCGTCTACAAAATTATCAAAGAATATACCTCTAACCATACATTTTCGGCGCCAAAAACCAACCAAAATCGTAAAAAAAATTGTAGATTTGGTGGATGACTTTGATAGAAATGCAATCAGAAGAATAGTGCATCAATATTTTTTAAAAACGAACTCCCTACTATTGATAAAGTACTTAAAGACATCAATGACGCTCTGGACCTGCCAAGTTTTAAATGCACTACATTGTATAGATTATTAAAAACAATAAATTTCAAATATCAAAAACAAGGAAGAAATAGCTTGCTTATAGACAGGAATGAAATAGTGCTATGGAGAAGAGAGTATTTACAAAAATAAAATCCTACAGGATGAAAATACAAAGATTTATTTTGTAGACGAGACTTGGGTAAATGCCGAACATACCAAATCAAAAATATGGGTTGATAATTCTGTCACTTCCTCAAGACGGGCATTTTTTATAGTCGTATTATATTATTTACTTTTCCTACGACCACTTAGGAAAGTGACACATATCACACTATATAGACCTATGGAAAGTGCCCTATATCACACGCGTATGAATAAGAATTTACTTTCCACCCAAGTGAGAATATGCTACTTTCCGCAGTAGCTGTCAGAAAATGTCAAACACATAATTTCTATTTTGATCTATGTAATGTCCATATTAATACTAAAATCGATATGATTGTTAAATTATTGTAAATTAGATCCTAGATATTTATCTTTAACAATTATTTTTAAAATAATTTTAAAATAACTAAGATATATTTGCTTTTTATTCTGGTTAAACACATAAGCGATTAGATCAATCAATTACCGTAAGGCCTGTTAGCTCAGTTGGTTAGAGCATCAACTTTGCAATTTGAGACCGTCCAACGACCGCGATCGAATCCTGTCTGTGCCAGAATTTTTTTTTTATTTTTTTTTTATTTTTTTTTATTTATTTAGAAATTATGAAAATTTAATAAATACGATTATTGTTGATTATTTTTTTAAATACATTTTAATTATTATAATAATCTGGTTTTACATTTTTTGATGAAATTATTTTGTGGTCGTAGGAAAAATATTGTACATCACTTGTGTGAAAAAATGTCACTTTCCACACTCGTAATGTAATATACTATTCGGTATATGTATATTTTACAATTTTGGTATCTATCCGGCTGATTGAATAATTAAAAAAGACACGTATGAAAATGAAACAAACCTTCAAATTATTAATCTATATTGAACGTGACATTGTTAAATACAATCAACCATCACGTAAATTTTGGTTTATATAGAAAGGATCACTTGGGTAAACGCTCAGTCGGGTTCGGACTAAGGTCCAGAACTTTTGCCCCTTGGACGAAAGTTCCCGTTTTGTATTGTAAAGTAAAGTGTAGAGTATAATTTTGTGTACGATGTGAATTATGGGTAAATATTTTAACTTAATTTTAAAGTGTTTTTGTTTAATATTAATTGATTGATTGATTTACATATAAATGCCAATTTTACATTTTCGTCCCGAATTATATTTATCTTATGCATATCTTTATTACTATTAGTTATAGTGCTTTATTCCCTAAATGGAATTGTATTCATTTTTTTCTTAAGACTATTTGTCAAGTTTTATATTTATTGTTAATATACATTTGTTAATGTTTTAATACTTATTATTAATCTCTCCTCCCTTTCCAAACCAGCAAAATACTCCGAGCATTTGAGAAGCCTCGGCGTTTCTATTCCCTTAGGACTAAAAGGGTCTAAAACTAGTTGCCAAGAACCACTCGACTATGCTATTAAGGGATGTTTTTTTTGTATTTTATTATTTTTTCTTTATTATTTGCCACTGGCGAATGGATGTTCCTTCAGGACTCCAGGACCATAGGGCGTTCTAAAAGTATACAATTTGATGAAACATTACTTAAAGTGCAACTTTTAGCGATAGTTAAGGAGCACAGAAAAAAATATGATAAATATATCATCGATGAATTGGCTAAAGCTCAAAATAAAATTCTTTTAAGGCTACCACCATATCACTGCGAGCTTAATCCCATTGAGTTAATTTGGGCTGACATAAAAAATTTTGTTGCGGAGCATAATAGTACATTTAAATTTGCTGACATGAAAAACATCTTTCCTAATGCGATAGCTACCATCACGTTAGAAAAGTAGAAGAAACGCATTGATCATGTGCAGAAAAAAGTGGAGCAAAAAATGTGGAAATTAGACAATATTATGAGGCAACAAATGGCAACAGTAAATACAATAATCTTCACTCAATATAAATATTTATTTTTTTTTTACGTCGACGATTGAAAATGCTATTCCAACCTGTTCTAACTTTTTTAAATATTTGTCTAAAATAAAAAAATGTATATGATGGCTTCATAAATACCGCTCTAAGTGTCACCTTGTATATTTTTAATATATTTTCTTCCAATTTTCGTTAGTATGAAGGTATTGAAAATGTATATCTCTAAAATTCTTAATTTAAATACATTAAAACTACATTGCAATAAAATGTTATCCTCATTGCGGCCCTGGTCAAAAATTACATTCGCGTGTTTTTGTGTACATTTACTGAATCTCGGATTGGAATAGACTTTATACTGCTAGTTCATATGCTACAGATGCATTCGTATTAGTTTTTAAACAAACCTTCTAAATACTTACTGTAAAATATGGTTATGGTACCTCACCCAATGCCCGATGCCATCAGCTCTATATCTAATATCTTTCGCTGCGATAATCTTCCTAAAGTGCTTCTTCAACGATTCTACATGCAGCGCCAGCACCTCAGTACATTGGTACGTCAAGAAACACATTATAGCACCCGGTTTTACGGCTAGTATGACCAAAACTAGTTGTACGGCAAATATTAGATGACGCACCAGTTTATTTTGAATGTCAAATGGTAGCCATAAAGGCACGAAAGTATCGCAGAGAAAGTGTAGATTGTATTCTTTGTTCATTTTATTGCATTTCGCTGCATCCCTTGTGGAGATCCCGGCATAGACCAAGCTACCAAGGACGTAGTAGTATCCTGAAAATATAGTAGACGAAGACCAAAAAATAATGTTGGAGATACGGAATATACCTTAAATTTATCCTGTCGTTGTCCTTATATTTTTTTCTGTAATGTATTAGTGAAATAAATAGTTATCTAAATAATTCTACATGCATTGAACAAACAAAACAATATTTAGACAAAAGTATAAAGAAATTATAAAAATAATATTAGAAAACATAAAACTCAATAAATTTTTATATACCAAACCACTTTCCCCAGAAATTTCCTCTTGCAAGGACTTCGTCGATTTGATCTGGTTTTCCGTATACTGAAAAATCCAAAATATCTTCCAAAAACTTTTTCCATTCTCTATGGAGAGCCGTGCACATTACTAGTAACAGAATTATTCCGACACCAGCACAACTTACCAAGACGTCTTCACTGGCGTCAAGTCCTTCGATATTTACTACAAGAACAATAAAATATAAACGCATGGAGAAAAAGAAAAACAGAGGGTTGCTAATCAGTGGCGACTCGTGGTAAAAATTTTAGGGTGTTCTGCAATTTTTGCAAAAATAGCTTACCTTTCAGGGGGGTTGTCTCCTTAGTCAAAGTCCCATCGATTTTATCGTGCTTGCTGAATGATGGATTACTGGAACGATTGCCATACAAAAAAAAAGAAACACCAAGCACTATTTTACTGTACTCTATTTTCTTCAAGAAAAATACAAAATGTTTAAGAAAATGGTGAACAATTTAAACCGTCTATTATTAATAAATTAAGTCTATCCTACGTTCTTTTTGGTTCGCAAATTTTGTAATAACTTTTTCTTTAAAATTGTCTATTTCGGAAGTAAACTTTTTTTCAATAGATATCATGGAAAGAGCTGTTAAACGATCTTCGGTCATTGAATTTCTAAGAAACGTTTTGATTCGATTTAGTGTTGAGAAACATCGTTCGGCCTCTGATGTCGTCATAGGAGTTGTTACCACAATTTCTAATAATTTTCTAGTCTCCTTTAACGTATCTCCTAGATTGTTTGACATTAAAAATTTTAGTAGAGATAGTGCGCCATTCAATGTCCTGCAATCATTTTTTGAATAAATAACAGACAGTTCAGTTCGCAATCGTTCTTTGTCAAGCGTGGGATAAAAAGAGCATGCGGTAGTGAGTTTATCTTTGGGAAATTTACCACAATACTCTCCAAATCATTCCGAAAAAAAAGTGAGGCAACTACTAGATGCTCTTTAAACTCAAATCGACCTTTTGCACAATTTAGGATAACGTCACACACCTCTAAAGCAGAAATCCGATGATCAAATCTGCTGTTACTTGGGCGCTTGCGTTTATTTTCTGGTGGCTGGTCGCTTATTATAAGTTTGTTTCCAATTAGATGTTACGATTAGTTTGCAATTAGTACTTGAACTGACCTAAGCGCATGTCATACATGAACTACGTTACAAATTAGTAAAAAGTTTTGTTCTATTGGGAACGCTTATAATGGAAATTGTCATGAATGACATTAGAGATTAGGTAAATTGTCCGCTGGATATAGCCCCCCTAAAAAAAGAAGGCCTACCTAAATAGTTTTCGTTTTTTTTTGGGCTCTCTATACATTACAAAAAACTCGTCTTCTTCGTAATCACTCGAATCACTACTCGACGGAATACTGTCTTCGTCGCTCATTTTTATAAAAATACCAACAATAACAATAATAATTATCTCTACAGGAGTATTATTAGTCGCCAAATTATCAATAAAAAGTTGGGTTAAGTTTACCGAATGTAGATGGAGATCGTTTTGAGCATGCGTTAACTTTTCGTACATGCTTTTTAGCAAGGACTGTTTTGATCATCCGCAGACTAATTAATGTACTAGTTTGTGTTTATTGAGAACAGCCAACCCATCGTACATGTACTATTCTACAAGTGATTGGGAACACTTTTATGCTATTGCGAAGTTGCAAACTATTCTCGTACAATCCAAACTGCGATTGGGAACAAACCTTATATCTAATGCTTCAGTAATGATGCTATCAATATTATTTCGAACTTGAGTGATACTGCGTTTAAAATTATCGATAGCGTCTTTTACTAGAGTGGGTTCAATTTTTCTTTGCTATAGTTTATTGAATAGAATGTCTACGTGGGGCATCACATGATGAAAAAAAGGCAGCCAAAAATTGAGGATCGGATCATTTAATGTACGGCGAATAGAGGCGGCTGCATTACAGACTGTGTTGTTGGTGAATTGTTCTTCTATTTCATGCATACACTCAATGAGAGACGCTCTATTTTTGTATACAACATTAATGGTCATTATATTAAAAGTCTAACGGGTTGTAGCGCCATGAGGGATCCTTCTCTTCACAATCTTGTTAAAGACTTCTACTCACTGGGGTGAATTATTAAAAAAGCCCGGAATGTTTTGTAAATTTCCAAAAAATACACGTACTTGAGAATTTGCAGAAGCAGCGTTAGACATAATTAAATTTAACTGATGGGCATAGCAATGTACATAGTGCGCAAAAGGATATTTTTTTTTTAAATAATGCTTCAACTCCTGCGTGTTGGCCCCTCATCACCGCGGCTCCATCATAACTTTGTGCAATTAGTTTGTTAAGTGAATTTTGAATTAAAGGATCTATAACAATTAAAATTGTTTTACTAAGTGTTTCTGCATCACATTTTTCAGGAATTAAGTAGTTCCAAAAACGTTCAATTGACTCACCATTGCGAACATATCTAAATATAACTACCAGTTGAGTTTTTGCAGCAACATTCTTTGTTTCGTCCTTCATGATCGCTAAAAATGGAGAATTATTAATTTTCTCAATTATTTGTTCATGACAGACCTCGAGCATACACTGTAACAGATCGTTCTGTATTTCTTTAGATGTGCCTTTAAATACCGAATAATTTTTTAGGTGGTCACCTAGAGTTGCATCTAATTCAGCCGAGAAATTTATAAGTTCACGAAATATTCCCAGATTTTCGGAAGAATCGCTCTCATCATGTCCCCGAAGAGCCAGTTCAAAAGCTCTACAAAACTTAATGCAATTAATAATTTTGGATAAAACATACCTATTCTTTGACACATAATCATTATTTAACCAATAAGCAGAATCTAATTGAGCTATAATATTAGTTGTCCCTAGCAACGCAAATTCCATGCAATTATGAAGATGGCTTTTAGAGTTTTTATATTTTTTTATCTTTAAGTATTCAAGATAGGTGACCCCTATTTCCGTCCAAGCTTTATCGCCACCAAAAAGTAAACAGGGAAAACAGTACAGAGCATTTGTTGCATCCACAGATGCATTCGTTTTTTGAATAAATATCTCTATTAAATTTTCGTGTGTAACTTTTTCCTCTACTTACACCAGTTTTTTCTATAATTAAATCTAGTAATTGCCTACCTTTTGCTTTTCATTCCATCTTTTCTTCATATGTATATTTAATTTTTTTTTACGTTAATTAAATTGAAGACTACTTCCATAGTACACAGATAATTGTCAGCAATACACAAAAACACAATACACGCACCCTTAAAATTATTGTTTTTAACTTTAACTCGCCGTAAACTTAAAAGTCGTGAGAAAATTCGAAACAAATCGACACCGTATGTATTATGCACAGCGCTGGACTATTTGCAGCCAACTTTCCACTTAAATCACTGCATCACCGGTTTGTTTTAACCGTGGGCGTGGGGGTAGCGGAGTGCCGCGCGGATGTTTGAAAGCGCACAGAGCTTCATCATGTGGCCCAGATAAATAAAAGTTCAGCGACCGCCTGTACAAGCGTGTGTGTTAGTAGGTAGGTAGTTTATTTCACTGGTCGACTTTACGCAAACAATAAAAAACAACAATGATCTAAAATATAACAAACTACTTATTGATATTTATTATTCGCGAATTTAATATCCGGCTTTATCTGACATTTATTTATATTGGTGACAGTTGTTTCCCCGTAATCACAGTAACAATATATTTACCTACTTGATTATTCTAAGAAAACGCGCGCTTGGTAATTTGTCGTTAAATGTAATATTTTAGGTATGTTCAGAACAAAACAGAGATTTATTAACTTTGATCGAAATATGATGGTTGTAAATAAAATAGTATACAAACCTCGGTAGGAAGTTTCATTCCTGTCTCGAGATCATAGCTTCGCGTCTCGGTGATCTAACTAATTTCACGACAGGAATGAAACTCTTCCCACCTCGGTGTGTAATATACTATAGCATTTTTTTCCCACACACACACGCGCACAAAAATTAGGAATTAGCTAGCTAGGTTACTTTTGTAATCAGGGCAGACCACCCTGAAAAGGAGGATAACTCCTATAGCAGGGAAATAGGAAAACAAAATGTCCTAGAAAATGTAAAACACTTAAGATTTCCACTAATAAATCAAAAAAAAAAAAAAAAAAAAAAAAAAAGCATTTTTTTTGGGAGCTCTGCAGCACTTATCCACCAGCCGCCACTGTTAGTTTAAAACTAAATATTGAGTGATCCATAAAAAATGTATATAAAGTAGTTTTTGGAAAAACTCACATTGTGATGGTTGATACCGCCGTTAGACAACACGGTATGTAGTTAGGTGTATTTTGTGTTGCAGGCTTCATGGAAACTATTTTCTATTTGTCGAGCACTATATGAACACAGTATTATTTGTCAATAGTAATTGTCGATGGTGTCAATGGGGGTTGTCAATAACTCTGGTAGATAAAAAGCGTTGGAGGCCGTTTTGGGCTATCAGAAGTTAAATTTACTGTAAAATTGTATTATATGCCAGCCGTAAAGAGATCGTACAGTAACTTATCTATTTATGGGCTACAAATATTAATTTAAACAAGTAATATCCCAAATCATAATTCTACAAAATTTTAACAGCTATTGGGGTCTATTTTGTAACAATTCCATTATGTTTAACGGTCTTTAAAAATATTTTCTTCTTTACTTCTGTCATTATTTAAACGGATCTCTAAAATTCATTCGAGGACTATCTTAAAGAAATTAACGAATACGAAAATATTTTTAAAGGCCGCCAATATTTTTAAAGGCCGTTAAATATAAAGGAATTGTTACAGAATAGACCCCATTCAAAATTTATTAAACTATTTACGCAAAATTGTTATTAGTTATTATAAAATAATTTTCTACGCCAATGTGTAGCGATCACTGGGATCAGTGGGAGAACTGGCAAAAGACTTTCCAACTTCTGTTCCTCCTATACGTCGTTATAGGTTAAGAATTAGTTTAAAATTAAGTATTTGGTAATCCTAGTTCAAGTATTTTCAGAAGAGGGGTATTCGTGGTAAATTATTCTGGCGCCCCTTTCAATAACTTTTAATTGTCGGACCACCTCCGATTAAAGCTATCTGCGGTTAATATCCCAAATGTCGTTAGGACAATTATTATTTTGGACCGCCTTGTAACTGCTATAACGTATGTCGAAGAGTACAATTCTTATTTTTTTTTATGTCAGTTTGGTTTTAATACGAAGCTATGCGTATGTTAGTTCTAATACTACTAATTTGATTAAAATTTTAAATTTATTTCAAAATGGGGACGAAACAAAAATAAAAATGCTATTATTTATCGATTCTACGGAAAAGTAACTCATTTTAATTATTTAATCTCAATAATTAAAAAATATACTGACAATTACTTTGACAGAATTGTCACTTATTTAAAATTTTAAAAATAATAGTAGTTGGGTGACTAAAATACAGGGTTGCCAATCTGTGAGTAACTCCTCACATTTGTGAGTAATTTAGTAGTCTGTGAGTAATTTTGTGAGTAAAGGGCAATTGTGAGTAATATGTGAGTAATCGGGAAGTGAGCGTGGGTATATGCATGGTAGTTAGGCAAAATCCTGATCGCATAATTTATTAAAACCGTGTTCTTTTAAAAAAATCTAATATAAGCCTAATTTTACCCCCTAGCACTTTTAGCAGTCATAACAATTTTGTAGTTTTAAAATTGCAGCGTCCTCTATTGCTTGGTCAATGTAATAGAGTAAAAGGGATTTTGATGTTTTACAACCCCTAGGTGTCTTGTCGATAGTGATAGTCCCATTGGGACTGTCCCAATCGTCGATTAATATCTTTTTTTGTTCATTTTTATTAGTAGATTTTTTTTAAGTATTAGAATTAATGATTTATTATGGTTTCGCCCATTATTAAAGAATATACTCTAATTCTCCATCCTTTTTTGTTTAGCTGATTACAAAGATGTTTTATATATTATATTCATAACTATTGGGACATAGGCTAAGGGCAGGTTATTTGTACCAAAATATGGCGATAGGGCCAAATCTTCCTTAATACAATATTGCTGTGGAATAAGATACAGGACGTTAAATAATAATAATAATAGTAATAAAAATAGACTATAATCTAACAGCAAATTATTTGACACTGCAAAGCAAACTTTTCATAAATGAAATATTTTGTGAGTTCAATTGCGTTTTTCTCGAAAACGGGTAAAATTACTAATCAAATATACTAAAAAGATTCGTAAAAAAAGCTACCACTTAATTTCATCACCAGGAATCATTCACGTGGCACCTTCTGTAACAAAATGTGAAATAATATATAAAATATTATTCCTTGTCGAAAAATGTGCCTTTGTACCAATTTTGATAACAATTCATAAATATAAAGTGACATCAGAAAAAACGAAAAAACAGAATTAAAATTTAACACCCTGTATCTTATTCCACAGCAATATTTTATTAAGGTATATTTGGTCCTATCGCCATATTTTTGCAAAGTAGTAAAATAAATTCAAACAAAAGTGCAACAGTACAAAATATACAATTTATATAAAAAAACTATATATTTTGAAATTGTGAGTAATTGTGAGTAATCCTGAAAAGTTTTTGAGAGTAAATCGGTAAAGACCGGTTGGCAACCCTGCTAAAATATGAACTGTGATTGGTGGATTTCATTTTTTTGCAGTGTTCTCACTACCTAGAATGGTTATGAAATATATTTGTTCAGTTGAATGCAATAGCATACTTTTTCGTTTTGTAATTTGTGCGTAGATAAGCTAATATCCAGGTGGGTGTAGAAAAAATATTTTTTATCAATGACAACTAATACAAAAAATCATTTTAAACGAAAACAAGTAATTTTATTGATATTGATCAAGTTTATCATTTTTTTTTAGTTTAATTTTTAAGTTGTCCAAAAATATTATTGTTGTGTCACATAGGGTGTAAAAAATATTTGCATTATTGTGTTAAAGTTAGTCCATCCCTGGTAAACTAAATAAGCCAAATGTGTTTAAAATTGTCCATTTTACGGAGACTTGCCTAATACCATCGAATTTAAAAATTATTTAAAAAAATAGATTTTCAGGGGTGTCTATGATGGATAATTATATAGTCTGTCTGTATACGGATGGACGTAACTATACTTATACGATTCACGTTGAGAAACTTCTATTTTATTGTACAAGGTGCGTAATAAAAAAATTGTGGATTTGAAAAATTTTTAATACGATTTTTTTCAAGTAGAAAGCGCTCTTAAAACATTTTATTTAAAAATTTTGAATATTGCAAAATTTACAATTATTATTATTTTTTGCGCACCCTGTACAACTTTAGGTTAGGTAAATTAGTTAAGTTTACTATATTTTCACGCAGTTACACATTCAAACAAAAGTTTTCGTTAAAAAAAAATTCAATGAAAATTACTTTCAAACGAAAATTTTCAAAGAAAATTTCTTCGACAAAAAAAATTTGAAAGTTTTTCTATTAAAAATTCCGCGACCTGGTGATAGTGGAAAAAAAATTGTCAAATAACTAAATAACAGCAGACTTAAAATCGTCCATTTTTAATAACGTGTCTTACCTTTTAACGCTTTCACGAAATGCAAAAAAGTCCCAAGAACAAAAAACACAAAAGTGAAGACCTTGATGATAGTAGAGACTATGTAAAATTTGGTCATATTATATTCATCACTTTTTTTTGGGAAAACATAACAGAAGGTCAGATTGTTTATTACTATACTAAAGGGTATATTTTTTTCGACTTTCATCTCAAATCAAGAAAAGAAAGTTAATGAAAAACTTGCTATCTGGAAACAGAATGTGAATGTTTTCGCGATAAGCCAACTTTTAAATATTTGTTATTTGATTTTAAACCACTGGATAACAAAGGGATCTAAATAAAAAATTTGTTTTTAAAGCAAATTGGTGAATATTTAATTTGTTTTGCATAATAAAAAATGCTCAAGTAGATAATACGTCAATTGTAATGTTGAATTCTTTATAGTGTTCATAAATGAAAAATATTGAATATTAAAGAGGTTTTTTTTCAAGATGGTACAGGATGCACGCCTTCTTTGGTCCAAAACAGGTACTCAAATTGACGTTTAAGTAATAAGTAATTCGTTCAAGTATGGTGGTGTAAAAAGAGACTTTGGTTTGTAGGGTTTATTTTATACTAGGAAAAAAATTGTGTTTTATATGATTTTAAATATAAAAGATGAGTTGAGGTTACGTTTCACTCGTTAATATTATTTCTTACCAAAGAACATGGGCGTCGTTTTAGGAGAAAAAAGGAAAATAAAATATGAATATTAAAATAAATAAAATTATTATATTTAGTGTTCTAAAAGACGAATTAGAAGAAACTTATAGTTAGAGGCACTGTAATTGACTGAAATGTTGAACGAATATATTACATTTGTTCAAGGCACTTTTTAGAGGACTGCTTTGCTGCAACAAATATATCATAAGTTTGTGCATTTTTAAATAATATTGTCACGACCCCCTTTTCTATGGGTCGAAAGAATTATTTAATGTTATTAATTCGTGCTACCTTTCTTTATGAAATAAAAGTCGAGTTGAAATATAACAATTTTATTAATCAATAAATAATTAATATTCAAAAATGTATAACAGATAATAATAATAATACAATATAAAAGGCCTTACCAAAACATCCCCGTTAGTGGCACGTCACGACGCTTACTCCAAAAACTAAAAGGTATCTATTACTTTAGATACCTCTCAGTGCAGTAAAAGGAGAACTGTCTTCGTAACAGTAATCAGTGTCGAATTTATACCTATTAACTATTTTCTGAATTTGCTATTTCTTTAATTCGACACAATTAATGCAGGTCTAGTTAGAGCGCCTTCCGATGAAATGGAATATAGGAACAAGTACCATGCAGAATGTATAGCCAACATAAAGCATACCGTAAACCAGCAAAACCTTAAGAGTAAGAGTTGTGAGATCACAGGAACATTATCAGCACCCCTTCGATTAGGGGAAGTGCCCTGTCAAGAGGACACACAGGAAAATAATGACGAAAACAAAGTCATTGTATTTTCTAAGTACGAGGAACAGGACCTACTAAACTGTAATTATATCACGATCCCAGAAAACCCCAAGAAAGTGTTCATAACTAAAGACTGCATTCTGGATCCTGGAATCGAAACGACCATACCTGTAGATATTCTGAATTTTTTGGCAAATGGCGCTGAGTCTTACTATTTTACCGAAAATATCAAAAACATTTCCAGAAAATCTCTGGTCGTTATGTCAAATATTGACGAAATAACGAAAGAAAAAGAAATGGTAATATTTAATAAAAATCACCAGAAAATTAAGTTGTTTAAAAATAGCACCATAGGTTTCCTTAATGAAATCCGAAAGGACCAGGAAAACTGGACATTCGTCGTATCCGAAGAAGAAGAAAAAGTAACAATAAAAGACTTTGATATAATGCACATCAAAGATAAAAAATTTGAAAAAGATCTAGGAGAGCTGATAGAAAACTACTCTGATGTCTTCTCTAAATCAATGTTGACGATGGGGTTGACCACCTCACCGAGGTAGAAAATACTGCTCCTCTAAAAAGTCGAGCATACCGAGTATCACAAAAGGAAAGAGACATAATAGACCAACAGATCCAAGAGATGTTGGATCACGATGTTATCCGTCCCAGTCACTCCCCATGGTCAAGCCCAGTGGTGTTAGTTAAGAAGAAAGATGGTCAAACGAGGTTTTGTGTGGACTACCGAAGACTAAACGATGTCACAAAAAAGTCTAACTATCCTATTCCTCAAATTGATGACATTTTAACATACTTGAACGGTGCGAAATACTTCACCACGTTGGACATGTTTAGTGGATACTGGCAAGTACCCATGGATGAAAACTCAAAACAATACACAGCGTTTGTGGCTCAAGGGCATGGCCAATATGAATGTAATGTTCTTCCATTTGGGCTCACCAACGCGCCTGCGACATTCCAGCACTTGGCTGATCAAGTCTTCTGGGGTATGAAATGGAAGGAAATCTTGATCTATCTCGACGACATTATCGTGTTTTCATCAACCAAAGAAGAGCATTTGAAAAAACTCTCGAAGGTCTTCGAACGCCTGAGAGAGGCCAATCTCACATTAAAACCAAGTAAATGTGTATTTGCCCAAACCAACGTGAATATTCTAGGATATACAGTTACTGAAGAAGGACTAGGCATAGACTCTAGCAAGCTGATAGCTATTGAAAAATTTCCCAACCCCACAACTGTAAAAAGTATTCAGAGTTTTTTGGGATTATGTAATTATTACAGGAAGTTTATAAAAAACTTTTCTCTCATAGCAAGACCTCTTCATCTCGCAACAAAGAAGGACACCGGATTCCTTTAGGGAGAAAGTCAACAAAAAGCCTTTAATACTCTCAAAGAAAAATTGCTAACGGCCCCCGTTCTGCACCATTACAACCCAGAGAAGGAATGTGAACTAAGGGTCGATGCATGTAACATTGGAATTGGAGCGATTCTTCTACAAGAGGGCCGGATGAAGAGATGCACCCTATTTCTTATATAAGCAGGAGTCTCTCGAAAGCTGAGAAGAATTATAGCATTACAGAGCTGGAAGCACTAGCAGTCATATGGGCGCTAGGATACCTCAGACATCTAGTGTATACCAAAAATGTAACAATAATTACGGACCATCATGCATTGTGCTGGTTACGTACTATAAAAGATCCTGTAGGAAGACTTGCAAGGTGGAGTCTCAAATTGTCTGAATTCCAGTACGTCATAAACCATAAAAGCGGTAGCTTAAACAAGGACGCTGATTGTCTCTCACGCTGCCCTGTTATGAAACCAACCATGAAAGACGTGGAAAGCATAGACGAAATCGCCACATTTCTCTTGCAAACCGAGGATATGGCAAAGGAGCAACAGAAGGATCCCGAAATAACAAATATTCATAAAGCGATACTGGACCTAAACTCTGAAACCATAGGCTTAGGCAGAAGAGCAAAAAATTACAGACTTATAGGGGATGTACTCTATAAAGTAAACGGCAAACCTGAGGGGACGGATAACCTTCTAGTAATACCCAATCACTTGATTGGAGAAATATTATTTTCTCATCACAGTGAACCTATAGCAGGTCACCTAGGAATAGCAAAAACTCTGGACAAAATTAGATCTAGGTATTACTGGCCACATTTACAAAAAGACGTAGAGAAATTCGTAAAAGGCTGTGTGGACTGCCCGGCGCCTCCACCATATGTCACGACCCCCTTTTCTATGGGTCGAAAGAATTATTTAATGTTATTAATTCGTGCTACCTTTCTTTATGAAATAAAAGTCGAGTTGAAATATAACAATTTTATTAATCAATAAATAATTAATATTCAAAAATGTATAACAGATAATAATAATAATACAATATAAAAGGCCTTACCAAAACATCCCCGTTAGTGGCACGTCACGACGCTTACTCCAAAAACTAAAAGGTATCTATTACTTTAGATACCTCTCAGTGCAGTAAAAGGAGAACTGTCCTCGTAACAGTAATCAGTGTCGAATTTATACCTATTAACTATTTGCTGAATTTGCTATTTCTTTAATTCGACACAATTAATGCAGGTCGGTAATAGTTCAACGTCTATGTTTTTGTTATGAAATGTATACGATATTATTTACTTAAGGATATATTTACATTTAAGAGATTATTAAGATTTTCAATTAGAGATAATTATTTTATTCTAGGATTTATTTAAAAGTATAATAATTTATTTTAATGAATTTTAATGATGATTTTTTAATATTTTACTGGACGTGACAATATCGAGTACTTTTAAAAATTGTATCTTTACTTTTTAGGAACTTTGTATTACACAAATAAAGCAGGAAAAGGAAAGTAGTGGTGAACCTATGTCATCTAAAAAACAAACAAGGTATTATGTTTAATAAATTTGGCGAACCAATAATGTTTGAATGTTTTTAGTATAGTTAGTAATTTCTTCAGATACTAAATTATTGTATTATAGGCCAAGTACCTACTTCTTTAAACTTGCCAACAAATAAAAGAAGTTATAGTTTGAACAAAAGTACCTCATACACTTCAATATTAAGTTCAAGGTATGACTCTTAAACTCTCATCAACAAAATTTGAGTCACCATTAATTAAGAATTAAATCAAACATTGAATTTGATCTAAGCTGATACATTAAATTGTATATATTGTATATTAAATTAGATATTTTGGTAACTTTACATTGAATTCTCTAGAAAATCGGTCATTACGAAGGCTTTTTTGTTGCCGACAGTCCTACTTCAAACTTACGAAACAGAAATAAAACATTACAGATTACAGACACAATTAAGATGAGTGAAAAAGTATGTGCAATATCAAAAAATTAGTGCAGAACTACCGATTTGAAAAAAAAAATATGTTATTAGTTTTTGGTCCAAAATATAAACTATCATCAGTAATATAAGTATATTTGAATATTTAGTTACCAAATTTAAATAAAGAAAAAAGAAACTAGATAATTTATATTTTAAACAATGTTATTAGGAAAGTAAATAAAATCCTTATATATTTTTTTAATATGCTGAAATAATTCTACTTATGCTAAATAGGTAAATATACCGGGTGTTCAAATTAAAGTATTACAGCTGAATACCGCCTTTTATAAAAAAAATGTTTCAGACGAAAGTTTTATAGTTTTGTGGGGAAATTTTTTTGGCTAAAATCGTTTTTTATAGCAATCCATATTATGGCAAAATTTTCAAGGAGCTGTTACTCAAAAAGTAAAAGTCTAATAAAAAAAATATTTCCATCAAATGTTTCTTATTTTTTTTAATGTAAAAAAATGGGATTCCCATTTAAAAAAACAAAGTCCACCTCGATATGACCATGGCTATAAAAAAAAAAATTAGCCAAAATGTTTCCCCCAAAAAACTATAAAACTTTTGTCTGAAACTTTTTTACTAAAATGCATATTTTCGGCGGTATTTAACTGTAACACTTTAATTTGAACACCCGGTATATTGGTTTGTTTTATTCTTATTAGGTATATTTTTTCATGTTTAAATTAAATGCTTTACGTATTTCTTCATTTCTACTATTGTATAGGTTTTCAATAGGTATAGATATTTTATAGAAAAAATAATTTTTGTGGAAAAGGACATTCAAAAAATAAGTATTAATTTTATGTTTTGTGGTTATGTTTAAGAAGAGTATTAGGCATTCCAAACAAATGAATTGCCAGTGGGAAGGTTTGGTATATCTAAGGGTTGCGGCTTACGATGTATTCTATCTACTATACGTAAACTCATGAACAATGGATTACATTTAAATATTCGTACTGGCTAGCCGACCGCCGGTGCCGGCGGTAGTTGAATTTAATAAAGCACAAGTCGTCTTCCGGCGGCATGGTCTTCTCACATATAAGAAAGCCGCCGAAAATCTAAACTGATTTGCTGATGAGGGCGGCAGGCTATCAGAGTATTGATAAGGCCGCCGGACTAGACATGGGTAACGCACTAAAATTCTTTGCGTTGATACACTAACTCCGGCGCACTCTATTGCGCCAACTCATTGCGTTAACGCAATTGCGTTATTGCGTCACACCACTGCCTGCGCCGAATGAAGTCGATGCACCTCTGTGTATCGCATGATACCGGTGTTATACAGCGCGGGCTGTCTTTTGTTCAAGGCAATAACGCAATTGTGAATTTAACTTAAATTTTTTTTATTATATGTTTAAAAATAAACGAAAATATAACAGTGTAATGCACTCATTTTTTTATTTCATTGTGTTCGGATTTTACAAAAAATACAAAAATTCCAATTTATATAAAAAGGATATAAATTTTGTATACTAGTAGCCAATCAAATTGAAAAGAACTAAAAATTGACAGTGTACAAGATTAAAATTCATAAAATTCGACCTACAATCCTACAAATGATGTGACGTGTTGCAAAGAACATAATTACTTGAAAGATTTTGGGTAATCTGCATTACGAGTTGCATCAATTACGTAAATTAAAATTCTGAACTCGTCACGGAAAACGGAATCAGTGCCTGGCGCATGGCGCACCAACAACTCGCGATCCTTTCGACTCAGTATCGAAAATTGCGTTGCGCTGATACAGTAACAACTGGTGTATCAACGCTCGTAACGCATACAACTGCGTTAACGCAATATCGCAACGCAGCGCTGCGTTACCCATGTCTACGCCGGACGACGGTCTACTGTATTTGAAACATTAAATGCCGCCAGAAAATACTCGCGTATCGGGGACAACACTAATTAGTTGTAATTGCTTTGGTGGGAGGTGTTTGTGTGAATGCGTCTTGTTTGTTTTCATTTACGCCGTGACTAGCAGTAGTATTTTATAAACCTTAGAAGCAAATTTCACATACATGAACAAATAATAATAATGCCGTGACAACAAGAAGAGGAATTAAGGACTTCTCGTAGAATGGCGGCTTCGCCGCCACCATTAAATTTCAATACATACCTGGCTACGCCGACCGGCATAAACACCAACGGCCTGGACACAGGTCATCTACTCTGTCAAAAGGAGACCGATGTACAAATAAAACGCGTACGACATATTATGATCATTTGCCACAAAAATGTAGACGATTTTACAAGTATTTTTTCTTACCACCGGCATTCAATGTTTTAAATACATTAGACCGTCGTCCGACGGCATTTTTCAATCCACTGATAGCATGCCGCCCTGATCAACAAATCAGTTTAGATTTGCGGCGGCTTTCCTGTATGAAGAAGACCATGCCGCCGGAAGACGGTTTTCTTTTCAACAAATGCAAGCACCGCTGGCGGTCGGTTAGCCAGTATGTTAAATATTTTTTGTCAAACACAATAAAAATAATATTTAAAAAACCCGCTTATACATTTCTTCATAATTTGGCAGGCTGGGCGACTACTATTTCGAATAAAAATAGCGTCCAAGATGCAAGACGATATCGCTACCCCTTAGATATACAATAACTTTCCACTGGCACCTATCATTGGAATTACTAATTAATAAAAAATTATAACTTTGCGATATTTTACATAATTAATAAATTCATTTTAACAGACTTCAAAAAAGAAGGAGGTTCTCAATTTGTCGAAACATATTTTTATGTATGTTCAGCGATAATTCTTTACTAAGTTATCCGATTTCTATGATTCTTTTTTTGTTAAAAAAGAGGTGGTTCCATTTCCATATGAATTTTATCAAGATCTAATAATAAGGTCCATAAGAAAATCATCAAATTCTCCATTTTTGAAGTATTTTCAGCGATAATTCTTTACCACGTTATCCGATTTCTATGATTATTTTTTTGATAAAAAAGGGATACCTCAGGGCTAGTTTCATATACATTTGGTCAATATTTGATGATCTATGAGAAAATAAAAAATCTCAATTTTTAAGGGCATCTGCACGATTTTAACTTGTTAATATAAACAACCATATAAGATTGTCCTTCTTTCTTCTACACTCTATCATTTTGAGTCTAAATTTTGTTGCAACACGAATTCTAGACTGCGCAGAATCCCGTACATATTGCCAACTAATAAAAAAGATACAAAGGTTACTTTACGCACTAACGTGTAAAAAAAGTTTGAAATAAAATGTCATTTGTCATGTCAAAATTGTGTCTTTTTGACGCACTAGTGCGTAAAAAGTTTTACTATACGCACTTATGAATAAAGTAAAACTTTATATACTCCGTAGTGCGCATAATGTATGTACTTTAACGCACAGTAGCAGAAAAATAAATTAATACGACACCTAACAGATCTTTAAATTTAAAAAATATTTATTTTAATTTTAAATTTTAAAGTAGCTTAATTTCATCAGAAAGATTTAAGGAATTTAAGGAATTTTGAAGCTCACAAAAATGTTATACATGCCCATATTTTTTTCCATAAATGAATTAACAGTTTAAAAAATATATTATCCAATATGACGGTTACTTTTCGTTCCAATATTTCAATTTACAACGAAGATAAAAGCGGATGGAATTACTAAACGGTTTGCTAATAATAAAAATGCTTAGATACGCCACTGGTGTACTGTAAGTGGGTCTTAATAGGAATTTTGACGCTTACAATGATTTTATAAAGATCATACATTCCAATATTTTTTTCCATAAACGAATTAATAGTAACATGTTTAGAAAAAATATTATCCAATATGGCGGCCATTTTGATAACTGACAGTAATATTTTAATATACTTTTCTTGTACAATATTGTCCCAGTAATTCAAATTTTTAACAAAAAAGAGGTTTCGATTTTAAATTAATAAATAAATTGCGATTTTAAGTTATATCCGGAAAAATCCAAACTAAGCCATGACGTCACAGACCAATTGGATCCAGTATATGAAAGTATCTGTTATAAGCTTTAAATAAAAAAGTTTTCATTCCGATATCTCAATTAACAACGAAGATAAAAGCGGATGAATATATTAAACGGTTTGCTAATATTAAAAATGCTTAGATACGCCACTGGTATACGGTAAATGGGTATCAATGTGAATTTTAAAGATAACAAAGATGTTATAAAGATCATACATTCCGGAAGTAAGCCATGACGTCACAGAATAATTAAATCCATCGTAAGAAAGTATTTGTTCTAGTCTTTTAAACAAGAACAAAGTTATTTCAATAACTCATTGAATAACGAAGATAAGGGGGGGGTGGAACTTTTAAGTGGCCCACCCTGTATACACTAGAAATTTTGCGTAAATCAATATAAAAATATCCTCGTTTTGTTGGTAATTAATTATTTTTTTCATTTGATTGATGAGAGTGTGTTTATACTAATGCTAATCAGTGATCACTATCACTGATCATTATGGCTTCACATAGGTTCATTAAGTAGATCTCTAATCTGTTTTCAGTAAAAAAGATCAAAAGAACGACAGTGTATGTTAAAAATTAATTAGATTTCTTATTAGAATTACTTCATTAAATATTCCTTTCATTTGATGTACTATATAAAACAAAATTCAACAAAAAATTAATTAAACAGCAAAATTTTTTCTTACTGCGACAACGTTGTGTTTGATTTATAAACAATATGAAAAAAAATAGAAAACCATTCAAGACTATCTTAAAAAACCTGACGGTTTTTGTGTTGTATGTACCCTACGTAAAAAAATCTGAAACTAGAAAAAAGATTGTCTGTATAACTTTATATGTGATATTCAGAATTATTGCATTTTTTATTTGTGTTTTACCCAGTCTTATTCATCTTATTGAGTTCAAAAGAGGTAAATGAATAATATAAATATGTTTTTCTTCTAATGACTATTGTAAAGTAAATACGTATTATTTTTGTCATGGCTTTAATTTATTTAGTTGTACAGGATTTGATTAAGGGCTGTTAGCAGCTGTGTTTCAAAAGCGTGTTAACCATATGATAAAAAGGTGACCTTAGAATAAAAAAAAGCGATGTTTGAAATACGATCGCTAACAATCCTTAATCATTCCTTGATCAGTGAAAACATAAAATGTTATTTTTTTAGCAAAAATTGACATAGACACCAGCGAAGATTTTCCATTGTTTATCGGAGGAACTGGCATAGGGATAGTATGCGCTATATTTCCATTTTATTCTAAAAGATGGTCAGTCCTTCTAAACCAAATCACCAAGTTTAATGTTTTTGGAAAACCTCCTGGTACAGAGAAAACCATTAACTTTCACCATACCGTGACTGTTATATTCAGGTTAATACCATTATACCATTTTACCTTTATACTGTATAAAAATAGAGGAAAAAGAAAAAGTTCGTAATTATAAAAGTCATAGGACGCTCTCCCTCAGAGTGTATATAAAGACCAATAGGCTTGTATAAGTAGTCCTAATAGGTCAGTCCAATGCATTTATTTGTTTGATACCAAAAGGAGACCACCAGCAGGTGGCCAGTCTAATTGAGTCTCTTTAGGCTAGAGACGGCTGGAGTTTTTGCTAATTTAAAATAGATGGCAGAATAAAGTTAATGAAAGTTGCCATTTTTATTCCACTCTGTATTGTTGAGTTATTGCTCCGCTGACCGTTGACAATAGCAAGAAATTTGTATAAATAGGCATTTTGGTTTAATCCTAGAAGACACAATTTTAAAGATAATACCATAATTTTTTTATGTGCAAAGAGAATAACTGGCACTAGCCCCGGGTTAACATACTTTTTTGAAAAAATGGCTTGTTTCGTCAAAAAAAATTATAAAGTTTATTAATTTTTTTAAAAAAGGGCAACTTTTAATAGAGAATGAACATTATCAAACATGCACTATTCTTTAAACGATCAGGTACTACTAAGTTGTAGTAAATCATTTCCTTAACAAGATCAAAAAATAGTTTTTAAAATTGGACGTAATACAAAGTTATAATTATTAAATCAGCAAAGTAAATTCGGGTATAAAAATGATTGAAAAATATGACTACGAGGACGGTTTGACGGAAGAGTGACTTTTCAGAGGTTGGCAACACTTTGGCTACGGTGATTATATTGGTAGTTTCCGCCATGTTTCTGTCAAATTTTACAAAAGCTGACAGATAGATTAGTTTTAATACTCATATAAAGAAAACTGTTTTCGATGTTGGGTAAATATGGAGAAAAATAGAATTTCGAGTGGTAATTAAACATTATTTTTTACGTGGAAAAACAATTAAATAAACAGAGGAAAAGTTACGTAAATATTATCCTAAAAGTGCTTCGTCCCATTGAATGATTTGTAAGTGGTTCTCTGCTTTTAAAAGTGGCCATATGATCATATGATCACGTCCAAGATCATCATTTACAGTAAGTACTCCAGAATTGGTTAATAAAATACATGTCCTTGTACTTAGCGATCGTCGAATAAAAGTACGTGAAATAGCTAATGAAGTAATTATTTCAACTGAACGGGTATGCAATATTTTGCATGAAATTTTACATATGAAAAAGCTATCTGCAAGGTGGGTGCCGCGTTTGCTTAATGCTGATCAAAAGTTCGGTCGCATTAAAAATTCCATCGAATGTTTGGATATCTTCAACTGTAATCCAAGTGCATTTTCCGTCAATATGTCAGTAGATGAAACTTGGGTATACCATTATACCCCAGGAACAAAAATACAGTCGAAACAATGGACTTCATCGGAGGAACGTCCTCCCAAGAAAGCAAAAACCGTTTTTTTGGCCAGTAAGATCATGGACACAATGTTTTGGGATTCCAAAGGTGTAATCTTTATTAATTATTTAGAAAAAGGAAAAACGATAACTGGCCAATATTATCCTGATTTGCTGACACGTTTTAATGCCGAACTTAAGAAAAAACGACCGCATTTGTTGAAGAAAAGAGTTGTGTTCCATTACGACAACGCGCCTGTCCATTAGTCCTCTATTGTTGCAGAAAAATTAGCTGAACTGCGTTACGACTTATTGCCTCAGCCACCATATTCACCTGATCTGGCTCCATCCGATTACTTTCTGTTCCCAAACTTAAAAAATGGCTTGGTGGAAAGCGATTTCAGACAAATGAAGAGGTGATGGAAGAGAGAAACGCGTATTTTGCGGAACTTCCAAAAAATTATATTTTGGATGGTTTGAAAAAATTGGAAATTCGCTGGGCTAAGTGTGTAGAGTTAAAAGGAGATTATGTTGAAAAATATAATATTTTTTTAAAGTAAAGTAACTTTTTCATTGAAAAGTCACTCTTCCGTCAAACCGCCCTCGTACAATATCCTTCCTCAAGACGTTCCGTGTTCGTACCGAGGGATAGGCGATATTGTCTTACTCGTCTACCTAGTATTGAAAGTTTAGTATTGCTCGATGGTGCAAAGTGGGAATATTTATTACATGAAATAATTTTGTTTTTAGTATAGAATTTTCAATATTTTAGTATATTTAAAAAAGTGTTTGATTAGAAAAAGTTAGGTTAAAGCAATGTATTTATATAATGGGTATATATTTTCTAAAATAATTCATTGTCCCAAGAATATCAACTAAGCTACTAAAATAATAAAATCTATAAATCAGTCTTTTAAATAATGTATTTAACAAATGTTTCACAATATATTAATTTACATGTTTTCTGACTTATCTGTGAAAGAAACGTGGAGAAAATAATTAGTTTTCTTTACAAATTTTTCTTGATTTTGTTGCTGTTTGCTGTTGTAATGATGTGATAATTTTTTGCAGAAAGATATCTTCTTTTTAACTTGAAATAAATAAAGAAAAAAGATGACTTAATTTTTTATTCTATACAAATATATAAAATATATTAAATGATATTATTTAACGTATAATATAATATTTTGCAATTTTTACAATATTTACGACTATTTTTATTCGTATGCTATAAGTTCAAGAGAATGAAATTCAAAATTATTTCGGTCTGTACTGGTTGAAACTCAAAAAGATCTTATATAATTAATATTTAAAAAACTAACTGAGTAAACAGAACCGTTGTGTTTTGATACTCTCCGGCTTTTATTGATCCGGATTTTATATTGCTGCTGTTGAATGAAGTAATCATATTTTATTGTTGTCAACTTTGAGATATATTACATGATACAAGTTCGCGCATGACGCGTAATATGGTGTGGAATATAGATGAATGGCCATGAGCTGACTAAAATTTATTTTCGCGTGCTGTTTTCGATCACCTCAATATGTCCCCGTGTCAATCGGCCTAATATAATATTCTTTTTATAGTATCATGGATATATATTACAAATTTTCTCTTTTTCACTTCAACGATCTTATAAACAGACTGGAATGAGGTATGCGAATTTTTCTCAGTTAAAATCTTAAATTCTTGCAAGGTTATGAGCTTTTGCTTTTAAAATAACTGAATAATATAAAAGAACAAACAAACGAAGTTGCGTGATATTTTATGAACCCTGACATCAGATATTCAAAAAGATTTGAATTAAATCAGAGACAATAACAAACGAGGACAAAAATGTATTCTGTTGTTCGATGAGATGGCTATTAAGAAAACCATCGAATATAATAAAAAATTAGATGTCATTGAAGGGTTTGAATACTTTGAGAACAACAAAAGAAAGTCAATTTTTGCCGGACACGCTTTAGTGTAATTTCCCAATGAAAAATTCCAGCAGCATTTTTTCTTACCCAAAACGGTGTCGATGCTTAATCCCTCGAAACTATTATTATTAAAGGTTTAATCCATATTCGAGACTCAGGTTTGGAACCTATAGGAATAATGGATAATGTGTGATTTATCCACAGTTAACCAAAAAGTCTATAGATCTTTGGGCATTACTGTAGATAACCCTAAATTTGCCATAGGAGAAAACAATTACTTTGTATTTTTTAAGTGCCTGACCTAGTAAAATGCGTTCGAAATAAGTTTTTACAAGGTTATTTTATCTTCAATGGAAAATTTATCAGATATGCTGATGTTAAATAGGTTTATGAACTGGCCCAACGTAGAAAATCTGGAGGAGCTTTATTAAAAATCACAACCATTCTGTAACTACAACCATTAAAACGGCAACAAAAACTGAGAATTAGTTTCCATAACGACTGAAAATACAGTCTATTTTATTGAAACAATGAACAACCTATTTGATGGCTTAAATAGTTCTCCTGCATATAGTTCGAAACCTTGTGATCGATCGTATTATATTGAGACTAAAGAGGTGATTTTAATGCTGTTACACAAGAATACAAACTTTTAAAAAATATAGCTAAACAAACTGCCAAAGGTAAATTAACGAGACCGGATTTATTCGATGGTTTTCTTCTTACCATAAATGCCGTTAAAGAGTTTTATTTCTATATTATTACGCAAACTCAACTTAAATATGTATTAATAGGAAGACTAATTCAGGATCCATTAGAAAACCAACTTTCTGTCTATAGGCAGAAAGGGAGTTTTAATCGAAATCCTATTGTTAGGGGTTTCAAAGCAGCTTTTAAGCTAAATATCGTTCATAATTTCATGAGGCCTCCACTTAAAGCAAATTCGGGAACGAATCAGGATGAAGATCAAAATCTCCTGGGGTATGGTACTTAAACATTTTTAATAGAGCCTCATATTGATGAAGATACAGATAATGAAGAATACAATAAGAGATTTGAAATCGGTATTCATTTTTTATGTATGTTTAGCGATAATGCTTTACCACCTTGTCCGATTTATATGATTATTTTTTTTTTAGTAAGGGGATACCTCAAGAGAAGTCCCATATAAATTTGGTTAAGATGTGGTGATGGCATCTGCACGTTTTTGAAGTCGGTTTGTTTAAATTTTTAATTTCTAATACTTGTACTTGTAAATTTGAGCAATAAAAACTAAGAGTCATAAAATAGTATAAAGAAAAAGGGACGTAATTATTACTTACTATTGCTCGTGATATTTCTGAAAGGGTGAAAACAGTTCGAATACTCCTTCTTGGGTCCTCTTCAAATAAATTAAGGGCGTGTTCCAAATTGTTGTTCCCATGTGGTCTCCTTTGTCCACGATTACGTTGAAATGAACCATGGTCAACCAAATTTCTATGTGTATTAATAAATACACGGTAGTCAGGAATTCTTCGGTTAGAAAACCGTCTACGGTATGCTCGAACCGCTGCTCTTGCCCTTCCATTACACAAACCATATACAAAATGAATATCTGCCAATTCTCTATTTGAAAATATCTCCATTTATTAGAAGTATTTTTCTTTCACGCAAAAAAAGTACAAATAATTACACAATTGACAGCCAATTTTTGTTTATCACAGCGTTTCAAAAAATTGAAAAGCAGCTATTGGATTCCAGGCCTACTAATTTTTGTTTGCACTTTCGAATAAGATAATATGAATTTATCATGAAATTTTCAAATGCGTCTCTCTTGAAAATGGTGCGTCCTAGCGAGATGCAGCAGGAGTAGCTTTATTGTAAAGAAAGCATTAGGTTTCCAAATTTTTTAGTCAAAATTGTTAAAAACTAACAACAAAAAAACTTAGGGCAATTTTACCTTAAGCCCCCCCTAATTTACCCATCTATAAAGATGATCAAAAACTAAGATTTAGTTCATAACATAGAGCGTAAAAAGCTAAGCATGTGTACCAAATTTCATTTGGTTATCTCTAAGCGTTTAGAAAATATTTACAAAAATGTGTCATCAGGACTTCACTTTTAACACCCTGTATCTCGAAAAAGAAACGTTTTCGGACCTTTGTTTATATAAACTTTTACTCCTATTTTAGGATGTAGATTACGCTGTTAAAATATGACCGTCTAATTTCGGGACACCCTGTATATCAGGGACAACAGAAAGGCTTTTGCAAGTTCTCCCACTTCATACACAGAATTTGAAAGTTTTGACGCGAAGCTAACCGAAGTGAACGCGAAATTAGCGTTGAAAATTACTTTATAGATGCTAATAAGAAAATGAAAGGGTCCCACAGCTAAGCATCGCGTCAGGACATATAAATAGTACCGTTTCCTTGAAAGCAGGTATTGCCTATTTCACACCACTACCACAAGCAACATACATTATTTATAGAAAAACGGTTTAATAAAAAAAATTTAAAAAAATAAAATTTTAAACAAATTATTATTGCAATATAAATGAATATCCAAATAGAATAAAACAAATAGATTTGTATTAAAAAGAAGATTACAGTCTAGAATATTAACGCACCGATCGTCCTACCGATTGTATTCGCCGAAGTGTTCACTTCGAAATTCGCTGAAATCATTACATTGTCTGCGCAGACCTAGTGAACACTCTCGATCTATATGTATTACATCACTCGATAGCGACACCACCGTATTTTGCCCTTGAACAAAAAACATTTCCAATGTTAAAATGTACTCCACTGTAGCAATTTCTTTATTTAAAAGTTTGAAATATTCACCATTTTAGGGTCTACTGTTTTTTCGGAGCCATACTGTATGGAATGGCTAGTTTGTACGAATCCAAACAATGCTATGAGATAAAAGCAAAAGCTCCAGAGATAAATATAATTTGCACATCAATGATACCAATGTGGTTACCAATAGAAATCAGTCTTTTAACCGAGTGGACCATATTTTTCATTCAATTTATAATAATTCAGTTTGCTCTCATTCCTGGTAAGTCTCTTTTTCATAAACAATGCGGGGTTGTCAAACTGTATAAACAAATTTTGGAATTGAAAAAAAATTACACACAATGGGTACTCCTTATTATCAATTTTTGTATTTCAGCTGGCAGCATCTGCTTTCTGATATGGGAAGTTGCGGACATGCTAATTTTGCACATCGAACTATTAAAGGTAACATTACAAAACATAATGCAGGAAAAAAGAGGGTACAAACGAAGAAAATTACTTATTTTGTGGATCTCGTACCATCTTCAAGTCCTCAAGTAAGCAAAATGCAGAGAATAATATTATATCCTCAGGATGTACAAAGTTTTGTGTTTGCGCTTTCAAGCTTCTATAGAATATTTACAGGTTGCCAAGGAGTATCTTAAAGTTTCTAAAGAAATATCTGAACAAATCTCTCGAGGTTTGCAAAGAATCTCTCAAGGTTTCCAAGGGAACCTCTCGAGGTTTCTACGGAATCTATCGAGGTTTCCAAGGAATCTCTCTAGTTTTCCAAGACACGTCTAGAGGTTTACAAGAATTATCTCGAAGTTTTCAAAGGAAAGTCCCGAGGTTCCCACGGAATCTCTCGAGGTTTACAAGAAATCTCTCGAGGTGTACAAAAAATCTCCCGAAGTTTACAAGAAATCTTTAGAAGTTTTCAGGGGAATCTCTCGAGGTTTCCATGAAATCTCTTGAGGTTTCCAAAGGAATCTCTTGCAGTTTTTAAGAAATATCTCGAAGTTTCCATAGAAATCTCTCGAGGTTTCCAAGGAATCGTTCGAAGTTTCCAAGGGATCTCTTGCTAGGATATCTCTCGTGGGTCGTTACCATAAAAACCTTGCAATGTTTTTCTGTTGTAGAATTATAAAAGAGTTTAACTTTTTAACAAAAACTTGTATGGGGCTGTTTTCTTTAATGGCTGCGCTGGTATTTGCTTGTATAACGAATCAAGTTGTAAACATGGTATGTATCTAATAGCTTTTTTTATGTGATTTATTAAAGATAAGATTTATAATTAAACTTTCAAATATGTTGCATGTAGTATCAAAGCTTTCGGCCCCAAATTGGATGGCCCTCTTCATTGTTTTTTTTTGTATATTTAATAAAATTCAATTTTTGTTTAAATGTTTTTTTCTTGATAATTTTATAATTATTATAAATTAATGATGAACAATTTTTTTTATACAAACCTTTTTTTATTTATCTGTAATGTAGAGAATATTGTTAATATTTATTTTTTTAAGGTACTAAATTTATAATGGGGTGTTGCACCTTGGTAGCAAATTTGTTTTTATTTTAATTTTTTTATTAAACTTTGGACCAAAAGTGGGTTTTGATGTAAATGAAAATTATATTGAAAAGTTTTTTTCTTATGCGGGTACTCATCAGGCTGAATATAGGTTATAAATTTGGTTTATAAAGCATAAAATAGTTATTTTTTTTGATGGATAATACTGGCAATTTGTTTCGTATTCCTAATTTTAAACAGAAAAGTTCCTTTTATGACGATATATCTTTTTTTAGAATAAACTGATTGGGGCATGTATTCATTTGGTGGGATGGTTGATAGCTCTATATATGTTATGTAATGCAGGACAAACAATACAAGATGGAGTAAATATTTTCGTTATTTTAATTATTTTATTTTCTATATATTTTTTAAATTTATATTTCAGACTGAATCCATCGGCATGGCTGCTTATAATTCAAAATGGTATACAGTCGATATTGACACTCAAAAAGCCGTGTTGTTTATTATAAAGCAATGTCAGAAACCTTTATATTTGCAAGCATTACCACTAGGAGAGCTGAACCACGCACTGATGTTAATGGTAAACATATATAAAAATTTATTAAGACAATCTACATAAAATACATCAATTTTCTTTTCAGATAATAAAAACATCATATTCGTTTTTGACGTTGCTTACACATTCCACTTAAGAAAATATCACTCTAATTATAATAGATTACTAGTACTCAATAATCTGCACAGAATATGAAGCTAATAGCATGAGTTTCAAAAGTTGTAAACACCAATAAAAAAATAATGCTGTTGAAGTTCATTAAAATAAAAAAAAAAACATCACCAAAATTAAGAACATTTTATTGACAATCAATAATATAAAATCAATGTTTGAAATATTTTCCTTCCTGATATTCCATGAACCATAACGTAAATAATATCGAAACATCTTCTACTATATGCATCGACAAGACTCAGTAAAGATCGGTCTATTTTTGAACAAGTGTGAATTAAATATTGTGATTAGTACTTTGATCTGAAATCAACTCGTTAGTACTTTGTACAGAAAATTTTACACTCATTCATGTTGAGAGGGGATAAAAGCATTAGAGGTCAATGACCTGCTCATTTTGTGCTCCCATTTTTCTTCTACTATTTTAGTCCTATTAATTTTTGTGCTGCCTTGTAATATATTGTTATACTACTAGCTTTTTTGACGTTTGTTATTATCAAAAATGTTTCACTTTATAAAAAAAAATACTTCTGAAAGCTGTAAATTGCGACATTATCAACTGGTCTAAGTTCTGAAAATGTTTATTGAAATGAAAATTTTAGTCATATTTTGGGGGATATTTCATTCTATATTAAAGTATAATAAAACAAGTAGGAAATATAAACAAATATATTAAGTGTTTTAACAAATAAATAAATAAAAAATAATACACAATCTTAAAACTAAGAAGTTGTACAAGTCGATGCGTGTCGAAATTCAAAGGTATGTACCCACTAGAGCAATTTTAATTTTTGCGTCCAGAAATATGTATACAGGTTGTCCCAAATTTTATTATTTAGCGATATATATAAGTTCAATATAGGTTCAAGAAAATTTTAGTATCCTAATTAAGTTATATAATTCTAATTTTTACAGAGTAAACCGAAAGTGCTGCAATGAAGAAAAACAAATGTTTGAATATATTTTTAGATGGTTTCTTCTTGTTCTCTTCGTTACAAACATATTCTCTAGAAAAAGAAAACCCAACTAATGAAAACAAGTCCCTAAAACTTTTATTTCTTCAAACAACGAAGATATTGACTGTAATATAATTAAGGACACCATTTATTATCAGTTGATTTAAAAGTTCTCTAGCAAGTGAATAACTTTTTGTAATAATTACCAAATAATCTTTTTGTAAATACCTTAAGTAGATTTGTTTTTCTAATTATTATAGTTCACTATAAACACCATCACTCTCGACACAAAAAACATACATTTATGTTGAACATTAGGTCTTTCAGAATCTACAAGGCGTTTTTTAGAAAAAAATAACTCGCACATTGGAATGCAAACGTATTTCAAAATTTATTGGTAATTATATGATTATTAAATTTTTATGCACACGTACGAAAAATGTTTATTTACTTCTTGTAAAATTAATATTTTAATAATGTACTATTTTCAATATACAGTGTTGTAGTTAAATTTTATTTTGAATAATTTACCCAGTAATATTTATTCGGATCTGAAACTTTTTTGCTACAGTTATTATAGTTCGAGATACTGCGACAAAATTCTAACCTTACTTAATAAAAAAAAATATATGCGATGTAAAATGATCAGAAAAAAGAAAGAGCTGTTTTGCAAAAAAAAATATCGATCGAAAAAATATTTATTTATAAAACAAATAACCCTTATCGAACAACTAGTCCATATTTTTTGTTTTTAAAGTTAAGACTGAAATTAAAATATTGGTCTGCCACAAAAATATTTCACCTATTTTACTAACGGCAAATACTGTACATAAAAATTTGTCTGCCAATCATTTTCAACTACTTTTTCCGTAACTTACCAATATTTTCAATAAATATACAGTTCAAATTCATATTTTCACCAAGAATAACTATTTGACGCCATTTTGGTAAGATTTTAGTCTAAAAATTATTAATCACACCTTGTAGATCGATTACGTCATTTCCGTAACGCGTAACTTATTTGCAAGTATGAACATCCGTTGTGCGCACACACGTCTTGCATTCGACTTGGCAGCACCACTTGAACTTGCATTGACACCTCTCCTTGATGACGCTCTTGAGGGTGTTGTAGCCTCGGCCGCAACACAAGAGATTGCAACCTACAGAAAACAAAAAAAACATTCATTAACATACAGCATGTACATTTTAGCTCAAGTAAAATTTGCGCAAATAAAGCCAGGTACTTATTGCGAACTGTGATTTATATTTTGGATTCAGTTCACTTATACATTCTGTATATTGTGAAAAAAATATATAATATATAATATATAATATTCATGCGGAAGTAAAAAAAAATATTAATAACTGTGGAAATGCCCCTAATCACTAAAAAAGGCATGTAGAACGTTATTGCCAATTAATACTATATTGTTTATCCAACCAATGATGTAATGGATCAGATCAATCTTTAAAACATTTTCTTTCCTAATATTCCAGTTTGGGAACTATAACGTGGCTAATATTATGCAGCCATTATTATATAAAAACGTTACTAATAACTTCTTTTACTATAGCCGACTGCAGAATACAAAAATAAAAGGTTTAGAACACATAAACCATAGGAACAAGTTAATTCCAGCACGTGCAACTGGTCTTTTTCTGGTAAACATAACACATGTCCTAATTCTGGCAAAAACAACATAAGTCCAATTGTTTTATTTTTTCTTTGGAAAAAATGGGTAAGCCAGATAACCAGTAGTAAAAACCCTTAGGCCCTTAAAAATGTATCTAAATACTTGGCCAAATATTTGGCTAGCAAATTGAACGTGCATCAAGGTAAATCGTTGTTTGCTATTCTCTCAAAACTAATTTTTTGGACTCATGTTTTTGAAATCTACCCAATTTCTAGATTTACTTATCGCCTGTCCAGAATAATATTGTATTATGTAAATTTTTACAGGCCCGTAGGTGTAATAAAATATCCTAAATTTTGGTGCAAATAGGATTAACAGAAGCTTAGTAATAAAATACTAATTTAAAAAACTGCATACTTTAAATATTCTTACTAATACAGGTATATGCATTATATAATTTCCTTTTTCTGTAAAAATTTACATAATAGAGTTAGGACAACATTATTCTGGACAGGCATTATGTTGAGAATAGATAAAGGCATTCAAGATTAGTGACCTGCACATTTCGTGCTCCCATCTTCTTCCTTCTACTTTTTAAGTCCGATTCATTTTTGTGTTATATTGTTGAACTGCTACCATCTTTTTTGACGAGTGTTAATTTCCTTTTACAAAAACTACAACTATTTGAAAAAAATTGTCTGTTTTATTTGGATAAAGTTCATTGTTACCGTCTATATCAGGCGATGTCCTGTTACACACTCGTCCTTGCGTACCCAAGGATCCTGTAATATCGTCTTTAACACAATAGTTCGGCGAGTCTTCTAAGTACACCAGATCGTAAGCCGTGGGGATGGTAACTCTCGGATCCCGGAGCTGGAGGCGACCTCTTCTGTTCACTCTCACTTCCGTTGCTCCATCGTATTTATCTCGCAAGTAGTCACCTAAAAAATATTACATATTTTAGATAATTATTATATTTTAGAATAAACAAGTATATTTTAGAATCACACTGTACATAAAATATACACTATACCCTAAAAAGAAGGATATTAATCTTATAGCAGGGTTCTAGTAATTAAAAACCCTTTTAGTAAAGTTGAAAGTAACTACTTGCTGATTAAACTATAAGCTAATATGTCAAGTAAACTTTATTAAATAGTTGAACATTAACATATTTTTAAAAATAATAGTAAAATATTGGTAAATCTATAAATTCGATAAAAACAATTGTGATAGGAGAATTCTACCGTTACAATAGTTCCAGCGTGTAGAACAAAATTCAGTTATTGTACTAGATAACTTTTCTTATCGCAGCTGGTGAGTTGACGCATTCCGACCATGTTTAGTAAGAAAGAGCTATGCAAAGCTGGCTTTGAGATTAAATAATAACATTTACTAAGGAGATGCTTAAAGTGGAATGAATGGATCTTATAAAGGAATAATACCATAAATATATTCAATTATGTCGCGATCGTGATATTACGTTACTAAGGCTTTTTAGTCTCATTTATGCGCAAATGAAAGGGTTTGTGGTACGAAAAACAATACATTCAAAATAGCCGACGTTCAACGTTTATTAAAAACCGGCATAGAACGTTAAAAACCTAAAGATTGGAAGAATCCTATTTCTTACGTAACTAAGGAAGAAATTAATATGAGACACTTAAACGGTATGATTGAAGCGACTCCAATGATAGTTCTGCAAAATTATAAAGATTACGGTACTTTATAAATTCAGAAGTCATGTCAAGGGCGTAGATAAGGGGAGGGGGGTAATGGGGGTAATTACCCCCCTCAAGCCATAGTCAACATCATAATTTTTTTAAACGTTATATTAAACAAAAATAGAGACAAACTGTCATTTATAATAATAATAATAATATTCCTGCAAATTGAAAATTAAAATATATATGCAGGGTCCCATTAGTGCGTAACTGTTCAATATTTCAATTTGTGTTATAGACAAGCAAATGAAAGTTATATTTAAAAAATACAAATTTCAAAAATATTTTTGGATATACAGGGTGTTGCGTTTTTGCCTGACAAATAAAAATGTATATTTTTTAAAAAGAACATCATGTATTTTATGTTTAGAATGACTTGGGAATATTGTATTTAACGCTAGAATGTTTTTAAAAAATATTAGTTTTGCCAAGGAATTATTTTTTTTTTAATTATAATACCAAAATAAATTATCATAATTTAGGTAGGTTTACATTGATTTCAAAATTGTTTAATATACAGACTTATAAAATACTAAGCTAACGAATAGAGGTGATACAACTGGTTTAGTTAATACAGAGTGTTTTGAGACATGTCTTAAATATGGCTAATTTTAAGTTTAATTTACTTAAACACACTGTACATTTTCTTGGCATAAAATTCCTTATAAATTTGCCTATACATCAATACCAATATGTTAGTCAATAACACATATATAGGGTGTCTCATCAGTGCGTAATTTATCGATAGCTGTTTTATTATTAGAAATACGAAGAAATGTTTAATGTAAAAGTTGTATGACCATATTTAACAAATACTCTTAAATATACAGGGTGGTCCATAAACGAGGTGCTGACCAAATCTATACTTTTTTAAAGCAAAACACCCTGCAGGTAGTAATACATATTTCATTGTTTTTACATCGTTAAACAATTTTAATTGACTTCATTCATTTGATATGTTGTATATAGGTTGTGTCAAAACGAGAGGTTACGATTTTGTCAATTTTTTAAATGGAATACCCTGTATTCATTAATTGGTGATATGACATATAGGGTATTCTATTAAAAAAAAAATGAGAAAATCGTTACCCCTTATTTTGAAATACCCTATATACAACATAGCAAATACATAAAAACTATTAATGTTATTTGACGATGTGAAAACAATTAAATATAAAGTTTGGTCAGCCTTTCGTTTATGAACCACCCTGTATATTTAAGAATATTTATTAAACATGGTCATACAACTTTTACAGGGTATTTTTTTAATATTGCGAACAAATTCAGAGGCGTGAAGCAAAGAAGTTCTTATGAACATATGTCCTACGCCTCTTAGATTTTGAACTACAGGGTGGGAAAGTTATAAGAAAAAAACTTATTTTTGCGATACATTTAATACCACTGTAAATATTTTTCTGAAAATTGGTACGTAGTTTCTATGCATCCAAAGCCATTTTCCGATACACAATTGAAACTTTTACATTCGCCATTGGCGTTCATGCGGGCTTTGAACTGAATATTTCTTAAAAAAAAAAAAAACGGTAGGCCACTGGATATATGTTCATAGGAACTTTTTTGCTTTATTTCGCCCAAGGGACACGCCTCTGAATTTTTTCGCATAATTAAAAAAACACCCTGTATATTAATTTATTTTTCCTATTTCCAATAATAAAACAGCTATCGATCAATTACGCACTATTGGGTATCGTTGGATAGGGAAATTTATAAGGAATTTTATGCCAAAATAATATAGTGTGTTTTATTTGACAAAATTGAGCAAATTTAAATTAAAATTAGCCATATTTAAGACATGTTTCAAAACACTCCGTATAGTTCTATCACATCGGAAATATCAACTAGAAGTCCCTTTTTTGTGACATGGCGTGAGAAATAATTATTTTAATCTTAAGTTTTATGAAATATAGGGTGTTCAAAAAGTTTTGAATAAAATTGTTTCATTAGCCTCTGATTCTACGCCAATGGTAATTTATCCAAATAGAACGTGTTAACTAATAATAACGATTACCTAACATATACATATTTTTAAGGTAAAGTCTTTACTATAAAGGAAGATATTTAGAAAATATGTATTTATGAAATTCACTTTATCACCATGTAGATTAAAAACTAGAACGTTTATAAGAAAATTATAGTTAGCTTTTCTTTATAATTGTTTAAGATCTACAAATCCCCAAAATTACGGTACTTTATTCTGAAACACTCTGTATAAATAAATAAAAAATTAAAAACTTCATTATAAAACTCTATAAGTACACATATGAATTCTAGACGTTGAAATTTTTACCATATTTTAAGATAACACGCTACGCTTTCACCAATAATTTGAGAATTGTCCCCCCCCCCCAAGAAAACAAATCTACCTACGCGCTTGTGTCATGTAAGCGACATTTACAGATTTTCACGATAAACAAAATAAAATTATAAACATAATAATAATAATAATAATAATAATAATAATGTTTATTCAATTCAATTCAATTCAGTACAGTACATAAATTCAATAATAAATATAAATATAAGGATAGATACATAAAAGTTAGGATAAATACAAGTAACATATTATTAAAAAGACTTAGTAACTACCTCATTAAAATAATACATACTAAGTAGAGGGTGAATAAACAAAGTTAAGCCACAGAAGTAGTTTTTAGAACTACTTGTATTGTGACCTTAATACAGTTTGTTTTGCCTTTTTTGGGCGACACAAACAGGGTTTTTGTCAAACCCAGTGAAAAAAAAAATATATTGTCAAATCCAGTTTAAGACACATTCGGGGTATAAGGACAAAATAGAGGTAAGTTAAAATTAAAATATCAGACACATAATCTTGCAGACACATATTCTTGAAATGGCTACTTTTGTCACTGTAGAGTTTGATTTACTATATCGGTAAAAAATCGTCTCTCTGTTTCCATAATCCATTTTTTAATTCGATTTTTATATAAATTAAAACTTTTTGAGTTTTTTATATCATTAGATAACAGCACGTAAATTCTTGGGGCTAAATAGTTAGTATTTCTTTTCCCGATAGTTTTTTCACTTCGTGGGAAAACGATCCCTTCATATCTCCTAGTATTATAATAGATAATTATTACAACAAAAAATAGATAACCAACCTTATTTCATGTATTAATATTTACTAATACCCCATTTTAATATTAAATTTGCCAATTTATGTTCTTACTACACTGGAAAAGAATATATTTTGGTAATGAGCATGCATACCAGACTAGTATGACCTCTGCCGTCATATGGCGTGTGATAACCATGTGATACCATTTATAATTTACTGGCATACTACGATGAACAGGGATGAATCATCTTCTCAAATATTTTGTTCCGAGTGTAATATAGAACTGCCCAATACGAATGCATAAAATTTTCAAATGATTTATCTTAAACATTTTTATAGAGTTTTCAAAGAACTTTTTACTTCTATGTGCTAAAATATCCCATATAGTTGTATAAATGTTTTCAGAACAATTCTATAAGTGATCTCTATGTTAATGAGCTCTAAGAACGTACCTAAAACAGTCCTAACGGATAATTTTATTGTGGAGAACTAATAGCATTTTATGAAACTTTAATAGAACAAATTAATGTTTACAAAATAATAATTTAGAACCAATACAATACATTTACTCTAATACGTTCAGTTTATAGAGCAGAATTGTTAGTTGTTTATTTCAAAAAATTAAATATTAAAAAAGCAATCTTGATAGTGACCCATTTTTTGTGGGATGATTTTTTTTTTATATTATATAAAAATGATTCTATGATAACCACGCGTTTGTGTAGTATAATTAAGGCTTAAGGTATGTCCCTATTTCCTTTCAGCGGTGTATGTCAGTGTATCAATCTCAACAATCGTCTCTCTCTCTCTCTCTCTCTAAATAACTTAGGTCGTAAGGTACCTACAACTCACGAAATGTGTCTTGTGAGAACATACATGCAAATAAAGGTACTTCGTGTGAGGCCTAAACGAATAATTGTCAGAGACAGTTTATCAATGCGATGGACCAAACTTAGTAGTCGACAATAGGCATTCATTTTAAGTCGATTAGTAAATGCGGACGACTTCTTTGTTTATGCTAATCACACTCGATTCGAGCCGTGTTTAGAGTTTTAAAGGATTGTCCTTTATTAAAGAGATATAAAATTAGTGACGGTTTGTTTTTGCGGTAGAGACGTTATTTCGTCAGGTTGTCACGGTTGTCATCGTGTCTGATCTAAAGGTTATACAGGATGTAACTGTTTTAGAAGTAGTTACAGGCAACGGTATAAATGTAAGGTGTTTCCAGTCTAAAAAAATGACTGAAATGGTATGAGTAAAAATCAACTAGGTTTGCTACTTTAGGTGTTTCGGTAATTTCTATTTATCTATATATGTGTGAGTTATTTAAATTGTGTTTCTCAGATAGTTTTAACTGTACCTTGGTGATCTGTAGATTACATGGACTCTCCAATTTTTATAGATGTTTTAACTAAACTGTGAACGCATAATTACAACCTTGGCAAATTCTCACAAGTAAGGTATCCCTGATTTACAGTTAGAAGTTGCTAACAACTATGTAGTTTACACGTAATATTTTTCTGGTTTTCATATTTCCTTATGTATAACTTACATTTATGTTTTTAAACAACCTTGGAATTTCAAAAAATATAAATGAATCATTTATTTATTATCTACAGATTACATTTTTTAAATGTACGAGCCCCTTCCCATTTCAGTTGGCGCACCTATTGAAATTTCGGAAATTCGTATTTAAAGATTAAAAATATAAACATTGCATGAACTTTTCAATTTTTATTCATTGAACAATATATTTAATATCGTTTAATCATAAGAAATATGTAGAAAACATTAAAATATTTATTTAATATAAAATTAAAAAAAAAATAAACAATTAGTTGGAATCAAACGTTAATCAATTTTAAAGTTTACCATTGAGTAACGTCACCTTTATTTTTTTTTACAGCTGAAATTCTTTGCGGCATGGTATTAACTAAGCCTTGGCAAAATTCTGGTGTAAATTAATCCCATATATCTTGAAGTTTTTGTTTAAGTTCAGGTATTGTTCTTGCAGGATGTTTTCAAAGTACCTTTTTCATCTCATGCCACAATGTTTCTATTGATGATAAATCAGGACTACTAGAAACCCATTCCAAAAGTGGAACACCGAAGTCTTCCATCCATTTTAGAGCTTTTTTTGACGTGTGACACCCTGCTCCATCCTGTTGAAATACAAAATCTTTCCCTGATGTCAAATATAATTCCATAGTCGGTAAAAGTGATTCCTCCAAAATGTCCAAATATTTATTTGTATTTACAATTCCTTCAATAAAATGCAATTTCCCTATTCCTTTAGATGACATGCTGCCCCAGACCATGACCGATGCGGGAAATTTTTCATTTTCTGTTGAGACAGTCTGGATGGAACGCTTCATGTTTTTTGCGAATAACTCGGCTTCTGCTATCTCCAACACAAACTTCGAATCGGGCCTCGTCACTCCATTGTATTGCATCCCATTGATGAGAAGTCCAACTCATATGTTCTTTTGACCATCTTAATCGATTTTTTTTCTGTTTCGCAGTTAGTAGTGGTTTTTCTTTAACCTGTAACAAAATTGTCAATTTTAAGCAAACATATTTGATTGTTTTAGTGTCTTCAATCCATGTTTTTTATTGTTTTTATTATTATAAACTTACTTTATAGGTCCCAAATCCCAATTTGCGAGCTTCTCTATGACATGAAGATCTCGAAATTCGTCTTCCAACAGCATCACTCCACTGAGCACTTAATTCAAGGTAATTAGCACGACTGTTAGTTTCAATAATTCTTCTCAATGCTCGTCTATCGGCATTTGTAATCTTGCTTTTTCTAACAGGACGGGGCTTTGGGCTGATGGAACCAGTATTTGTATCTTCTAACTATATTTCTTACACTATATCGTGATAAATCTAATATAATTGCAATTTCCGAGTTCGATTTTCCAGAATTGCAATGTTTTATAACAAGAAAACGTATTTTTTCGTCAATGATTTTTCCTCTACCCATTTTATTAGACAGAATTAGCTTAAAAGAGTTTAAATTGTCTTGTGACAGTTATTTGCATTATTGTTTGTTATTTTTTCAAAGCTACCTTCGATTTTGGTTTATTTTCTAACGCATTGAATTCAAGTTGAAATAATGCAATAATGCTCCATGTGTTAATAAATTTAAAAATAAATAAAAAAATTGATGTTTTCTAGTTCTAGTATGTAATCTTTAATACTTTCTTATTGTCGTTATATAAAGAAAATATTAATAGGTGGGCCAACTGAAATGGGAAGGGGCTCGTATTGCTTTAAATTCTCACAAGGTGTCGCATGACCTAATATCTATATGAAAGACCTGTGAATTTAATACAATTTCGGCATAAATATTTCAGGCGTAATCAGTGATTTGTATTGTTCATGAACACGATGTGTTTTAAAACTTTTAAAGTGATTTTAGTTCTACAACGGTTTTAGTTAATAAGAAGAATGGCGATGAGCGAGTCAGAGATATACTAAATTCTTAATTAGTAGTGCTTTATTAATTAGGTAATTACTAGTTTCGGTAGATACGTTTGTGACGAAATCACACCATTGAGTAGATATTATGTTCATAAAATGTAGTTTTAACTATTTTGTTTTCGATTTTTAAGCCTAAATCTCGGCCCAAATGTAACTTTTTTATTTTAGCTGAATTTGTAACAATAGAAGTATTTAACAACTTATAAGAGAGAGATGTCAAACTTTTGGTCAGGCTTCTATCTCTCACACTCAAACTCACACGCCACACCCCAAAAAGGCATAATGTTTTTGGATATTAGGTGACTATTAAGAGGAAGAATGTTAAAATCGGGTGGCAAAGGACATTGTTCGAATCAAGTGACTAAACTGACGGAAGGTCATTGTGTAAGTATTGAAATTTTACTTTTCTTTAATATACTTTTGTTCGTGTATGGGTGGGTGAATATGGTAAAAAAGTTGATAAAACTACGTCATGTTTTTTACTTGTTTTGTGTTCTACTACCTTGGGCGTAAGTGTACATGAGAATTTGTATAGATGGTATATGTGTAAAATATGATGACTGACATGCTTAGTTATTATTATTATTTTTCAGTTTGGTTCCTATATGTTGTTAAAGTTCGTTTTTCTCATTTTTTTTTAGTGCGGTGGAGTCTTAAAAAAACAGTTCGATCATGTCCTACTTTAAAAATGTTAAGAAATGCCTATAGTAGTGTCGCGCGAAAGCCTACCCTGTCTGTTGTTTACTCCCGCGGCATGGAGTCTAGCGGCGCGCTGGCAATATAGAAACAATCAGACGCTTCTCGAATATACCAGAACAATCGGTAGGTACGTAACGTTGAGTCATAGAGATGAAAGTCTAGGACATTCGACACCGTCTAGAGTATTCTGGTTACAGAATTGGCTTGATATAAATATCGCGAGTATGAAAACGGAAGTCAGTTGATTATAGACAGTTTAGTTTAGAATATTGGAATGAAAAGTTAAAGTGTAATAAATAAATTACAATTGTTAGTTAGTGTCTAAGTATTATATAAATTAAATAGTACGCATAAATAAATTGTAAACAGTGTGTTTTAAATAAATAAACTATCGTTACATTGGTGTTAGAAGTGGAAATATAAATAAATAGTGGACAATAATGGCTAAAAGACTGTGTGATTTAAAAGTGACCGAGCTACGAAGGGAGTTAGAAGATCGTGAGCTGGAGACGACAGGGAAGAAAGCAAAACTGGCAGAGAGGCTTAAAGAATCACTAGGAACTGAAGGTTTGGATCCGGAAACGTATCTATTTTCTGATGATGCGTTTTCTATAATTTCTTCATTGGAAAGTAAAATGTCTTCCATCAAAACCAAAGTTTCTTCCGATATGAAAAGTAAAATATCTATTTTAAAAACCGATATTTCTTCAGATGTATCCTCTATCAAAAATGATATTTCATTAGAAACTAAAGTTTCTTCTGACATTTCCTCCTTAGACAATAAAGTTTCTTCCTTAGAAGATAAAGTCTCTTCCGATATATCTTCTTTAAAAGATGAAATTTCTTCCGACTTGGAAAGCAAAATGTCTTCTATGGAAAATAAATTTTCGTCTAATATTTCTTCTTTTGAAGAAAAAGTGTCTTCCGAAATGTCTTTTATGAAAACCGAAATTTCTTCTATGGAAGATATTCTTTCGTTGAGAATAAAATAATGTCTTCCGTTGAGGAGAAAATAGAATAAATGGAAAATAAAATAGAAGAACTGGAACATTCAGACTCGACCAAGGACGGCGAAATAAAGTATCATAAAATGGAGTCGAAGTTAAATTTGGAATGAGCTGTAAACTCTGCTCGTGTTAAAGCCCCAACCTTCGATGGAAATATGTCATGGACCAAACGAATGGTCTGAGAGAGAAAAGGCAATAAATATGACAATCGCCCTTCGAGGAGATGCTTTAGATGTCCTTCAGACTATACGCGTGGAAGAGACAGATGATTCTGAGCAACTCAAAAAGAGACTAAATATGCGATATGGCCACGAACACTTGGAGCAGGTGTACCGATTACAGTTGAAGAATCGCAAACAGAAACGTGACGAAAGCCTTCAATAATTCGAATTAGATATGGCAAAGATAGGGCGATTTGCCTACCCATCAGCTCCAGCATACATAATTGAATGTTTGGCCGTTCAAGCATTTGTAGATGGACTTCGTGACCATGAAATGCAAAGAACACTTCGTTTAGCCCGTCACAAAACATCGATCGATGTCTTGTCCGCTGCTCTTGAATATGAAGCGGCTACGCTGGCTTCTGGTAGATACAGTGAAGTAAAGACTGTAAAAGAAGAGGAACAGGGAAATAAATTGGACCAATTGTTTCACATGATAAAAATCCTTATTGAGAAGCAACCGAAGACTATTAGGTGCTGGAATTGTGGTAAAATTGGAAAAGTAAGCAGTTCACGCAAACGCCCAAAGAACACTACGAATCGAAAAACCGTGCCGGTGGCTGTACAGGAAGGAACGGTGTTGCCTGAAAGTAGTGAAACCATAAGAGTAAGGCGGTTGCAAGGAACTGTAGAGAAAGCAACGCCTGTCATGACGGAACCTCCGAAGCGCAATGAAGATATTGGTCAAGGAACTCTGGAAAAAGGTTGGCCACATCTGTTAAAGAAGTTACAGTACGAAGAACGTCGGTTGTCAGCGATGAGTGGGCCCCTGTCAAACTTAGAGAAGAACAAGAGAACGATCCCGTTTTAAAGAAGATAAGAGAATGGAAAGAGGAAAATCGTCGACCTACTTCGCAAGAAGTATCGTAACTCTCTCCAGTAGTTAAATTAATTGGGCTCAGTGGAACTCCTTTATCCTGGAAGAAGGCTTACTAAAGCGAGTACTTGAAAATGATGATGGTTCTGAGAACAGAAGACAGTTGGTCATTCCAAGAAGTAGAGTATTCGAAGTACTTCGTCAGTTACACGACAGTTCATCAGGAGGACATCTCTGGGTCAGAAAAACCCTTCAGAGAGTTCGGGAAGGGTTTTATTGGATGAACAGTTCCGATGATGTAAAGGACTGGTGTAAGAAATGTACCACCTGTTCTATGAGTAATGGACCTCAGCGGAAAAGGAAGGCTCTCATGAAGCAATACAACGTTGGTAGCCCATTTGAGAAGATCGCATTAGAAGAAGTAAACCAGCTCCAAGAAACACCTGACCTTGTCTTTGAAGAATGTATGGGTACATGTGGAGGTACCGGAAAAGCAAGACATGGTATTACAACCGAGCAACAACAAGACCAGCTACAAATACAATAAAATATTTAATATCACAAGCGCATAAAAAAGGAAAAAGTTTCAGTCTCAACAGGAATAAGAAAAAATTCTTAATTTTTGTAGTTGATTTTTTAAAATTACTCTTTTAACTTGTTCATACTGTGCTTTATTTAGTTTAAATATGTTTACAGGTATAGGCGGCAAATCAATTGCATTGTTTACCACGCGTTTAGCATTGAATGGCAAGAAAAATATACCTTTAATAAATCAATTTGCTTCACATTCTAAGCGATAATTAGGGGGTGTGAATAAATAACACGATAAATAAATACATTTACATACTGTGATTGTTGGTGATGAGAGAGTGCGTGGTAACGTGGTACAAGTCATGCATAACAATCCAGTGTATAAATTTCAACTATTTTACAGTATTATAAAACGGTAACTTTGAAGTTTTAGAGTACAATGACCAAAATAAATTGACTAATATCAAATTCCACTATGTGAATTCTGCATTTTTTCTTAATTTTTTGTTTCGTTTACATCTTCTATTCTACTGATTTTACGAACTTACTCAAAAAATGACCCTCTAATTTCTACATATATGAGCACCTAATAATTGATAAAACAAAGCATTACAAGACTCTGTATATTAATTAAAAATCGGTACAGAAAATACTTCTCACTCTCCTCCCATTTTAATTAAAGATTGAGCATAAAAAGAACAAAACACCATTATTAATAGCCACAATTTTTAATACTACACCCCTTAGAATGTGTCCAATGCAATTGCTAATCATCAATTATGTGTTGCGTATACGCCCTGCAATTATGGGAAGACTCCAAGATGGCCAACAAAGCCCCTCATTTGTTTGGCAAATGGGTGGTCATCGTGTCAAATTAAAGCCACGCAGACCAAAAACGTTCATTATGGTAATTTTTGGTAAATTAAATATTACTTCTGTATGCTGTATTGATTTTAAGTTCATTAAATTCGAATATGACGTAAAACATAATTCTGTTTTCATAAATGTCAACGATGTAACAAAATGTGGCTGATTCAATCTTACAAATTTTAAAAAACAGTGATTTATTGTTTTAATATGTAGTTTTAATAAATGTATCTAATTAATTTAGTTTATTTTTTGAAAGTATCTACCTAATAATTTTGAATACACATTTTTTTTGCATATATTGAGTTTTTTTGAATATTTTTAACTCGAATCATGCATATTTATGCGCATAAACTCGACTTATTAAGGGAATATTTTCCTTAGTCTAGTAATCACATTTTTGACATCAACGTTTGAGACAAAAAATCCAAAATAAAAGAGATTATTTATAAATATGAGGATTGTTATTGGTTCTAAGTTGGCTTATTGTGGTACACCTGAAGTCGTAGGTTACGGTGACAATTTTAATGACATGTGTGATTAAAATTCCATGTACCAGGATTTATTCTCCAATTTTGGTAAACACAGCTCCAATAATTTTACTTTTACTACACATCTTTGCTACTACAATGAAAATCTATCATGCTTCATCTTTTGTTTCCAGTTTACTTAATCCCTGATTATTTTAAGTAATTACGAACATAGTCATCGCGATATGTCATTATAGATCAAACATTTCAGAAATAATGCAACAAACCATGTGGAGAACCATGTCTTGGCGGTCGTAATTCTTTAAAGTCGACTCTAATTGTGTCGTAAAGTTAAATTTTTATTATTAAAGTTTATGTTCCTGGTTGTAAAAGCTTTTTACACAATAGATAATAAAAGATAAATTCGGTTTCGGTGCGTGTCGCTTTTAAATAATTCTTGTACCGTACAAGATTAACATTAGAATTTAGAGGAGATAATTTGGGATCGATGTAGGATCCGACCAATAATCATAAATGACTATCTAAATGGATTTTATTGATTTTTGATTAAACAGTAAAGGTAATCAATATTTTTAGTAGGTAAATGTTGAAACAACAGAAAAAAGATAGTATAATAAAATAAATGTTTAATAGTACCAAAGTTTGGACGTTATTTAAAATGTATAAGAATATATTATAAGACTGTGTAAGAATAGGTAAAAGAAATATACACATGGTAGGTATATTCAAATCCTCGTTGGCTATGAGGTATATTCCCAAAAAATGGAGAGAGTTAAAAGTGGTCTTCATATCCAAACCTGAAAGGGTGGATTACACTGTCCCCCAATCTGACATTGTTTTCCGCATGAAGACATTGGTAAGGGTATGCGAAAGGTACATAAGGGATGTGGTTATTACAACAACACCGCTACACCCAAATTAACATACATACACCCCAGGCAGGTTTACTGATTCAGCCCTTCACATAGTTGCTGGCCTTGGCTTTGGGTGTTTTGATAGACATAGAAGGTGCTTTTGATAAAACCACCTTCTCAAGATAATAAATACACTCACTACCCAACAGGAATATTCTACAGATGGTTAGAGGGTGGATACATGATATTTATATAATATAAACATTAAAAATATAACTTTAATCCAGTTTTATCATTAAAACATGCTATAAGTGTAGAAGACGTGGTATATAAGAGGCTTGATGGCGAGTGGATGTCCACAGGGAGAGGTGTTATCAGTTCTACTGTATAACATGGTACTCGACACCCTCATCAGATGCCTCAATAATAACACAATAGCGTATGCAGATGTCCTGGTCATTCTATATTTTGAAAACATACTCTGCGAAAGAATGCAAGTAGCTCTCAAAATTATAAACTGTTTACTGTCTATCAATCCCAAGAAAAGAGAAATGGACATTTTCATAAGGAAAAATATTAAAATGAAATTAAAACCTCCAGAGCTCCTAAACACAAAACTAAATTTTGCAACAGAGGTGAAGTAACTAGGTGTCACCTTTGACAGCAAGTTACCATGGAACTAACATTCGATAATGTATTGGAATAGATACGCCTTGTTTACATAAACAATTGTCGTATGATAATAAGGTCCACAATCGCATGCACAACAAACGGTGGTACCAGCAGAGGTTGCCACAGTGTCACTTTCGGTTAAAAGTATAAGGATAATAATTATTAGTTCCCAATGTTTCAAGGTTTGAAATACTTAATATGGAGCTTAATATTTAACAGTTCATTTAAGAATCTGGATCATATTCATAAAATTTCTCATTTAATTTTCTTCTGCATTGAATCGGTGTTTAAATTAGATGTTTTTAGATTTTGTTCACTACGATCCATCGGTTTAACCATTAAATACTATATTTTAACTGGACATTTGGCAACCCTGTTTCTGTATGTTTTTAAAAGTGTCATTCGGTGTTTTATTTTAGTGAAATATTCTTGTTTTATTTATTTATATGAAAGAAATTATTTACAAACGTGATTATACATTCCAAAATAATAAAGAGATGCACAGTTTTCCGAACATTTTGGACCAAAAACACCCAAAACCAATGCCTGCTATTTTCACAGGTAGGTTATATCAAAATCAATCTCATGAAATGTAAATAATGTAGATATCTATGGGCGTAACAACTGTGCTAGGGTTTCTTGATATAAAAATACCTAATTGTAGAAACTGGCTATTTTATGGTATATACGTTTACACGTTTCCGAGAGACATTTTCTAATGTCATTGTGGCTGAACAACTTGAAAATAAATGAGCAAGATCTCAAAACTGAAAGATGCCAAAGTTTGTTCAGATCACTTTTCACATGAAGATTTATTTAGCTATAATAAAACCGAACATTTTATTTGAAATCCAATGTTTTGCTAATAGAGTAAGTAAACAAGTGTCTTTATATACATACTTTCGTATTGATATAGGTAAAAGGAAATTTATAAGTATTTATTGCAAACGTCTACTTACACCTAGTGAAACAATTCGTTTCTGAAACTAAGTGTTATTGAGGTCTAAAATACTGTGAAAAATAGCTTAGAACTGTTGTCTCCCAGTTGTAGTTTAATAAACACAAAGTAAACTTTTTTGATTATACCTACTAAACCCATTATTGAAAATTTGATAATTTTTTTTAGTACGTACTTCGTTGAGAGAAGTAGTATAGAAAATGTATATGTGGGAACGTATGATGATTATATTCGCTCAGTGCGAAGTTATGGTAGGGGAAGCAAAAGCGATACTAGCGCAAGCTGCAGATAATTCGACCACTTTAGGGCGATATTTTGTAATTTTGGCGTATCAAATACACGTATATACATTTTACTTTTTTTGCAAAAAAGAAGTAAGAACAATGTAATAAGCAACCGTAGTTGGTGTGTACTAGAAGTAGAATCTCCCAAGGTATTTATTTATTTATTTATTTATTTTTATCTTCTAAAAAGTAAGTTTTCACTTCTTTTACAAAATTAAATTATTTTTAAATTCTAAGATATTTTCTAATTTATTCTTTTTTTTTTTAATTTATTCGAGTCCTGTGAATTAGAAAAGAAACATCAATCCACGTCCTGCACCAATGTGAAAGCCTAACTAGATTGAGACTTCTTATACTAGATGAAGAAAAGCCAGACACATGTAACTACATGCATGTGGATGCCACTGTCAAGGAAAATAAGTCTAATAAAAAAGTCCAAGCTTAGATGACATACTCTAAAACAAACGGAGTCCCATAATAGATCTGAAAAGGTCGCGGTGGACACGGACACATAATGTCAAACTCCTTTAAAATCTAATATCTAAGCTACCCTTATTTTTGACAGAAGCGTCGTGACATGCCACTCATATTTTGGTAAGCCTTTTTTGTACAATTAGCTATCGCATCATAATTTTTACGTAAAAGTCTTCAGTATTCTAAGAAATTCATGTATTCGTTTAATTGGGCATTTAGAAGCAAATTGATATGAAAATATTGTTTATTATTCGCACTTCTAAGGAGCCTGTATAATAATTGCAAATGGTTACAACGTTGCCAACTGTCAGTTAAAATGTTGAATATTGCATGAAACTATGGAAGTGACTCTTCTTTCGAAATATCAGGATACAATTTCAAGACAAAATAATGAACACGATAAACCCCCTTGGATTATGGAGGAACATAATAATGATCCCATATGCGCAGGGTACTGCCTAAATATAACCAATGGGTTTTGAATTGTAAACAATTTTACTGCAGGTAAATATACTAAACACTTATGGTATCTAATACCGACCAATTTAAAATGAGTTGTTTACATGTAGTAATTATTAAGGTAGTTCACGCGCGACAGTCGTACACAAAAATATCGCCAATAGTTTGAGATTCTCAATGCTGAAAAATGTTATTTTTGTAGGATACTGAACACAACACATGTAAGCTTATGTACGGATACGTTATTATTTCAAGTAAAATCCATCCGGCAACGTCACAAATATAAGAATGGTGCGATATCAAGTGTATATAGAAATTTTGTGACTTCCTCATACTAATTTTAAGGTTTTGCTTTGGTTTAAACAGAAGCGTCGATTCCAGTTCTCAAATACAGTAGACAAATAAATTTTTCAAGAACACTTCACAAGGTTATAACAACCTCTTAGCTGATCGAGTGTAATTCAGTGATTCTGAACTAACAATGTTGCCAAGTTGTAGTCATTGTATCCCACTACGCGTCGACTGATTTAAATATATCTTTCTTTTAAAAATCTATCTTTTTACCAAAACGGTCAAAAAACTCAACGTTTTTTTAGAAAATTGTATAACTTTTTGATTTACATTACATTAGTTTTTAAAAAAATATAGTAAGAACCATTTTCGAAATATCTTGAAATAAATGCATTGCTTATGTACATTACAGGCTTCAAAACTGTTAATTATGCACAATTTCATTGTTACTATCTCGTTTCACGGACGGTCAAAAAAATTTTTTTTACCTAGATACGTAAAAGACATTTTCTTTAACATTATATTTTAATTTTATTGAATTCCTAAGAAAAGCCGTCTTGCGCATGAACTACTTTAAATATTATTTTAAAAAAATTAAAATAAATCTTGAAGCTTATTTTTAATTATATATAATATGTACCTATTTATTGTAGGTTTTTATTTGCATTTAAATTTTTAAAAAATAGCCATCTATCCAAATAAAACCATTTTAAATAAGGGATTCTTATTATAGGTATTTAAAAATATCAGAAAATGTCAATCGACGCTACCCATTTTAAATTAGTCACACCACTTCATGCATTGTCAGAATTGTTAAAATAAGGAACAAACACAATGCCATTATTTCTTCTGTTCCCTCTAACTTGCGTACGGCAAAATTTTGCTACAGTACTTTGTAAATAATAAAGTTCATTAATCTCCGTAATTAGGGAGAGTATTATTATTATTATTATTATTATTATTTGTGTATAACTATTTTTGGTTGATAAATAAAATGCTTCAATTGGTCTTTATTTTATTTCATCAAGGAAGGTATGTAGTCAGAAATATGTATAATATTCTTGCTTCACTCATAAAACGGATTCTTCACAAATATTTTTCTACTTTCTTTTCTCCTTCATCAGTCAAGCTTTATAGTAGGTATATTTACTCAAAATGTATATAAATTGTTTAAAGTACAAAATTAATAATCCTATAAAATTGAGTAAATAATATACAATATGACAAGCCTGTGCGTGGTCTACGTAGTATCACAATACTGTGAAAAACTATTCTTACATTGAAAGTTAAAAATATACGCTATAAAACAATATTCTTAAAATCATGTCCATCCGCTTTCATCTAGCGTTTTATAGTAATTAACAATATATAACCTCTTCCATACGGTACGGCACTGCTAAGTTCTCCGTTTGTATACCTTTCCTCTCTCCCCGTCTAGATAATCATTAAACCCATTACTTCCACAGGTAAGGCGTATCTATCCTAATACATGATCGAATGAACTAACATTTAGAAAACAGTCAAAAGAGCATACATTGCTTATGAACAATGCTGCCGAACTCTGGGACGCACCTGGGGTTTCTTCCCCAGAATCGTCACATGGACTTACACGGCCATCATAAAACCTATGCTAACATACGGTGCTATTATTTGCGACCGAAAACCCAAAAATTATTTTCAAAATATTCGTTAGTTCTAAAAATTTTCGGAAACAATTTAGGCACTAGTGGTATTATAAGTGAGAAAAATGAACCACTTCAAGACAACTGATTAAAATAGCTACTGAAAACAGGGTGAATTATCTTACAAAAAAAATCTAATTTGATTAGAAAGTTTCACTAAGCTCCACCCATTTGTGACGTAGGACTTAGGATGTCTATAGTGTGCACTTAAAAGTAGATATGGCGCTCTCCAATTTTGTTACATACTTATTACGTATTTATTACATACTTATACTTATTATACTCTTCACACCGTAGTCTGTGAAGATTATTATGCATTTGGTTCCGTCCGTTCGTCCATCCGCCTATTGATTTTGAAAAAAAGCTGAATAAAAATGTGGTGCTTTAAGGGTGGTTGAAATTAAAAATAAATCATAAATCAAAAACGAAAAGCGATATCAACATGAAATTTTTAGTAAAAACCAATTTCTATAAGGAATAAAGTCTATTGATTCTGAAAAAAAAAAAATAACTAAAAATGGGGGGTTAAGGAGGGTTGAAATATTTAAACAAACGAAAAATAATATCAACTAGAAATGTTCAGCAAAAATAAAGCTCTATAAGGGGACAAAGTCTGTTGATTTAAAAAAAAAATTGATAACAAAATAGAGAGTAAAGGAGGGTGTAAAATAAAAAAATAGAATATAAACACCAAAAGCGATATTAACATGAAATTTTGATTTGATTCTGAACGAAAAGGGGGATTACGAGGGGTTAAAAAATATTAAAAAACAATCCTAACTCAAAAAAGAATAATAATATCAACTTAAAATGTATGGCAAAAATTAAGCTCTATAAGGGGGCAAAGTCTATTGATTTTAAAAAATCTGAATAAAATGGGAGTCAAGCGGGGTGGAAATAAAAAAGCTCTATAAGCTTTATAAGGGAATGAATAAATAAATAAATAAATGGGGGTTAAGGGGGTTTGTTAAATTGCCAAGAGTATAATATAGAATACCAAGCATTATACAGTGTGTCTACTTAAGTTGGAACCATATGGAAAACATTTTTATTATTGCTTTTAGGAAAAAAAGTTATTCTTCATAAAAAGTCCTGCATGAACCAAAACCTAAAATACAGTCATCACATATCAAATTGTTCAAGCCGTATACGAGGTTTGTCAAAAAATATGATTTTTGCTCAAGAGTAAAGTACGTTTAGTTTTGACAAAATCGAAAATTTTCATTAAGAAAAGTTGATTAGAATTGAATATTACATTCAAATATGCAATTACACCGATCTATCTGAAAAAACAGATTTTATTATTTTTTATAAACTCTACACTCTACACATTGATTGTAAATATCTGAAAACGTTATAAATTACGTTAGCTACTATAAACATGATACGTTTTCCTTTTGTTGATGTTTGTGAAGAATTTAGCAAATTTCTTAATGAAAATTTTCGATTTTGTAAAAAAAATAAACGTACTTTACTCTTGAGCAAAATTCATATTTTTTGACAAACCTCGTATACTGCTCGAAAAATTTGATATCTGATGACTGTATTTTAAGTTTTGGGTCATGCAGGATTTTTTATCAAGAATAACTTTTTTCCTAAAATCAATAATAAAAATGTTTCCCATATGGTTCCAACTTAAGTAGACACACTGTATATCTTTTCTATTAGGTATCTTTTCCTTGATTTGTACTTTCATATTATTAGTTTCTCTTTCATGTAAATCTTAGAGATGTAAATGTAAGAAACAAAATACTAATTTAATCATCTGCTTCAATTTATAATAAACATAATAACAGAACAAAAATTGTCTATACCCTGTATAACTCGCGGTGGAAAAATGAAACCCAATAAAACAAACCCATTTATCCACAAAGTATCGTCGGTGTATTAAATTTTCATATAATCAACTCTCAACTTCGAATCGAAATATTATTTTATCAGTAAATAAAAACGTACGGCAAGAAAACGAATAAAAAGGATTATTTACGATGATTGGTGTACCGAGGTATCATCGTCATATCGGTAAGTACGATGTCGTTAAAAATTTTATCTGCTAGATATATTGCATGCACTTGCACTTACCGACTTCTCTGAAGGTCGCCAGTTGTTGCCAGCAGGTGATGAGGGAGCAAGAACCCGACACTCCGTGACATTTGCAGGTCACTTTCGATTTTTTTATTATCGCCTGAAAAAAAAAACGGGATATTTATTATTATTGAACTGGCCTTAACGTTATTGTGACATTTAAATAAAAAATCAAACTTGGTTCGTCGGTCATCAGATCTAAGATCAATCCGGGTTTCGTCCGAAAATAAGACGCTTCATTGCTCCAAACATCATATTAATCGATCATTTTTGTTTTGTGTGATAGTTGTGAAAATTATATTGCGGAATTCTCTATAAAACTACCTTTAAAATGATGTGTCACTCGACCCCTTTCTCAATTAACCCCTTACCGCATACTGTGCCATATTTGGCACACGTTCAAAATTATTATTTTTTTCTAAGTTTCCGAAAAGTTTGTGCGGTCAACTCAAGTTGTCCTATATCTGGCACGCTCGCTTGTTCACAGTCAGCCGCTAAATCCCCTCCACTATCGTAAGCGCAAATTTGATGAATCATTAGGTTCTTTCGTTCGTTGTTGGTGAAGTTTCCACCAGTGTAAATTACACCAGTTACACCACATAATTTGCCCTAGTTTACTTCCCTCCTTATTCCTTATACACATGTCGAGTGTAATTCACTCCTGCTAAATAGCTGGTGGAAAAAATATCCACCAGTGGACACCACATCGCCGACAGGAAGGTTTAGTGGATTTTACACCGGGACGAACGAAAGGTTTAGTGTACGTTGGTGTAGTTCATTCCTACACCAGTGGGACGAACGAAAGAACCTATTTAGTGAATATATGGCTATTGACAGGCGCTAGCATGTTTGGGGAAAATTCAAAATAGAATATTTTTGTTCTTTTGGCCTAATTTGTATAAAAAAAATTATTTTTATGAGGGCAAGTGTTTACTGTACAAAACTTTTTTCTATATTCGCTGTGTGCAAGACTGGTAGCGCTCTCTGGTGACGGGATAGCGACAGTTCTCCTCATTCATTCCCGCATACTTGCTATACACCTCACACTCAACAGTTGAACTTGAAAATTCTTTTTCAACAATTAAGTGTTGCAACAAGTTTTGTGTTCGCTGTTAGTTGATAGACTAACAAAAATTGTTTCTGTCGCACAAAAAGTAAGTAAATGACATAAAAATATTTGGAGGTTATGCATACGAAGTATCTGCGTTTTGAATGTCATAAATCAATGTAATTTGTTTGTATTTTTAGATGCTACATTTTTGTCATGAGTGTCATCTTGTACACTGTATTTGAGAAAATATCTCATGACATAAACTTTCAGCCTGAAACGCCAAGAAAAGGTAAAGATTTGGTAGAAGCTGGGCATGTCATAAATGTCGAAGAGCACAGAGAGTCAGGTGTTGGCCTTTTAATCCGAGCTGGTGTCATTAGACAAACGTCTGTCACGAAAAAAGAATATCTTGTAAAATTGCATGTAAGATAAAAATTGTCTTGAAATCCATTTATTATTGACAATAATAAAAATAATCGCATGTTTTCTAATAGTATTTCAGCTTGATGCAACTCGGCGAATTCTGTCAGTTTCTTGTAATTGCGTTTACGGAAATTGTTCGACTCATTTTAATACCCAACACGAGACCCACAACACGCTGCCGCGCTACTACGATGATGTGGACAATCGCCGACTCCTGCCACCATAGCTGCGATAGCTCAATCTATCCCCTCCAAGCCAAATGCACACAGCGAATAAAAACGAGAAAAAACTGTCTTTGTTTACTTGTGCCATATTTGGAACAATATGAGATAAAGATAATATTTTTGTAACGGATTTTTTGTTTTTCAGATGAATACCAAGAAGTTCAATGGAACTAAAAAAAGTACAAATTCCAATGACTAATGGAAGTGATGATGAGAATTTATCTTCCGATGATGACCGTCAAAAGAGTAAACCAATGAGTCTCATAAAACCTACAAAAATTTTATGTGAGTCATCAGATAGTGAAACCAATGCTTCATCAACTAAAGAGGTAATTATCGACGAAACTGACAATAACAGCGAATACGAAATACGGCTCTCTAGATTACGACAATTTAATCAAGATAAGCTTAGTGATATAAATGTTCCCTCGACATCTAAATCTCATAGTGATACAAATTTACCATCGACATCGACTAGCAAAAAATGTAAAAAATCACAACACAAAAAAATGGGAAAAGAAGAAGTTGTCAGGCAGAATAGGTTCCTAGCTGTTACTGAAGAATTTTTGAAATTGAAAGGAGATAAAACACTTCCAATTTTCATACAAGAACTCGAAGATCCCATTCAGTTTTTCATTTTTTTTTACCGACGAAATTTTTACTTATATAGTTGAACAGTTAAACTTTTTTGGTGTACAAAGTAGGCCTAAAAAACCGCCCAATATATCCAAAGAAGAACTTCGCATTTTTTGCGGTATTTGCATATACATGTCAATTATTCAACTCCTTTCAAACAGGTCCTACTGGAACCAATCGTTAGATATTCCCTGCATCTGACGTGCTATGGCCTGCAATAGATTTGAAGAAATCAAACGATTTCTTCACTTCCATGACAACACACGCCAGATTCCTCAAGAGCAACGAGGTTATGATAAGCTTTTCAAGATACGTCCATTGCTAAACAAAATTCGTGAACGTTTCTTACTTGTTCCTAAAGAGAAGCATATGGCCGTGGATGAACAAATTAATTCGACAAAAGCTCGATCAAGTCTCAAACAATATAATCCCAAGAAACCTCATAAATGGGGATACAAGGTTTTTTTTCTAAGTGGGATTTTCTTACGATTTCGACTTTTATTGTAAAGCTACTACTCTTGAAAATAATCAACCAGATCAAGGAGCAAGCAGCAATATTGTTGGAAAACAACTTTCAGAATCAATTCCAAGAAACCTAAACTACAAATTATTTTTTGGTAACTGATTTACGAGCATTTCTCTACAAATATACCTCACCAAAAATGGTATTTTACTTTTAGGGACAGTAAGAGGAAATCGTGTGCATAATTTTGAATTCCCTACGGAAGCAGCTATAAAAAAAAGGTAGAATTAGTGGCCAATGTAGATGGTGTGGACATATCTGTTATTTCATGGTTTGATAATAAAATTGTGAACACCATGTCAACAAATGTTGGGAGTCAGCCTGTATCGATGGTAAACAGATTCTGCAGGAAATCTAGGACACATATAAAAATCACCCGCCCTCAATATGTTGCGGTATATAATGCTTATATGTGGGGGGTAGATCGATTCTATGTTAGGATACTACCAAATCCAAATTCGATGCAAAAAGTGGTACATGAAGGTATTTTTCCATTTACTGGATATGATATGCGTCAATAGCTAGATACTGTGGAGGCGAACCCTAAAAAATAATGATTTATACCTACCACTTTCAGAATTCAAACTTGGTATCGCAGAAGTTTTGACCAGAGCTCATAGTTCAGAAAGAAAAAGGATAAGACTAAGTACCAGCTTACAACCTCAACTTGATCTAAAAAAAAGAAATATCCTTTTTCGCAGATTCCTTTTCAGGAAATAAGAACGGACAACTTGAATCATTTGCCAAGAGTAAGTGAAGAACGACAGAGATGCAAATATCCAGATTGTAAGGGAAAATCCCAGATATTATGTGGCAAATGTTCAGTATATTTATGTCTAAATAAGGATCGCAATTGTTTTAGTAAATGTTCACTCTTTTTTTGAGATAAAATCTATTTTTTTAAAATAAATCTGAATTTATACTTATTACTTTTGTTTTATTTCCGAAACTTGTGCCAAATTTGGCACATGTCAAAAATTAACATTGTTACTGTTATCTCAGTCAAAGTTTAACATTTATTTCCTTTAAATATCGATAAATATTTTTTTCATTATTTTTTCATAACTCCTAATCAATCATGCTAACGCATATATTTTTTTGGCGAAAAAATAAAAATTATGCAGTAAGGGGTTAAGATTCTAAGGGTAACATCTAACCACGAGGGCTAAAAATATTTGTTAAAAATATTCCCCCTTGAAAATAAAATTAACGTATCTTCCCGATGTTTCATATTATTTACTGGAAGAAAGATAGTAAGGGTGAAAAGTTTTTAAATTGATTGGGTTTCACTTTAAAGTCGTTTTGTTTTGTATCTTTGGATTTTGAAATGGTTACTCGCATTTTTTTTTTTTTTTTAATTCAAACTATTCGACGCCAATCTCACAAAGTGACCTATCTCATTTCTCCTAATTTTACAGGAGAGCAGTCAAATTTTGTGCTGCGTTTCAAGCCACTTTGTGAAAAGAAAGATGTATAAAAATAAAGTGTTTCTACAGTCGTATCTCAAAAATTGCATTTTTTAAGATACGTCATTTTGTTAGATTGACGACGAATTATTCCATTATAGGCAATACAGTTCAGAGCCACACACAGAGAAATTTGTCTTATGTAATCAAGAATGCGTATTTAAAATTCAACACGACTCTAATTCTTAAGTAAAAATATTCTTTATTTGAATTCTGATATTCTTAAATTAACAGTGCCGTGTTCAACTTTTGAATTAAGAGCTGTAAATATTAAAATGTGAGAAAATAAAATAATTTGGTGAATTTTATAAATGTGTTTCATACTTTTAACAGTCACTGTATACATAAGCCTTGAAATTATCTCACTATGCTTCTTCTAATAGTTGTATTGAGCTTTACTTCCAATTAATTTATTACATTCGCCTATTAGAAACAGACCTTACGATAAATTAAACGTTAAAATATATCAATATCTATTTAATTAGTGGATAAAATGGAAATAAGCTTGTATTTCAGTTATTTACCATCTCAGATATGCTTTCTAGAGCATTAGTAATTCTCTACAAAAGATTTGCTAGAATAAATCCGAGAAAGAATGTCGCTCCTGTTTTGCAACTTCGGATAAATAGTATCGTACTTTAACAGGAATTCGTTTTTTTTATGCAACCGTATCTTATAACTACGAAAAATGTAAATCAACCTTTCTAGAGACTGTCAAGAATAAAAAATACTTATATTCCTTCAATAAAAAAGATAAAAAATACATTCATGGTATACATATTCAGCAAGTCTAATAATTTTAGGAATTAGCAAAATGAATGTGGTGTATCTCAAGGAACCGTTCTAGGACCAGTACTATTCCAAACATTTGGAACTATCTAAGATAGACTCGCCCTTCACACTATTTAACCAATAAACCTTTTGTCCGTATCATATAGAAGACGGGGAAAGGGGTATCGTACGGTGCACATAGACGTAGTGTTTCGAGAGGGTTTATTTGGATTTTATTAAATTATTTAATCATTAAATCTTAATAACAAACATACGTTTAATAGGTCTTCTGAATCAAAGGTAAATTTAAAGTAATAATTATCAATATATACAGGGTATTCAAAAAACCCTTCAATCCATTCAATCATAATTAAGACCTCATTTATTGCAGTCATTCAGATTGTGTTTTATATTACGCAGACAGAGCTGTCACATCCGCTGCTGCATTAGAGAGAACGAGCCTGCTCCTAATTTGAGTGGGGTTGGTTTGTGCGAGTTTGTTGCTTTACACTACTGCCACACTTGCCAAAATCATATTACGTCTTATATTTTGGTCCCCTATACAATCGTATGTGGAGGAAGAAGGAGGGGTGGTTCGAAAATCTCCAGAACCCAAAGGTTTGCGAATTTAGGGTCTAATTTCGAAAAAAAAATGTTTGCCCACTTTTTTTTATATTGAATGGAGGGGAGTAGGGGTGAAATTTGTTTCGCTTCAAAGTCCAATCCATCGTACCAGATGTTCATTTTCCTAAGTCCAGCAGTTCTATATATCGACATCCCATGGGTAGGAGAAAAGTAAGAAGGGCGGAAGTTGGATGGTTTCTGAAATTGTTTCAGGCCCGCTGTTAGTTTTTTTTTTCTATCCCATACCATTAAGACGTCTCAGAAGAAGAGGGAAAGAAGTTGTAGGGGTGAGGAGAGAAGTAATTTTCACTAAATAAAACTAAAAAAAAATCCTGTTCACAAACAAAAGAGAAAATGGTACTTAAGTATTTTGTCTTTGCGTATTTATATATAGATTTTTTGGTCGATATTGTCACGACTACTTTTCTTTATGAACTAATTGGGGGCCAGAGTATCATAGCTACCCCCTGAGATTAAAATTTTTACATAATTCATGAACCTTTTATTTAGGGTGACCATATACCCAGCATTTCTAGGTTGGTCTCAGTGTACCATGTCCCACCCCACCCCCGAGGTTTAAATTGTTACAATGTTACAATCCTTTCATTTAGCGTGAACGTACAGTCTTTCCAAAAAGTTTGTGCAAAATGTTATTATTACCAAGCAACAGTAAGATGTAAGACTTGGGGAGCTAAAAAGAGATCTTTTTGTAGATTTTTAATGCGCCTTTAGTTTTACCGTTGGGTTAGGAGCAAGAAAGTCGGTGTTTGAGGACCTACTGTAAAAGATTTCGTGTCCAGCATCAAAACAAATATTTTCACCCTCTTTGTCTATTGGCATGGGACATGAACCATCCCGAAAATTCAAAATTTAGCATGGACCCTTGCCCTTTGGACTGCATGTCACAACACCTACGTTCAGAGTTGTCTGTATAACGGTACGACAAGTCTTTTAGCGACAATTATATAGGTACAAGCCTTTACTATGTTAAATAAATCAAGTTTCATTCCCTATATGGGCCTCCATCTATGCTAACAAAACCTTACCTATCAAATGATTGCATAACATTCTTATTACAAATATTTTGGCATACTACACATTTCCTCACCATCCTAAATATACTTATTAAACAGTTCAATGTTCAAATTATTCTTGAAAAACTCAAAATACCACACATAAGGCACAATAAAAGTTAAGTTGTCACTTGACACCGTCAAAAAGAAATGTAAGTTTGCCAAACTTAAAGATTATGAACCAGAATGTTCAATATCCACATACAATATACGTGTAAAAGAAGATGATAAAAATCATATTGGTGCTTTTAATTCTATTTTTTTGACAACATAGAAAGAGCGTACTGTCAGAAAGATGGAACAAAATGGTAAAATCGTTGGCTTTGCTGATGATATAGTATTATTTTAAAAAACGTACACTAATAAAAAATCTCTTTTAAATGTATGTGATTCATGAAATAGAAACAGACCCATAAAACATGTTAAAAAAGTGTAATAATCATTTTGGAGCGCAATTGCATCAACCGAAACTTTACTTGAACTTTTGATAAATAATCTCGGTAGTACAAAGAGATTATATCACCAAAAATTCGCAAAAATATAAATGTTTAACAGGATGACAATTTAGCCTGTCAACACAGTGAAAAAGCTAAAAATATCGTTCGGGCAATTTATGTTGTTAGTAAGAAAGTGACGAAATATTCTAAGCCGTTTTCAAAAGGAGAATTTGTGAAAGAGCATTTAATAGAATTGGCAATTTGTGTTTAGAAAAAGTACCATTGTTCTCAGGTTGTTTGCAAACAAGCATAATACGCAATCGAGTAGTCATCACATCACCATAGCTCGTTACGAAGCGCATTTTAATAGCTCCTCTTTCTTTTTCTTATCTTTTTTTTCTTGTAGTCTCTTGGTTGACTATTAATAAAGCCATTATTCACGTGTTGGAACAAACCACTTTTCTCGATGAGCTGCCCACTGTAAACAAACACAAATATAGCCGGTGGTCGCTCGGATGGGTAGTCAATTCGAAAAGTCATTTGCAATTGTCGGGTATATATACAGAGAACGCAACAACGTGAATTTATGCATGTTGTAACCAGTTTCGAGAGTATGCCTATATGACACAAACATGCAACAAGAACGTAATACGGCTTTGATGTATTGTGATTTGCTTCTAGGGAAACAAAATTATCGATTTTGTATTAAATTGTAATTTATGCACATTTTAAAAAGTACGCTAAAGTAATTATCAAAATTTGGTAAGAATATAAAAAACAATATTACTATCTATATATAAATAGGCAAAGACAAAATGGTTCAGTACCATTTCCTCTTCTGTTTGTGAACCGATTTTCTTTTTTTAAATTTGGTTTAATACCTATTGACGAACTTTAGTATTATCAATGAAAAAAATTGGAAATAGTTTTTTTTCTCAACCTTCAATATAATATAAAATCCATTGATACACAATTATGAATTATGATTAGGGTTGCCAGATTTCCGAAAGTGAAAAGCGTGACAACCGTGACGACAGAGTATTAGGTTTAAATACTTTTGTATTTGTGTATAAATAACGCAATAAAATCTATATGAAACTTTATTCTCTTTTTGACAGATCCTTTTTATAATTCATAAAAAGACAACTTTCATGACAACAACGATAAAACAAAACATAAATAGGTTGTGGGTTCGGTTCCATGTTCTATGTCAAGTGTGACAACTCGCACTCTTTGATAATTAACTCCCTGGTACCAATCTCAGTCTAGTCATATTCTTTCAAAGACATACACAACAAATACCAAGCATTTTTATATAATCAGGTCCTTTCTTTTGTGAAATTTCTAAAAAAAAGGTCCTCACTTATATATTTCGTCAAGTCCCTTAGCCCTTTACCCGCAGATTTGTCTATTTTTGTATAAAAGCGTGGCATTTGCATCAAAAGAGTGGCATTTGCATAAAAGCGTGGCTTTTTCGTAATGTGACGTTTCGCGTAAAAGCAAGTCAAAAAGCGTGGCAAACACGTCAAAAGCGTGACTTCTGGCAATCCTAATTATGATTAACTAATAAAATTAGCTTATAGCGAACATGAGCACCCTTTAATTCCAAACATAGACAATATTACACAGACGGATAGATGATCGTGAAAATGAAAAAAAAAACTTCCCTTCCCATTCCTCCAACTTCCCCCCTCTTTCTCTATCATGCTTAAATGGTAAGGGATGTAAAATAACTAATAGTGGGGCTATACGCCCCGTCTGAAACAATTACAAGCCGTCCCTTCCCCCTCCCACCCCTTCACCCCACCACAGCGAAGGTCGATATATAGAACTGCTAAACTTATGAAACTGAACTTGGGTACGATGGATTGGGCTTTAAGATGAAAAAATATCACCCTTTCTAACTCCCTATTCCCTCCCTTTCATATGAAAAAAACAAAAAAAAAAAAATGTTTTTTCGTAATTAGAACCGAAAGTCGCATACCTTCATGTTTTGGAAATGTTATCTTCCTCTGTTCCCTCCACCTTCCCCTCTACTCCCACCACCTCCCCCTCTACTCCCTCCACCCACGGTTGTATAGGGGACCAAAATGTAAGATGTAATCCGATTTTCGTTACTACCTTCCCCTCCCATATTAACTAAATATAAAACATCATTATAAACAACACAGAGAGAAATAAAAACTAATACTAAATTAATAAGTAAACAACCGATGAACAAACAATGAAACAAAATGAAATGTTAATTTGAAAATAGAAAATTATCAAGTTTTTTCTTGAAAACATTACCAGATGGAGCATTTACAACATTCTCAGTATAATTAGGTCTGGTTGACCGACGCTGCATGTTTTCAAGAGTATTTTTATCCCTCACTAGATTCGGACACCAACAGATCCGCAATGCTCCATAGAATTTTGAAAAACTTTTGAGAGTTTCTTCTCTACTAGGTAAATTACATTACATACTTTATTTAACGTTTAACCGTTTAAAAAGTAATTATAACGAGGAGTATTTTCACCAATATGGAGAACTACACTTTTATTTGTAGTTAGAGGTAGCATCCAATCTGAACACCACCAAGGTGGAGTCAAGGTCATCTTGAAACTGCTGGAAGTTCAGAAATGAGTCACTAAATAGTTTAGTTTCATCCGCGTAAAAACATTGTAGCACTTGATATGGAATTGAAGATCACTGGCATATAATATAAATAAGAGTGGGCCTAAAACTGCTCCCTGAGGAACGCCACTCAAGACTGATCTTTCAAATGAATGTAAATTTACAACTTTAACGCAGCACTTCCTGTTTGTTAAAAATGACTTGATGAAATTCAGTAAATTATCACGTATATACGAAGGTGTTCTAACTTATGTATTAATCTTCGTTTCGGCACACGATCAAAAGCTTTCGCAAAATCTAAGTAAATAATGTCTACAGTTTTTTTTTCTGTCTAATGAAATTGTCTACCAATTTACGGGTAAGATATCTGGTAATTGATTCAGGAGTGGTTCATTGAAGAAAACTTTTTTAAAGGTATTAGCCAGAAGTTCAGCCGTTTCGAAATTATTTTGTTTAGTAATGGAATAGACTTTTGATGACAGTGAAGATCGAATATATTTGTATAATTTACAGTTGTCACTGCATGTTATCCACTCTTCATATTCTTCTAGGGCCACATGCCTAGATTTCTTTAGGCCTTTGGTAACATTTTTGTGATGTTCTAAATCGGCAATATTATTTATACAAACTAAATGAAAAGTAAAGGAGTTAGAATAAATTTTAATAGTAATAAATAATTTCATATTAGGGACATTGATGTCAAGAGAAGTAACAGAAAAATGTTGTGTAATATCTGATGATAAATAAATACAGACACCTCCACAGCGATGGTCTCTTCGATCGCATCTGTATAGAGAGTAATTCAAAATGTCATACATGGAATCAGAATCATTTGATGTTAACCATGTTTCTGTAATAAGAATAAGTTTTAAATTTTGTACAGAGCATAAATTTATTAAATTTACAGTTAAGGGTTTCTAAATTCGTATATAAAAAGAATCAGTCGTAAAAACAAAATTTATCAAGATTATTGGAGAAATTTGACAATCTTTGGGACACCATGTATATATTTTATAGTTAGGTCTTGCTCTCCATTATTTTTCTTTAAATAAAGTTTTAACCTTAATACTTTTAGACATTCGATTTGATTAGGGGTTTTATCATGGGTACTAGTTTTTTTAGTGGTAACTTTTTCTAGAAGTTTCTTTTTGTTTCGTAAAATATGCCTTGCGTGAGAATGTGAGAATGTAAGCGGATTCTGGTCATATTCTACAGTTTGCAAAATGTAGAATGAAGTTTTTTGAACAGCATCTGTGACTATCACTTTTTATATTTATTTTATAGTATTTAATATTTAGCAGGACAAATGGAATTTACTTATTTCAATCATTAAACATTTTACTATCAGCTGCCATTTCACTTAAATCCATCCAATAAAAGATAGGTTGTAAATGACATTGTAAATCTCTGTTTTAATCGTGTAAAATATACTGAAATGGCGGCCTGAAACCAGTAACGCCACAATCGAAATAGCGAACTATTCAAATTGCAATTTTGTATTCTTTATAAAATCCGAATAACACAATGAAAATTAAAAAAAAAAATAAATAAATAAATAAATGGGTGTAATGATATATATTTTCATCTATTTTTTTAACCAATAAATTTGTTAATATTATTTACCCTTCTGCCGGCTTCATTATTGTGCAGATTCATAAGTACTCGTCCTTGTTCTCTGGTACCTCTTTTGAATTTTCTTTCTTTTTCTCGCACGTCTACGAAACTCTGAGTAAATCTGAAAAAAGAAGACAACCAAAAGTTATAGTTAGAGGCACTGTCAATGTAATAAGAAACAAATTTTATTAAAATCAATAAATATTTCAAATCGTAGCTTTATATGTTGACGTACGCCACTGCATCGAAGATTTAACGAGGCATGTACGGATTAAGATTAGCAATTTGTTTCGGGTAATGGCATGATGTATGGGCTGGGGTGTACATGACGTTTATTATAGGGGGGGCTTCGTCCATATCAAATCGGAAATACTCTTTCAGATTTGACAATTACCGGAATTTATGGATAGATTTAAATTACTGGGATAACGCACTCGGTTATAAACGATAAGTACTGTAATTTGTGTTAAAATGTTTCTTTTTTATTTAGGTATGCAGGGTGTTCTAATAGCGACTTTGATTTTCGAGAGGGGTATTAAATAGTAAACTTTTTTATTTGGAAATATGTGTCATTAAATTTTAAATAATTACATCATCTGTTTTTAAACTAGGAGGAGCGATTTGAATTTAAATTAGCAATTCTGTAGACTTCTAATTGGTCAGTTTCATACATCACTTTTTAACATTAACACCAGCTGATAATTGACAGTGTTGACAGTTCGGACATTTTATATTTTTAGTTTTGTTATTGTTTTGCTCCTTTCATATCTCATCATTATTACTTAGTTTTTAATTTATTTCGTTATAACTATAACTATAAATTTCTACGATTATGGATCCTTTTACACCGAGTACTATTAAGGGTAGCAGTTCACCAAAACAACGAAAACGGATGAATTTTGGCCATTTAAGTCTCTCAGAAAAACAGGACATAATAAATATGTACAAACCAAAATTTTTGATGTTATATCCGCAGTTTCTCAAGCCGCCGTTAAGTTTTACTCATTACTTTGAAATAAAAATGGTATTACATACTCAACATTTTTCTTATAAAGTCAACAACTTACCGAGTATTGAAAGAATACTGCAATAATGGAACAATATCTAGTCTAAAAAATATTGGCAGAAGACCAGGTTATCCAGACTTTTTTCGTGGAACATCAGTGATCATCAAACACTTAGGGTTTAATGATAAGCCAAATAATATATAAACAATAACGACTTAAGAAGTCTGTTTTTCCTAAAGGTGCAAGAAATTTACGGATTCCCTAAGTTACCTTCGTTGCCTTTAGATTTAGTAAAACTCAATATCAAAAAATTAACTTTCAATATATTAACACTAGTTATAAATGTGGTAAACTACACAAGAACAAAAATTATGGTGTAGAATGTTCATACAACAAACTTACCTAACCAACCCTTAACTATCTGGCCAGGAAATTAATATTTTAACTATCAAGTTGCTAACACCTGTTTTATTTTAGCAAAAATAATTTGGATAGATGCTCTTAACCTAATACAACCTAACTATAATAGAAAAAAAAATAAATCAGGGGTTCATAATTGTACTCAAATGTAGGTACTATTAACTTTTCAATAAAAGAAAAACACAATCAAAGTGGGTACGATACTTGGGTTGTGGTGAAGTAGCGATCTGATTCAACTCTGCACGGTGTTAGTGATGGCAGCTCCACTCATGGCCAACAACGCAGCAACCCAATCCAATATCCAAGCGGTCGTATCAGTTTGTTAAAGCACAAAGCACCAAATTTCCAAACCGCAGACAGATTTTATTCGTGCAAAACAAGACAATAAACGTGGATACTCAAATTTCTCTAAATACCTAATACGGCACCTAACTAGCCAAGAGGAGCAATAATTCCAAAAAACAAATCTACCGTCATAATTGTTCTCTCTTCTGTGATTCTATATTCCCCTTTTTTGGTTGCACACTGCATCTAAGGATTTTACAGGGTGGCAGTAGTCAAAAATTAACAATTAAATTATTATTAATAAAGGTAACTATAATATTTAAAAAACATTCTACAAAGACTGTTTAACACAAAAAATAATAGCCAAAATGTTGTGAGTTTTCACAACACCAGCACTTCTAAAAATATTTGATGAGGGGTTCAAAAATTCTATTCAAATTAAAAATGGTATTAAAAACTCAACATAAAAAATTGACTCCTATTAGATTTTCGTTTCTTTACCCCTCATTGGCCGTTCGCCGACTAGGGTCGATAATGACAACTGGTTCATAGATTTTGAACAAGACTATTTCGGAATACGCTCTTAAGATGCCATCCAGGAAGGTGAGACCGAGACAGGAGACAGGAGACAGGAGACAGGAGGCAAGAGACCGAAATGTGTCTGTTCGTCTGAATAATATGTAATTAAATTAAGGACATTTGGGACAGCGCGACCGATAAAAGAGATGTGACAGCAATTTTAACACGACAGTGTTTGCTGCCTTGCTAACTGTGGCTGTCGCCTTGCATCGGTCTCGCGTTCTCAAATGTTACCTAACTAATCTAGTTACTTTTCCCTGTGTAAATACGTGTTTTCAATTCTTTTCTCCTAGTATAGATTTTTGATAAATCCAAACTCTATTTTTTGATAGATTGTTATAATATTTTTACAAAATGAGATTTATGGCAGATATTGGTCTATAGTTATTCATTTTACAGTGATCCCTAGATTTAAAAATGAGAGTAACTGTACTATGTTCCCACTGGCAAGGTATTTATTATTCCAATAGACAAAGCAAGGTTTATAATATGAATTAAATATAGTGTCCAGGTAATGTTTTGGGATTGAAATAAAATTTTTATATCCGTATAAAATACAATAATAATAAATAAATAAACATATAGGATAGGTATCACAAAAACACCGACCCATTAGAGACATTATAAGATTGTTAATGAATAGTTAATAGAAAACGATAATTGAAACCAAATATTTGCAATTTCCCATAAAACGTTAATAGACAAAATGTCGCCATTACTTACACTTTAACACGCAATATACAGCTATCAAAATACTCCAATATATCTTTAGATGTACCTTGTAATAACGTTTAATAGTACATAATTGATTTATGCTTAACATAACAGCATTCCCCAGGTGTACCAGATATTCTAAACAGCTGGCGAAGCCAACCGGAGGCTTTGATTTATGACTGTTAAAAACATTTTTTATAAATTTAAAGAATGCGCATACTTTTTCTCATATTGTCACATCAGATCACGTCAGGTGTTTTAGTAATTGATTTTGAATTAATTCCTGTTCTATATTATTCTAATTAGCTACAACTAAAAATGTATCGAATGTTTTAATTTCAGTTATGTATGTAAAAATAAAGGTCTTTAATTTTCTAAGAAAATATTTATTGATTAGTTTAATTGGTATTAAAATAGTATTATTGTTTATTATTTACAGCTAATAGAATAATTGAAGGTATAGTGCAGGCATGGGCAACCTTTGCTTAGCTGAGGGCGTAATTTCGGGACTTATTTAGGTCCCGGGCCGTAGACAAGAAATAAGTAGATAGTAGTGAATAAAAAATTCACACATTTTTTTATTTATTAATTATACGAGGCCTGTCTAAAAAGTATCCGACCTTTGACCAAAAAAAATATTTCGAATACCTGACGGAGTTGGGACCCTAATTCCCTTCAAAGTAGGCCCCTTGTACTTGCACACACTTAGGCCACCGATCCTTACACTGATGGAAACACCTCTGGAAGTCTTCTTTTGGAATGGTGTTCAGCTCCATCGTCGCGTTCCGCATTATCTCTTCTCTACTCTCAAAACGGGATCCTTTCAGTGGCGTCTTCAATTTTGGAAACAACCAGAAGTCGCAAGGAGCCAGGTTTTGAGAGTAGGGAGGTTGGCGAACGGTTGTAATTCCATGTTTGGCTAAGAAAGTGTTGATCAATTGGGATGAATGTGCAGGGGCGTTGTCATGATGCAAGTGCCAGTTGTTCGCCGTCCACATGTCTGGTCTTTTGCGCCGAACTGCGTCACGGAGTCGCCGGAGAACATCTTGATACTACTTCTTTGTCACTGTTTGTCCTTTCTGTGCGTATTCGTGATGCACAATTCCACGGACATCAAAGAAAATAGTCAGTGAAGGTGACAAAATCGGTAGTGACAGACCTAATTAAAAAACATTCCCTTGTGAAAATCAAGGAAAGATGGGATGAAACAAGAAACTGCAGAGTTGCCAGGGAGCTCTTAAGTTATCCTGACAACACTGCAGCAAACAAATACTCGACTATGACTAGACAGAATCTGTGCCTAGTCACAGGCATTCTGACTGGTCATTGCCAAGCATCTCCATATCATGGGGCTGTCAGAATCCACACTCTGCAGACGGTGCGAACAAGAAGATGAGACCATCGAGCATATCCTTTACGATTGTTCGACGCTCTCATTTATTAGAAGATTTGTGTTCGGCGAGTATCGGCTAACACCGGCCGATATAAGAGAAGCACCTCTTGGCGACGTTATCAACTACATTAAATCTGTAGGCCTGCTCACGAGCTAGGAGGTGCCTATCTTCTCAGGAGGATGCACAATGGGCCTAATGAGGCCTAAGTGCCGTGGGGTAACCCACCCTCCACACATTACAGATACAGAACCGTTTATGACCAGCACATTTTTGGTGAAATTTCATTTATAGCAGAATGTATTAGTCCTTGTCGGGTATTCCTGTCCAAATTAATATATTTTGGAGACTATGGGTGAGATTACAGAACGTCTGCAACTTTACAGATCTGTAAATATGGCAGCAACTTTGCAGATCTGCAAATATGGCGGACTTACAGATGCAAGTATCAAGTTTTCGTATTCCAAAAAATATCTGCAAATTCGCCATATTTATTGTGGTTTATTACCCCCAACAACACTAAACCCAAATCCACCCTTAAGAGTGAGATTACAGAAGCTCTGCAAATCGTACTTGCATCTGCAAATATCAGTTGCAGTTGCAAAAGAGAAACATGGTATTACAAAAACGTGTTTTCACTTTTTGCGTCTGCAAATCATCTGTAACTTTGCAGGAGGTTAGAACATCCTAAAAACTTGCATATTGTCAATTTTTACTTTACTTTTTTTTTAAAAACCATGTAGTCTTCTGTTCCTTATTATTGAATACAGTTCGTGGTGTCAGATTATCGAGTTTTTAAACATAGTAATTGATTTGAGTTTAGTGTTGTTGGTGGTAATAGACCACAATAAATATTGCGAATTTGCAGATATTTTTTTGAATACGAAAACTTAATACTTGCATCTGTAAGTCCGCCATATTTGTAGATCTACAGAGTTGCCGCCATATTTGCAGATCTGCAAAGTTGCCGCCATATTTGCAGATCTGCAAAGTTGCAGACGTTCTGTTATCTCATCCTATAACGATAGCCTAGGTATCTGTGAAAAATTGTTGAGCGTATTAACTAGATTTTATTAGAACTACCTTCTGAACTTATTTTATTTTATTTTATTATTTTTGCAGGCAATTCGATAAATATTCTGACGATTCAATTCAAGTTTGACCTCTTATTCTTTTTTAAACGTTTATTATTTTAAACTGTGGATTTCATTATTTATTTTTCTTATGTTTTTTATTTTTGTTAAGCATTTTGACGATTCAGTTATACCGTTATTTGAGTTACAATTCCGCCATTGCCGAAATATGTTTATCTTGTGGATTTAATTATTCCATTCTTATTTAATTTATGTAAAGTAGTCTGAAGATTCAATTAAACTGCTAATTAAGTTAGACTTTTAAAATTATTAAGAGCGTTTGTCTTACAACTTTATATTTATTATCTCGGTTTTGCTTTTATTTTTGTGGATAGATCGTTGTAAATGAAGACCGTTATTGTTTGGGTTTAATATTGCCCCACCGTTTACCGTTAATTGTAAATAATGTATTATTATATACATTTCCTGTGTTTCTTTCAACTATACTTCTTTTATCTAGCTCGTTCAGAATCACCTTTAGGGTAAAGGTACAAGCTGCTGACCGTTTAGTGAGGTACAGTCTGTTTGCTATACTTACGCGTGTTTCGGTTTAAAAATTTTATGAGTATTTCCAGGTAAGTACCCGAAAGTTTGACCTGTTCTTTGGGGAAATATCAACTGGTTAAATGAAATGAAAAATAATGTACAACTTTTTAATTAAATAATAATGGAGAATCTTTTGTATAATTGAGAGCAAAATTAAACTTCTTCATTAATGGAGTCTAATGTGGCTATTATAAACCTAATAATAATTTTATATTACACTTCACACAGAAAATATGGTCTATGTATAATAAGAGGGTTATTTAGCTCAAATAAAATATTTTCTAACATAAAAATTTGTTCCATGTAGAGAATTTCAAATGAAAAATAAAAAAATTGAACTTGCCAATAAAAATGAAAATCAGTCATTATCATCCAAAATATCATAATTGTCATTAGCATCACTGTCATCACCATTAATTGTTATTATGATTGGACATATTTCGTTTATTTTATTTTCACGAGTCCACCAATCTTCTATTAGTTTCTCGCACTTGAATATATAGTTCCGCCACACTTCTGGAGTTGCAATTGAAAGTGCTTTTCGCCAAGTTTCCCGAACTGCGTCGTCACTATAACCATTAGGCCCAATATAGTTGTCATAATATTGTTTTGCTATTCCCCATATATATTCGATGGGATTAAACTGGCAATGATACGGTGGCAGACGTAAAACTTGATGACCGTAACTTTCAATAATCTGATTCACAACAAAGGTTTTTGGTTTTGCGTGTATATTTGCCAAGCGTAATAATTCTGATTTTAATATATATTGAGGAAATGGTATATGTTCCTTTGTCAACCATTCTTTAATTTTATCAACAGTCCAAGAATTCGTTGGACTTTTGTTTAATACTTCAGAATGGTAAGGTGCATTGTCTAAAATAATTACGCTGGGCTCACTTAAACCTGGGAGAAGTTTTTCATGCAACCATTTTACAAAGATTTCTGTGTTCATATTATCGTGATAGTCACTGGATTTTGATTTAGATGAAAATATTAAATCAGCACCTCCTATAAAACCCGATTTCCCTCCTGCATGTAAAATTATGTGTCGCTTCCCTTCTCCATTGGTATGTTTGATGGACTTTACGTTATCATCTTGCCATATTCTCTTGGTTGCACCCCTAGAAATTATCCATGTTTCGCCTAAATATATAAAATTCGCCCCTTTAAATTTATAATATTTTCTTAGAAAGTTAATTATCTTGTGCACGACAGAACTTCTTTCACAAAGGGCCTTTCTGTTATCCTCCTTTTGAAATTTGAAACCCAAGTTATGTATCACTTGCCATAGACTTGTTCTACCAATGTCGTCAAATTTTCTATCTATTAATTCTGAGAGAATTGTATTTAAGGTCACATGTTCCTTGTTGACCCTCATTCGATAAATGGTATCACGAATTTCAAATTTCTTTCTATCTGGAATATCTTTCATTTTCAATGATGGGCGAGTTTTGCGGTGATCTTCTTTCGGCAGTTCACTATTGTGATTTTGTAATACTCCTCTTAATTTGGTTTCACTAATTCCTAGAGCATCGCATACGCGTTTTTGCACATCCGTAAAATACTTATGTACACTACAAATTAGACTATCTACATCTAACACACGTCTAGGCATTTTTAAAATTTCCACTACATTTACAATATACATACAATGTCAACGCTTGCAAAGAATCAATTCAATTGCAATATTTGTAACAAATTTAGTACCTACCCTAATGTTATTTTAATTTAAATCTGACCATTAGGGCAATTTTACCTAATTTCTTGGGAAGAGGCTTATTGGAACGATTGTCAATGACTAATTTGCATAATTTTGTTAATCCGAAACCCGCGTAAGTATAGCGAACATACTATATATATTATTTATTACAGGTACTACCACATAAGTAAATGATCACCTGGGGCTAACAGGTGTACTCGCGGACTGCGAGCAAACTGCGTTATCGAAACTGGCGCCCGGCCATGACTCCCACTTTCACGCAAGTTAATTAAGAAGACGTGTTACAAACTTCAATTTGTTAACTAGTCCTTTATGCACAACCAAAAATACTGCTGAACAAATTTGCTTCTCATCGTAGGCATTTTCAATTACATGTGTCTATTATGCGGTTAATTTAGACAATTGTTGAATATTGACAGATTTTAATCGCTTCAGCTATGGTATGAAAACTAGTATTCTTAAATAAAATTTAGAAGTAGAAGAATATCCAGTCAACAAAAGTGATGTAGGTACTTACTTATAGCCGTATTCTAAATTATCACCGCATCCTCCCCAAACCCAGTCTTTCTTAAGGTCCTTGGGTCGACCCATCCTGGAACAACCGCAAGAAGACAGCTGTCCATCCCTGCATGCTCTAGATATCGCATGGGATACTCCCGCTGATGCTAAGGCGTGAGCAAATGCTGCCTCTCTACTAGCTGAAACAAAATAGAATAATAAAATGCGGATCAAGGTTATTCAACTACTCAAAAATCGAAATCCATTTGAAATATAAGGTTCCCAGCAATGGGTTTTTCACGGAATTCAGTTGCCTGTTACTTGGCTACATTTTTTTGTCTCATGACCAAGATAATAGATCTAATACAGATCTTATTTTCTGTTTCACAACTTCACTTCAACCGTTTAACTATAATGCAACAGGAAGTTTAACAAAACTCTGTGGTTTAGCAGCATTGGAAAATTAGTATACCGGATCTACCATTTGGACACTAATTGACAATAGTTGTTCTCCATAAACCCTGCCTTTATCTGAGAACATTACAAGTTTAAGATTTAATATACCATTTCGTTGATCCAATTTTAGTTATATAAATTTAAATTATTTATATCAATCATTGTCCCGTAGAGTTCGCTCCTGCTAAGTTCCACTATGAATATTCCAGGAAGTTCCAATGTATGTTAATTTCAAACTATAAAATAATAATAAGAAAAAATATGTATTTGTTCCAAAATTTCGACCATCCTGTACATAATTTATCAAGAATTAACCATCAGAAAAGTAAACATAATTTCCAATAAACAAATAAGATACAATTACCTCACAAATAATTTTCAATACCTTTTGAATTCTTATCTCTTCTGCAAGGTGTTAATTTTTGTATGTAAATAAACATTATAACTAAACCGTGACTTTTTAGCACGTATTTATACCAATTAACCTAAAAACTACCTGTTAAAAGATCCCAATTAGATAAAAAGCATTAAAAAGTTGTGTGTTCAACTGGTTTTGAACTCTTATTAGAACTTATAGCCTCCGTTTTAAAATTTTTATTTTTACATGTAATAAGATATGTCCCAATGGTTGGGATAAAATTTAGTAGTCTAAAAATAGGCTGTAATGATAAAAGATCAAAATATTTTCTTCACATCAATTAGAGAAGACTTTTCTATGTATTTATGTTTTTGAAAAGTTAGAAGTAAGAAAAAGCAAAGTAGTAAAAATTGACCAAAATTGGAGCCAAAATCCCATTCTGCCCTTATTAAAAATACCACCGTGATTTCACTGTGCCGGAACATTATATATACATGGGCGTACTAATTCGCGTGTTTGCACAGAATACATATAATAATAATAAATTGTACAAAGAGGCACAGTTTAGCTACAAGCTATTCTTACACCTAACCTAAAAGTACAATATGAAAAAAAACAATGCTTTTAATAAAATAATAAAGAAAATTAGATTTTAACTGATTTTATCATTAATTTAGTTTCAAAATAATAATAAAAATAGTAATAAAGTTCGAAATATAAAACTAGATATGAAATAAAAATTAAAAAAAAAAAAAAAAAAAAAAAAAATAGAAACATAAAATATAATAATACAATGTATTAATTTAAAATAAGGTTGAAAAGTAAAGTTTTAAGAATTAAAAATTGCTGCGAGAGTAGAATATTCTTTAATTTTTTTTTGGGAAATATGTTGTGGATGATGTATTAGCTCCATTATGTATTCATTATAAATTTTAACAGATTGGTAGGTAAAAAATTTCTGAAACATGGGTGAATTGTGATGAGGAATGTGAAAAATATTTCTAGAGTGGACATTTAGAGGGTGCAGTGCTGATCTAACAACTAACTTATCCAAAAGACTTTTTGGTTTATTTCCTTTTATGACATTATACAAGAAATTAATAAAATTATATTGACGTTTATTTTTCATTTTTAACCATTTAAGTTTATAGATTTTATGAGATACTCGATCATATTTTCGAAGTCCATAAATAAATCTAGCACAATAATTTTGTACTTTTTGTATGCGGCTTTGTATATAAGAACCAATATTATGAGAAAATAGACAAAATTAAGGACTCTGATAACATTTTTTTCACCTTCCAAGACAGACTGGAATATAACTTTTTTAAATTCGAAAATGATTTTTGTAAAAGATTGTTTACATGCGAGTGGAAATTGAGATCAGAGTCAAACAGAATTCCCAGATTCTTTATGGAATCCGCTATAGGTAAAGACATTGACTAATTCAATTCCGTTGTTTTTTGTTTCCAAATTGGATTAGATGACATTTATTTTTATTGAGCTTAAGATTATGTTTAATTGACAATTTATAAATAAGATCTTCATTTAAGGCTTGTTCAGCAACTTGATAATAATTACTATCAATGTTGTAACAAAGTTGGGTGTCATCGACATACGCTTGTATTTTGCAGTTTCGAACAGATGTCAAGATATCACTGCTATATAAAATAAAAAGCATTGGTCCTAATATTGAGTGGCACACCAGACTTTACGTTTTTTAATGAAGAAAATTAATTATTTAAAAGAACTTTTTGACTACGGTTAGACAAATATGAATGAATGAGATGAATAGAATTTTCAGAAAAACCAAAATATTTTAGTTTGAAACAAAGTAGATTGTGATTGATAGTATAAAATGCTTTGGAATAGTCTAAAGCAACAAGTCCTGTAATTTGTCTTCTATTTCTTACAATATTATCAGTAACTTTTGACAAAGTATAACATATGTATTGTAGTCCTTCGGAAACCAGCCTGGCAATCCGGAAGTATTTTGTGTTCATCAATATAAAGGGAAATTCTATTATAGATAGCCTTTCAAGAATTTTGGACATCGCAATCAGAATACTAATAGGCCTTAAATCAGAAAAATGTTGAGGTTGTGCAACTTTACAAAATGGATAGTAGTTTCTTTGAATACAACAGTTTAGAAGTTGCGTAATGTAATTATCAATATGCGGACTACATTATTTTAGCATGGAGATTGATACAGCATCAGAACTTATGGCATTAGATTTGATATTATGGAGTAGTTTATTAAATTCTCCGACAGTTATAAAATCAAATGCTAGTTTGTTTCCATGCAAATTAGGTAATGTTGAATTATTATAATATTTTAAAAGGTCATCATCTACTTTATTATCAACAAAAACAGAACAAAAGTACTTATTTATTTCTTCGGGTTTATGCAGCGAAATAAGTAGGGCTATTACTTGCTTTCAGAGCTGAAGTTTATTTAGACCCGTCCATAAATCCTTGGATTTATGGGAATTAAACAGGTTGTCAAAATAGGCTCTTTTTTCACGACGTATAGAGGAGAGAGTGAAATTTCTTAATTCCTTATACCTATCCCAATCAGTATGTAATCTTGTTTGCTTAAATTTGCTTAAAGCAAAATTTCTTTCCTTAATTAATAATTTGATTGGATAAGTTAACCAGGGGGCATACGGTTTAGTAATACGTATAGTTTTTAATGGTGCATGTTTATCAAACAAGAGAATAACTTGTTCTGTGAGAAATTGCACTTTATCATCAATATTTTCAATATTGAACATTTCATGAAATGGAGTATTTATTAAATCATTGTAAAAACTGTCATAGTCAAAATTTTTAAAATCTCTAAACGTATAAAATTTAGGTTTCTTTCTTATTTTTGAAAATTCCAAACTACAGAAAGAGTACCCATGGACAGAAAAATTTGTTTGGTTTACACCTGATTTTTTTACTAAACTACAATCACTTATATAAATAGGATCAAGCAGAGTCATCTAGGTGGATGTTATTCTAGTAGGTTCAGTTATAGATTGATATAAGTCGTTCGCATCAAAATAAGATAGATGTCAACAAATCAATATTTATGTCACCTACGCAAATAATGTGATCAACTGTATTTGATAAAACAGATAACGGTTTTTGAAAATAATTGAATTTTCAAACCCCTTTATCTCGATGTAGTTCTAACTGATCAATATCCCATTTTGTAGATTCTGATTCATTTACTTTAAGAATAGTATAGGTATGGACGTTTACACCATGCTTGGATTCCAAATCTTATATTCCAATTAAAAATTTGAATGTCGAATATTTAATGTCCCAATAGCTGAATGGTTAAGACGATGTGCGTAGAACACGATAAGGTGGGTTCGAATCATGTCACGAACAGAATATTTTCAATTTTTCATTCAATTTGTTTTCACTTCAAGGGTTCAAAAATATGTTTCATAATATTGTCATTTATTTGTGGTTTTCCAAAGAATTGATATAACTTAATAGATTGTCGAAATTTTGCAGACACAGTGACCTGTAATAAAAAAAATCCCTACAAACATACACGCACAAACCTGTATTATCTACATGGGACAGAAAATAATTGAAAAATCGTTAGCATTCGATTTTAATAAAATCTGACTTAACGCAAAGAGAGATACATACCTACTTTAAAAAATTACAAATCATTAAAACAAACAACTTTCTATTGACGATTCGAATTTAGGCAGATACATCACAGGTAACAGTAAATATTATCACCACAAATTAAGCTAACATGAAACTATTAAAGACCCTTAGAACCCTAGAAATTACATTAACATACTTGGAACTATCTATCCATCTCAAGAACAAATATTCTTCGTTCCGACATAAGTAAATACACTCGAACACTTAACAGAGTGCTTAAGATTTGTTTAACATTTCTTTCCGAATCCATAATTGTCTACCAATAATTGCTCTTTTTAAGGATAATGTAAATAAAGAAAAAATAAATGAAGTATTTTATTATGACCACAATTTTGATCTAGTAAATTTATACAACATTTAATACTTCTTGTGCCAAACAAATCTACAGGGTGTTTCAGAACTATTTGATCAAACTTCTAGGGGTTATTCAGTGCAACAGTAGAAAACATTTGAGTATAGGGACCCATGTCCGGAAAAGTGTCACTACAGCACTACGGCCCTAAGACGCGTTAAAATTTAGAAAGACGATGAATTGCCTGAAGAGGATTTAATGCATTTAATTTTTACCTTTTGTACATGATATCATCACAACAATTGTTCAATATGTCAATGTTAATGTTTAATAATTTTATAGCTGATGATTTTAAACAATTTACTGGCGCTTGTGTGTTATCTTTAAAAACGATAACAGAGATTGTTTTTTGTAGTTGCATTCCATATCGCCTTAGTCGTGCTATCGTATTTGTGAAGTTTGCAAGAATTTAACAAAAATTAATTGTTGCTAATGGAAAACTTTACCAATCAAGAATTGGCAGATATGCATTTGGCATACGGAGCAACAAGCGGTAATGCACAAGCAGCAGCGCGGTTGTATCAAGAACGTTATCCCGAACGACAGCATCCGGAATACAAAAGGTTTATTGCTATTCATCGGCGACTCTCCGAGACAGGCATGTTCAAAACCAACATGCATAATACTGGTGTTGCTAAAACCGTAAGAACGGTCGAATTTGAAGAAGAGGTCCTTCAGCGAGTTGCCGACGAACCATCAAGTAGCACACGTCACATTGCCAAGGATATGAATACGAGTAACGCTTCCGTCTGGCGGGTGCTACACGAGCAACTTTATCCTTACCACTTCCAGAAAGTTCAAGAATTGACTGCAGCCGATTATCATCCTAGAGTTCAATTTTGTCAATGGCTTCTTTATCAAATCGTTGCACAACCAAATTTTTTACGCTATGTTTTATGGACCGATGAAGCCTCTCTCACAAGAGACGGTATATTTAATAGTAGGAATAGCCATGTTTGGGACGAAGAAAATCCCCATGCAATTTTTCCTAGAAAACATCAGCAACGTTGGTCTGTCAACGTATGGGCAGGCATTGTTGATGATTATTTGATTGGGCCATACCTTCTACCGGAACGGTTAACAGGACCTATTTACCGGCGTTTCTTGGAGAAAGTTCTTCCAGAACTTCTTAAAAATGTTCCAATTAACGTTCAAGAGCAAATGTGGTTTCAGCATATATGGAGCGCCGGCTCACTTTGCTGTACAAGTACGTGAGGATTTGGCTCAGCGGTTTGGGCACCGTTGGATTGCCAGAGGTGGAGCAGTTTCTTGGCCTCCTAGGTCACCCAATTTAACGTGGCTAGATTTTTTCCTGTGGGAACATGTAAAGTCTTTGGTCTACGAAACTCCAGTAGAAACAGAGCAATAATGACAAGTGACAAAAATCGACTTCTTGTTCTTATTCTTCTTCTTATTCTTCTTTTTCTTCTTCTTCTCCTTCTTCTTCTTCTTCTACTTCCTTCTTACAAATGAGAAATTTTTCATTAATTTTTAGCTTTTTACAACATAACCCGTTTTGTAACCTTTTGTATAACATTTATAACATGTTTCAGAAACATTTTCAGTGAAACATTTAATTAAAATATTTAAGAAACTTGTGCTTGAAATATTATATGTTTGAAATGTTACTGAAACACTTCTGAAATAATGTGTGCTGTATGGGATTATTGGCAGTAATTCCCCAAAAACTGTTAAATCATAACCGATGAAGAAACAATTGTTAATACCAAGTCAAATAAATTCAAAAATCAACCTATTCTATTTCCAAAAATAAACGATCAAATTGCCGAAAAAGAGTGGTCCACACCCAATGTTAAATTGCAACCCAGTAATCTAGAATCTAGATAACCTTCAAACTCTATGAGAAAATATGTAAAATCAACCAAATTTCGAATCTAAAACCATTTCATATACAGCACTTATTTTTAGTCTACAAGAAATCCATATTCCCCATTAGCCTTCGGAACCTGGATCTTTTGAGGGAGGGAGGAGTTATATCAATTAGAACTTAGAAGAACGTATACAAGATAAAGTTTTGCTCTAGTCAGTTCCTAGTTATCATTCAAGCCATAAACATAATACTCTAATACTAAAATAAAAGTTTTTTAAAAATAATTTTCAATTTGAGATATCATTTCTCTTGCGTGATTGTTAAAATTTATTCCATAGTAAATGTATTTTGTTTGATGAAGAATAAAAATTTGTAAATTAAATCGTATATGTTTCAGTTAATTATAGTTTCTGTAAATGTTTTAAGATTATTATTAGAAACTTACAATGCATTAATTTTGAACTATAGCGAGGTCAATTCATCAAGAACTTTTTTCTTTTAAATTTTATTGTTTTTTTTAATAAAATCGAGAAAAATTAATCTATGTTACCTACGCACTTACTGTGCAAAATCAATTTCTATCAATTGAGGCATTTTTCCTAAGCATTTTTCTAGTTAAAATCACATCACAAATTTTGTACGTCTTATACGGATGAGGTAAAAATACGAAGCATGAGGATAGTGACTTCTTTGATTTGGGTAGTAATACGTACATGTAGTAATTATTGAGGAAGACAAGCGAAGAAAAATAATACCAAGTGCATTTTATTAAATGTTAAATCTAAATTATGTATAATAAAAAAAACCTAAAATTTGAATACCTTCTCTACAGCATGTTCGTATTGGTTTTTAAAATTTAGTCGGAAGTGTTAAATAGAAAATTACCCGTTTAAGTGATTTCTCGGTAATAAATAAACATCGAATTGCTGGTTGATGGTAATCAGTATTCCTTTTATCGTAAATAACGAATTACAAGCTATCAACGTGTTACGATCCTGATTTACAATCAGTATTCGTCATTTTGTAAGTAGATTCAATGATTAAATATTTAACATTTTTATTGCCCGGCTGTTGATATTAAATTACACGATATTTCAATACTATTTGGTAGATTGAGCTTGCAAAATTTTGAAAAAAATACAAAGAATTATATCTCAATGTTGTTACTAGTTATTTCGAAATAACTGTTAAAAATATTTGACAGAAAGGGTATGTTTTGAGTTTTTGACTTTCTGGCTATGTTCTAATAATTTTGATACAATGGCAACTTGCCAAGTCTGGCCAAAACATTATTTCATCACGTGAATATTGGATAATTTTCAGTAGATATTTCTTGGTATAAACGTTAAGCGTTAACTGCTTCTCTCCTCATCTGTACAATATAAGCTCTTGAAACTCCGGTTTCCGAACTAGAAGTATGTCTTCAATATTATTTTATACATGAGCTTAAACTTTTGACAGAAAACTTATCCCAATACAAAAATATAAATTATAATTTTTTTTAAGTTGCTACACGGACAAAATGTGACTAGAAAATTTTACTACACTGTTGTAGTAGTAAACTTAGAAAAATACTTAACTTTTTGTAGAAAATTTTACTACAATTTATAGTTAAAAACTATTCATTATTGTAGCAATTGAATTGTCGAATAAAATGCTACAACAATAGGAAAAAAGACCACAATGTTTAGTATATTTTACTATTATTTGTAGAAATAAAAATTTATTACAATTATCGTAATTACTACTACTAACTTCTGTAAAAATTTGTACAAATATTAATAATTATCTCTACAAAAAATAGTAATTTTCTCTACAAAAAATAGTAATACTTTAAATCCCGTCTTATGAAAAAAAGATCAATTTTGTTCAAAAATATTCTATAATATAATTCTGCTATTGGCCAAAGTTTTCTGACGTCGACCATAAATGGCCAGACAGTAGTAGCTATTCGCCATGTTCACAAAACAAAGCATGGTACATATATAACACGTTATTATATTATAAGCACCCTTGCGTTTGAGAAAATTTTAATAATAACTTCTATTAGTGGTAAGTACATTTATTATTGTTTTTGAATAATTTACCTTCAGATAACTAATTTAAATAACCTTAGTAGATTATTTAAAAAAAAAGAGTTGTGGCCAACGATTGAATGTTGTGCCTAACGATCGAATGTTGTGCCAAGTTCAATGATGTTTTTTTCTCTTAATTGTGACATACCTACTTTCTTATTTTTGTTAGTTATCTGACGTAGTCATTTAATATCCCAATCAGTGTAAAGGTGATAAATATCCCCGTTTTAAGGGTATGAACATTTCAGTAGGTATTAATTTTTATTTCATATTTTTCAGGTGCAGAAAAGCCAACTGAGACTGAGGGAGCTATTATTACTGTTATTTATTACATAATGTAATTAATACTTTGTGTCTTTTATATTAAAACAATAAATTTTGAATATTTTATTAAGGAAAATTTTTTTTAGGTTATAATTATAATAATTATGAAATACTACTACACATTTTCTTAAAAAATACTACAATTTGTATGAATTTTTACTATTTATTGTGTAAAATTTTCGTTTTTATTTTCATGAAACGCAATACATTTTTATTATAAATTCATACAATGAATAGCAAAAATTATAACAATTTGTAGAACAATTCTTATGATTCATTTGGATATTTTTACTACATATTGTAGATAATAACGCTACAATACATTCTCTACAAATATTTGAAAATTTTTACTACAAATTGTCTCTGTCCCTATATGTACTATTTATTGTAGAGAAAAAATGTATAATTGTAGAAATTTGTTCTACAACTTTTTTTCCGTGTAACAGAAAATTGCGCCCACTGAATCTATGAAAGTGCAAAAGATCGATTTGTAACATCATACCAAAAGTTTTCCAGAAAATTTTATGTTTTTCATGAAACATTTTATTGTTTTTCAAAGTATTCTCCACGAAGATCAATGCAGTTTTACATGCGCTCGAACCAGCTCTGAAAGCAGTTATTCCACTCCTGTGGTGTCACAGCTCCAATGGCTGTTTTGAATGCCTCAACTGCATCTTCTGGTGACTGGAACCGTTGCCCACACAGTGTGTTCTTGATTATCGGAAAGGTAAAAAAATCGTTGAGACTTAGGTCGGAACTATAAGGAGGGTGGTCTAACAACTCGACGTTTTGTTGCTCTATGAAGGCAATTGTTTTGCGAGCTGTGTGCGCACTGGCATTGTTTTGATGGAGGATGGTTCGTCGTTCGGGGTTGGTTTCCCGAAGCTTAGCCATGACTGCTGGCAAACAAATCGTTATATACCAATCGGCAGTAACAGTTCTTTGCTCTTACAGAGGAATTGTTGCAACATGACCTGCTTTGGAGACAAATGTTGCGACCATCTTTTTAGACATACTTCGAGAACGGATCACTTTTATCGGCTTGTCTTCACCTTGTAAAACCCTAACAGACCATTATCGTTTATTTTCAGGTTCATATGAGTAAATCCATGATTCATCACCACTTGAGATGCAGTACACGTTTTTAGAGTTTCCAGCGTTGAAGCACTCCAGAGTTTTTTGACACCAATTTACCCTAGCTTCTTTTTGTTCTTCGGTTAACGGATGCGGTATCCTACGGGATAATAATTTTTTTACTCCCAATTCTTCATGCAAAATCTTTTGGATTGAGGTCTTTGAAATCCCTAACGATGCTTCAATCTCGCCATATGTCACATGCCGATCTTCCTCGATGAGCCTGCGCACAGCATCATTGGTTTCCTGGGTGACTACCGATTTAGATGCACCGAAAACAGAAACAAACTCGGCGAGGCATTCTTGTCGAGATAATTGTCTTCGAAAGTTGTAAAAAATCATGGCACAAAAATGTTCTCGGTTTAAATCCATTTCTTGAATAACTTGTCAACTTTGAAAATTCGGTGTAACTACAACACTGAATCGGACTAAAACTTGGAAGTAAGGTTAACTAAAGGCGACAGTTTATTTGTTTAGAGCCGTTTGATTCGTAACGCCCTCTAATGCACGGTATGCAAAACTTAAAAAGACAGCCCTCGTATTAGTTGGCCGATACCGTATACTGGAGTGCGTTTAGAAACCTCGCACGATGCGTCTGATCACATACATTAGAATAGGGTCTATACGCGCCGTGCGAGGTTTCTAAACGCACTCCTGATGTTGTTTCTAACATTATTTTTATTCTTTAACTTGTTGACACATTAGATTAAAAATTACTCTATTTACCTCGGTATACAATATACTACTTAAAATGTATTAAACATTATCATGACCAACCCTAGAAAACCGTCTATGCAGCGTATTGCACCCGTCGATGAAGCGGGGTCTAGAAATTCCGCGTTCCGCGTGACATGACGCTGCAGTCACAGTCTGAGTCGGTAACGTAGATAAAAGAGAAGAGTGAAAGGCCCAGAAGAGAAGAACCCTCGACCATCATCGACTCATTTGCATAATGATGCGTAACCAATCATCCAGTGAGCTGTGATTTGCTCGCCGCCTTGATGCGATTACCAGGCACCGCTTCTGTCATCCTCGCATTGTTATTATTTCGAAATTAACGGACTGAAACTGTACTAACTGTAAACTGGAGATTTAAAACGGATTAGATGGAATATTAGACTTGGAAGTTGTCGACTTTGAGACAGACGAGATGTTTGTATTGTTGCATTTTAAAGGTAATTATTATTCTTTACTATTTTTATATTCTATCGTTTTCAAATATGTCAAACATCGTTGACTTGTCAAATATTTGGTGTTTTCCTATTTTGAGGTTAGATATAGTAGAATTTAAGTGGTTACGAAATAAACTTAGATGATTCCAAAACAAACTCTATATATTGGATGTATTCAAGTGAAGCATTATTTTTGAGAATTACCTATATTGATAATTAATAATATGTATTACCTTACCTTTTTCAGTTGGCTATACTGTTTCTCTTTTGGGTTTTTCTATCTGAATTAATAAAAAAATTTTTGATGATAGATTTAAAGAGTTCAACGAAAAGATTTTTGCACTTAAATAAATATAAAAACGTTGTGCTATTGTTTTATTTACAAGGTGGGTACCAACTTTTCCTTTATCCTTGCTTCTTGTATCATAGTTATGGGTAATTTTGTTTAATAATTGTTTATTTTTGTAGATTAGAATTATAACTGAGTATAATATGTATAACTGTCGTATATCCATTATTTTTACTTCCTCGAACAATGCATCTGTTGAATATCTAACTTTTTTGTTGTGTATTACTTTTAGAATTCTCTTTTGTAATATTTCAAGTTTGGATATGTGATTTTTGGTTGTAGCACCCCAACAGACGATTGCGTATTGTACACGACTTTGGACTAAAGCATAATAAATAGTTCTTAGGTGAGTATATTTTAAAATATTTTTGAGGTATTTAAATTTAAATAAAAGAAGTCTTAAGGTATTTGTTAAGTTATTTATATGTGCGTCCCAACGCAATCTAGGTTAACTCCTAAATATTTTATTTCATTTTTTTTTTCAATGTTATTTTCTCTTTATTATAAGTTAAGCTAATGTCACTAAATTGAGGTAGATCATTAGAGTAGCTGACAAATGGTAAAAAGAAAGATTTATTGTAGTTTATGGTTAATTTTTTATGGGAACACCAGTCTATAATTTTTTTTAAATCTCTTTCAGTTTTCCGTTTTAGATCGTCCCAAGTTTCTGCTTCATAAAAAAAAACGCAGTGTCATCTGCAAAACTTACTATTTCTCCTGTGGTCTGTAAAGTATATAAATTGTTTACATATAATGTAAATAAAGTGGGACCTAATATAGTTCCTTGAGGAACACCGCTTTCTATTGGCCTCTCGTCACTAATTTCATTTTTGATTTTAACTCTTTGAAATCTATTGTTTAGATAACTATTAAAAAAGTCAAAAGTTTTCCTACGTATCCCTATATCTTCCAATGTCTCTAACAACTGTCTATGATCTACAGTGTCGAAGGCCTTGGCAAAATCCAGGAAAACTGCTGGGCATGGTATTTTGTAGTCAACAGAACTATACATTTTTTTTAACAATCTGTTATTGAGAGCCCGTCTCGAAACCTGAATTGTTTGTTTGATATGATCTTACATTTATTGAGGTAATCTTTTAAACGTAAATTTAAGGCTTTTTCTGCTATTTTTGTAAAAGTTGTTATTAAGCTAATAGGTCTGTAGCTTGTAAACATACTCTTTTTTCCGTTTTTAAAGACTGGTATTAAAGATTTTTTGAATTCGGCTGGGAACTCACCTTTATCAAACATTTTATTAATTAGATCCATCAAAAGTGGTGCTAATGTATCAGTATTTTTTTTACTAATTCTAAGAAAATATTATCTATACCAGGTGATTTTTTGTTCAAAAGTAAATTAATGATATTATTTATTTGTGTTTCAGTTACTGGTAGTAGCGCAAAACAGTTTTTGTGAATATTTCTGACCGGAGGTAGTGAGTTTGGGTCATCTATTTTATTTGCAAGTGATGTGCCTATTTCTAAAAAAAATTGATTAAATCTTTATGCTATATCTTTTGCGTCTGTAATATTTTTTCCTTCATCTATAGTTATTTCACGTATTTCTCTATTACTTCTACTATTTCCTTGTATTTGTTTGGTGTAAAAATCTTTTTTAACTTGTTTAATTAATTTATCTGTAAGTGTTCTATAATTTAAATATCGCATTTTTTTTTTCAACATTCTCAAAATCTTTTTTGTGAGTACTGTATAAACGGTTTTATAGTGGTCTTCTTGTTTTATTAATTATGTATTGTTTTCTAAAAGTGAATTTAGAGTTTCTGTTAAGTACTATGTTTGGCAACACCGCAGTTATAGAAATAGAAATTATTTGATATTAGTTTATTTCAAGATTTTAAAAACCAAAAAGTGAAGAATAATTAACTTTTACGGAATTTTTTTTTTGTTTACTGTTATATGGATAGTCTAATATTGTTAGCCGTTTGTAAAACAAGAAATCAACTGAAATGATTTAATTGACATATTTTTCATGGTAGAGTCTGAACAACACATTTTAATGATGTAAAAGTAAAAAAACAAATTTTTAATTGTCAGCGGACCCTATATAGTTATGTGCAGTGTGTTTTAAAGTGTTTAACAAGATTTATTTAAAATTTCCATAGTTATATCCGCCGTTCAGGTTTCATGGTATATTACCTAAACTAAAAAAAAACAAGTCTTTATGGAAGGAGTCTCTTGTGGATTAAAAAATCCAACAGGAAAAGGAAATCGTTTATTAATAAGCCACATTGGAAGCACCGATTGATTTTTACCAGATGGTTTATTAATGTTTGAGTCAAAGAAAACAAAAGACTACCAACTCCGTTATTGTCACAAGATGGTAAAATATTTTAAAACGACTTCATTTTAAAAATATTATCAGTACTCCTAAATCCTTGAATGCAGAATTACTCGTAATAGCAAGGCAACATTCAAAAAAAATTATTATAGACGCATGGGCGTCGTTTGAGGGGGAAAAGGGGGGGGGAAGATGCCCCCTGGCTTTTACGACTTAATCAACAACGCGTAAGATAAGCATTACGAACAACAATATCATAAAAATAATATTCAGGCTAATATAGTTGAAGAATATTATAGGTTGAATATATTTATTGCATATCTGGATTCCCTTGTTACGTCGCTTACATAACGCTTTTCCGAAGACTCTGGTGTTAGTTTTTCCTTAAGCCTGTTACATCCAAAAACATAAAAAAATACTTTTCACTGCCGATCAGAAAGTGAAAATAGTGGAAAAATTTGGAATTGACAAGCTGAATATCAAACGTGGATAGATAACTGGAATACGAAAGAGCTTTCTGCACACAATGATATAGCGTCCAAACATTGTGAATTTTATCCAGACATACAAAGAGCTTTAAAAATATTTATGGCTCTTCCACCAACGAGTAGTGATGTGATCATTCGAATGGTAAATCATTCGAATATTCCATTATTACCATTATCCAAATTATTTTGATTATACCAATATCATTCGAATCATTTGAAATGTCTGAAATTGTAATAAATGAACGAGAGTCATATTTTAAAACTATGGCAGTACTCATTTTTCTCAAAATTTTCATGAGAAGTATCATACGTCAACGTGGAAATAGTATTTTTAAAACCAGTGAAAACTGTTTTTCTCAGTTTTTTTGGGAGAATTAATATACTCTTAAGAATTTTACTTCTTACTGGCTTTTAAAATACTGTTTTCACGCTGACATATGACATTTCTTATGAGACAAATCATTTGAAATCGTTTGAAAATAGGTCACCAGGTGATTTGTTGAAATATGGAGTAGAATAGGCATCCAAAATTGCTTATTTTCCTTAGGTAGGATAAACATGCAACGTTTTTGCGTCTTCTCTTTTAGCGTATCGCGTTCCAATTGGATAGATCTCTATCAAGTCGGGGAACCACCCAATTACTCCAAAGCAAAACGCTTGCATGACAATTAAAAGTAAATATTGACGTATGACGTTTTAGACTTTGATGTACTGCTTACTAATTGGATCGTTAACTGTCAATATATTACCTTTTGACACATTGATCTTGACCTACCCAATCATTGATGATGGCATATAATAAATCATTCGAATGATATGATTTAAATACTCGAACAATTCGAATTTTAATCATCCGAGTATTCGATTATGACGATCATTCGATTATGCCCATCACTACCAACGACAACGTCACTCGAAAGAACGTTTAGCACGCTAAGGCATGTTAAAACATGGCTGCGGTCTATTCGCTCAGTACGAAGTCAGGGTAGGGGAACAAAAGCGATACTAGCACAAGCTGCGGATAATTCTAGTTCTCTAGGGCGATAATTTATAATTTTGACGTATCAAATACACCTATACATTTTACTTTTTTCTTAAAAAATAGGTAAAAATAATAAAATGAGCCTTTGATTACTGTATATGGCTGAAATGCAATATTGTGACTTATTGATAGGAAACCAGTTTTAATCATTAATTCCTATGGGTTTTTTCGAACTAAAAATGAAGAAAATATAAATTATAATCGCAAATATACCAATTATTTTTGTTAATACGTTTTGATTCTACGTTATTATATAATGGTAATGTTTTTTTGACATTATTTAACATTTCCTTTAATGACAACTTAATAGGCTTAGGCAACATCTCATACATTTTTTCGTAAATACCTGCCTATGTTTTATTATTGATTTTTATTGATTTTACTACTTTTTTTTAAGCTGAAATAATAAAAAATATATATAATAAATTATTTTCATTCGTTTTACAAATCCATATAGGTACTCTTATTAAAATCAACATATATATTTTTTAATTATGAATTCTATTAAAAATTGTATTGTCAGTATACGCAAATATCGTCCGTTAGTTCATAAAATAGTTGGCGCTGCTGTCATGCACGGAGCGAATAATAAATGAAAATAGGCTGACTGGGCCATGTAGTGTACATCGAAAAATAATCAGAGGAAACAAAAAGAAATTATGTTTTCAGTTAGCGATGTTTTTGGTAGAGAAAAAAATTTGCGTTTTTCTAGTGTTTTTCTTTTTGTGTTCATCGACGTATTTGAGTGAGTTTTTTTATGTTTTGTGTTTTTATAAATTTTTATTTTTTATTATTATGTACGGCTGTGTCTTTTTGTTTATATTTTTATTTTATATCACACCTTATGTTCGTTAAAAATGTGTTTTAAGTTTCTTGTTTTTTCATTTTAGTTTTTGTCTTTTTGTTGGGTTATTTTATTTATTAGAGACTTGTTAATTTCTATTGCTCTTTTATTTTTCATTTTCTTTGTTTTTCAATAAATAAACATTCTAAATTTTTTTCAAAATTTTGCCCCTCCCTATAGAATTGTGTAACGACGCCCATGTATAGACGAGATGGCCTGAGAAAAAGGAATTGAAATTCCAAGATTGCCTCCTTACCACGCAGAGTTAAATCCCATTGAACTGAAATGATCACAATTAAACAGTTACTTTTCTCGAATCAATACAACATTTAAATTACTTGATGTGCGAAACTTGTATTTGAAGGCAGTGTCAGATGTAAATGAAGAACATTGGAGAAAATGCATTGATCATGTTAATAGGGTGGAAAATTAATTTTGGAAAGCAATGCAAAACTTAGACCCTAAAATAATAAACCTCAGAAAAGGCAATGATAATGATACCAGTAGGTATAGTGAAGACAGTGATTTTTAAAGATAGTTCTTGAACTTTTTATTTTTTTTTAATCTTTAATTTTAGGCACTGAAGTTTAATCCTATTAACAACAAAATATAATCCTCCTTGTTATTTATTGGTTAAATTTAATTCGTTTAATGTTAAAGTGCAACAATTTTGTCAGAAGCATAAGTTTATTTAAATTTTTTGTAAATAATATAACTTTTTTCATTTAAAATTTAATCTTCGAAGTCCGTATATACCATTTTATATGCCGTGACTTGTTATCTTCGGCCTTGACCTTATTTATATAATATAAACTTATTTTTCAAAGTGTTGTTACATCCCCTTTTTTACTGCACTCTTCTTTATTCCGACTATAGCAGATTCTTTGTACCTACATCTAATACTATTCATGAATTATTAAAGACTATAAAAAATACTCCTAACAGTAACTATTAAACCCTATTGAGATATTTTATTGTACCAAAATTGCAGAATATTCAGCACATCAAAAGCAGATAGTCGATTCATCCGACTCAGATGCAGCTATTGAGATTGGAAACCAATTTTGTGACTCAGTGAATCAGAATAGATGCAGACAATGGATTTATACACAGGATGATGATGGATTATTTTGTAGTTCGCCAAATTAGAATATCCATTGTGCTTTTGGCTACTGACGGAATTCATTTAAGATTCATTTTCAAAAAGTCATGCAAATTTGCGTATTCATAATAACAAAATAATGTACAGCAAATTTAACAACCACAATATATGGGGTTTAAATTAATATATTTTGCATTAATCACTTCCTAATCTAAAAACACTAATGCAAGAAAATGCCTATTTTGAAAGTATTTGGAAAAAATGAAACATACGTGATGCTCTAGATTTACAACAAATGCATTTATATCACTATCATCCTACATAGATATAAGATAAAATATTACCATTTCATCGAGCATTTCATATTATTTTGAGTGACATTTTACAATCTAAACATGAAAGCTAGCCAATTATATATCGAAACAACTTTGAGAGACCGATCCCGTTTTAGTTACATTTGTTTAACTAGGTAGGCAGTTGTGCCACCATGCGTTGAAACTGTTATACCTCGAGATCGATCTATATCTCAGATCTTATCAACCATAGAATGGCTCCTAAAGCAATGTAATTGATGTTAAAAGTCCGTTCACGGATTGGTTATGTATTTAACAAGCCTTATTTATTTTAAAATAACAAAATTTATTTTTTACTTCTTATTAGTGATTATTTTACGGTAGTAATTTTTATCAAAATATGCTTCAGATTGTGTACAGTGGCAGCTCGTGGGCACTAGCGGCAGTGGGGCACACACTGGAAAGGAATCCCGGGATTCGTTTTTTCCTTAGGAAAACAAGTTCTCCGCTCAATGAAAATTAAATATATTTCAAAACAATCAGTTGGGGCAATAACGATTTCTGAATGTGACTACAGGGAGCTAAATGTGACCTCTCTAAATGCATTTAACTATGTATGTGGCTATTTAATCAAAAAATCATTACATATCCACTCTTGCGAAATTTCCGTAAATTTCTCAGAAGAATGCAATTTATTTAACAATTCTAACTTGTTTACGTATTTTATGCATACGACTCTGAAGAAAAGGTGTTTGGCAATTTAAAATCTCCCAGCGAAAAATTTCTCTCTTATATTTTCAAATTAGAAAAAATATTTATATCTCTATTTGATAGTTTGTCAACTAAGCCTGGAATTTCCAATGCATACCTTTTTGAGATGAGCAAAATAGAATTTGGTCATCCTTGCCAACAATTTGCGAAAATGTACACCATTAAATTATTTATAAGACTCACAATTTTTTATACTCTTAAATATGCAAACAGAGATTTGAAATCCTCGAAAAAGTCAGACAAAACCAAAAGAAAAATTAAAATTTTGTCCCATTTTTTAATTTATTTCTTAACTATTCCAATGGTCTAACTAACGTTTTTTCGTAATCACAATAAATAAATTATTATCATCTCCACAAAAACAAAACTAAGGGATAAAGGGTATCAGACCAGAGCTGCATGAGATAACTCCACCCTACAGTTAAAAGAATCAAAAATGAATCTATTAGTGAGTACGTGAGTGAGTTGATAAACGATAAAGTCACTAATTAGTCTCTATATAAAGCCACTAAGCGATTGAGAAGGACGACTGTGCAGAATGCTTCAATCTGGAATGCAGATAGCAGCTGGGCTAGAAATATAATGCAAAAAATTAACAGGTTCGCAGAGCATCTACAGAATACCTTCCAACCAAATGAATGAAAAGAAAAACCGAACTCAAATCTGCCAGACAGAGATGACTCAATCATCAGGCCAACCTCACTAAAGGAAATTGAAAAGGAACAATAAAGATCCTAAGAACCGAGAGCTTTCCTATTTAATACCTCATTCAAACTGAGGTATGCTCCTAAGATATAGACAGTAGATAAAGTCATTATGATTCCCAAAACCAGGAAAACCATCAAACGAAGTTTCGTCACATAAACGTTGGAGATGTAACCCTAACACACTGCGTTGGATGTATACTGCAATAGTGAGACCAATTATCACTTACGGGGCTATAGCCTGGAGTAACAGAACTAGTTTAGCTACTACGAGAGCTAATATCTCAAAAGTACAAAGACTAACCTGTGTTTGCATCATCGGTGCAATAAGAACCTGCCCTACGAGTGCAATGGAGGTGATCTTAAAACTCACCCCTCTACATTTAATGATAAAGAATGTGGCAAAAAGGACACGATATAAAATGATCAGGAACAGAGTAATCAGACACAAGTCTACTTGCTCAGGACCAAAGATACCTGGGCTATGCCGCAACATGAAATGATAAAGAAGTAGTTTCTTGAAAAACTTCAAAACCACAGAGCTGGGCTGCAAAAAATAATGGAGCCAAGAATATATCGCGCTTGTAACCAAAAGACATGCTATTCAGTGGTATACGGATGGTTTCAAAACCATAGAAGGAACTAGAATAGGCCCAGAACCAAGCACTCCAAAAGCTTGGGAAAATACCCAAGCTTCTTTCCGGCGGAAATTCACGCCATCGAAAAGTGTATCCAGTTTAATATCGAGAGAAACTATCGTCAAGAGATTATCATCAATTGAATAAGCTAAGTAAGAAAAATAGAGTTACTCTTACTTGGGTCCCGGGACATAATGGGGTACAGGGTAACAGATAGTCTCGCAAGAAAAGGGTCTCAAATACCTGAGCAGTTCTGCGGTATCCGCAGTAACATAATATTAGGAAAGATTAAAAAAGAATTGGGCAGTAGAAGAACCGATAAATGGAACAATCTCTTGGGGCTGAGACAGGCTAAGACTTCTGGATGAATATAACCAGAAAAGATCCGAAGCCTGCATCTGCCTGAGCAAGAACAGGCTACGTATTGTAACAGGGATCCTTACTGGTTATTGCCGACTAAAATTTAGGATTGGTATATGTAGCTATTGTATGGGAGTAATGAGACCTCCTAAAGAGATTTTGCTCAACTGCCTACAATGTCTTGACAATATAATACCAGAAATTATCACAAATTATGACAATGTCCTGATAATGGGTGATGCTAATGTTGATATGTTCATCTCGAACAATAAAATGCAGAACTATTTCAGTTCATTTAATTTGGTTCAGCTCATTACTGAACCAACTCATATAACTGAAACATGTGCCACGTTAATTGATCCCATGTTCATTAATAATCCAAGTACTGTTACGGAACAAGGTACAATGAATATATACCATTTTAGTGACCACCAAATGACATTTTATCAGCTTAAAACAACTAAAAAAATTGTACAAGATAAATTTGTTGCATATAGGGATTTCATTAATCTAGATATTGATATGTTCAATCAGGATTTGTATAACGTTCCTTGGCATAGTATCTTATATTTTAACGCTATAGAGGAAAAAGTTAAATTTTTATCTAACAATATAATTAATTTATTTAATACACATTGTCCTTTTCAAAGAGCTCGCATTAAAAAGCCAAAAGCTCCCTGGTTAACACCTAATCTAAAATCAATTTTCAAAGAAAGGGATAAGGCATTGACAAGATACAAAAGAAATAAAACACTTAATGGTTGGAATGAATATAAAAATCTTAGAAATTATGCTTTAACATGTTTAAGATCTGAAAAACGTGCTTATATGGTACAGTTGCATCATAGCAAAAACATTAAATCTCAGCAGAAATACCCTTTAATTTACAAAATCCCTATAAAATCAATAATTATTTTACATCCATATTTCAAAACAGTGACGTACAATGTGCAGAAAGCATTTTCTTTTATAGAACTCATAAATTCAAGCCATATAAAAGCTTTAAGTTCAATCTTGTTTGTTTAAATGACATCACTAATGCATTACATAGAATTAAATCAAATTCTTGTGGTATAGATGGTATTACTCCACAAATGCTGAGATTATGCTTTTCTGTTATTGGAATTTATGTCTTACATATTATAAATTTATGTTTGGAATATGGTTACTTTCCTGACCAATGGAAAACATCAATTATTATACCATTGCCCAAATGTTCCAATCCAACTGACTTCAATGAGTTAAGACCTATTAGGTTAATACCACTATTATCAAAAATTTTGGAAAGGATAGCTCACGAGCAAATTAACGAATATTTGTCTAAAAACAGTATTATTCCTCTACATCAATCAGGTTTTCAAGAAGGTATTAGTACTATTACATCTCTGGCTTGCTTATCAGACAATATCTTGTCATCAATAGATAAACAGAAAATGTGCCTTTTGGTACTACTGGACTTTTCAAAAGCATTTAATACTATAAATCACCGTTTGCTAATGGCAAAATGTTACTATTATGGCTTCGACCGAACAGCTTGCAAATTCATCGAATCATATCTGTTTAATCGTCGTCAGATAGTAAAGGTTAACAATCAACAGTCCAGTGCTAATGAAATAGTCTCGGGAGTACCGCAAGGTTCGGTCTTAGGACCCTTACTATTTTTATTGTACACATCTGATTTATATACTAAAATTAAATATTGTCAAGCTCAATTTTTCGCTGATGATACTCAGATATATCATGATTTCAAATTCTGTGACTTTCAGATTGCAACTGCTCAAATGAATGAAGATTTATCATCAATTTCCAAATACTGTGATGCACACAATTTGCGATTAAATCCATCAAAATCTCAAATTTTAATTCTTGGCAACAAACTCAACAGAATTAATCTTAAACTTAACATTTCTATAAAAATTAAAAATGACTTAATACCTTTTGTAGAATCTGCCAAAAATTTAGGTGTCTACTTTGATGAAGACTTTAGATTTCAACCCCATATCCAACATGTATTGCAACAATGCTATCTAAGACTGCGCTTACTTTTTGCTAGCAAACACATACTGACAAAAAACAAGAAAATCTGTCTCACTGAAAGTTTAGTTGTGTCTGAAATATTGTATGGTTTGATTATTTATTACCCGTGTTTAACAAGTGAAAATAAACGCAGGTTACAAGTTATTCAAAACACATGTAAATTTACAAATTAAGAAAATATGACCATATATCATTACCATTTAATACCCTAAATTGGCTTAATATTCAACAATTGTGTGAATACAGCACTTTAACATGCATTCAAAAAATTATGATAAACTCTAAACCAACCTACTTAAAAGACAAATTAATTCCCCGAATGTCCCTTCATAATCGTTTTATTAGAGACAAGTATTTGCTTAATATGCCTCAATTCCACTTATCTACATATACCAGATTTTTTATATACAATGGCATAAAACTGTACAATAACTTAGACAGTAATATTAAGTGTATTCAATCTGTAAGTTCTTTCAAAAAAAAATTAAAACAATCACTCTTAGTATCTTAACTATTTTAACCATTATATTTTTTTTATATAAAAATTTGTATCGTATATTATATTTTCTACACCCGTATTATAATAATGCACTTATATGCCCATAATCCGTTTCATAATGATACCCATTATGATACAGATTTTTCATTATGATACAGATTTTTAATCAATAGAAACCTACAATTTTTCAATCAAGCATGATGTTTGACGTTTGTCCTAAATTCCTATGTAATTGTTTTAGTTGTCAAAATGTATTAAATTTTCGTAGATAGCTAAACTTCGATAATTATAATATTAAAATGTCTGATATCAGCGATATAGAACACTCCTCCACACATATAGGAGAAAGGAGAAAATGCAGTACAAAATATTTTGCCCCAAAAATCTGTGGTAATACCAGTACCCAAGGTAATACCATTAATTACAATTTTGTAGAATTTTTTATAGAAATACGAGTAATTACTGTTATTGTGTTCAATACCAATATAAATAGAATATTTATAGGTCTTGATTATTTATCGGGTGTAGAAAAAATAGCGTATGCAACTCTCATGTAATGGTTATTAAAACACTCGCATAAACCATACGAAACTCGCCTTTGGCTCGTTTCGTATCCCGGTTAATGCTCGTGTATTAATAACCATCATTACATGATCGTTGCATAATATACTATTCTTTAATGTAACGCCCTATTTTATTCCTAATTGTAATTTATCTTGAACATGAATTCGATCTTTGTGTTTTACATTTGTATTTTATATTTATCTATATTTTATATATATTTTTTTTTCTTCAACAAAACAAAAAACTGCCATTATAATCGAGCAGCTTTTAGGGTTAGGTGTAAGAGTAGCTTTAGATAAATCTCGCCCATTGTATCATACTAACATTATCTTTCAATAAAGTCGTTTATTATTATTATTATTATTATTATTATTATTATTATTATTATTATTATTATTATTATTATTATTATTATTAAAAGGACACCTTGGTAAACAGAGTAGTAGAAGATAGTGAGTACCGATTCTGCAAGGAGGAGGACGAAACCTCCATTCTCATTCTAATGTGTAGCACTCCAGAATCCAAGGGAACTATACCTAGGAGCATATCAAATAAAAGGGAGATTTACCTAACATGAAGCCACTCCAGATCCTACACTTCCTTGAGAAGATAGGATTGGAAGGGTCGTTATAGGCATTAAGACATTTCCTTGCTGCATTAGCTACAGAAGGGGGCACAATAGATCTTTTAGGTCGCAGTGTATTAACACTCCATTTCCAACATACCATAACATTCGTCTCTCTATCAACAAATTACTCATAAAAAATTGAAACTAATCATTAATTACAATTTATGAGTACAACTATGCAATTATAGATCAGATTCATAGAATCTCATGTAACTGAAAAAGCGTTAGAAAACAAAGCAGTCTGCTCAGTCATCATTTTTGATATTGCGCAAGTTTTTGATCAAGTGGATTCTTCAGGTAAAAGAAGCAATTAAAAATACTATGAATTGAAAGATCAAAGCAGGAATACCACAGGGAATCGTCCTGGGTCCTAAGTTCCTGCTATATATACTCGTGATACCCCAAGTAGACCAAGTAGACAATAGCTAAATTTCCAGATGCTATCTTAGCAATATGCAAAGATCAGTTAATCAAATAAATAACAGGATCAAAAGATGGCGCATTAAACTATGCTCTATGTTTCCTTAATGTGATGTTCTTATACTTCTGGCGATAAAACGTTCTAAAAATATCAAATGAATGACATTTTCTATTCAAAATAGTGTTACTATTAAGCTTAGAAAGCCAGCATGCAATAATAGATTTTGAGAATTTGACCTTTTCCGTTCAGTCTACACCTAACCTATAATTTTATGATCTTATAACGTGTAATTAAATAAATACCGACATTATTTATCTCTTGTCATTATAAAGTAGTAACTAAAAAAAAAAAAGAAAAAATGACAAATAAAACCGAGAACTTATTATATCTAAAAAAAAATGAAGAAAATACGCTTAACTACCACTTTTGGTAGTTCTTCGGTCCAATTGGTGAACAGTCATTACAGGCGTAATTACTGTTTCCTAGAATCAAATTATTGTACCTTTATAAATACCATTTTCTACCGTAGCTGTAATAACTAACTAACTAACTTTGTAATTACCTACTTCATATTTATAAAAATGTTGAGATTTATATTATTACCACAATATAAAATAAAAAAAAATAGAATAGAAATAGAATTATTAATTTTAGAAATATTGGTTTAAAAGAGATAAAAGTTCATGCTCAAATTAAACAAAAAAACAAGCATTTTTGGGACAAGTATGCTACAAGCTTTAAGAGATATTTTTATGAAACACCCTACATTTTTTGCATTTATAGACTCTAAAAACAGGTTTTTTTTTATTTCTAACACTTGTGATCTAATTTTATTAGTATGACCACTACAAATAGTAATAATTTTTGAGTATAAATGCAATAAAACATCATAAAAAAATATAATTTTGATGTCCATCATGTATAAGTATTTCAAAATAATTTTAAAATATGGCCTTTATTGACTTACAAGTAGCCATAGAAAAACAATAACATTGTTATAATTAATGCACCAAATTTCGTGCCGTTGTACCTATATAAAGATGTTTTGTAGAACAGTTTATTCTCATCATTTTTCAATACATATAGTTAAAGCACCACAGTACATAAATACACTAGCTTTTAATTTAAGATGGCCAGGACTTGGACAAATTCTTTGTATGCTATTATTCAGGTTAAATTTAAATTTAATTTAGGACTGTTAACATAAAATTTGAAAGAGATGATTCTAAAGAAATAAATAGTACATACAGAGTTTTTTGAAATTTATCGGTAATAATCTATAAACGAACCAAGCTTTAAGTTTTGATAAATAGGCTTCAACCTTCTGTTTTAGTTCAAAGAAATTTTTAGCAGTATAAAATATGTATTACCGTGTTATCTGCAAGGCGAATTATTCTGTTGTCCTCTTTTAGCAAAAACAAATTGTTTAGGTAGATTATAAATAACATTGACCCCAGTATTGTTTCATGAGGGACACCATATATGACAGAATATAGAGCCTTCTTGATTGAAATTTCTGTTTTCTGTCTGTTACTGTTAAGGTGATTACAGCACTCCCTTATAATTTTCGGACAGGGATATCTCAAAAAGTAATTTTTTTAAAAATTTAAATTTTGGCAAAATAAATTAGGCAATAATATCTAGAATATGCATATTTTTTAAAGTTTTACTTTCTTCCAGTTTCCAAGAAAAAAAATCAAAGAGCTTTAAATTTTAAAATATCATAATGAAAATAAATGCATTGCTCAACGGTACTTTCTCAACTCGTGCGTTAGCAACTCGGGCGTAATATAAAACTACCTGAATTCGTCGCAACTCGGGCGCCCTCCAAAATTGTGCACATGTGAGTTCGCAACTCGGGCGTCGACGGGATATGAAATTTGACCAGTTTATGTACCCTGATTCTGATTACAATCTGATTCAGGTAGTAAAGAATTATCGAAAATTTAAGAGAAATGAATGACATCGCAGAACAAGCTTTTATTTTAACAGATAGCGAGCATTGAAAAGTTAGTTGATGTAAAAAAATTGAAGATTTTTCCATTACGGTTTATTTTAGAGAAATCATGTGTATAATAAAAAATATAGAGCATGATATCAGGATTATTTTCAATTTATTCGCGATTTCTAAAATATTTCCGGAAATAATTTGGTCACTAGTGGTATTATAAGTGAAAATAATGAGGAAAATTCGAATTTTGCACTTTACCTCATATTTCCCGAATTCGGTCTATTTTAGAGAAATGTATGGAACAAAAATTATAGAGAATTATATTGTAAGCAACTTTTATTTGAAGAATTTTCTTTAAAATTCGAATTTTGCACTTTTTGTCAAAATTCTCGAATACGGACCATTTTAAGGAAATCATGAATATGATAAAATAATATATAAATATTACGAAACGCCTCAGAAACATTTCTAAAACATTCCTGTATATCCTGTAAATGTAATATTTCATATTTTTTATAAATAATAATTTGAAACCTATCAGAAATATAACATACTGATATTTCAGAAATGTATCCAACAACAGACGCAAACTTCCAATTATTTAGAATATATGGTTGTCTCTAAAATAAAATTATATTACTAAAAATAAAATGACTACAACATAACCCATCTTCTTTCTCTTCTTACAAATGAGAAATTTGTCAAATCTTGGCTATTTACAACATAACAAACATAAACCAACTTAATATTCTAAGTATAATCAATGAAAATATTTAAAAATATGATTGCAATAAAGTAGAATAATTAATATTTTTAGGTAAAATATAAACAAAACGTCAAAGTGTTTCGATACAATAACGTTTTTATTATGAGTTTTATGTAATTTTAAGAAACGTTAATATTAAACGTGTATGTATCTTAATATCCAACTTTCGGTTGAACTACAATTACATAATAACATTTAAAAAGAATATTAAAATAAACTAGAATAATTAATATTAAAATAACGTAGATATTTGGTTTACATTATTAACCAAACGTTAAAAAGGTTGAAATACAATAATCTTTTACATATTATATATATATTTAACAAAATGATTAACTTTTAGTTACATAACAACGTTTAAATATAATATTAAAATATAGTTAAATAAAAGAGCTACAAAATACAGTAATCTCGACCGACAAATAAATGCCATCGTGGAAGACTTAACAAACTGTCATGAAATTATTAAGTCCGACTCTGTCTAAACACGCGGCCTTCACGTCTGGGCAGCCGATTCATGCTAGAGGCGATGGAATATTCTGGGAATGTCGCTGAGGCTCGAGAAACGGGTAGAACGGACGGAGTGTGCCGTTGAGTCAGAATTGGAATTTTCCCAAACATCGGGATTATTCTGGTTACAGAGTTGGCTTGATATAAATATCGCGTGTGTGAAGACGGCGGTCAGTTGATTATAAACAGTTTTAATATAGAACATTATATTGGAAAGTTAAAGTGTAAGAAATAAATTAGCATTGTTAGTTAGTATTATATAAATTAAATAGTACGTCTGAAATAAATTGAAAATAGTGTGTTTTAAATAAATAAACTAAAAATGAATTAGACTTTCGCCACAAACGGAAAAACTAACTTGCGAAGTACACTCGAAATATTAAGACATGTTGTAAGGTTCGATTAATTTTTTTTGATAAAACTAATAAAAAAATTTTTTTTCTATATGTAGCCAACTTACACAGACACGCTGTACATAAAAAATGTATTAAAATAAAAATTAAATAGCTAGCCGTGGTAGGTACACTATTATTTATCAATCTAATTATTATATAAAAAATAAATTATACTTTTTTCAATAAAAACGACAATTTCAAATGTCATAACAATGTAATGTAAAGACTATTTTCGCCGAGAAAGATAAATAAAAAATCTTGTTTTATGAAAGTTACATAATATTTAAAAACTGGCAAGCTCCTCTTGTACGGCACTCCGTATATAATTTTAAGTTTAAGCCGAAAGCACCTTCTCAGGTTAAACTAAAGAGGTTACATTTATTATATTACTATAATATTGGTACTGATCCTTGAACGCCCGAGTTGCGAAGGGTATTTAATCTACCTGTAGCCTTACGCCCGAAATGCGAAAAATTAAGTATTCCGCTCGAGTTGCGACGCCCGAGATGCGCATAAATCTCCTCAACAGCACCATTCTTAATATAATCCCGAAATTTGAGCTCTTAATATCTTATTAATGATTTTTTAAAATTCACCAAAATTAGTGGCTAAAACGCCTCGTTAAGTGCTGCCTTCTGTTGTAACGCGACTGTAACTATCGTATCGTACACTCTCAGTCATCATTCATTTCCTGAAATGATTTACACCAGTTTACAGCAGAAGATAGCACTTAACGAGGCGTTTTAGCCACTAATTTTGGCGAATTTTAAAAAATCATTAACAAGACATTACGAGCTTAAATTCATGGATTATATTAAGAATAGTCCTATTGAGGAATGCATTTATTTTCATGATATTTTAAAATTTAATTGATTTTTTTCTCGGAAACTGGAAGGAATGAATACTTTAAAAAATATGCATATTCTAGATATTATTGCCTAATTCATTTGGCCAAAATTTAAATTTTTTCAAAAAATTACTTTTTGAGATATCCTTGTCCGAAAATTATAAGGAGGTGCTGTAATCACCTTAAGTAACTTGCAAACAAATCATTATCAGTACTTCCTTACCTATGAAAATGACAGGTCCAAATACGTTGATATCATCAAGAATGGAGCAATTCCACCTCCTGTTATGGAACTGGTGTTTGCATTCCGTCAGAGCATGCTTTGCTCCGAAAGCAACAGCGTTCATATGGTCTATATACAGCTGGCAAAGCCTTCTTTGGCCAGGACTTAATCCAGGTAGGGCTTTGCAGGAGGGAAGTCCTTGGTCGTTTTGCATGTTGTCGTCAAAGAGCATACCCATACGCCTGCAAGCAAAAAAAAGTTTGTATTGAATTTGGAGTTATTTATAAAGAGTAATCCACAAAAATAGTTATTTATGCAACAAGTGTATAAAGTTACCCTTTCTTGACGAATGTGAATGAGTCAAAAAAGGGACTTTACACACGAGTGGCATACAATATTTTTTCTACTACCGTACACATAATCCACTAATGAAAAAAAGTACTTTACTTTACGCACTAGTGGAAAAAAGTAAAATGTGCCAAAAATGGTACACAGTAACAAAAATAAATTTATTGGAACTTTACAAATTTTTAATTCTTACAGAACAAAATGACTAACAAATGAAGAAATATTTAGAAAAATAGGTTTTTAACTCTTATGAATATTAATATTGAATGTGCAATTATTGCAATTACCAAAACTTAATGTTTTGGCCTTTTCCAGCACAGAGTTTGAAAAATGTTGTGATATTACTTCTGTAACCCTATTTTGAGCTTCGAGTGGTATGGATTTGGCCTTTTCAAGTAAAGAGGTTGAAATATTTTGTGTAACTCTAGTTTCACTGTCGAGTGGTTCCACTAATTCTTCATTAGAGTTGTCAACGGTAAAATTGTAGCTTTGTTTGGAAGTGGATGGCATACTGTCATCCATTTATTAGAAATTTTGTTTTTTTGTGTTATTGTGCTGTCTATGTAGCCTTCTGCAACAGCAGATGATTTCCATCCTCCATGTTTTTTGACCGTTAGAAGGTCTCCTCCAGAATTTGCCAGCATAGTGGCTGAAGACCTCCTAAAGCAGTGTCCTGTAAAAGCCGTTGGATTGGGCAAGTTTAGATACGTTGCTATAACACTTGGCATTTTACCAAAAGTATTTATCCCTACAGGCTGTTTAGAATATTTTCCATTTGCGAATTTTAAAAATAATCTGTTACAATTTATATTTGATGGTCTTAATGAGGTATATTTTTTTATGAAAGATAAATAATTAACTGCAGAATTATTTGGATTTAAAATCGTAAAAATGCGTTCTATTCCATTTTTGGTTTCTGATACTTTGACAATATACACTGTTTGTTTATCTTCCACATCGTTAATTGTCATTTTACATAATTCTTCCCGGCGACAAGCTCCCGCAATTCCAATTATAAAAGCTACCTAAAAAATAACATATTGTAATGTTACAAATAATTTATTAAACATTAGGAAATATCTTGACGTTGCGCATGTAAAACTCCAAATAAATGCTATTGTAAAAAATATAAAAGTTTTAGGTATAATGTGCTGCCTAACAACCTCGGTGGCCTGTTAGGACAGCAACTGATTTTGTTAGGCAACACACCATACGAACACACATCTCGTTGCAAAACTTTACAGAATATTTTAATTTTATACTGAACATTCAAGCATTTACTGAGGCATTTACTTACTTTGATCATTAAAAACTTGGAATCTGGAGCTTTCAACAGAAAATTAATTAGATCTTCTCGTTCAAAAATTTTGGATTTTTTGGTTTATAACCTTTATTTTTTTGTTTGAGAAACGCTATTAACTTGTTGAATTTCGAAATATCAACGTTGTTTTTATATTTTAAGGTTCTTTTAAGCATAGAATAAATCGACCATAGGGTAGAAGCTTTGCAATTCTTCAATTCATCAGAGAAATATGCTAAAATAACGTTTTCCGAATATTTTGTCACCTTATTCTTCCTACACCATTCTATAAATGCATTGTATTTTTGCTGATAAATATATGCAGATTTTTTGGCAATAAATTTACAGTGGCCTTTTGTGCACTGCATAAGATATCTGGGGGAGTATTATCAAATTCGCTATCGCTAGATAAATTTGAATCCATATCGATTATGACAGATATAATAAACTGCAAATAAAATTTTACCAAAATCGACATCCACTGTATGTTTACTTTTAATTAAATCGATGATATTTAGAGAAAATTATAATTAAAATAAACTGTTGATAATTTGTTGGACACTAAATAGATATAAGCAAAAATAATTTATTTATTTGTCTTAGAAGGAGATAGCAAAAAAATGTTAATATAAAATAAAACGTTATATTTTGTTGTTATGTACAAATTTTGTCAAATTTTACTTTTTTTAACTAGTGCGTAAAGAGTTTTACTTTACGCACTAGTGAAAAAAAGAACAACTTTACACACTTCGTGGAGTGCGTAAAGTACGTACTTTACGCACGGTAGTAGAAAAAATTTATTTATAATATTGGATGCAATGTATTAAATAAAATAAAATTATACATAGTAACGTTTTTCTTTTCAATCTGATGCGTGAAATGGAAGCATCGATGCTATATCGCTTCTTCTAATGCATGTGCAATCGCCTATAGTTGTTCAGTCTGATACAGACAAAGAAGCTCCGAAAGGTTTATATTGCCCAGTCTGTATACAGATTTGGAAATAAAATATCTACAGTATTTCGGATTGGTGTGAGCAGACGGGATTGCATCATATATCTAGCAAGAACGAATTATTACGAATGATGACTGAGAGTGTACGATACGATAATTAAAACTGCATTCAAGCAGGAGCCAGCGTTTTAGCCACTAATTTTGATAAATTTTAAAAAATCATTAAAAAGTCATTAGAAGATCAAAATTGGAGATTATATTTAAAATAGTGTCTCGTATTTTCATTATGATCTGAAATTTAAAGCTCCAGAAAATGAAAGCAATTAAACTTTAAAAATATGTAAAGTTCTAGATAATTTAGTTTCTCAAAATTTTAATTTTTTAACAAAATTACTTTTAATTTTTTAACAATTATTGTAGTGTGCCTTTTTAAATTAATTCGAATCAAGATATTGACATTTTTTTGAGATATTTCTAAACCATTTTCAACATGAGGGAAACTTTTCAAATTGTAAATAGATCTAATAAAGAAATTATAGAGTGCGATAGTGAAAGTGAGGACAATGATATTCTAAATGTTGCACCTCCGGCGGTGCCGTTTGGTAATCACACTATTCAGCATTTGTCCACTAAAGCTAAAAAAAAAAAAAAATATAAATCTGTGGCTTGGTTCTAAAAGGGCAAAAGTCAATATTTTTTATAAATAAGCAAGATTTTATTAATAAGAGAATTTGCATCAGTACCATTACCAGCATTCACTTTATAACATTATATTAGTTGACTCAATTTTAATAAATACTTTAAACGCTCTTTACTTAAATTATATAATTCTGAGATCGGCCCTTATGTAACCAAGCCACAGAAATGTTAGAAAAATGCAGAGAAAGGCAGGGACTATTGAAAAAACGGCGTTTTTAACTGGCATAGCTGAAAGAATAAGTTATTGTATTTAAAAAAAAGTCCGAAAGAAAGGAAGAAACACCAAAACGTCGGTCATAAAAAAGAGCTGAAGTCATCAATGGCGAAAATGGTTGAGACAATTATTTACGATGCGTACCAGAAAAAAATTCCTTATTGACTATTGACAAGCGGTGTGCAATAATTGAAACGCAAAAAATAATAAATTGGCGAAATAATTAACTTGGAACATATTAAAGATTTCAGAAACCAAAATAAAAATTTATTATTTGGTTGAGAGCAGGTAGGACACACATGACACTCCTAAAAAAAGCTGGACCAATAACTCCCAACGTTGTCAAGTAATGTATATAAGGGAACAAGGTGAATCATTCTTCCATTGTGGTTCAGAAGAAGGATGGGTTCCCAATAGTTTAAAGCTTTTTTTTTAATTTAGCTAAATGCAATGTAGATTACCACAAAAATATGTCGAGACCATTATTTGAAGAAGGCGCATGTATCCCTCAGATACATCGTAATTTTCTTTTTATTTGTACTATCACGTTTAAAGAGCAAGACCTTTCCGCTACTACCTACCTTCCTGGCTCCAGTGGTCTTATCTAACAGTATGCCATGTGACTTCCTAGTGGTCAGCCGTTGTGAGATTGATATTTTGTGTCTCACAGTTACACACGACAGTTTATGTAAATTATTTTTAATTCATATTTTTTTTTAGTTCATTTACGGTTTTTGAACGTTTGCTGTATTGTATAAATATTCTTGCAATATGATAAAATATATGATAAGATACTATATATGTATCTGAGAGATACATGCGCCTATTTATGTTGTATTTATGTTTTAATTTTTTGTAGGCATTACAATGGCATCAGGAAAAAATAAATACGATCTAAATAACGAAAATGATTGTGAAGACTACTTGAGAAATCTACTGGTACTGATGTTTAATTTATTTTATACCAAAATATGGTAGTGTATTTATGAGATACATGCGCGCCTGTTCATGTAACTTTGTGAGCGCGTCTGCCGGAAGGTTAAGAATGTTCTTTTAAATTTTAAACAGCGTCATAGTAATGGACAAAGCATCGTACCATTCAAATTTGGTAGAAAAAAATCCAACAAAATCTTGGAATAAAGCGCCAATTAAAGACTTTTTTATTGCCCATGAACTGTATTTTTAAGATATTTCCTAACGGGTACGTTATTGACGAATTCGCCAAAGAAAAAGTTTTAAGGTTACCTCCATATTTTTGCGCTTTTAATCCTGTCGAACTGATTTGAGGCCAACGAAAAAAGAAGAAGAACAACCAGGATTTAGTGAAAATGAATCTAACAAAAATTAACGAAAAAAATAACCATTTGATTAAAAATGTTTCTGTATAATTTTGCAAAAAAAGGAATAAATATGATTAATTCCTTAACTACTATACAGGGATACGTACTAGACAAGCAAACCATATCCCTAACTGCCTTTGTTTAAGCAAATCCAAGAAAAATGTATCCTTTAAATTAAGATTCCTTCAATTACTTGATCTTTAGGTATTCATTTCTTAATAAGGTATGAATACCATTCTAAAAATAGTCATTAATAGTATTGAGAATAGGAATTAGTTCCCTTACTTAATGTTAATAGCCATTCAATTAGTCTATCATCCTATTCTAAAATAAAATAATACAGTTGAATCTGAAATGTTGTTCCACCTTTGGATTTCATCTCGGCGACATTTCTTTATTCAGTTTTTTTTTCACTTCGTTAACTTGTATCTGGGAAATCGGACTGTAGTAAGTGATACTTTTACAAATACGGAGAGATTCATTTTGTTTCGATTTAGAAATGTAACGTAATTGGAATCAATGGAACTTTTGTTAAATTTCATTTTTTCTTTGAAATTACGTCGCTATAAATAATGGAATAAATTCATTTAGAAACAGTTTAAATTTCTATTTGGTTTATGTGTTTTTAAATACCACTTATACCACACATTTAGCAAAGATGAAAAGGGATTATTCTTAAGTTAGCAGGGCAGGCGCTAGGGGCCAACAAAATCTCGTCTTGAAACAATCGAAAAATATTCATTAAAAAAAAAAACAATTATTTAAACATGACCATAACTGCGAAAAAGGAATTTTTTAGAAGTCTACCAAAATCAGATGTTACCTACATCAAAAGCAAAAGTCTTAAATTTATTGCAATTAAATTGTAAGAAAAAACCTTTTTAGACACTATGTTAGAAATAAATACTAAAAATTTAACCAACTTAAAATTTTCTAGTAGCTCTTCCTCAAAAAATGAATTTAATGAAACTATTGAATTTCTTAACAGTTTTCCTTCCTTAACTGTTGAAGTAGTGGTAAATGAGGAAGATGTACTAAAAGGCTTGTATTTTCAGGATCAAAACATGAAACATAATTTTAAGACATCTGTGAGGTTGCTCCACAGCAGTCGTATCATGAATGCTTCTGTGTGATGTCAGATTTAAACTTAATAATTTAAAAATTCCTTATTATTTATTGGCTGTAGTCCATGAAAATGGAAAATAGAAATAGACCACAGGACAAAATATTTTTAAGGAAAATATTGGAAAGAAACTGTTATCATATTTACAGACAAAGATTTACAAGAAAGGGCAGTATTTATGGAAGTTCCTCTTTGCCTTTCTCATACACGCAAGACTTTTAGAAGCAGTATCACATGTGAATCCATGAATATAAGTTTACAACAAAGAATCGCTTCTTCAAAAATTAGTATATTCCTCTAATGAATTTTTTTTTTAAATTATAATGCTCTGGTAGATCTAAATTTTGAAAAAGTTATGTATTATTACAATTAAAATTGGCATCAACTTACAGATCAACGGGTTGAAGGATTTAAAACGTTACCTATTTTTTAAGTTAACTACAACTAATGCATTGGAAAATATTAATCAAAAATTGAAGACCTAATAATAACTCTAGATTATTTATTGTTTCAGCCTTTACTTGATGAAAATCCATTTGATCTTGAAAGAGTAAAACCAAATTTGGTAGATTTTCACACTTTTATTTTAAAAATATAAAAATTTTTAAAAAACACTAACATGACATATGTTTCGAAGTATAACTTCTTTTTCAAATGTGACTATTTTAAATTCGGTATCCAATATATATATATACGAAATATTTAACAAAACAAAGTATTTAAGAAAAACATCAATAACATTACAAAATAACTATTTAAAGTAAATAAGGGTACTTAGGTAATTATATTTAAAATAGTCACATTTGAAAAAGAAGTTGTACTTCGAAACATATGTCATGTTAGTGTTTTTTAAAAATTTTTATATTTTTAAAATAAAAGTGTGAAAATCTACCAAATTTGGTTTTACTGTTTCAAGAATAACTCTAGATGTTATTAATGCAGAAAGGAAAAATAGAGCTTATCAGGCTTATATGACTTAATTAACTGTTATAAATACAATGATGTCAGAAAAAAGGTATATAATAAGCGATGCTATTGGTTAAACAGAGGTGGAACAGTATCAGCACACTAATGCTAGAGGTGTATCCAATCCAGAGATAACGAGGAGATGTAACTACTAACAAATATCGTGCTGTTCTGAATAAGACATATTCTAAGGGACACAGGAGGGTAAAATATCCGCTGTTGTCATATGCCTGTTTCATTATTCTCGTTCTGTTTACAAAATTATTTACATATATTAAAAAAGCTAAAATAATTCAACCTATTTTATTGCAACGAAACCCAAAAAAATTTGAATCATTAGTTATATTAAATTGAAATAAATTAGATGTAATTTCACTAAATTATATATAATAATTTTCAATAAATTCCAAAACCTAGTCATGCTAGGTTGGAAGTGGCAACAGGGCTTACATCGGCATGGATAATTACGTTGTTTATTATAAGCGCACAGCGGCTTACACATTTATTCATTGATAAAAATAAGTTGTATATACGTAAAATTCTTCTCTTTATCCCCTCTTACTTCTCCCCTTTCGTCGCCTCGTCGCGTCCCTCCAAATAGAGTGTATCGATTGTCGAATTAATCTTGGCATCGTGAATATTATATTTTGTCAATGAAAGGTTATATCTCTGTTATCTGAGGTCCAATCTCAACAGGCAGGAAGCCGATTCACGACAGCCTATTTTTATTTTTCTCACGTGCAAATATAATTAAATATTAGTACTTTACACGGAATTAAGAGTATCTGCTTTCTTTTGTTAGAATTCTTGCACCTTAATTTATTGTTTTTTTTTCTTGTAGTTCTTGTGTTTTTAGGTTTAGCACCCATACACTAAAACGGATCATAAAACCAACAATAAATAAAAAATAAAAACCGACATGATTAGGATTATAAGAAAAAAAAAATAAAAAAAAATGTTTCAGTCTATTTTAAATGACAATTCTGTACCAAAGAATTCTTATAACGTTAACTTTTATAAAAGAAAACAAAGTTTAATTAAAAAGAAAAAAATTGTTTAATAAAAAATACTGAGGAAGGCACTGATCAGTGCGCACCTAAAAACCCAAGAACTGCAAGAAAAAAAATTAATTAAACGTCTCATCTTTGTCAAAAAATTCTCAGAATTAAAAGTAAGAAAACAAAACACTTTTAATTTTGACTGTATTTATAATTGGTTCTATAATTTCTTTTACTGTCTTTTTAAAGCATGCATTTTATAACAATTATGTACTAGCGCACCGGCACTGATGTTAGATTATTGTTAAAAAAAAATTACCAAAAATTGTTTTTAAAGGTTTACTTTTACTTGGTCCCAAATGGGTTTGAGTTTACAAGTAAAAATAATTGTATTTTAAAAAGCAATTAAGTTGTAAAATCGCAGGTAGTGGAAAAAGGGGAAGAAATAAAAAAAAAATAAAAAAATTGGAAATAATTTGCTATATAATGTAAAAAGAGCTAGCCAAATTCGAAAATTTAGATATATTATTCAGTACAAATATTAACATATAATTTTTTCCAATAAAAACTTCTATTAATCTTCATTTCAATCAAAAATAAATTATTGTTTTTACGAAGCTCATACATTAGCAGTCCCAGTCCCCTGATGAGAATCTTCATAAGTTGGGCACCACCTGCAGATTTATTATTGTTACCCAACATATCATTAAACCAATAACGCCTACCTGTAATATGAAAATATGATCGACAAATAAATACTTTGTTCATAGACACTAAGAAACAAGTGATTTCTATCGGAATTGTGAATGGAGCGAAACAAATATTGGTCGAACGAATTGAATGATTATTTAAATCATTAATAATAGAAACATTACAGTGTGTCATAAAAGTTTGCATAAAAAAAATTTGCGCTTGATCTAAAATTGAAAATTAACTTTATAAATATTAAATTTTTTTACCAAATACGAGGGGGACCATGAATTCGTAAAATAATAATGTACTAAATGGAACATTTGATGAAAACTTTCGATTTTTGACAATCGACAAGCTATTGGATAAATTTTGACACTACTGATAGTGTTGCAGATTAATTTTGACAATATTGATAGTTGACAGATGAATTTTCACTGACAGATGCTTTTTTATATTGACAAATAAATGTTGAATGTTGACCTGAGATAAACAAATGAAGTATAGATAAGTAACGGGCGCCGTTTACCATAGGCTTTGAATGAAGCCAGTATATACGAAAGTTGACAGTTGTGATCTCCACGGGCGTATCAAATAGTTTTTTTTTTATCAAAATCCAAAGGATTGTTATGTAAATAGTTTGCCAAGGACGAATTTAAATAAAAATGCAATTCTGAAAAATAATTTATTTTACAAATAATAAATTCTGCTATTTTTATTCAAATTTAATAAACAATATTTATTAAAAAATAGGTTGCAAATGATTACGCTGTTAATATTTATAGGTAGATACATTATATTAATTATTTATTAATTCGATCGAATTATGAAAAGCGATTCTATGTCTCGATCTGTTTTGACTTCGGAAATCTTAATAAATTCGACAAAATAATAAAGCATTCGAACTCCTCTGAGAACAAAACGTCAAACAACAAAATTTAAATTGTATTTTTTTGCCTTGACGTGAATTATTTATTAGTTTTTATGCTTAAAGATGGGGTATTTCCAGGGTGTCCTCATCTATAATTCAAAGGACATCTATAAGTTGCCTCGGAGCGTCATGGAAAATAATAATACTCTTCCCTTCCCGACACAAGCAACTCTGCATTCAGAGCCGAAGAAATCACTCTTAATGGAGTAAATTATAAAAATATTATTTTTTATTATTATTGTGCTAAAGAAAGGATGAGCTACAAAAAAGCGATCCTTTTGAACTCCCTGAAAATCGTTGTGGAGAACTTTTTCAGCTGAATGAAGAGTTTATATCATATACGTTTTATATATTAAATCCTTTTATTGATGTTCTAAGAATATAAAAAGTCTCTGTTGCAGGAGAGGTTATCCAGAAAAGGCATTGCCAGAGACATAGGTATGTCCTGGAAACTAAATTCTTTTCTGTCCTAACATTTTAAGCCTCAGGCTTATTATTCAATCTCATTGACAGGTCACAACTAATGTAAAAATAATCCAACTTTAACTATTTGATATCGAATCGATTACTCTATAGATCAGTGCTCCGCAACCGGTGTGCCGCGGCACACTGGTGTGCCGTAAGCCGACTTGAGGTGTGCCGCTCTTGCAGACAATACGAATCAGATTCGTATTGTAGCGAGACCCGCGAAAAATAAAGCAATCTGACAACAGCGCCGATGGTAAACGTCTATCCGTCTATCGGCGCGGCGCGGCGGCTTGATTCTCGAAGGCGACTAAACTGGAAAGATCCGTGCCGTTCGAGGCGCGACTCGATGTTTTCCTGAACATCGCCACTGCCTATATAAGCGCGCCTGTCGTCGCTCAGAGAGAGTCGAATAGTCAAGTGAATCAGATAAATACGCGGGCAAACAAATAAATCGTAGAGTGAAATAAATAGTGAATTGCTATATAAATAAATTCTTGTGCCTTATAAATAAGTGAACTGGACTAAGTTTTGTTGCAGTATCTACTTTTATAAATAACTATAGTGCTTCAAATATGGATAAATTTTTGCTGAAATCACGAGCAGATGACGAAGAACCTAGCACAAGCTCCAGCATAAGTGCTGCAAAAAGAGCAAAAAAGGTGCTGAAAAGGAAGTACAATCAAGACTACCTTCGATATGGTTTCACTTGGTGTGGCGACGAAGCGGCTCCAAAGCCTGAATGCGTCATTTGCGGTGAACAATTGTCAAATGAAGCAATGGTACCCAGCAAACTAAACCGTCATTTGATCACAAATCATCCCAGTTGCGTCAAAAAAGACATTCAATTTTTCCAACGGCGCTTGGATCAAAATAAGAAACAAAAGCAGTTTATGAAATCGGCGGTTACGGTTTCTGAAAAGGCATTAGAAGCAAGCTACCTTGTTGCAAAATTAATTGCACAACAAAAAAAACCGCACACTATCGGTGAAACGCTTATTAAACCAGCATGCATGGAAATTGTTAGACTTATGCTTGGGCCAAACGAAGTTAAGGACGTGAGTAAAGTTTCTTTGTCGGCCGATACTGTTAAAAGACGTATCCAATATATGTCAAGTGATATTTTGGGAACACTAATTAAAAAAATCATTTCGGCTGGAATTTTTGCGCTTCAAATCGACGAATCAACCGATATTAAAAATAAAGCACAACTGATGGCTATTGTACGTTTCGTTGACGAGGACTCTATTAAAGAACATTATTTATTTTGTAAGGAGGTTCCAGAGAGAACTACCGGTGAACAAATTTTCCAAGTAACTGATAATTTTTTTAAAATACATAATATTCAGTGGACCAATTGCGTTGCTATTTGTACAGATGGTGCTGCTGCAATGATGGGCAGTAAGAAAGGTTTTGTATCTTGTGTAAAACAAAAAAATCCGTCAATACAAATTACACATTGCTGCATACATCGAGAAGCATTGATGGTCAAAAATTTGCCCGAACAGCTTTCGATCACAATGAATGAATGTATTAAGATCATAAACATAATTAAATCGAGAGCCTTAAATTCGCGAATCTTTGGAATACTCTGTGAAGAAATGGGAAGCGAACATGAATCCTTACTGTTTTATACAGAAGTTCGTTGGTTATCCCGGGGAAAAGTTTTAGCTCGACTGTTTGAACTTCGCTACGAAGTGCGTGAGTTTCTTTCAAGTCAAGATATGTACGATCTATGCCAGCACCTTCATGATGAATACTGGATAGCCAAACTTGCATACATGGCGGATATATTCGAACATCTGAATGAACTTAATAAAAAAATGCAAGGACGGAATGAAAATATATTGACGTGCTCCGATAAATTACAAGGGTTCAAAAAGAAACTTGAACTTTGGCAGGAACAGTTGCAAAAAGGATGTCTAGAAATGTATCACAGGACCAACCACAGTACGATCGAAAACAAGCAGTTGATTGTGGATTTGGCCCAACAACATTTAAGTATGCTTCAACAAAAATTTGAATACTATTTCCATTCTATCAACACGGAACAATACAATTGGATTCGAAATCCTTTCGCAACCAATGCAATAAGTTCCACGGAAGCACTGCCATTGCAAACTCGAGAGGAGTTCACAGAATTAAGTAATGATATGACCCTAAAACTTAAATTCGACGAAGTTCCGTTAGATGTTTTCTGGATTTCCATCAAGACAGAATATCCACGCATCACCGACAAGGCCATCTTCACACTACTTCCGTTTTCCATAAAATATTTATGTGAGCAAAGTTTTTCAACGCTTGTATTAATTAAAAATGATAAACGGTCATGCTTAAAAGATCTTGACCAAGAAATGAGAGTTGCGCTGTCTAAAATTGAGCCGAATATAAAACTTTTGTGTTCAACGAAGCAAGCGCAGGTATCACATTAATCAGTCATCATCATGTCAAAATATTTATTACTATTGACGTGTCAACAGAAGTAAATTTAGTATACCTACCTGTCCTACCTAGTATTTAGTATAGTTCTCATGTATGTACCTATTTGTATTTTTCATTCTATCTGAATAATAAAAAAAAATAAAAAAAAAATATGTATTATGTCCTGAGTGAAAATTTTGATGCCCCAAATCTGAAAGGGGCTTCTTCACATTTTAAAACAATAAAAAAAACTAAGGTAGTTTGGACATCCATAAATAATTAGTATACATGGAGTGAACTGACCCCCGACCTAGCTACGCCACTGCTATAAATATATTTTAGATTTTGGTGTGCCACGAAATTCTAGGGAGCAGTTTGGTGTGCCTCAGATGAGGAAAGGTTGCGGAGCACTGCTATAGATATCCAATTTAATAATCGAGAATATTGTCGAATTTCGTTAAACGGAAATGTTTTTATAAAATTTGATCAAATTCGAGTCTAATCGTGAAACCATGTCATAGTTGTCAAAACTTTTGCAAATTTGAATATTTTGGGGTTAATTGCGTCCAAATGTTTTTGATTATTATTTCGCAAAAAAAAAGCATGACTAAAGGTGCTAAACTTAAACATTCAGAGTGGAATATGGCCATGTATGCGAACTAAGTACTATTATTTATTAATACACTCACACAGGGGCGGTTTCTCCATTGGTTCATTTGTGCAGTGAACACCCAGTTCAATTTCATAAAGACACATTATTTTAAAATTACATAAATAACAAAAATATAAATTTAATTTTAATGTTTTTATTTTCATACGTGTTAATCTATATTTTTTGGTACATCATTGCTTTCTGGCTGATCGCGTCTCTGTGGCACAATATACCTAAGTAAACCTTGTCTGTGGCGCATTATGATGAGTGAGCCTAACACGAGTGAGACGATTTGACGAATACATATAGCTAAAAAGAGATGAAAACACGCCAACAGATCCTTCAAACTGTCAAAGAACAAATTAATTGGCGCACCGCTCACAAACAAGTTTGCCAAACCAGTGTTGCCAGTCTAGTACAATTCACAATTGTACTAGATGTAGTACATTCTGCATGCATCAGTGTTCATGTGTAAAATATATGTATATATTGTGTTCCTTGTTTGGGTTCGTTATCAATAAAGATCCCCTTTTTTCCTCTTCAATGAATTTAGATGTTACTGCAAATAGAATTCGAAAAATCTGGTACATTTAAGGAATCTGGTACATTTTTTAGACAAATCTGGTACATAACAAAAATATTCTGGCAACTATGTACCAAATCAAAGTACAAACTGTCAATGTCAATACTGTCATTCCATCGATTTTAATAAAATTAAGAATATTTTATTTGTGATTATTTAAAAAAATGTGTTTAATTGAGAACTGCAACTTTAATAAATTGGAAGGATGTGTGTCAATGTAATTATTGTTCAAGAAAAACTTTTAAGGCAAGGTAAATAAATAAAATATTTTAAGGTTATATTTTGTTTATTTACCTTATAATAAAGCAGTAATAAAGTTTTACGACTATAATTTGTTTTATATTTTGTTTCAGTATCTAGACCATCCAAAGACAACTTCAAAATGGTCTATTTTGTACACAATTGTAAATACTATGAAGTATGAAGTAAACAAAAAATCTGTAAATTTTTTCCCACAAAATCTGCTAAAAGGAAAAATTTAATTATTCTGATGAGGTAACTATTTGACATCATTATGGAAATGTACAATAAAAATTTGATTAAGATAAAGAGACAAATGGTTTTCACTTTAAAAGTCTAAATCAGAAGAATGGATCAGCCAATTAATTTAATATACTCCATGAGAAATTTTACCTAAGAAATGGTATGTACATTTAAATAGTTTACCTATATCCTATATAAAGTTATGTTTACAATTATCAATCGTGTTACCCTCTAACCAAGGTCGTTTGTTACATACAAACAAGAAATATTTTATTTTAATGATATTTTTTTATTGCCTTGTTTGTATAATTTAGTATTTTCAAAAATATTAAATGTTATTGTAATTAGAATCACTACAGGTATTAAATAAAAATAAGGGCATTGGTAAAGTAGTTTACAGTTGGTACTAAAGAATGTCTCGAAAAAAGTCTCGAAATAAGTATCAAACGTAAATTGTGATTTTGATTAGGCATTTAACAAGTCACATCCCACATCTACATGCTCTGGCTAATCAATCCTATAAGTACATATCAAAACATTAATATACTATCTATAATTAAACAATAATTTAAAAATACAGATGAAGCCGATTTACCTATTTAAACAACATTGTTATTATTCTATTATTTATTAAAACACATTATTTTTTAGTAAACTTGGACGTGCAAAAGCAGCCATGAGGGTAGGACATGAGTGAAAGCAAGAATACTTTGGAATGTTCTGTGAAATACACTTAGAAAGTGTCATATGGAGAATTAAGTGTGATAACATTTTACGATATGCATCTCACTAGTTTAGTTCACAGATTTCTGTGTTCAATTATGTGCTGCTATTTCAAACTTTTAGTATCCTTTGATAAAAGAAGTTGAATATTATTGTTGACCTTTTTAAATTGTTTACCTCATACATTTTTTTTCTACTCTTCATACAGTATTCTGTGAAGAGTATTATAGGTTTATTTTGTCTGTCTGTCCAATGTCAGGTTTTTTGTCTACACGATAAGTCAAAAACAAGAAATGAAATCAACTTGAAAATTTTAAGCAAAAATCAAGCTCTATAAGAGAACAAAGCTTATTGATTTTTAACAAATCTGATTAAAAAAAGGGGTTAAGATGGGTTGAAATTAAAAAAATTCTAAATTAAAAACGAAAAGCGATATCAACATGAAATTTTTAATAAAAATTAAGCTTTATAAGAAGATAAAGCCTATTGATACTGAAAAAAGTATGAATATATGGGGGAATTAAGGGGGGTTAAAATATAAAAAAAAATCCTAACTGAAAAATGATATAAACTTGAAATGTTTAGCAAACATCAATCTCTAAAAGCAGATGAGGCATATTGATTGTGAAAACAATCTGGTTGAAAATGGGGGTTATGGGGGTCTGTTAAACTACGAAGAGTATCCTCCAGAATGCCAGGCATTATATATCTTTATTCTAGTTTGTGTCTGTGTAATATGTATTGTGATGGGACTGATCTTATAAAATAAACATTTAAAACATGTTAGTTCTTATTTTATTTGCCAATAAAAGGTATTTAAAAAATATATTTTTTATTTGACATCTGTGACAAATTGTGAAAATGATTAAACTTACAATAAAAACTAAAAAATGGTAGGTAAAGTTTCATATAAATTTTTTTACACAAAAATCAATGTAAAGTTTCTACATTACCTGATATGTATTTAAAAATAATCTCAAATTATGAGGAAAAGTCAGTTTACTAACTAATAATGTTTAGATTGTTTTCAACGTATTAAAAAAAAAAAATATTACGCTAACTAAAATATTCATTTATTAATAGTAGTTAAATTATTGAATTAAAATAAGCTTTTTTGGGCGGTCCCTTTCACATTATTAGTAGAACTAATTTAATTATTTTAAATACCTCAATTTTGTTCACAGGTAATTGATATTAAACATGGCCGAATCTAAAAAGAAATGTAAATAATACAGTGTTAATTATTTTAAATTTGGCTTCATTCCTTCCTTGTCGGACAAGCAATTGCATATATGCCTTTTATCCAACAAAGATTTAAGCAATGACTTGTTCTTGGACAAAATCATATTCTGTATGAAATTTTATTTAATTTTGACTACTCACTAGTGTATCATGGGTCATACGCATATCGCAATCTAGCGGCGAAGTTGACATTTTTTTTTCCTAAAATTACACGGCGAAGAGTTTCTGAGATTCAAGCCGTATCCTACGGCCAACGAGAACCGGTGTCATTTCATATTAAAAATGCGATACTTTAAGATAACAATGAATATGTGCTAAAAGAATAATTATTAAGAATAAAAAATATCATTCAATATTTACCGAAAAATTAATTATTATCAAATATTTTCCTTTAAGATTGATATGCCTTTGGAGGTTTTCAATACATCCAGCAGATGATGATGAGCTGGTCGCCATGTTTCGCCAACATAATCGGTTTTCCCTTCTATTTATAGATGGCATGATTTAGGTCTTGGCATCACAACAAATACACGTTTATCAACGACTAGTTGGGGACATGAGAACCGTTCAAAAAATTTCCAACAAGAGGGGCAAGTCTTATAGGTAGGGTCAGAACGCCACAGGTTATAATCGATATCCATGGCGACAAAATCCTAAATCCGAAATACCAAATCAAGAGGGGAAGATGCCCCCTTATTGCCCTCTTGTGGCGGCCGCCCATGGGAGATATGGGTAATTGTAATATTATTTTCTTTGTAAACAATAATCAATCAATTTCGCAATTCTAGACTAATTAATTGATACATGTACACGTGTACCTATATTAATTCGATTAAAAATATTTTCCGGTTATTCAATAAAAAGTATCTACGAGAAGTGAAACCTTGTTCGATAGAAGATTTTTAACAAAATGCACATTTCACATTTGTATCTCACCGCTAGGGGTCTGATTTCGAAAGCAAATATTTATAGCTAAAATAAAAAAAGCCGTAATCAAATAAATTTTCAATTAAAGTATATCCCGTGGATTATCACAGTTCGATTACAGGTGCGGCGTGTTCAAATGTAACCCAATAATGTTTGTTGGTTGAATAAAAGAAAGAAAAGTCTTATTTATAACCTAACTGAGAGCTTATAACTCAGAATTATGATAATATTGAATGTAATACAATTTTATTGTATACGGAGACGTCTGAAATTTTATTTCTTTTAATAAATTGTATATGCAACTCGAATTTAAATATAGAGAAAGTTTAAATTACTGACCCTTTAATTAACTGATCTATTTTATATATATTTTTTTTCTACTTAGATGCCCTAATGTTTTTTTTTTCTATTCCCATACTTCTATTAATTTACGAGATTAGACATATATGTCTTTATTTTAATGAGATTCATTGGTCCATATTTATAAACCAGACTCAAGTGAATCTAAATTGAAGTTAGGTATATGAACTTTACGGATTTACATCCAAAGAAACTCACAAATTATTTCTAATTAATATTAAGTTTAAAATATTTATGATAATACAATATGAGGTAAATATACAGTACCGAAATTGTAATTCTAATCAGAGTTGCTATGGAAGTGACACTGCTGTCAAACTTGTTTTAAACAAACACTAACTTGTTATCTATCAGGGTATACAATAATGTCTGTGATGCTTACAACTATGGAGGGTAGAGGAAAGGAGAACAATCTCTGTATACAAAAAGTGTCCCTCAAAATGTATACAATTAAGATGGCGCTTCTGTGCCCAGGGGACGTCGACAGTCGATAATTCAGATCACACAATGACACCAATGATGTATATAGTAATAAATATTGCTCAACCATAAAAAACTAAAAACTACACCGTGAAAAGTGACTGATCGTAGAAGAGTAAGTGTTCTGTGATCGTACATAAATTTTGACAATACACGACAATAGTAAAATTTTATTGAAAAATAATAATATAAACAATAAATGAATCGGTGAGTGAAAGAACAGTACAAGTGCCAAAAACGGTAATTTTAACTGAGATAGGCAAATTGTTTAAAATTCATAGGCCTATCACATAGCGAAAGAATAATTCACAGACCAACATCATACGAGTGATGGGGGCTTGTTCAATTTTCGGTTGAGTGAAAGAACAGTACAAATACGGCTCATGTACTGTTTTTTCACTTGGTAGCCATGTCGTTTCGTAGACAAATTCGACACAGATTTGAAAAACTGGTGGTCGCAATTTCATAAAAAAACGTCTAAATCAGCTGATGAACAAAAAGCTAATTTTGTCATTCCACAGTAGAGCCAGTTTACATGCACTGGTAAAACTTCTGGATATGTTACTACAAGTGCCTTCATAGGCGGTTTTCTCTCGCACACTTTTATGTGTGGGGCGCATTAGACTGATATCAAACCTAATGCCAATCTGCAGTTACCCTTATGGCGGGCATACACGCTACGGTCTGTCTGTGCAGGTGTGCCTGCACAGGTAGACATCCACGCTACGACATGAAGCCGACCTGCGCAGGCACAGCTGCACAGGTAGGCCTCTCTGGTAGACCGTTACGTGTATGCTCGCCATTACAAAAGGCATACTCAGAAGTTGTCCCTATTAACTTAAAGAAGATAGCCAACATAAAGATACTTTTATTCTACTTTAATGATGAAATCCTAGAGTTATACTACCATATATTATTTTTTGGAAAGACAAAAATGAAGATTCTGATAAAAAAATTACAAATAAGTTTGTTAAATAATAATCAATAAAGCTACAAAAAAAATTTAAAGCATTTTTTTTAAATTGAGTGAAAGAACAGTATAAATGCAAGTCATTTTTTTCAAATATCATTTTTTCCATAATTTTATTTTTAAATTTATGTACGTATTATTATCGGTTAACAAAAATTCTATAACTTCACAATACATAAGGTGCGTTTTAATCATCCGCTTCTGCTCCGGAATTGTCGGTTTTCTTGTTTTATTCTGACAGGTTAAAACGACTAAACCAAAAATTCCGGAAGCAGAAGCGGATGATTAAAACGCACCTATAATTAGGCCGAATAACCCATAGTTCTCCTTTAAAACAGTTTTTTTTTGTTTTTCTCAAAATGGTCATTTTGGATATGTATTGTTCTTCCACTCACCGATTCAAATAATTCTTATGAATGAGCAATCTATATGACTATATAGCATTGGATTTTGTCCCCTGGCTACACGAGCGCCATCTTAATTGTATACATTTTGGTGGCCACTTTTTAATATAAAGATCCATATAAGATTGTCCTCCTTTTTTCTACCCTCCATACTTACAACCAAAGAAAAAATTGTTCATATGAGAAGCATATAATCGCCCATACGAGTTTGGCAGAAATAATTGACCCAGCATTACGCAACCCCCAAGACCGTCTTGAGCTATGAGTCCAACAGAATGGTGGGCATATTATAGACCAGGTATGGGCAACCTTTGCTTAGCTAGGGACGTAATTTCGGTACTTAATTAGGTCGTGGGCCGTAGGCAAGAAATAAGTAGGTAGCAGTGAATAAAAAAGCGACAAAAATTCACACATTTTTTATTTATTAATTATAATAGCATAATTATTATGCTTAATCAAACATAAAGTTAATAAAAAAAGATCAAATGAAAATTAATTAGAGAATTGAGTTTAAAGCTGAGAAACAAGATGATTAATATTGGGGTTAATATCACTAGTACATAGGCGCAAAGTTTTTTCTAAATTAACATCTGTAAGCCAAGTACGATGCTTATTTTTATTAATTTTCATGAATGAAAAAAGCTGTTCACATTTATACGTGCTTCCAAATTTGCAAATTATTTTTCGTGCGAAAACTTTCAGCTGTGGATACTTTTCTTTGGAAAGGTATGTTCTTTAAAATTCGCTTAGTTCCACATCATTAAATTTAGACTTCAAATATGAGCCTTCTTAAAGCTCGATCAACTCCATTTGTAGGTGAAGCTTTAACCTGGCGTTGATTAAGACCGCGGGATCTAATGAAATTAATGATATTTACAACCACATCTATAACATTCTTCAATAGAATAAACTTAGAGCACACATTTTGTTGGTGAATAATGCAATGCAGAATTATTAAATCACATTCTTGCACATTCATAGCGGTTGCTCTTTCCTTCTGAATTGCGATAAAACCTTTTCGTGAACCAACCATTGAAGGCGCTTTATCCGTAAACAGTCCAACTAATATACATTATTTCTTTTCACTTTTCACCTCGGCAAAAACTACTTTTCCAGTAGTGGTCCCTTGTAGCGGCCGCAAAGTTAGTAATTCATCTGTCACTGCAACTTCTTCATCAACAACTTGTATAAAAATAACTTACTGAGCTGTGTTAGTTAAATCTGTACTCATATCCAAAGCAATCGAAAATGCTTGAAAACCAGCTGATGTATCAGTTAATGTTTTCTTGATATCACTACTAGACATCATATCTATACGTTAAACAACATTACGTCGCGATAAGCTCACTTTCTCAAACTCATTCTTCTTTTCTGTACATAAAAGTTCTGCAACGTCTACTAGGTACTCTTTAACAAACTGTTCCTCAAAAAATAACTGATGTTTTCGCTATTTTGGAACTAATTATAAAATTAGCTTAACACTACTGTGGATGGCTCAGTGGTAGGGTCTCTGCCTGCGGATCCAAGGGTCCCAGGTTCGAATCCGGGATTTTTTCATTTAATTTAATTATTTAAAATTAATTCTGATGTCTTGGTAGGATTCCCCACTCGACCATTCACTGTTGGGTTCTAATTAACAAATGAACAGTGATGTTCCTAAAGTGGCGCTGGGAAACAGTAACAAAGCCTACACAGAACTCGAGGCTAATAACCTTAGCAGTTGATGCCGATGACACTAAATTAAAAAAAAAAAAAAAAAAAAAAACCACTGTCTAGATTTGATCTATGTGAATGGAACATTTGTAGCTGTTTCCCTAAATTAGTAATGAGTTTTTAATTTGTCCTTTCTTAACTGGTCCATGAGTGAATTATATTGAGCAAAATGCTTGCTGGAGTAATGGCGGTTCATAATATATCCTTTTAAAACAGAAATTGTTTCATTGCACAACAAACATCTAGGTTTACCACTGTGCATGATAAAAAAAGTATTAATCAGTCAATTTGTCTTGAAATTGACGACATTCTGTGTCTACTTTCCGCTTTTTTGAACGAGATATGTTTTTGCTTGAATATTTCCTGCATCGTACTCTAGATCGTACGTGAATATGCAATGCGAACATTATCAGTTTTTAAGAAGTAATGAGGTGACGCGCGCTGAGCGACTTATATATTGGCCCCCAATAAACAACTAAAATACTCTTGATCGTACGCGAGTACTTTAAGCGCATCGGGCGGCTTCCCGAATGTTTATCTGTTTTTTCTTTCTAACGACTATCTCGGACACGATCTGTGGCGTTCAACTGCGTACGCTTAATAATATTATTTAACGATTTTAGTCATTATGAGTTGAAATGTACAGTGGCGTTACTCTACGTACGCTTAATACAATTACAAATAAACTATCTGTGCTAATTTTATATTTTTTTTGCGCATCATTTGAATTTTCTGAATCTCTCGCGTGCCGGATTGAAGGTAGTGGAAGGCCGGAAACGGGCCGGGGATTGCCCACGTATGTTGTAGATGGTAAAATTATGAACTGTTAGTTTCGTCTTGTAGTACATGACGTAAACTTGATTTTTTGGGGCTAGTAAAACGGATTGCAATTTTATTGTGTATACAAACTCTTGTTTAATTTTTTTTTAATTCCTTGCTTTTTGATTCAATACCAGATGTAGAAATTCTTAAATTCTTCCTCTGTGACGTTTTGAGTCTTTTATGCTACACAAGTATCGCATTGGTCTTTTCTGGGGTGGACTAGTTTCTTTCTATCGACTATTTCTGACACGATCTATGGCATTCCATTGCGTACGCTTAATAAAATTACAAATAAACTATGTGTGCTAACCAGAGATAACAGAGATATAAAGAAGTCATTGATAAAATATCATATTTACGATGCCAACATTAATTCGACAATCCATACAGTCTATTTGTAGACGCGGGGCTTGTAGACGCGGAGCGAGGTGACAAAAGGTAAGAAGTAAAAGAAGGGATAAAGGGAAGAATTTTACGCAGATACAACTTATTTTTATCAATGAATAAATAGAAAGATATTGCAAATTTCTATAACGCCAGCAATTAGAGTCAAATAAATTCCATGCTAAAATCAGACTTATTACAAATCTGAAAATTTTACATTAGAATTCTTGTCCTTATACTTATTTCTAACCTCATTTTAATTACTTTAAATTATAGTTCATCTTTTTTGTTGTCTGTAATAGTACATAATATTGATTAAGAAGGTTTAGATGACGATTATATTAAATATTTAATATTAAAATACTTCGAACGGATACGAATGTCGGCGTGCGCACCCAAAAGCTATAAAGTCGTCACTACCTGAAGCCCTTAAACATCCACAATTAAGGACAGGCACAATCTTTAATAGAGTCAGTTTTAGAACATTAACGATCTGCACTTGCTTAGATGTCAAAATAAGAGCGGCACTAATAGTGACTGACCTTAAGTGAACTAGCAATAACTCTCTAAAGCCTTGGTTTCTTTGAACACTTCGTCGCGGTGAGCGGACAGTCCGTCGACCGCTGAGGACAGCAATTTTCGCCCGAGGTGGTTTTTTAAAAAATATAGAAAATGATAATATCTCTATGTCTGTACGTGCTGTTTATGTATTATGAATGTAAACGGAAGGTACTAAAATGGATGCAAATAAATTGTTTGCGTTGTTATTATTGTTGGAAGAGGAAGAACAAGAGGAACTGGCAATTGCAACCGTCAAAGTTTCCAATAAGCCAGTGGATGAGTCGTTTTTGTGTCGCGATACAGAAGGTGTCTTTAATATCACTGTGCAGCGGAGGCTTCTTGGAAATGAAACCAAATTTAGGGAGTATTTTAGACTTTCTACAGATCTTTTTGAATTCGTGTTGAGTTTTATAAAGGACATAATATCCAAAAAACCTAAAAATAAAGTCATGATGTCATCTGTATGTGTGAATTTGTCACTCATTGTTTTAAAATTAATAACAATATAGTCTCCGCACACGCCGACGATTCCGCTGATATCAAACTCGACAGATATCAACCGACTCTTCGCGACAAATCAGCGGCATGACGCCGTCCTGCTCAGCTAAGCGGATTCAAGAAAACCATTCCCATTTAAATACTCTGGTTGGATAAAATCGTCAAAACGCGACGGTTGACGGACTGTCCGCTCACCGCGACGAAGTGTTCAAAGAAACCAAGGCTTTATATGTAAGCCGCTGTGCTGTGCGCACAACGTAAATATCCATGCCGGTGAAAGCCCTGTTGCCACTTCCAACCTAACATCACTAGGTTTTGGAATTTATTGAAAATTATTACATATTATTTAGTGAAATTACATCTTATTTAGTTAAATTTAATTTAACTAATGATTAAAAATTTTTTTGGGTTCAGTTGAAATAAAATAGGTTGAATTATTTTAGCTTTTTTAATATATGTAAATAATTTTGTAAAGAAAACGAGAATAATGAAATAGGCAGATATTATACCCATGCCCATATAATATGTTATAGAGCATATCATTGGCTATTTTAATAGACACTAACTTTGTCATTTTTGTTAATTCTGTTAATATTTATAGGTGAGAAATATATATACAGTATGTTCCCTTAAGTTGGAATCATATAGAAAACTTTTTTATTATTAATTTTAGGAAAAAGTTATTCTTCATAAAAAGTTCTGCATTATCTAAAACCTAGAATACTCAAGAGTAAAGTACCTTTATTCTTTAAACGACTGATAAAATTATATAAAACATAGTTATACTTTTACTAATAACGATTCTTAAAGTAATAATTAAAATTTTCAGCAATCCTTCTTTCAGTTCTATTGTATATGACACGTGCGTCTCCCATTAAGAAAAGGTGGTCGGGAATAAAGTCTCATTAGCTTTATGCAACCCCCTTTGTTTTGAAATAATTGGTTGTAGGACCTCATTAGTCTCACACAGTTAAAGTAAATTCTTCTTTTTTGGCAAACTGACTTAATGAGAGACGCATGCGCCATGAACTTGAAAATAGCACATGGTTAATTCAATTGTAGCCTCAAATTTTTTATTAAATTTCGACTAAACTAGTTAGTTGCAAAAGTGTATATAATTTTAAAATTTTTTATATTTAATTTCAATGCTTCGTCTAACATGTTCTTGTCATTTTATATCTAGTCTAGTTTTAATGACAATAATAATTTTCATCAATTTCACGAACCAATCTCACTAAGTTGTAAGTAAACACATTAATTGTTCATCATTCAATTTTAATTGTCCTTTAATAAATATTCTAGATCCCTGAAGATGAATGCATTCACATTCGAAAGCTTGGAATAAACTTATAAGAGTACACATATCGTTTTGCTGCAAACCCAATAACTCAAGTTCATTTTCTAACGAGTCAGCAAAGACTTCTTTATATATATTCACTTCAGTATTGTATGTTCCTGCTTATACTGTAATTAAAATAAGCACCACGTTAATAATAAAAAATTAATAAAATTTATGGTCATATGCATGTGAAAAATGTTACGCAGACTGCTCAAAACTGACAGTTTTGAGTCCTTTTTGCCTATAATAATGTTTTTTTTTTCTTTCTATAAAATTATTTGCATTTTTTTTTGATAATTAATATATTTTGCTTTTTATATTGATTTCATTTCGTTTTTAAGTTGAAAATCCATAACTTACTGAAAAACGTATTTTTTTATAATTCCTATATTATTTTAAATTCAGAAGAATTTTTTACCGATGAAGCCGAAGTATTTTTCAAATGCTCTCCTGGCCGTTGCGAGGTATTTTTAAAGCATTTTTTCGCCAGTTTAAAGTGTTATTCAATACTCGAGTTTACCTTTGTGAGTACTATTTCCAATAAACCGGCAATTACTGGCGAATAAGCGGCAGTAAATACCAAATCGGGGTCGACTCTGTACTGTAGCATCGATGAAGACTGAACTTTCTTACATTTTTTATTGTCGAGAGAGGAAGATTTACGTCGTACAACCGCGAGATTCATGAGAATTTGATAAAATTACGAGATTAGTCTATTTGGTTCGTAATAAATATCTTGTTCATGGTAAGGAAGTGTCGATGAAATAAAATGTTAAAGGTTAGAAACTTAATAGGAGAAAATCGAAAATGAAATAAAATTTACGTGTTGTGAAACTTTTTGTATCGACAGGAAATCTGGCAATAATTACATATTACACACTAAGTGACATTTCCTAACCCAAGGCGAAAAGTTTGTACACAGAAAAAAATATCATCTACATTCAAGAAAAGCTTTACACTTGGAATATTACATTTGTTTGAAATAAGGCAGAGTTTGCTTCAAATAATATTTCTCGATACAATAATAAAATAAATGTTGAGTTAAGTGTAGACATAATCTTGTATTTTACGATTCAAAGCATTTAAATTTCAGAACAAGAATTAAACAATTCGAATCAAAAACCTATGTACTTCACAAACGATTAGCGAGTTGAAACTTATTTTAAAATGCAACCACTGCACTGGTACGGTACTGGTACATATTGCGATGTGATACTTATTATTCGGAAGTCAGTGACAAAAAGTATAGATGAAACGGGTATCCGGAAACTATCCGGTATTCGGCCTATCCGGCCTAAATTTAATATCCGGCCGGATGTCGGATAGTAGCTTAATATCCGGCTGGATACCGGATATTCAACAATTACGACGCAATTCGTGACAATTCCCTGAAATCAACTGTAAGACATAAATCTTTTTGTGGTAAATAATAATAATTATTAATAATAACAAAATGGCTTAAAATTATGACTTGCTTTTATTTAAAGCTGAAAAAGTTATAAAAACACAAAAAGTCACAAAGAACAAAAAAAAAGAACCTTCTTCTGAAAACCTAAAACTATCTTTTAATATTCAAAATTAATAAGTGGTAAATTATGGTGAATAAAGACCAAATTTTTAGAGTTTTCAGGCAACAGTCGATTTCGCTTGTTTTCGTACACCAAGCCAGCTTCGGAAAACAGTCTCTCGCTATAAACACTGCTGCAAGGAGCTGAAAGGTACACTTTGGCAAACTTGGTTAAATATGGATAGTGTTTTGAGTTAACTGACCACCAAGTGTAAGGGTCGCGGCTGCGATCAATTCGAACTGTCTTCAAATAGTAGTCGATCTCGTTTGGAATTGGGTTGTTTTTCCTGATCGCGACATTGTCTATTGTTTTCATTTGCTACTTAATTAAAACAATTTCAAAATGTGTCATGAGACTCGCAATTTACATTTGAATTAGTTTCTCTGACTCTTTTAATGGGTATTGGAGACCCCGATGAACTACCGCTGTTAGAAGACTCGTCGCAAGTCATTTTTAGGTATTCCAATAAGATATTCTGTCGCGCTCTTTCGGCTTCAACTGCTCCCAAATAGTTTGTTTTAAATCTGGGGTCTAAAAAGTTGCAATAAGGTAAGTCGGATCTTCACTCAAGGAGCTAAAGCGAGATTCCAATTTAGCTTTTAAGGAAGCTCTCATTTGAGTTAAGTCAGCTGTTCGTTGCGCAGTCTCACTGTTATCCAAGTATTTTTTTTAATGCAGCTACATGTGATATAACTTTGGATATGCAGAAAAGGCCAGAACTTGTGATTTTAGTTATTTCTTCGAATGACTTTAAGAGTTTTACACACTGCTCCATCAAGAACCACTGATGAGTGGTTAAATTAGTGAGTGTGTCATCGTGATCAGCTACATAAAGAGAGATTGCTCGTTTTTGTTCTAACAAGCGTTCTGCCATATAGAAGGTAGAATTCCACCTTCTATTCCTAACCTAACACTGACGTACCTGCTTCTTTTCCTTCACCACCACGATAAATTTTAACCTGGCACAACAAACAAACAGCAAACTTATTATTTTCCTTATCTATTTCAAAATATTGCCAAATAGGCGTTTTTTTTTCACCATTGACATGTTTTAATTGTTTTCTACGACGCAGATCACGTAGCAAGCAACGAGCAAACAACTGATTTTCCATACAATGGCCTGCTAATCGCGTTCGCTGCGCCTGCGCGACGTTCGAATCCTCACATCAGGCGCTAGACTTTGGGCCGGATATTCGGCCGCCAGATATTCGGCCGCCGGATATTCGGCTATCCGGCCTTGAAGCTCGCCGGATATCCGGTATCCGTTATCCGGCCAAACAACTATCAGTTGCATCTCTAACAAAAAGCATTAGCACGTGTTCATCCTATTGTCCATTTTCTAACAAGTTTGCGTCGTATCGTTAGGGTTGCGTTCTACTTTTTTTTAGAAATTCTTTGTGATTCAATTAATAAGTGTATGAATAAATGAAATTGAAATGGAATATTTGTTAGATGGATGGGGCCTCAGCAACCTGATGCCAATATTTAATTGTAAGTATATTTAATTTACTTCGTGTTAGGTATTATATTATATATAAGTAAATTTATAAACATAAGAACACCAAATAAACTGGAATAGAGGTAAAAAAAATGTTTGATGTCGGATGACGACTTTTTGGAAAGATTCTGCCTTGCTAAGACAAGAGATCGTATCTACGAAAATTCCGGTTTCAAGATTCTTAAAAATTTAGTAGGCTTACATTTTATTTTATTATGACACAAAATAATAAAGGCCTATTTGCATTAGAAAATATTTACTATAGAATAATAATAAAGAAAAGGTTAGTCAAATGTGCAAAACTTATTTGCGAAGTCTAAAAGGACGTAATTATCTACCTACCCACAATTACTTAAAATATTCATTTTGTAGATACGACCTCTTATCTTAGCAGGACAAACTTTTATGTTCTATAAAAAGTAATTATTTTTCAAAATTAAAATTTTGGCAAGGGCTTTAAAGGGCTTTAAATTTTGAAATATCATAATGAAAATAAATGCATTTCTCAATAGCAATATTTTAAATATAATCCCCAAATTTAAGCTCTTAATCTTTTGTTAATGATTTTTTAAAATTCGTCGAAATTAGTGGCTAAAACGACTTGTTAATTGCTACTTTCTGGTGTAACGAGTCTGTAACTATCGTATCGTACACTCTGAGTCATCATTCGTTTCTTGCAACGATTTACACCAGTTTACACCAGTTTGCACCAGAAAATGGCACTTAACGAGGCATTTTAGCCACTAATTTCAGCGAATTTTAAAAAATCATTAACAAGAGATTAAGAGCTTAAATTTGGGGATTATATTAGGAATGCATTTATTTTCATACTGATATTTCAAAATTTTAAGCCCTTTGATTTTTTTTCTCGAAAACTGGAAGAAATTAAAATTTTAAAATATATGCATATTCTAGATATTATTGCCTTATATATTTTGCCGAAAGAGCATTATTGGCGCCCCGCGCTCCCGGAAAACTAGTATCCCCAAAGGTGTCTATTAGAAAAGCGAATTCACGACTAAAAAAACTATATGGCCAATGTACTCATTTCTTTTTAATTTGATTGAAGGTAAGTAATGTTTGGTGTTAAAGTTCTATGAGCTATTTAAAATTTCTTATGTTTTGAAATTAACATTTTATTGCAAAGTAACGCCGAGCTATTACAATACCTAATTGTTTGTGGTATTGTTAACTTACAAAAACTCATTTTGTAAGACTAAATAATAATTTAATAAAATGTTTAATTGTGTTTGTTTTTTTATTCATTTATCTCATTTCAGAGATTATAAAATTGTATACAAACAAAAATGTAAAATCTGTGAAAATATTATTAACCTATTATTAAAAAATATATACAAGTCCTAACAATAACTAACAATTAAACATTTAAAAATAGCCTTCCTTCCAGAATGCAGTTGCACAAATTAAAATGTCCTCTGATAATTCATTATCAAATTCAACTTTTGTTATATCTACCTCATTATTTACTTCAAATGAGGGAGAAGCAATCCAAAATACTTTATGTTCAGGTGTAATTATTCCGTTTACTGTGCAAATATCTCCTTCTCTTAAGTTATCCATGAAAATCGCAATAATATCTATATACTTGCTTGCAGATCTAAAAAAAAAAAATAAAATATTATTTAATGAAATGATGATTTTTTAGTATTTTCAAAAGGTTTTTAATTTTTATTACTTTTCTATGTTCCAAATTATTTCATAAAATACAAACATATTTGTGTTTTTATTATTTCAATTTAGCAATATTATCGTAGATTTATTCATGTAAATACTAGACATTTGTATAATAGTTGTAACAGAAAGAGTTTGTATATTTACAAAAAGTAGTCATTTATACACAAAAATTACTTAAATTACAATTATTTGCAATGACATGTATCAAGCAAGTAATCCTCAGCCAAATAAAAACAATATTACAGTAAATACTTATGCACTACCCTTCTAAATAGTTTTAGATGTTATTTAGTTTTAATTTTTGAGGTAGGCATTATAAAGTTTATAAAGATCCTGTGTTTTTGCTAATCTACATTTATTCAAAAACACCCAAAAGCCAAAGTTCATAAAAATTACAAGTATGAGATAATAATGTATTAACTGGTTTTATACAATAATAAATTTGTTATTTCTCAGGTAATACATAGTAATTGTACTTTTACTTTTAATTATAGAAATAATACCAACAGCACAACTTTAAACGTCTCTCTCTTGCTCAAATTAGATATTGGCCCTGGTTGCTTCAAGGTACAGATATATCGTCCTGGTTTCTATTGTTATATTGTGGATATCAGTGTACGCTAAGATAAGATAAATATTTTTTTCTTATACATAAATGAGGCCATCCTAAAATACAACAACAGGGTAAAGGTAAAATGTTTATTTTTGAAAAAAATTTACTGTTCAATAACCCTGTGATAAATATGTTTTTACTATTAGGTGTATTGCCCCATATAAACTGTACCTTCTATTAAAACAAATTATAAATAAAGTGTTACATACCTTTCTGTCTTAACATTCTTAACTTCGGCACTTATAAACTGAAAAAAATACAGTAATCATATCTTGGTTTACAATGGGTAAAACTAAAACCCTTGAATCAGTTTTTATAAATCCAGCTGACAAACTCATATTAATAATGAAATTAAACCAATTAGCAAGATAAAATAAATAAATGGAGAAAAAGTAAACAAATCAAAAACGGCAACCACGAATGTTAGGTTAGGTGGTGGTTAGGTGGTATCACTAAGATGTGAGTTCACTTCGAACTTCGACATTATACGTGTTGGTTTGTTCGTTTGCTTGGTTCCGTATAACAAACAAAACTTCGACACAAGCTGATTGGTCTATTACCGATGACGTACACATTTTAAATTATAAATCATTTTACTTTAAAAACTTTTGGCTTTTTCAACAAACTGATTATTTAGAATAATTTGTATAGTATGTTCTATCATATTACTATATGGTTATTTTCAATTTTTAGCAAAATAAGTAATATAGGTAAGTATACGTGTTTTTTTAATCAGCGAACGTTTACCAAACAATTTTTTAACAGATCTGCTCAAGATATGACGTCGACTCTTTGTCATACTAGCTTCATAGCTTAGATTTTGCTTTGAACGTAGTTTCTAATGATTCAACCATTGATTCTCGAAGATTATCATTTAGAATAAATATACCTATAACTACCACATATCGAGTTTTGAGAGGACAACAATTACATCCCTATCACTATCGAAGGGTTCAAGAACTTTTACCAAAAAATTATTCTTTTGGAGAAGCAGTTTGTACGATTTTAGCTAGAAGTGAGGCTTGACAATAATTTTCTGCAAAACATATTATTTACATTGAGTACGAAGGTGTAAAGAAGGGACCTTTATTTCTCACACCTTTCTTTATATACCTTCGTACTCAATCCCGACCACCCATATATGGCTAATCTCGCCTCTAATATTATTTACAGACGAAGCGACATTTACAAGAAAAAGTATTGTTCATTTGTCATAAAATTTTATTTCTTAAAAAACTTTTATTTACTGCTTCAATGGTATTATCTTTGATTTCTTTAATTTTTTAACAAATGTTTTATCTTGTCTAAATTCTTGGATTTTTCTTTTATATTATCCATCTTGTTATCCATTGCATCCTCATAATATCTCCTGTCCGGTAACCTCCGAAAATCTATACTCATTTTGTAGCCATAACAGATGTCAGCATAATTGACAGATTCAACTATAGATCCTATGAGACAGCTGGAGCAAAACTAATTTTTCGTATAATGCTTAATAATTGAAAAGAACGTCGATGATATCTGAACCAAAATTTAACTATTTAAAAGAAAAATATCGATTAGTCGTCCATCTAATCAACCCCGCTTAAAACAACACTCTGTACCTACAATTAAATAAACAGTTAGACGTAATGGCGATCGTGAACAAAGCAGCCCACATTCTGCATCTCCAGCATCCGACATCCCATAAAGATTGTTTGCAATTATCGATGGATAAAAAAATCGGAAATTTGCATTTACGTATTTTAAATTATCCGAATCAAAAGATCAGAGGCATCGCGGCGTGGCGGCCGCAAACGGTGAAATTAAAGAAACACCTGAAACGCGGCGGTTTCCGAGAAAATTCATGTTTCGAAGCCTATCACGAACCGTCATTAGTCACATAATTACTATATTACATTCGTTTGCGAGTTTGCGGACGGTTGTTGAAATGTAATTTGTTGGTTTTCTTCAATTATATCTCGAGATAATATTATTAGAGGAATGTGTGTGGGATATCAACTGATAATACTATGATTTTACTGGTATTTTGTAGCCTCTATTCATTTTCTAGAAACCATTTAAGAATCTAATAGTTTCTTTCCTGTTTTCTTTATAGGTGTGGTAAATTGACAGAGCACCCCATATGTTTTATGGAAATATGCATTTAAAAATACTAAAAATATTAATAATGTCTACAAAAATATCTGGTTATTATCAAATTATCAAATAAGCGTGTACGTTTTATTGGAACAATTCTATTTTGTTATTTAAATGTAATTATGAGGTAAATTATTTTAAAAATATGTAAAACATAAAACATAATTTTAAAAATGTAATAAAATTTTTGGTTTGAAATGATTGTATGCTAATTAATATAAACTGAGGTTTTATATTCAACTACAAAAAGGACGATGCAGCATATTATGAAATTGAAATTAAAGATGAAGAGCAATATGGTTGTTTAAAACAGATAAATTAACTCATATGTTAAAAGTACTCTATGCCTATGTACTATGGCTCTATAACTCTTTCCTGATCTGTTTATTAAAGGATTGGGTTTGATCCATTTGCCGATATAAATTTTAAAGTAACCCCTGATGCAAGAAATAGTAAAAGAAAAGAATTACAAAGCTCTTCCAGAGAAAACGAAAATATGTTCTCTAGTATTAGACAAGAAGTTTATAATAAAAATGGCAAAATTGTGGGGCATAGACGAACCAGAAAAAGTAGTTTGTGCAACAGAAGTGGATATGGACTCGAGTTGTCCAGTATATGTTTTCTAAATCACACTAACGAAAATCAAAAATTGTTTAAAATTATTTTAGGTTATTTAGACAAAATAAATAATTTATGACTTTCACTAATTTATAAAATAAAATAAACATAAAAAAGAGATTTAATTTATTTAGTCAACATTTGAACCCAGGCATTTCGCGTGGAAACCAAACACCCACTTCCATCGACGCGCTTAACATTTTAGTTTTAAAACTCGTAATTAAATTTGTTTCATATATTCACATCGCCAAAATTCTTAGACCCCCTCGTAAATATTAAAACGAAATATTTATCACGGCTGCTTTTTTGTACATTTAATCTTTATTTAATTCACCGTTGATACGCATCTAAAAATGTTTACAAAAACAATTTCCCACAATTTTAGGTACCAAAAAGTGGTTCATATCGATTTTGCGTGTTTAAATGATTGTTGAGTTTTTCTTTACAACTATGCCTGGCAATATAATTTCATTGTTCAATAGAGCAAGAATAGTAGCTTTGCATGATGAGGGTCTGCCGAATCATCGAATCGCAGATACACTAGGGACTCTAAGGTCTAAAGTAAGGTCGACCTTCACCCATCTATTTAACGGATGAAAGTTTTTTTTTATTAAATAAAACCTGTTTATAAATATACCGCAAATGGGCTGTCTAAGGACCAAAATTATAAAGATTAGCCTCACAAGCAACTGTAATCATGATTACTATACCTTCCTTACCTGTATGCAGAAAGGAAAGTAAAAAATGGCCGTTATTAGGCAACCCATTTGCAGTATATTTATAAACAAATTTTATTTACATATACATAATACATCCGCTATGCTATATCCTCAATGATTCCTTTAAATCTTGTATTTTTCCAATGCGATTGAAAACTGCTGTTGTAATACCTATTCACAAAAAAAGGGATTATTTACAAGTAGAAAATTATAGGCCAATTAGTCTTTTGTCTTGTTTTTCCAAAGTTTTTGAAATTGCTTTGTGTAACAAACTATTACCATTTTTAGAAATAAATAATATTATCACAAGTACGCAGCATGGGTTTCAAAGTGGTAAGTCAACTACACCAGCAATCTTCAATTTTGTTGAGAGAATTTTACACTTTTTAGATTCGGGAAATATTGTTCACGGAGTTTTCTTAGATTTAACAGAGACTTTAATAAATTATATAAAATAGGGGTGCGAGGTAATGCATATGATTGGTTTTAATCTTATGTTTCAAATAGGGTTTGTTTAAAATATGTCAATAGCGAATATTACTCTGAATCAAAAAAACAGTATGCTGGGTGTTCCACAGGGAAGTGTCTTAGGTCCTATTTTATTTGTTTTATATCTAAACGATTTACCAAAAATTTTTACAAATAATTTTGTAGCTAACACGAAATATTCCGATGACACAAATGTCTTACTATCTAGAAACCACTACAAAGTATTTGAAAAAGATACCTCGAGAGCTGTGGAGATAATTTTAACATGGTTTGGTGAAAACTCGCTATTATTAAATTTATCTAAAACTAATTGCATACTTTTCAAGCACAGTCGTAATAAAAATGTATGCAATACATCACTAGAATATTCTAAATTGACAAAAATTTTCCGCATAATAATTGATGAGCATCTAATTTGGGTGGAACATCTATATTCACTTTGTGGAAGGCTCAGCAGAGCTTGCTTTGCACTGAAACAAGTTAAAAAAGTCGTTGATCAGATTTATCTTATATCAGTGTATTATGGTCTATTCTATTCCTCAATGTGCTATGGAATTATTTTTTGGGGAAGTTCAAACTGTCAAGAAGTCTTTGTAATACAAAAACGAGCAATTCGAATATTGGCTAATCTAAAGCTTACAGAATCATGTAGAGGTCATATAAAAAATCTAAATTTGACAGTTTATGCTAGTTACGCATATGAGTGTATTAGGTTTGTGTATAAAAATAAAAGTATATTCAACAAATATATAGCATACCACCTTCACAACGCAAGGTTTAGAAATAATTTTTGTCTACCGACGCACAGAACTACCCTACTGGAAAAGGGATGCTGCTACAAATGTTTGCAATTCTCCAATATGCTTCCTGATCTTTTAAAAAACACTAAGAGCCTATCAACTTTTAAAAATAAGGTCAAACAAATTTTGATTTCTAGGGAGACTTACAGCTTAGATGATGTAAATGATCTGATTGTAAGTAATTATTATTTGTAAATACTTTGTGAAATCAACAGAAATATATACTAGTTTTCAATGATAATATGGGTTTTGCTGGGTTTCTCCATATTTCTTAGGAAATGCACAAGTAAATTCATTTTTAAGTCACCCAGTGTGCACTTTGTAGATCATCAAATTAGTACAGATTATCCTGGCTTCTGACTAATACCATACAATTTTATATGTATTTTTTTTTCTGTATAATATTATTCCTGGCATTAATAAATATTATTATTATTTTTTATTTAATAAAAAAAATGTTCATCCGTCAAACAGATGGGAGAAGGTGGACCTTACTTCGGATCCTGTACTATAAGCTAATATCCATGTGAGTGTAGAATAGTATATTACAGTAAGCGAGCGTGAAAAACCACAGTATTGAATTTTCATTCTGAGTAACATAATTTACTTTCTCCACGGCCACAAACACAGACACAACTTATGTTTTGCAAGTTTTTATTTAAATTAATTGAATAATTTGTCAGTTCAGAAGGAATTTATCAAATTCTATATAAGAATTATTATATTACCCGATTTTTGATTTAAGTTCGACTTAACAAATGCCGCTTATCTTTATTCAGTCAAATTCAAACTAAATACTAATAGGTCGCGTAGAACTGTCAGTCATGAAATTCATGACTATCTACGATGCGGGCGTGGCATTCACAGCCATTGTCCAGTAGTTTTTCAGAATTTTCTTCCAATCTCAAGAGCGAGAATGTTTTCTTTCTCTTATTATAAGTGATTTCGGAAGAAATACTTTCCGTAGTGGCCGTTGAGAAAATAAATAACTTTGAATGTTGAAAATTATTTTCTATCCCTGCTATTCACCCTTAGATATAATACAATGTCTGTTGTGGTATTAGCTAAGGGAGTAGTTGTTTTCAGGAGGGAAGTGGTCGCTCGTTGTTTCTGTGACACGGTCGCAATTTAAAGATTCCGATGTAATCACTAAATTAATTGGTAGCTTCATGATTTAGGTCCAAATAAAAGAAAAATATTTCTTAAGAGGTATATACTTTTTTCTATATTAAATTGATATTATAAGCCAATTAAACAGGCTTGAAAATAAAAACAACAAAAACACAAAATATGAATAAATTAATGTCACCGGTAGCGCTTTCTTAACATTTTTTTTGCTAGCATTATGTTTTAATGAAGGTAAATTGAGTGCGAAAGGCGGGTTCGTCATATAAACAGGCAAAAAAAGATGCCGAGCACTTGATACGTTTTTTGCTGTCGGAAAAAATAAATAAAAAAGGCGAATTTTCAACGGTCTCTTGAGTCCGGATCCGCTCCATAAACAAGACGTTTGTATGAGTTACAAGTTCGAGATAAAGTTACGAACAGTGAATGTCAGTTCGAAGGAAATATAGATGTTGAAAATGATATGAATGGAATGTTGTATGCAGATTTGGTTTAGTCAATTTCTTAATCATTGAATAAACAGGATTGCATAATTGATTTTTCTCAAACGACTAAGCTTATGTTGGCATCCTACATTTTAAATTTCGAGATAAATAAGTCTTAAACAATCTCGGTTTCGGCTATAGAACAATGGTTTTTGTTTTAGTGTTTGCTCCTATAATTTTATGGTGAGGGCGCTTCGAGTTTAAAAAATCCGAGGAAATAAATTAATTTTTATTCTTAAACCTAGAAGGAGTCGTTGCCTTTTAATCCTTTAGGGCGTTTTGTACTGTCTGAGCTGATTTACATTTTTCGTTGAAGTCTGAACCAAACATTGATTCCTCAGCAATTTTCCTAACCTTCTCGTTTATAACTTCTTTTATGACAAGAAATTAGAAATAAATTTGCGGAGTCAACAATGACGGGCAAAAGATCGTTTTTAAGGTTTATATTTTCTGTATTCCGCTTTTTTAATAAAACGTCTAGCGCAAGACCCAATGCGCTTAAACCTTTCCCATTTTATCTTGCACTGTAGAGAAAAAAATATCTTTACGCAAATTTTTCGAAGAATATAATTCAAGAATTTCTTTATTTACTTTGGGGGCACAAAGAAAGCATACATTAAAATGCGAACATGCCCAGCCAATCAGAATTCATAATACTCCAGCCGATCGAATGATTCTTCGGTTAGTATCGTGTCAGTTCGTATTTCGTTGGAGACTTTGGAATTTGACGGTAACTAACCTAACCTTTTAACCTTGCAGATTTCGTTGGTTTGGTAATATTAGCTTATTCGCGATATTCTAAATCTATACATCTTATAGTTTGTATAATTTTGTTGAGTGCATATTAGAGTCGAAAAAAATAAATACAACAGCAATTTTAATTGATATTTTAATATTTACATCTGAGTTGGGTTAGTTTTATAGTAGTTTTATAGTGGTTCTGAAATTTACTAATTAATTTACTTAACTTTTCAGCATTTTTAATTTTGAACATAAACTAAACATTATTTTGCAATTAATAAGAAAATATGGAATCACAGGGGGTAATTATTTTTTTATTGTGGCTTTTTCAGGATGAGAACATTAAGGTTTTTAATATTAATCTTATGTTTATTTTACAGTCATCAAAATGTGATATGTGAATTTTGTGGAATTGGATTTTCAAGTACGTCTACAAGAAACAGGCTTAAGTGCCTGTTTCACCAAGAATCTGCTAGACAGGAATAAAATAAACATATGTCCAATGTGTTGATATGGTTTCCTGATTTGACTGCATACGGGCATTAGGAAATATATCACCCTGAGTAGGTGAAGCTACATTAATTGCGTTGTTAAAAAAAAAAGAAAGATAGTTGTTATGGGAATTGGGATTTTTGTTGATGAGAAAAAAACATTGATTGAGAAATAATCCAACGAAGGGGAAGGTCCTCTTTTTTGGAAGTCGCAGATCAAATCGTTGAAAGTTTCTTGTACAAAGAAACTTTTCTGAATATCAATACAAATCACAATAACCAAAATCAGTTGTATGGAATCTCTTGCAATAAAAGAAAATTAATTGGACGCTGAGTATTTTTTATAATTTCATGGTGGTGAAAAGGCAGATGACACTGTACCTGGACATTGAGAGATAAAAGATAAGTACCGATTTGCATATTACTAGAGGTTATTATATTGAGAAGGACATGTCAGATGTGACAGTAGCGGGACGTAGCAGAGAAGTGCAGATCTAGAGTAGAGTGAAGAGGATTGATTTTATTTTTTTAGAATATTACATAAGCCGTTGCAATCGGAGAATTTGATTTTTGTGAAGATTTTTGTATATAAAATTTAATTTGTTTGATTATTTTAGCTGAAGCACACCCTCAAGGAGGAATTTCCTGGTGTTCAGAGCTAGTCCGGGGGAGATTCATATCAAGTGGCGCCCAACGTGGGGCAGAGATTCGTCCAACGTGGAGCTGCGCCGAGATACGTGTAGGTGCAGATTCAATACTAAGCATATTACAAAGATTACGGATTGGTAAGACTTGCACTTGTAATATATTTGACATAGGTGTGTGTGTGAAGTGTGTGTAAGAGGGTCATCTAAATAAAACTTCAGAATTTGAAAATTGTGACAATACGTCATTTTGACAGTTCAGTTTATACGGGGTAATGGATCTTAGGGACGGAAAAAAGACAGGTGCTGGAGAGGATATGAAGGAGAAAAAAGAGACAATTGAGGAGATACCAGAGAAAGAAAAAATGATGAGTATGTTTGCTATGATAATGAGTAGGATGGAGGAAAGTAGGGAGGAAAATAGACAAATGAGGAAGGAAAATAGAGAGATGATGGAAAAAAAAATGGGGCTATGATGAATAGGTTAAAAGGAAATATGGAGAAAAAGATGGAGAAAAATAGGGAAATGTTAGAGAAAAAGATGGAGGAAGGCAGAGTTAGGTTTGAAGGAAAGGTAGATAGGTTAGTGGAAAAAGTTGGTAATATCGGTAGAAGGTTAGATAGTACTAAGGTTGAGCTAAGACGGATGGACTTTTTAAAAGTAGAAATAGATAAAAAGTTGGAACAGAATAAGGAAGTGATTAGAGTAGAGGTAATTGGTAGAATAGATGAGATAGAGAGGGTACAGGATGATAAGATTAGGAAATTCATATCAAGACCAGATTCTTATCAGTGTATCAATATAGAGAATTTTTCTTATTATGATTTATTTAAAGAAATATTTGTTTAATATTCACCATATAAACTATTAAGGAATCTGTTCAAAATTTTAGGAATTTTGAAGAATTTATATCTTAGAGATCACAAGAAAATGAGGAAATTATGCTTGACAGATCAGAAACAAATTTTAAAATGGTGAAGAACGCATATTTTACAATTGCAATAGAAGTGATTTCAATGGTTGTACCAACTTTTACTTATTAAACAAGGGTTTTTCATAAATTTATTTTTAGGATTTAGTAGCTCGTGTAAAGTCTAAAATAAGAAATCTGTGAGCCTCAATAAACGATAATTAGTAGTATTCATTTAATAATTTTAATATTGTTAATTTTATTAATATTTTTTATTAGGATTAGTTTAAGTAAAATTTCTTGAAACTCATGTCGATATGCATATGAGAACAAAGCGACTGTCAAAGGCTGTAGAAAATATTGTAGTCGGACAATTTGCTGCAGGGGTGACAAACAGGATAATTCAAGATACCAGAAAAATTCAAAATAATACAATAGAAAGATTAAACTTAATAACGAGAGGAGCATATTTAATAAGGAAGTATAATATTGCCAAAAATAAACGTTGTTGACATGACAGCTACTACTTTGAAAACTGAATAATGGAACAGGCAAGGAAAAAAATCATGCATTTTTATTCAAAAGAATTGGTACATAAAAATATATTTAAAAATAAGCAAGTTTTATAGGGTTAAGGTGTAGATGGTGAAGGTGCAGGTATATGATAGGTTTTTATTTTCAGGTGAAAGTTACCCTGGATTACAGGATGAAGATTTTGCGGTGGGTTATATGAATGGTGTTATGGAAAAGAAACTTTAAAAGGATTATTTGTATTGATGGTGCACATGACACAAACCGAAAAAATTAAAAATTATTAAAAATATACATAAGTACTATTTTTTTTAATTATTAATTTTAATTTATATATTTATATTTAAATGTTTTAAATAAACCTAGTAAACGTATGCTCTATTTTATTCGTTTTTATTTTTACTGTCATTGGTTTTATTTATTCAAAAATATACATATAAAAAATAACTTCCATCAGTAACAGATATCAAAATAGATATTAATTAATAATTCTAATATTCACATTCTATTACATAGTTCATTGTGTGGAAACTCTACATTTATCTTAAGAGTTTATATCTCCTAAGATAATAGATCGTTTCCACATCTTTATGAATGCACTATACATATAATTTATTTTATGTTTGCAATGCAGCTTTTTTTCATCCAAAATTTAAAATATTTGAATATATATCACAAAACCTTCTTAAAAATATTTCGCATAACTACATAAATAGGAATTTTGAATTTGGTTGAGCATAGGCCACGCCCTGGCCAATGCCGGAGCGTTCTTATTGGCTGGGCACATTTGCATTTTAATGTATGCTCACAAAGAAGAGGGCAGTTTTCAGGAATACACCAGTTTTCTACAAGAGATTCTTTTAATTCTTTTTCCAAACCTTTACTTAAATAAACTGATCATATAGATACAAAAACTGGACTCTTCCCTTAATAATTGGAATATTTCCTCTGTCTCTTTTGGCTAATGACCTTCAGCGGTAACAATAACAGCATTTTGAGTATCTTCTACGTCATTAGAATTACTAGAAAAGCGACAAACGGATTGCCTCCGATTTGCGGTAAATTCCGGATTAGAGTTAATAGAATCGGCATCATGAGATTTACCTGGAATCAAAATTCTCCTTGAAGAGTGTTGGAAACCCAACATACACAAACTAATAGACTTGTTTATAGTATTTAGGTACAACTTAATCGCAAAAAAATATTTAACGATTATCACAATTTAGTCAAAGGACATAAATTAAAAAAACACTTTTCATCAAACACTAGCAATGATAATAGCCTACGACACAATTTAATATAATTAATTTTATTTTTTATTTCACAAAAATTTTCAACTATCTTATGGCGTTTACCGGTCATTTTAATTATTTTAATGTGGTCGAATTAGCACTAGAAAACATAATGATTAATATATTCGGGATTTAGAGATAAGAGAGGTTTTTTGTATTGTATTAGTTTGCATCTAGTGGTTGGTTCCGCCAGAGGCGTAACTACATGGTGGTCTATAAGGAAGTGGTTCTGAAATATAATAATTTATTTTAAAGGATAATTTGGTGGTGTACAAACTATATATATTCACAGTAAGTGTTTAAAATGTGAAGCCCGCGCTTTAATGCAAGGCATTAACCATTACTTTAATGTTTTCGAACACATTATGCAGTTGCTCATCGGTTACACTTTCAATTTCGTTAACTACAGCTTGCTCCAAATCATACACATCATGCAAACGATTTCTGAATATTGTATTTTTTGTCCAATAAACAGTAGTCGCTGAGTTTTTGTGACGTTACCAGATCATGTGGGTTTTGGGTATTGTTGAAGATCTGGTACAATTTTCCATAACAGTTTCGTGTTTTCATTGTCCAATCAATAAAATGTGGATAGATAACCTCAATTATATGATTTTTCTTATTTATGTACGTAGATTTTATATTTTTTGACAAAACTTTCAAAAAATTGCAGATTTTTTTTTATTTTTTGTTCATGGTTTTGTACAGTTATTAATTATTCGTCCAGTATGCGTATTTCGAAATTATAACGTATAAACCGCTTAAAACGAGTAAACAACCCTGTGAAATATTAAATTAATGATTAAAGTAATTGGTAGTCTGTCAATAATTTAACAAATAATTACACGATTTTTTTAATAGAAGATGTATAAGAGCACAGTTTGTATAGCAAAGGTCTATATACAGGATTGTTCAAAGCAGAAAACAAGTAAATATTGATACCGTCTTATCTAAATTTTCACTAGATTTTAGTATGACCATCCCGAAAAATATCGACTTCAATACATCATAAAATGTAAATGAGCAAACCCTAAGGGATTAACCAATAATTCTATACCACAGTGACGGGGAAAACTAAATAAGTTTAATATAAAAAATAGTAAACTGTTAATATTAAGTACCCACATTTATTTATTTTTTAATAGTATACTAGCTATTAGATTAGGACATTTCCTTAAAATTTAATCATAAATATACACACAACCAAATTTATATGATGTACTAAAAAAATATTTTCTCTACAAACGCTCATATTTCGTTTTTAGAAATATACATTTGTTTTTTTGTATCTCATTATAATTAATATAAATACAGAATGACATAACTAAATAAAATAAATAAGTCGTTTTCTCCCGATAAGGAGTCGTCATCATCATCAGTTTCATCACTTCCCACAGAAATAAGAAATGGCTCTATTGTTTCCTCTATTAACACATCAAGTTTCCAAAATTTCTCTTCCTCTGCTATGACATGTCTTTTAGGGTCTTGCCAATTATCGAGTGAAATTTTTGATATAGAGACACATAATAGTTGACGAACATCTCGAAGTTTAAATGTTGTATTGTTTCTCACGACATATGCCTTCATTTGAGCCCAGATTTCTTTAATGGGGTTAAGTTCACAGTGACCGCAACACTTTAACTCCATGTTCTTTTGCTATTTCATTTACACTACACTTCTTAAATGTTGGTGAATATTGTTTACATAACTGCAACAGCTCTTTTTTAAGTAGTCCCTCTTCTGTCACTATTTCTTTATTTATTAGCCAATCGGAGAGTTCTTGGTTTTTCCATTTAGTGTTAGGTAACGGTTTCTTTAATCTTGAATGGTAACTGGCATTGTCCTTAACTATTACAGAATTGGTCGGTAATAAATCTATCATTTTACTAAAATATTCCTCAAAAACATCAGCAGTCATTTCTTCATGGTAGTCTTTCGTAGAATTTGAAACAAATTCAAACAAGCCTTCATCAACAAATCCTTTATGTTCTCCAATATAAGTGATAATTAAATGGCGACCTTTACCATTTGGAAATTTTAAGCCAGACAAACCTTACTATAAATGCATGACGAGCATTTGTAACCTATTTATCTTGCCAAAATTTTTTACAAAATGTCCTTCATTTATCCATGTTTCATCCAAATATAAAATATGTTTGTCATCTCTTCTTAATTTTCTAATTTCCTCCAACAAATAATTTAATATTTCTCTATGAGCGCAGATTTTCTATCGTTCTTCTCCAAAACGAAGTCTTATTCATGTAATGTTTTTCACAATTTGTCTCTTTTAACGTTTGGCAAAGTTTCGTCTCCATTAATATCTACTAAAAGTTTTTCCAAAGTAGGTATCTTTTTTATAAATAAATGAATGCCATTTTCTTCGGATCAGTTGTTTCATAGTAACATCTATTTGAATAGGTTTTCTCCCAGTTGATGTTTTAGGTGCTACTGTAATACTTCCATACTTTAGTTGCTTCAAAAGTCTGTAAATGGTTGCTTCTGCAACTCCGGTCATATTTGAACTATAGTCCGAACAGTACTATTGAAATGTTCATGTACAGGAGCGTCATCTACATTTAACACTAAAGTTTTCATATTCACGGTTAAATTGCGCTTTAATTTTACAAGAGTATAATTAGACGTTTTTGCCATTTTTATTGCACAAATTCACTTGATCAATATGGCTTTTTATCGCCTTCTATTACAGACCTAACAATTCTGCGTGTTACAATCACAGGACTATACAAACAGAAATGTAAATCCTAACTAAGATAATTTACAATCTGCATAATACTTTCTGCCGATTAGAAACTTTAATCCTTTCTAAGAAAGTTGAGGCTACTTAAATTGATCTTGAATTGTAAATATTTTCTACCTGTAGAGATTGCATACTTATCTTACTTTTGTTCATTAAAATTTAAGACAAGAATTGAAATACATTGGTATTTTTAAAAATTTAAGGAACAAAACCAAAGATTTTATTTTGGAACAAATAAAGCTAAACATTTTATTTTAGAAATTTTTCGTCACTGATTTATGATATTATATTGGGGTTTATTTCCTGTGTCATTCATTTTCAAATAAACTTATAGTTGTAAACTATTCTTTATGTAAAAAATATATATTTAAAACCATTTTCTTATAATATTAATTAAGCATTTCTTGATTATCTCTAAAAAATCCATCATAACAAAAATGATGTACGTAGGTACATTAGAATCTCCAAAAATTTCAGATATATCTGTCAAAAAAATTTGTTCCTTCCAAAGAAACTATTAATCTTAAAGGAACACCAAGACCAGAAATGTTTGAAAAATTGTTAAATGCGCTGAAACCACATAAATCTAAACTTGTTTTTTAAATTTATGAGTTGGTACAGAGTGTGTACAAACACCAACACAACAGACATCCACCTATCACCTCTTTGGCGTTCGTCAGGATTTAATATTCGGTTTATTAGAAATAATAGCGCCGTGTGAGGTTGGATAATGCTTAGATAAAAATCGTAATGGACGTTTAAGAAGGTAGTTAAAGTCTGTTGAGGATTTATGGCAGAAAAAAAGGTGATTTCGTGTCATTGGATACTAACCATTTGAAAATTTAAAAGAACGTTTGTGTACTATGAATAAATAATTGTTGTAAAACATTTTGTGATCAAATTCTTTTCGTATTTAGAAATTTATTGCAATACACTTGTTTTATAAATAAAGATACTTTGTATTAAATCAGTTTTTGATGAACAAAATGTCCCAAAATTAGTAAAAGTGTAAGTAACGATTGTCCAAATTAATCTTCAATAGTCTTCACTTACGAGATATAAGGCAATTATTAAAACTATCGAAAACTGCAAATTCCTATAACTTCTGTATTAAGAAAAATGAGCTCAATATTAAATAACAATTTTAAGTAAAAAGAATAGTAGCTGGTTCTCCCCTATTCTTGAAAAAAATGGACCATATTTTGTTGGATATCAGGTGTTTGCTATATAAACAAAACAAAAAGTGTACATAGGTCTTATAACAATTTTTCTTATCAAATATTAATAAAATACAGCTTTTTCTCTCTAATCTTATTTATTTATTGTTGCACAACAGTTTTTATTCGTTTGGAGGGTCTTTCAAATTGTTTATCACTAATTTTAAGTGTTTGCAACTAGTTTCTTGTTTTTCATTGCGGTTTAGCAAATCTATCTTATGCTGCTGTGTCTCAACATATTCAAAGATCTGACTCTCGGGTTGTATATTTGAACTTGATGCACAAAATTATCTAATGAAATTGGTACAGAATGTCCAACTAGCAGTTTACGTTTTGAGGAAACCTTACAAAAGACTCTGGCAAAAAAATGGTCTTTACAAAGATAGCTGGTATTATTATCTAAAGTTAAATTTAAATTCTTAAACCAGTTCTGGCGAATTTTATTATCGGAAGGAAAATGAAAATAATGTATTTAAATATCCAACTTGCTGAATTTTAGAATAATACTTATTTAAACAATTAGGAGCTGAACAAGAATACTCTCGAAAATACTTAACTAACAACTGCAATTCAAATAGAAAATCAAAACACAAAAGAAAAGGTTAAATCACTTGAGGAAGAAAACAACATCCTAAAAGTCAAGTTAGAAAGACAAGAAAGAAAATTTAAGGAAAATAACTTGGTATTTTATGGAATTCCAGAAAATAATATTGAAAATAAGTCAATTTTAGCACAACAGGTATTAACAGGAATTAACAACCAAATAGGCGTACCCCTGAATCAAAGGGATATTAATAATATTTGAATCACTTATTTGAGAAACCCCATAAGTCATGATTTCGGCCATATTGAGTTATATATAAAATATTATTATTTATAAGTCGATACATCATTTGCTGAAGAAATACTATTAGTAAGTTAATCTATACGCTTTCTACTTCATAAAGAATATTACGTTTGATAGAGAAACCCCACGAGTCGCTGACTAACAGAGTTTCTCAAATAAACCACTTGCGGTCTTGCGTAGAAGTTGTTTACTTTACTTGCATAAACGGTTAATGATAAAATATTTTGTCAGTGCTTGTGTGCATTTGTTCGATGGTTGATTGAAATCTAAAACATGGCTTCAAGCAGTAGTGACAGTGAATTACCAGAAACAAAAAAGAAAAGACAAAAACATACGTCATCTGATTATAAAAGTGAGACAATTAAGTTAGCAAGAGTAAAGTTTTAACCCTACACAAACTATAAGAGGAATAATGTACCAGAAAGGAAGCCAGGTTATAGATTTTTCCACTAAAAATGAGCAAGATGCGTATTTGCAGAGCTTGATTTCGACAATGGCAGTTAAAGTACGTTTTCGTATTCAGTATCCTCTTCTTCTGGATAATTTAGTGTTTGCAAAAATGCTTTTGTGAATATACATGGAATATCACCCGACATAGTAAGGCGTCTTTGCTTATTGTTGAGAGATGGAAAAATCTATAAGATATGCGAGGTCAAAATATACCAAGCAATGCTATATCTGGGGAAACTGTTGAAGTTATTAAAGAACATATTGGTTCTTTCCCGGTCAGGTAGACGCATTATAGTTCACGTGAATACCGTTACTTAAGTGAGCAACTTAATATAAAAATTATGCATAAGTTGTTTAATGATAAGCATCCAGAATATGCCAGTGTAAAGTATGATTTTTATCTGAAAGTCTATCATGAAGCCTTTTCTCTGACATTTGATCGCCCAAAAGACTCGCGTATCGGGGACAACACTAATCATTTGTGTTTTATTTGTACATCCGTCTCCTTTTGACAGAGTACATGAGCTGTGCCCAGGCCGTTGGTGTTTATGTCGGTCGGCGTAGCTAGGTATGGATTGAAATTTTCTGGTGGCGGCAAAGCCGCCACCCTACGAGACGTCGTTGCTTCGTCTTCTTATTGTCACGGCATTATTATTATTATTTGTTCATCTATGTGAAATTTGCTTCTAAGGTTTATAAAATACTACTGCTAGTCATGGCGTAAATGAAAATAAACAAGACGCATTCACACAAACACCTCCCACCACAGCAATTACAAATGATTAGTGTTGTCCCCGATACGCGAGTGCCCAAAAGTGGACACATGTTGTGAATGTGAAACGCTAAAACTTAAAATAAACAGTAAATCTCTAAATGATAATGAAAATTCTATTCGAAACTTAATAAAAACAGATGACACTCTTTTTGGAATTTGTATCGATTACATGCAAAATCTTAAGTTGTCCAGTATTCCTATACAAAAAGCCTTTTATTAAAGACAACTTGTTGGGAATGTTTTTTGTATACACAACCTCAAAGACAACTTTGGCTGTATAACGAAGGAATTGCTGCCAACGGAAAGAATGAAGTCTGTTCCTTTCTGATAGATTATTTGAAAAATATCCCAGAAAATGTTCATACCTTACATCTTTTTTCTGATGGATATCTAGCACAGAAAAAAACAATGCAGTTGTAAGATTGTTTATGGCACTAGTGTCTCAGGACAAGTTCCAAACAATAAATCATTACTTTCCAATACAAAGACACTCCTTTTTCCACGCGATCGTGACTTTTCTATTGTCAAAAGAGGTTTGAAAAAATTTGATCATACATATACTCTTGACGAACACAGAAAACACATACTTGAGTGTCCTCGAAAGCAAAAGTTTTCCATAAAAGTTCCGGAAACAGAAGATATAGATTTCAAACAGTGGCCAAAATATTATAAAAAAACGTGCTTATTAACAGAATCTCAGGGAAGGGGAATCCGCAAAGATCTTAAGGTGTCATTCAAGATAAGCAATTTATGCATCTTACATATTCGTCAAATACACCTAACAAGGTTACTGCTAGAGATTTTATAGAAGGATTGTCATCCTACACATTTCTTTTGCAAACTTCAAAAGAAAAACGTGTACCTTTGCCAGAAGAACAAGCATATACAGGCCCTTTACCCATAAATAAAAAAAAATGGATAACCTAAAGACATTTCAAAAATATTTAACAGATGATGCTGCTGTTCAAAATTTCTGCGATGAAATTTATTCATTGCCTACAAAGGAAACTGAAGACTAGAAAATGTTACAATACACATTTTTTTTTAAGTTAAACAAGAAAAGAATGTTTTTGTTTAAATACATAAAATATTCGTTTTCAGCAGTTTTTTTTATTTAAAATCATGTTTATTTGAGAAACCCTATTAGTCGAGAACTTTCAAAAACATTTTCTAAGAATATAGGCAACTCTATATTACCAAATTCAGCAAAAATATGTAGTTGCTTATGAGTTTATTGAAACATAAACACAACAGAATCATTAAGATAGCTTTCGGATAAATTATACAGTTTTTATTGATTTTCTCAAAACTTGCTTTTCGTGACTTATGGGGTTTCTCAAATAAGTGATTCATTTATAGAATAGGTCGAAAATCTCAAAAAACTAGTCCACTGCTTTTATCACTTTATCACAAAAATCTTAAAGGAACAAATATAATTATTAGTGAAGATCTTACCAAAATAGAGTTAAAAGAGAGTAAAGTACTAGTAGTTGCACTAAAAGAAGCTAGAAATAATAAAATAATAATCAAAACACAAAACCTAGATATAGAATAACTGATGCTCAGTTATTTGATAATATACTAATTAGGTAAGTACATAGCGAGCCCCCCACTCCTTTTCATAAAGAATTTGTTGAAGAAAGCGACGAAGAACTAGAAGAGGAAAAAAAGTGAAGAGGAACCACGTCATAACTCGGAAAACTCAAATCAAATAGTAATTCAAAAACCTAAAGGAAAACCGAAAAAGACAGCGATTGTAAAACAAAACTCAACTATCCTACAGAAGCTCAGAAGTAACTCAAACTGCGAGACACCAGGAAGAAAACTCCAATTACAAAATTAAGTAAAACCAAAAAGTAAACGACTTATTTGTAAATATCAAATTATTTTTAAAATTGATTTTAAATGTCCTTAGGTTTTAATGTTGGTTTACAAACTCATATTATCCTTCTAAATTTTTTAGTCTTTAACAATGATTTGCTATCTCATAAACTTTTAAATTTTATTTATAATAGCGTTAAGTTTTATATCTAATTTTTAAAAATTTTTAATAACACATAATGGATCAGTATATTCGTGACTTTAAGATAAAAACTATTCAGACCTATGATTTAGAGAATGTCAATAACGAAAATCTTAACTTCAAAATTGTAAATTTAAATATCTACAGCATTGGTAAAAACCTCGATGAATTTAAACTTTCTTTGCAGGAAATATATGTTAACATAGACCTAAGTACACATAATCTACCAGGTTATGACTTAATTTTTAACCATAGTCTCCAGTGCATGAGACAGAAGATCCCGATACAGCAGCTAGTAAATTCATTAAAATAATACAAAATGGTATTAATCACAAGCTTCACTCTCCCTCTAGTAGTAATTGCTCGGAGTTTTAATACTTTTTTCCACCTACTTAATGAGTAGTTTTGTTTTATTGAAAGTAAGTAAATGTACTTACTATTTTACTAAATAGTATACATTTAAACGAAAGTTTTTTAAAATTTATTTTGAGGTGTACATAGTTGTATTAAATTGTCTAATTTTTTTTCTGTACCAGTAAAATGATTAAAGATTGCTTTTCACGACAAAGAGATTTTTGATCTTCCCTTCCTCGACTGCACACACAGCTGTTCAACAAAAAAAAAATGCGATTCACGGCCCGAAAAGCAAAAAATGACAAGATTACATCAAATTATCTAATTAACCAGTTACCAGTCGGCTTTTACGATTTCGTTGAAGACCCGAACTAATGCGTAAAGGAAAATAAAATCTCTGTCTAAAGCTATCTCATCGCAATACTCTCGTTAATGTAGCTCACTTCCAGTTAGACGAGTCCATAATGCAATAAGATGATTTTATACTATTAACAATATGGAAAAATAAATATTAATTAGAAAAAATTAATTGTAGAATGAAATAAAAATTTAAATTTTGATAGAGATGTTGAAAAACGAGTTATCAAATTTAAAATTAGGTAGTTGGCAATTATCTCAAAGTATTTTAAAAATCTAGTAGTTTGGAGAATCATAATTCCTATAGTTACTTTCCTTACTGGTTCCAGGGGAGTAAAAAACAATTTATTGATTTAATTTTATAACAGAAGCATATAAAAAACTCGCAAACATTGAATCAAACAATATTCCTCTAATCAAGATAAATGTTGTATCGACAAGTAACGATGTGCAAAAAAATTCTAGTGAGCATCTGCTTCTTGCATTGTTCATTCTGCTCGTCGTCCGTAAGTAACACAAAAATTACTAATGGCTCTCCTCTGAGAAAGGACCGCGATTCAAAGAATCTTTTTCTTGTTCTACAAGAAAGAAAAATGTCTTCTTATAGTACTCATAATCAACTCTCTCTTCCGTCTAATGAGAGCTGGCACTGTCTTCGCTAAAATCTTGACGAAGAAATGTTATATTAAATGATCGTTTTCGTTTTTTTTTTTTTTATACCCAACATATTTGTTTCTTATAATAATTACTTATATTGATATTATTCTTTACCGATAACAACGTCAACAGAATATACAGACCACAAAAGTAGAAGATCTGTATTTTTGAATCAAACTCTAAAACGATTTCACTGTCTAGGACATCATCCATCATTACAGTCTCACGTCTACATCCTAAATATGTTTTGAAAAGTTTCAGGATATTATTTCTTATTCCTATGTCACTTAATGATTGCAAAAGTAGAGGATATCTAACTGTGTCAATATTAAACGATTGATATATTTTAGAAGTAAGTGCTAGTGTTAGTATAGCGTCTTGTGTCCAAGTATTTTCTTTAAAACCATACTGACTCTCCGATAAAATAACTCATATTTATTTAAATAGGATGTAAGGAGTTTCTTGATTAATTATTCAAATAATTGAAAATTGGAAGATAAGAGAAATTGGTAGATAAACTATTTTTACAATATGAAGACAGTGACGTCATTTATAGTTGTCAACGGAATACGATTTAAACTTAACGTTCAGGGAAAATCAACTTTTAAAGGTTGGCAACACTTCACAAGGTTGCTGATATGACATACCTTAAATACTTGATTCATCAATCAACATTTGTTTGCAGGTTAGGACGTTTCGTTTGTATTAGGCATTCCAACGACCTGTCAAACAATAGGTGCCAGTGGGAAATTCTTGTATATTTAAGGGGGTAGCGACATAGTCTTACAACTTGGACGCTATTTTTATTCGAAGTAGTACTCGCCAAGCCTGCCAATTTATGAAGAAATGTATCGGTGGGTTTTTTAAATATTACTTTTATTGTGTTTGACATAAAATATTTAAATGTAATCCATTATTCATGATTTTACGTACAGTAGATAGAATACACCATATGTCGCCACCCTTAGATATATCAAACCTGCCCACTGGTAATTCATTTGTTTGGAATGCCTAATTGAAACATACCCACATACTTTGATTACTATATGGGGCAAGAGAGAGGTCCGACACGCCCAACATAGGGTGCGGCCATTTTGGTTCCTATGACACAGTTTATACCTAAAGAATTAGATCGCTCACTCTGCGTCGGCACTTTTGATCTCAATGTTTCAGTTTATACACTGCGCAACTCAGATAATACAATATATGACAACCGCCTATAATAAAACAGCAGTCTTCTGCGTATCCTGAATTTGTATCCCTGGAGTGGATGCTATTTTGGAACTTTCAACTGGTCCGAGTGAACTAACTGATTCTTTAGTAATAAACTGTGACTCCAAAAATAATATTTACTGACACTGACAGCAGCAAGCAAAAGATCAGGTGCGTTTTAATCATCCGCTTCTGCTTCCGGAATTGTCGATTCAGTCGTTTTAACCTGTCAGATTAAAACAAGAAAACCGACAATTCCGAAGCTGAAGCGGATGATTAAAATGCACCTGTTAAAAATATTGCGCCAAGATGTAGGCAACACGTAATGAGGGTTCAAAATGGCGGAGTTTTCTATCTCCTTGTAAAAGGCACTCAGAAAGCTGCGCAGTGCGACCATTCTCCGTATAGTAAAATAAAATCAAAGTATGTGTATTTACCATAAAAGGTTCTCACTCCAACTCTGGCTAGTCTAGAATCTTGAGGTCATTACGCAATCCACGTCACTATCATGGGAACAGTTACTTTCAAAACGATTGGGTTGACATTGCAAGTCAAGGGACGCTTCTAACCAGCCTTTTTCGTCGCTAACAATAATCAGAACATCCATCATTGACTCTCAGCAAACCCACTTCGTTTCGCCGTCACCGACTTTCCATTCAAAGATGGGATGAAACAAGAAACTGCAAAGTTGCCAGGGAGCTTTTAAGTTATCCTGACAACACTGCAGCAAACAAATACTTGACTATAAATAGACAGAATCTGCGCCTAGTCACAGGCATTCTGACTGGTCATTGCCAAGTATGGAAACATCTCCATATCATGGGGCTGTCAGAATCCGCACTCTGCAGAGGATGCGAATATATCTTCTACGATTTCTCGACACTCTTATTTATTAGGAGATTTGTGTTCGGCGAGTATCAGCTAACACCAGCCAATATAATAGAAGCATATCTTGGCGACGTTGTCAACTACATTAATGGTCTGTTCCAACAATGATCAGAAACCAGTCACTGACAACCGGATTCTGCGCAGTAAATTATTAAAGCGCCTAATCCTCTACTGCGCAGAATCCTGGTGTCACTGACTGGTTTCTGATCGTTTTTGGAACTGACCTTTAATATGTAGTCTGACTCACGAGCTATCATTTTAGGAGGATGCACAATAGGCCTAGTGAGGCCTAGGTGCCGTGGGGGTAACCCACCCTCCTCACGTTATAGATACAGAGGCGTCATGTCCCCATATTTTATTTTGTAAATCTAAGTAATAAATATTGAAGTGTGATGAATTCGTATAGTTAGTGCGATATTACAATTGTTAAAATGTAATCCAGTGTTGCACATAGATTTTTTAATGCATCTACAATATTAAATAGTGTTAAACGTTTGCCAGCATTTTATTTCTCACCAGCAAAAAGATAACTCAGCAATTGTACAGTCCATCATTATAGTCAGAGGAAGATGTAAAGTAGGGTACAGATCTGAGCACGTATGCGTATAAGGCAAGCTGAACCGAATGCCTCGTGCGGCGCATTTAGTACATACGAATGGTAGATTCACGACTCGCACGAAGCACTAATCGCTACTGATCCAGTGAATTCGCGATCACGGAACCGTACACCCGGAATACTCGTATAATTAAAACAAAAATGGAGGTCTGATAGTCGAGGGCGTGTTTTGTTATTTTGTCTTGCTCTCCATAAAATATCTCGCTGATTATATACATCCAGGAGAAGCAAAACCTTTTCCTGACTCCACTTCATGCAAAATGAACCTTGAAAACTCGCTATAATCTATTCGGTACAAATTCCCCATCCAGACTGAGCACGTACTGCGCACTGCCTGCCTTTGATGTACCGCCAACAAACCAATCGGGACGAGGCTGCATGGCGCAATTTTCCGCGCCTCGGAAGCTCATCCACATCTGCATGCTCATGCGTCCTCGGCTTGCCTCATACGCGTAAAAAAGCTCAGATCTGTACCCGCCTTAAGGGGTAAGCGCGTTGCCTCGCACTGTTTTCTTTTTTAGAAGAAACAGAAAACAGATATTTTCATAACTAATTGATTTTGTTGGACTTCAGTGTGAGGTAAAAATTCAAAAACATTTAAAATGCCTAAACATTTAATCAGCAAATGTCCAGAAACGGTAATAGCTCTATTAAACTATTTTCAATGAGAATGTGAACATGGAGAGCCACTGTTTCCACTTTCTTCTATAAGAGACGTAAGTAATGATATTTATCTTATCCCACTCATTTTGCGTGAGATAAGAAGTTTATTAACGCATGCGTTTTTCTTATCTCATTGCTTTTCAAGTAATCAAATAAAAAGTCAAAATATCAAAATCTATTTAAATTTAATAACCTTAGAGCATAAGTTAATAACAAATTACTGTCACAATCTAAAGTAACTATATTTAAAGCTTGTTCTTCAATATCAGATGGCAAACTTTCAGAATCACTCATTTTTTTAATAGAAAATGCAAAAATACGTCAAAAATTAATTATTTTTGACTTATTGTTTATGACAATATTATCGTTTCTAAGAAAACAAAACCCTTGGTGGGCAGCTAAAGTTCATTTTCTGCCCTTATCACACAATATACTATTACAGTTGGACATTCCTGGCAAAGCTTCGTCAAGAGAAATATGAGGAAAACCAAAGTTGGTGGTGCAAGATACTTAAACATAATTATATTTAAATTTACTATTTACTTTGTAGGTAATAAGATTTTCCAATTGTTTTTTTAATTTAGTAATGGCATATTTTTAAATTTTTGGTATGTTTAATTTTTGGTACAACGGTTTTTTTTTTCGCTGTAGTACTGCATACAGGTACATCTTTTTTCTGGAGAAAAGTTGGTATTTTCTTTAAAGTCAGGGGATGGTGATTACCATGGCCAAATAAATAAAGAACACTTCTTGTATTGGTTTAAATATCAGCTTTTAATGAACTTAGAAAAACATTTTACAATAATTATTATGAATAATGCCAGTTATCACAGTACGGTGTTCAATAAAGTGCCCACAGCAGCTGCCAAAAAAGGCGACTAATATAGAGAACTGGTTAACTGAACGTGGTATTCCTTTTAAAACAACTTTGGTCCAAACCAGTGGCGGCTCGTGAACAAAAAATTGGGGGTTCACAATGAAAGAAGTTAGGTCTCAGTACAGTTTTAGGTAAAAATCTTTAAGTGTTTTGGAAAGGTGTATTATAAAAAAGTTTTTTACCTAAATCTGTACTGAGATATATATTCTGTCATTGTTCTATAGACTAGCAGTTCTTCTGTAAGTCCATGTACTATTTAATATTCTTAAAATTCGTTTCTCGATATGTTTTGGTATTAGAAAAAGGTATTATGAGAAAGATGCTTCAGCGCACATCTGTTTGTTGATATTTTGTTGTCAGCGTTTCCGAACCGCACTTGAAAAGATCACAATAAAGGCATTGATTTATGATTGTTACCCATGGTATGGAATTCGAGTGTTTTAGGTTCCTCGAAATTAAATAGATTCATTCTGTTATTCTAGCGTTTCTAAAAGGTACTGTTTAGTGGTTGTAGGTGCGGTTGGTGAAAAGATTGATTTATTGTGAATTGTGGGTGATAGGATTTGCAGGTGAGATTTATCACTGAGTGTCATTTTTATTTAGTATTTGAGTTTTAAGATAAATGCCTTTAATATTTATTGATATTTAATTGTTGATTAGATTATAAAGATAACTGTTTGAATACTGATTTAATAATTATTCGTGCGCACATTAAAATTATATCTGGAGCGAACAATTGTGCGTTTAATCCCTTTTGTTCATTGCACGGCTCTGTTTTCGACCTTCGGAGTCAAGCTCTAGTAGGTAGGGCGAGTATGTCGCGCGTTTAATCCCTTCATACTCATTGCACGCTCAATACTAGTAGAAATGTATATCTGGAGCGAACAATTGCGCGTTTAATCCCTTTTGTTCATTGCACGGCTCTGTTTTCGACCTTCGGGGTCAAGCTCTAGTAGGTAGGGCGAGTATGTCGCACGTTTAATCCCTTCATACTCATTGCACGCTCAATACTAGTAGAAATGTGGGGCGTATCGCGTGTTTTATCCCTTTACGCCATAAGGGTAGTAACTAGGCAGGGGTCACGTCGCGCGTTTTATCCCTTCGTGACCATATTTCATACTCCTAGGTACTATGCCTTAAAAATGTAATAGATAAAACAGTAATAAGTACATTGCGTGTCTTAATCCCTTTGTACTTGGTGATTGTTTGAATAATTATTGAGATAATAAATGCATGATAAGAAAATAAAAGATTATTCAGATAATAAATTATTACTAAAGTAATGTTCACGGACACTCACTAGTATTTTCTTCTTTATAGGAAAACCTGACTATGTGCACTAAATGGACAGCGCCTCGACCATCAAAACAAACATCCTGACACTTGTTATTTTTTTATATTGTTTGGTAATTATATAAACATTTATTAATTTGTCTTTTCACCTTTGTTTACTAAATTAAGTTTTATCTTTATCTAAACATACCTCTCTCCCTCTCTCTTTCCCCCTCTCTCTCTCTCTTTATATCACTTTCTCTCTTCCTCCTTTTTCACCCTCTTACACTTCTTTACATCCATTTTAATCTTCAATCAAGTTATAACTTAGCACATTAGATTCAAGCTAGGAAAAAAGTAAGAACACTGACAACGCCACAAGTTTTTATCATGTGACGTCACTACCTTCTTATCGTAAAAATACTTTATAATTCGCCAAAATTGAATTTACGTAAATAGAAGACAGACTAATTAATTCGAGCCCCATGCAGTAAAGAAACCAACAACCAACAATCATTAAGCAAGAATAAACAATACGCATAACTCACATCCATGTGCCGTTTGTCTGCTGCCTCCGTGCTGCTTCGGCAATATTTATGGAGATGCCGCCCACCAGTATGCAGAAGACGAAAGGCAGTGCTGCCATCGTACCATTAAATCTGCGTACAATGCTTGACTTGGTCTTTGACGTCGAGGTGCATTTGAGGCGCATGGCTCTGAAACAAATTAAATATACATACATTATTTAAGTTTTTATAAAAGAATAAAGATTTAAATAAAAATGATAAACTGACACAGATATAGATTTAAATGGTATATTTTATTTAAATTTCTTGAAAAATAGTTTACAGGGATTATAAAAAAGTCATGGCAAAAGTTTAGGGAAGCAATGAACAAGGATAGCAAGGGAAATCAAAAACTGGCACAATAGAAGCAGTCAAATAATAATAAAAATAATAGAGGGCAAGAAAGATGTAATGTTGCGATGGAAATAAACTGGAGGGTAAAAATAATGAGATTACATAACAAGCCGAAATAAGGCAGAAAAAGGCAGAAAAGAGGCAAAGCAGCAGAAAATGATGGAATAACAATAGAGAAGGTGAAAAACATTGGTAAAAATGGGATAGACATTTTAAAAATAAAAATAGTATTTAACAAGATATGGATTAAACAAAAATACCTCAAGACTGGAAAGTGGGAATATTATCATCTTGTTACAAAAAAAGGACAATAAGGAATGCAAAGATTACAGAGATATTACATAACTCAATACCATGCTAAAGATAAACGAAAGATTTTTTTTTAATATTAAAATTGAAAATTCAACTCTAAAAAATACTGATTAGATTTAGGAATGGCAGAGGGGTCCAAGATAATATATTCACCTTTAATAAACAACTGATAGAAAACCTAAAGAAGGTTATTATACCCCATTCAATATAAAATTCAATACACGTAATAGATGACGTAGGTAGATGACAGGCATTGGTACCACACACCAATTAAAATAATGAAATTTTATTTCACAATTAAGTGAATAAATTGGGACGCATAGATTTTCATATTAAAAGATTGCGTATTATTTTTTTTTTTAGCATATCACAGTAGTAAATTAACCGTAGATAGGTTTTTTAACAGAATAATTTTCGTGAATTTCATATTAAAAGTTGGCATCAAAATATTTTACTGTCAACTTTAGATTATACAAACCGTAGATAAAACAAGACACTGCGCATAATCCCACTTATATAAACTATTCACACTGACCAATCACAGTTGAGGACGTCACATGTCAGAGTGTTGTTCGACCAAATTTAATTCAAATCAATGTCAACGAGAATTAATTTAATATTTTAGTGACTTAAATTTTGGAAATAACGTTGAAAATACCAAGATGTATTGTAAAAAGCTGTATTTATAATAAAAATGCGAAGTGTGATGCCGATAAAGAAAACTTACATTTTCTTGTAAGTTTTTTAATTTTTAGAGATTATATGGACTTCCATATTTGTTTATTTGAAAATAAACAGAACCGAACTTGGTCATTGGTACATATTAGAAGTTGAAAATTGGATAAAGGTTTTTATTGTAAACTGTTTACTATTTGTTGTTTTTTGGGAAATCTTTTTTCAGAAAGTGGAAAGAGTAACATACAAAAATATCAATTTCATTACCAATGTAATTGTTTCAAACCTCACAAATGGTTTTAACAGTATCAAAACTATATACTTTTTTTACAATAATATGGGATCATCTATTAAAAATGTATATTTTGTTTGAATGTTATTATTTATAAGTTAATTTTCTTTAATATAAATACTCTCTGTATACAAGGTGACGCAACGGAAACTTGACATGGTGGTTTTGGGTATTAATATCGTGAATTTTAAAGAACGCTCGGATAGATTTATTTTAGTTTGAAGGAGAACATCTTTTTATCATACAATTTACATAGGAAAAGTGCCAAGTATAACACGTCATTAAGAAGATACTTTTAAGGTGAATTCGGCAATATAACTATTCATTACATTATTTTTGATTTTTACACCCGCTCTCATTATGATGCGAAAAACAAGTACAACGACAATATCGCTTAGCAAGATATGAACACATGCGATGGATTAAACGTAACAAGCGGGGCGCTGTCCTCATCGTGACGTCATGTACCCATTGCACAGATTACCTAGACCAGATACGAATGTACGCAGCGGCATCTTTACCGGCTCCCTCACAAAGGCGATACCGGTTTCGGCTTAAGGTGCGCGTTTGTTGGATCATGATAATAATTTATTTATTATGATTACGAAAAAACGTTAGTTGGACCTTTTGAATAGTTAAGAAATAAAACTACAAAGAAAAATAACTTTTTTTTATAAAGCAGTCAAAAATATGATGAAAAAAAATCAATAATATTTATAAATAGGACAAAATTTTAATTTTTCTTTTGGTTTTGTCTGACTTTTTCGAGGATTTCAAATCTCTGTTTGCATATTTAAGAGTATAAAAAATTCTGAGTCTTATAAATAATTTAATGGTGTACATTTTCGCAAATTGTTGGTAAGGATGACCAAATTCTATTTTGCTCATCTCAAAAATATATGCGTTGGAAATTCCAGGCTTAGTTGACAAACTATCAAATAGAGATATAAATATTTTTTCTAATTTGAAAATATAAAAGAGAAATTTTTCGCTGGGAGATTTTAAATTGCCAAACACCTTTTCTTCAGAGTCGTATGCTTTAAAATGCTCCTACACGATGGAATTTTACATCGAAGTGTGTCAATACTATTTATGTTTATAAAGAGGATTTGATTAAATGTTTCGAAGAAATTATGAACACGGAATTCGATAAAAAAACTATTAATCAGACTAAAGGGTTGATAAATTTTGAAAGACAGATTTTAGTTTCTGGTTATTTTTCTTCAGCAAAATAATGCCAAATTGCGATATACTTTTTGATCAACTGCAGAGTAGACAGCTCGATGCTCTCAAGGTTAAGATAAACATATCAAATTTTGCAGCAGCTATTCAAAATATTAGAAATAATATAGACACGCTAATTAATGAAGAATGGCAATCACAACAAGACCCACAAGAACTAAACTTAAACGACAACACCCAATCAGGTCCAAGTACAAACAAGAAAAGACGGTTTGTTGAAAAGGAGAACCCCATTCCTAATTTAAGGATATGTAAGGAAATTTGTGATACAATAGTAGTGCAGGTAAATGAACGTCTTAGTTTTACTACCCACCTAACAATTGCAAGTTTATTTGATAGTGAAAAATTTAAAGGCTACCGAGGTTGTTTTCCAAATGAGGACGTTAAAACTGTGTGTAGTTCATTTCCAAACGTAAACAGCTTAAAATTCAAAAACGAACTGTACACCCGAGATGACTTTGTGCAACACAATGGGGCCGTACCGTTATTACAAATGTTTTTTTGAGAACAATTTGACAATTACATTTTCGGAATCTGTGGAGCTGCTAACTATCCTGTGTACAATTCCCATGACCAGAGTGGAGAGTGAAAGATGTTTTTCGACACTAAAACGTATTAAAACATTTTTAAGGAACCCTATGTGCCAAGATAGATTGTGCGCGTTAGTCATGTTATCCATCGAAAAAAAACTTATTCGGTCCATTTCAAATTTTAATAATCTGATCTTCGATCACTTCGCTAGCCAAAAATCCAGAAGAATGGGCTTCAACTATAAGAAATAGTATACAACTGCAGCGGAACCTAGCAGTTAGTCTTCAATTTTGTAATATTTAATTTGTTTTGAAATATATTTAATTTTCATTAAGCGGAGAACTTGTTTTCCTAAAGGAAAAACGAATCCCGGGATTCCTTTCCAGTGTGTACCCCACTGCCGCTAGTGCCCACGAGCCGCCACTGTTGATTACGATAAAGTTTGTATTTCTTTAAGTTTGAACTCTGTAATTATTTAAGTTCTTGTTTCATTTAAATATGTTGGCCGGGCCGTATAAAGAGGCAACGCTGATATTATTCGTTTCCTGCTCGAACTAATGCTAACTCTCTGTAGTTTTCACATGGTGCAAAGAAAGTCGATACTGTATATATAATCACGGTTAAGACCATTACGCCTTAAACTACCACTATGGTAATTCAATAAAGTTAGTAGCTGCCACTATCGTAATTTAATAAGTTAGTAGCATCCATCTACATCACAATTCATGATTCATTAGACAATAAAAAAATGTTTGACAAAAGCAAGAGCATGAGATCGATGTATAATAAATTAATATTATTTAAAGGTCAATAAAGTAAATTCTCTTTTTATTGTCATTTTTATTTGATAATACAGAATTATTTTTTAGAGTGGTAGCAGATGATATTTCCGTTATTATAGAAATTAGCAAAAAGTTATTTACCATATACACTGTTGGCTATTGAACACTTTCCAATACGCTTTGCTAATGTAATAGAGCAGAGAGTAATAGAGCAGGAAACGAATAATATCAACGTGGCTGTTTGCGCTGTTCGATGTGAATAGGCATACAGCGAGAGATATTCCCACGCTGCCAGCTGACTACGTTAATATTATTGGTTTGGTGCTCACGACTAATCCTAAAACTCTGTGGTGTTCACTTGGACATTAGCAAAGCATATTGGAAAGCATTCAGTAACCGATACTGAGAGCTGAGCAAAGTACTGCATTAAAATACTCTTCTTATTTGAATAATATTTAAATCAAATGAGTACTTTTGCAAAATTTAGAGAATACTTGTGAAAAAATTGAGTAACGAGTATGAATATTTTAAATAATTCTAGTTAGTGACTCAAGGTTAGAAAGAAGGAATTACAGTAATTAGTAATAGTAAGTAACAATCAAAAACGAAAATATAATTTACCTTCTATCACTTTTGTGATTTTAGTGATAAAGCAATAAAGGAATTAGGTAGAGGTACAGGTAGATAATAATCAAAAGAAAACTTATTGATTTTAAGATGGACATAGATGGACTCAAAACGAGAAGGAAAAACTTTTTTATTTTCACATTTTCGAAAAAATGTTATTCTTCATAAAAGTTCTTGGTTGTCTCAAAACATAATAATCCAAACAGAAGTTGAATATTACTTTGTTGTAGGAAAATAATGACATAAATGTAAAAAACACATTGCATTTTAAAAATATTGTATTTTAAAGTACTTAGGTTGAAACGAAAATTCTGAAAATCAATAGGGTACTAAGTAAAAAAAAAAAATAATTCACTAAAGAAAAGAGATTCAATTTCTACTTGGATTATTATTTTTGAAATAAACATTTTTGAAGAATAAAATTTTTTTAAAAAGTATTTCCTGATCTTTTAAGTCCAACCGGGAACACCCTGTATATGCGTCGGTTTTCGTACTCGTTACTCGTCAGCTGTTCAGAATATTTGTTTTAAAAATGAGATAATGCTTGATGAACATTTATTTACGATTTATCATTATTTTTGAGAATATAAACAATATTAATTTAAATTTGGCAGTTTACCCAAAAGAATTCAAAAATTAAGTAAACTTTATGTATATAAAATACTATACTCAATGATCGAGGGAGCACATGAGCCATTTTGTACAGTTCTAACAGATGTCGCGACAGAATTGCTTCCAATGAAACGTCCATAAGGTTGATCTACTAGTATATCTAAATACAATGCTAGTACCAAAAACTAAGTACTTTGAATACTTAAGTACATTTTGAGACACAATTTATTCTAGTACTGTCGATACTGTATGCTGCTTTCTTTAAAAGTATGTTGATCTATACAGAGTGATTCGTACCTCTGCATAGTGAAGCAAAAATACATTTTTTCTCCGATTTACATTAAATGTCACTTTTAAAGACATTTCTCGATCATAGAAGTAACACTTACTGCCTAGGCATTAAAAACCATTTTTACTGCCTATGCATTAAAAACTTACTTTTTCTTCTTTCCTCTTTTGAAGTCTTGCTCTGCATGAGCATCCGGCCAAAAGTAGTTTCTCTAATAATAAAGTACAAAGTCACTACGAGTATATTTGTATAAGAATTGAAGGTATATAGTTATAAAAACAAAATATTCGTGAGCTATATCCGTTATAATTAAAATATTATATTATAAAATTATTTTAATTCGATTTTTTTTAAACACACTGTATAAACAATCCGAGAAAAAATTATTTTTAACACGGCAGAGAAACAGATTTACAGCCTCGCCTCGGCTTCGTCTCGGCCATCTAATGCTAGCCGCGGCAGAAAATCTGTTACTTCTTTACCTATAGTTAAACAAATAACTATTTTAAAACTATATTTTATTTTACTTAAGTGACTAATTACGAAGTTACAAGGTTTTACAAGGTTTACAAAATTAATTTAAAAAACACATGACTTTCCTGTCTAGTTATTAAGAATTTTTAAATCCTCCTGGACACAATGACAGTTCAATAGCAAAGTGCATTTTAAATGAAATTGGTCCTTTAATTAGTGACACACCAAATAAGTTAATCGCACAAAGTTATGACGGAGCATCAGTCATGAGTGGAAGTGTAAGTACAAAAAATAATTAAAGATAAATATTCTTTTGCAAATTATGTACATTGCTAAGCACATCAGATAACCTTATAATAAAAAGTGCGCCCTCAATTAATGCATCCATTCGGATTTTTTTATGCTCATTTTGGAAAACCGTAGCTCGATCAGTTGAAGAGATATTTAATTTTTGTCGCTCAAATGAGCTGCATCATAAACTGATTAATCATCTTACTAATAATGGAATGTAATTTTTTAATGAAGTATTTTGGATTAGGCTTTTTACGTATCGTGTTCTTGTATTTACCCAAATGTTAATAAAAGCTTTAACTGTACTTTAAATAAATAATCTCCATTGTATTTAATTAAGGTAATTAATAAAATGTTAACCCATTGTAAATAAACGGAAATACGTTCTAAATATGTCTGTTCAAGAATTATAATTGAAATAACAGGCACCTAAAACAAAACGAGTTTTAGACGGTTTAATTTAAAAGTAGTTATTAATATATATAAAAAAATAATTGTTGAAGAAATCTTTTATGAGATAATGAGCAAGAAATTGGATCAATTTTACTACAGTGATTAAAATGTAATTACTTTTAGTTTCCTGTTAAAGATTTTACTTTATTGTTTAATTTATAAAGGCTTCTTTTTAATTGTTTTTGACTGAAATATGTGAAACTTGTGCAAACAAGTCATTCCTATTTTCTTTTTCAACATTGGCTTTCCCTCTGATGGATAGAGTACAATAAAATAGAAAGGTTTAGTTTATTATGACTTATTTACAAATAATTGAAACGAGGGATCGAGTACAAAATAATTGTCGCCAACGCTAATATTATTTCTATTATCTGTTAGTTCGTGTTATCGCGTATCAAAATGAATAAAGTAGATTATAGAGGCTGTTATAAGGAAAAACTTTAAAAAATGTTAAAGAAATGTTGACTGTATACGGACATGGTTGTTCTTCTAAGTATCAACTATTTGAGAGTGTTCAAAATTTGTTAAGATGGTAAAAGTGGGTTACAGTCCTCCCAAGAAGTTTAAAGTGGCCCCTTCTACAGAAAAAATGATGGTTACCAGTTTTCGGGACAGTCAAGGAATTTTAATGATTGATAATCTGAAAAAGGTAGCAACACTTAAACAAAATAAGCTGTAACTATTATTAACTCTGATTATTTAGATATATCTACCGGTATTTCACATGGATCTATACTAGGTCCGATTTTGTTTATAACTAGTCACATACGTGTTCATTATTACGTTGCATCTGCTGACGATTTTACTGTTTTTGTTTCAACTAATGATTCTAATTTTTTAAAGACCGATAGTACTGCATTAATAAAAAAAAACATTTCAAATTGGTTTAGTTGCCTCGATTTATTTTTTAACATTGAAAAAACAAACCTAAATAGATTTCACGCTAGACATAAAGCCACAAGTCAAGAGATTCAAAAGCAGTAAAGTGTTAAAGTGTTTTCGTGAAAATATAGTGTAGATCTGGCTATTTTTTGTTTCCAAATCTCAAAAAAACGAGAAAGAAACAGTAAAGTCTTTATAGGGCAAATGCAAACATTATTAGTATATTACACACCGAGGTGGGAAGAGTTTCATTACTGTCGTGAGATTCGGGCCGGTGGTGTAGCGGTCTAACGCGCTTATATTCATTTATAAGCAAGTTTATGTGTCAGAGACTGCTGGGCTTCGAATCCCAGACCGGACCATGTGGATTTTTAATTAAATTGCGTGGTTCGGTTTAGGATTTGATGTGTGCCGTATTAATAGAAATTCAATTTCTGTTGATATGACATGCAGATTATAAAAAATCGCCATACATTACCGTCTTGATGATGGTAGGTGAGGTTTTCCGGGTTTTCCTCATCTGTAAGTCAAATGGCACCATCAATCATCTTTAAGTCGCCCCGGAGCGCCACGGCAAATAATAATAATAGCCGTTCCTTTCCCCGCACAAGCTCAGCTTTTGGGGTTAAAATTCACTCGTAAGGGGGTGAATTAGGGAGAGTATTATTATTATTATTATTATTATTATTATTATTATTATTATTATTATTATTATTATTATTATTATTATTATTATTATTATTATTATTATTATTATTAGTTAGATCACCGAGACGCGAAGCGTCGAGGTTAGCTATGATCTCGAGACAGGAATGAAACTTCCTACCGAGGTTTGTATACTATTTTATTTACAACCATCATATTTCGATCAAAGTTAATAAATCTCTGTTTCGTTCTGAACATACCTAAAATATCACATTTAACGACAAATTACCAAGCGCGCGGTTTTCTCAGAATAATCAAGTAAATATATTGTTACTGTGATTACGGGGTAAATAACTGTTACCAATATAAATAAATGTCTGTTAAAGCCAGATATTAAATTCGCAAATAATAAATATCAATAAGTAGTTTGTTGTATTTTATTTCATTGTTGTTTTTTATTGTTTGCCATTAAATAGGTATTATAAAATTTGTCCAAAAAATGTGTTATTTTTTTAAATATAAAAAATATTCATCTAGAATAGATGAAATGAGGGCGGGAAGTGAGGGCAGGAAGTAAGGGCGGGAAGTGAGGGCAGCACGTGAGGGGGGGAAGTGAGGGCGAGAAGTGAGGGCGGGAAGTAGAGGTGTGTAATGTGACACTTCCCAACCTTCAATGACGTTAGTAATGACAACATTACATATATGATTGTAAATAAAAAATATTAAAGTCATGCAAGAGGTAGATCATGACATTATATTTTAATAAACCTCAAACTAATTCATTCAATGATTTGAAATTAACATAACCCAAAAAATTATCTAATGAATATTTAATTTTAATAATATTTATATTTTAATTTTATATATATAATATTTATATTTTAGATGGTTTACGAGCGTCTTATAGCAGCTTCTCTCTCTGTATCTGTAACGTGTGAAGGGTGGGTTACCCCCACGGCATTTAGGTCTCACTAGGCCCATTGTGCATCCTCCTAAGATAATAGGCACCTTCTAGCTTGTGAACCAGCCTACAGATTTATTGTAGTTGACAACGTCGCCAAGAGGTGCTTCTCTTATATCGGCCGGTGTTAGCCGATACTCGCCGAACACAAATCGTTTAATAAATGAGAGCGTCGATAAATCGTAAAGGATATGCTCAATGGTCTTACCTTATTGTTCGCACCCTCTGCAGAGTGCGAATTCTGACAGCCCATGATATGGAGATGCTTCCATACTTGGCGTACAGGCAATCTGACTGGTTATTATTCAGAATGCCTGTGACTAGGCACAGATTCTGTGTAGTCATAGTCAAGTATTTGTTTGCTGCAGTGTTGTCAGGGTAACTGGCAACTCTGTAGTTTCTTGTTTCATCCCATCTTTCCTTGAATTTCACAAGGGAATGTTCTACAGGGTATTTTCAAAGTTGACTAATTTATTTTAACAGCTTGTAGAACTCGTCAAAAGAAGTCGATATACCAAAAATAACCTAAATAAAAGTTGAATATTAAAAGAAATAAAAAGGAAGTTCAAAATTTTAAAACTAAAACAAATACAAACTAATTATCTGCATATTTTAATATTCCTGACCACTGCCAAGTAAAAACTTATCGTTGGTTGTTTACTACGACAATTTTAGGTATGGCTATTTTTTTTTGTTTTACGGTTTTAAGAACGATTTTCGGTTAGTTATTGGTATCAAGCGTTTAGTTCGTATCACTTTAATTTTTTTGATATTTTGTACGGAAAAATGGCCCACGTTTATGGAAACAATGAACTAGTGGACATAATACTAACATACGGAGAGTGCCAACAAAATGCAGCCGCAGAATGTCGCCTTTACGCGGAAAGGTTTCCATTAAGAAATCATCCGGCTCCACGGATGTTTGTAAATTTAGTTATTCGACTTCGTGAGACAGGATACTCGAAAGAACAACGAGGGGGTCACGCTGGAAGACCTGCTCCACCTGAAATGGTAGAAATTGAGGAAAATGTTTTGGAAATGGTGGAAGATGACCCAACAATAAGTACCAGAGCCATAGCAACTCAAGTCGATGTTTCCCATAGTAAAGTGTGGAAAACAATACGACAAGAACAATATTATTCTTATCATTATCAAGCATTACAACCTGAAGATCATCTTAGAAGAGTTGAATTTTGCCAGTGGTTTTTACAACAGTTGAACAGAAAAGAAGATTTTACGAAAATAATTTTAGCTACAGACCAATCCACATTTACACGAAATGGGATATTCAATTTTCACAACAATCATGTTTGGGCAGTAGAAAATCAGCATGCCGTGAGAAGATCTAATTTCCAACATAGATTTTCATTAAATGTTTAGGTTGGTGTAGTAAATGGCATGCTTATTGGACCATACTTTTTTCCACCTCGGCTAACCGGTGACATTTATTTAGATTTTCTTCGACACCATCTGCCAGAATTATTAGAAGATGTTCCACTGAATGTTAGGCAGGATATGTGGTTTCTACATGACGGAGCTCCACCGCATTTCAGAAGAGGAGTTGGTAAATATTTTAATGAACAGTTTCCGAATAGATGGATAGGGAGGAATGGACCCGTTTCTTGGCCTGCACGCTCCCTGGACCTAACGCCTTGTGATTTTTTCTGTGGGGTTATTTAAGACAGTTGCTGTATCATGATGGAGAAGTAAATACTGTGGAAGAACTTCAAGACCGCATTGTAAATGCTTGTGATGTTATTCGCGGACATTCGGATTTTATTTTTGAGGCCTGTCAGGAGTCGTGGGTACGCCGAGCAAGACTATGCATTAATCGGACAAATGGTGACAATTTTGAACAATTTTTGTAAAAATGGAATACATTTTACCGATAATGAATGTTTTTAATTTTAAAAAAACTATAACTCCCTTATTATGCAACTTTTATTTAGGTGATTTTTGGTATATGGACTTCTTTTGACGAGTTCTACAAACTGTTAAAATAAATGACTCAACTTTGAAAACACCCTGTATAATTAGGTCTGTCACTACCGATTTTGTCAGGCTAATAGAAGGGCCAGGTCCAAAAAGTATTTGGTTGGTTGGCTGCTTTCTTGGCTAGTGAATCAGCAAGACGGTTACCTTTCGATGTGGCGTGACCTTTGATCCATCTTAAGGTGATCACATTGTTGATGGATACTTCGGCCAATGCTAGTACTAACCCTGAGTAAATTCGTGGTCTGTTTAGGGTGAGTAGTGCTTGTCTACTATCTGTATAGATAAGCATGTTCCTTTCAGTGATATTACTTCCAGTTATTTATTTTGCTGCTATGAGAATATCTGTTCTCATAGCAGCTTATTTTATCTGCCATTGCCGAGGTCCTCAACAATGTATTGGAGAAATCCTTGATACTACAACTAGGTAAATTGAATTTTTGTGATTTTAAGTTATCTCCTATAACCGGTAGAATTTCGCACGCTCTTTTTAATGCTACAACTAGCAAAGTTCTATTGTCATTAATTAACACCAAACCTCCCCAATTTTTAAAACATCACCTTTAAAGAAACCAGAAGGGAAGTATCTGATGATACCAACATAAGCGAGAACGAGAACGAGTGAGGAACATTTATTATTAAAAATAATAAACATTATTTGTTCTATATATTCGTTTAAGCTCTATAAAGAGTTGAACGCATTGCTAATTCAAAAACTAAATATATTTATTTTTAAATAAAAAAAAAATAAAAACGAGGATTTAAAACGCTTAAAAATAATCAAGATTTAGATTCGTTTTAACTACCTGCGAAATAGTCAAAAATAATTTCGATTTGCTGTGATACGCCTTTTTTTATTCTTAGCAAATTTAAAACTGCTCTCCAGAACATCACAAATTTTGAGTTACTTAGTTGTAATATTAAGGAGACGATATTATGAAGATAATTCCTTTGAGCAATAGCACCATTCAGAGACGAATGACGAGATGGGTCGAGACGTGGAAAACATTTTATGCAATTTCTTACAGACCAACAGATTTTTCTCCATCTGGAGCTACGTACCCCGTGGCAATGAAGCTCTGTTGTTAGGATATGTTGGATATATTAAAGATGAAAATATGTGCCAAGAACTGCTTTTGGCTACATATTTAGAGACTGATACCAGAGGAGAATCGATTTTTCAGGACGAGGAACGACAAAAAGTGTACACAAAAAGTGTAAAAAAATGTTTGCTTTACCGTCTCAATAAAATGATGATGGTTTGCGAGCTTCTTAGAATATCTCGTTACTTATTGCAAAATCTGGAAAATCCCATACTATCGGGGACAAGTTATTATTGCCGTTAAAAAAGTTTTAAAAACTATATTACACAAATCTGCACCTGATATCATTAAAATAATTTAATCAACAAGTTCAAAGGCGTATTGGTAAAATGAGTCATGAAATTGAAATAGTCCTACAGTACAGATTTGTTGAATTAGGTTGAATTATTTTAGCTTTTTTAATGTATATAAATATTGATGTAAACAAAACGAGAATAATGAAATATGCGTGACAACAGCGGATATTATACCCTCCTGAGTCCCTTAGAATATGTCTTATTCACTACAGCACGATATTAGTTTGAAGTTATATCTGGTTCATCCTGTATAATGTGTAACATTTGTATATCTTATAACTATTGAGAGCATTTTTTTAAATACCTGTTTTTAAAAAAGATAAAGAGACTTTGTTAAGCCTCAACTTTCTGTTTCAATAATATAAAATATATTCTTTATAAAATTAATTGTGATTCGAGCGCAATCAATCTGCCGACAATCTCGTACCAATCAACATCGTTTGTAACAATAAATGTCAACTATCCGAACAACCAGATCCGATCACCACCGATCATTCTCTTCTTCTTTTTGTACTCCTCTTCCTTTCTAGACTCACCGTCTGCGATGCCATTTAGGTATAGTTGGCGTAGACGTTTAGCATTCAGCACTAACTGCGTATCTAACACCTTTGTAGTTCTTTGTTGATTGCGCTTTTCGATTAGAGATTAGTCGAAACGAACCTGACGTGTCTAAGGATTGTTATTGGCATGTGGGAACATCCGAGTTAACATGAGCAATGTATACTGAATATTTGATACAGCAATACAGTTTTTATACAACATTGACCTATAAAGTCTCCACGATTCAATTTCAAAATTGCATTTTAATTCACATGGGCAATAAATCCATTTAATTAAACGTTTCTTGGGTAATAATAATTCTTGCTTTGTATTGAGTCCTTTTTTTGTTGTTGCAATAAGAAGAAAACTCGAATGGGTGCAACGTGGTTTAAATGTTGTGCTTTATTCAAGCGTTGATAACACCTGTGTGTAGATTGATTGACCAATGTTAATCTGATTAAATCGCTAATTGGAAATTGGAATATACCCATAATACGAGGAGTATTGCTAAAGTCAGTACTTGTTATTGCCAGCGTTCTGCAATTGTCATATTCATGGGCGTCGTTTGGGGGGGGGGGGGGGCAAGGGGGGGCAGTTGCCCCCCCCCTGGCTTTTACGACTATACAACGCGTAATGGCTGTATGTCACAATACTAAATTAAGTACTAAAATTTAGCCCTAAATCAAGTTATTAATTTAGTACTAAATTTAGAACTAAAAATATTTTTTTTCCTTTTGCAACGATACCAATTTTTAGTACTAAATTAAGTATGGGCGCACGCGCATTGACGTATTATTACGTAAAAGTAGCACAGAAATAAAATATTCTTTGTAAATGAGAGAAGAAAATTAAAAGATGTATTTATTATGACTTTGACACTAATTGACTTGACAATAACTAAATGCAGCAATGCTACTAAAAACCACGAAAAAACACAATAAAACCTACAAAATCAAACACAAGCGAAATTTGTCCAAGGCGATAAAGCAATAACAGTTGCTGTGTTGTAAATTGTAAAAATACTAGCAGAAAAACAGTGTAAATTATATAAATTTTTGGTAGCAAAATGAAAATTAAATCAAAGAAATAAATGGATAGCTGTACAATAAGAAGAAAAAACCTTTATTTTTGTAATAATAACACTAATACTGGAAATAGTAGACATCAGAAAATTGAAAGGTTTTAAATAAACAATAAATTATTATTTTACAATGTTGTTCAACATCCCTTAACTCTTAAATGTTAAGCAAGGATTAGATTTCTGCCTTTGATTATTGTATGTGGCTGAAATGCAATCTTGTGACTTATTGATAGGAAACCAATTTTATTAATTAATTTCTATGGACTCTTTCGAACTAACAAGTATTACAAATTAAAAATTTAAAAAAACCGACTTCAAAAACGTGCAGATACCACATCTTAACCAAATTTATATGGGACCACCCCTGAGGTACCCTCTTACTAACAAAAAAAGAATCGTATAAATCGGACAAGGTGGTAAAGCATTATCGCTAAACATACATAAAAAATGAAGAGTTTGAGGATTTTCTCATGGATCCAATTATTAGATTTTGACAAAATTTATATGGGACCACCCCTACAGTAGCCCCTTTCTAACAAAAAAGAATTATTGAAATCGGACACCGTGTTAAAAAATTATCGCTGAACATACATAAAAAATGAAGAGTTTGAGGATTTTCTCATGGACCCAATTATTAGATTTTGACTAAATTTATATGGGACCACCCCTGAAATACCCCCTTTCTAACAAAAAAAGAATCATTGAAATCGGACACCGTGTTAAAGAATAATCGCTGAACATACATAAAAAAAAAAAAAAAAAAAAAATATCGCGACGAATTGATAACCTCCTCCTTTTTTTGAAGTCGGTTAAAAATAAAGAAAATATGAATTACAATCGCAAATTTACCAATTATTTTTGTTAATACGTTTTGAGACTACGTTATTATATAATGGTAATGTTTTTGTTTTCACATTATTTAACCTTTTCTTCAATGTTAACTTATTAGGCTTAGGCAACATATACATTTTCTGGTAAATATATAGAATCTTATAATAATCATTCTCTCCCTAATTCATCCCCTTATGAGTGAATTTTAACTCCAAAAGCTGAGCTTGTGCGGGGAAAAATATTATTATTATTTGCTGTGGCGCTCCGGGACGACTTAAAGATAATTAATGGTGACATTTGACTTACAGGTGAGGAAAACCCGGAAAACCCCACCTACCATCATCAAAAACGGTAATGCATGGTGATTTTATTTTAATAATAATCTGGATGTCATATCAACAAATTAAATTTCTGCTAATATGGCATCGATCAAATCCTATAGAGAACCATGCAAATAAATTCACATGGTCTTCCGTATGATCTTAAACCGTGTCTCGTTTTACCAGAAAATTGGCTGACAAATGAATGCCACGCCGTAGACACCTACACCACCGTAGCCTGCCTATGTTTTATTATTGATTATACTACTTTTATTTTAGCTGAAGTACCTAATAAAAATATATAATAATTAATTTTTTCACTTGTTTTACAAATCTATATACTTTTATTAAAATCAACATATATATTTTTTAATTCCATTAAAAATTGTATTGTCAGTATACGCAAATATCTTCCGTTAGTTCATAAATTAGTTGGCGCTGCTGTCACGCACAGAGCGAATAATGAATGAAAATAGGCTGACTGCGCTTTGCATGATGAACGTACATCCAAAAATAATCGCAAAAAACTAAAAAGAAATCATGTTTTCTGTTATCGATTATTTTAGATAGAGGAAGAAGAAATTAAAAATTGACGAACACTAGGTCGGCGTGTTTGAGTGAGTTTTTGTTTGTTTTTGTGTTTCTATAAATATTTTATTTTTTTTATATATTATGTATGGCTCTGTCTCCTTGTTCATATTTTTCTTTTATCTCACACCTTCTATTTGTTTTTTAGAAATATGTGTTTTAAGTTTTTTGTTTTTTTTTTAATTTTAGTTTTTGTCTTTTTTGTTGGGTTATTTTATTTATTAAAAACTTTTGTTAATTTGTATTGCTCTTTTAGTTTTCAATTTATCTGTTTTTCAACTAATAAACATTCTAAATTTTTTCAAAATTTTGCCCCCCCCCCCTATAGAATTGTGTAACGACGCCCATGGTTATATTCGTAAATTTTGACGTTATCCTATAATTTAGTCGACAGTTCGAATAATTAAAATCGTGATTTTCGAGTGATGATTTACGGTTTAATACCAAAGCAATGAGCGAAAAAGTTATTTATTTATAGTTGAATACCGAAATAATAGACAGTAATTTAATGTATGAAGAATGCTGTCATAAGTCATTGCGCCAAAATTTGGAGAAATATCTGAAAGTTACTGGACAACGGGTTTTTTTTTAATGGTGGGCATATATTGCAATTGCATATATTATGTCACCTCTGTCAGGATTCTTTACACATTCTTGGTATTAAATTACTATCTATTATTAAGGTACTCAACTATAGGGATGAAGCACCATACGAATATATAGTTTCAAATAATTAGCCAAATTTAAGCATGGAAGGTCAGCGTTTGATGACGATCTTCGCAAAAGTAGATAACTGAATATCGAGTCATTCCTGTTTATCAAATTTATTCACAATGCTGATTAGGTATAAATTCAAAAACGCTACTTTTCCAGGTCTTCATGCACAATACTTTATCATACATGTATTTTGCAAAATATAAAACACATAATCACAGGCCTCCTGGTACACTTCAAAGTCAAAAATAATTCAAAATATTAAGATTAAAGAATTGTATCACAAACTATTTATAAAACTTAAATCTCAATATTACTATGACTCTTAGATTATAGAAACAACAGATACATTTTTTTACCTTTAAACCCGGTCTTATATATATCGCAAAGAAATGTAGCGGGTAGCGATTTCGTAGAAGAACTGACATGCGTTGCCTGGTGCGCTGTTGCCAGACTGTCCCTACCAATTCATTTTCGTACCGAGTGCAGTGTTTCCCACTCCGACGCATTGTGGCCCGAGTTGTCGCAATATTTCCCGAAACAATTCTATTAGTAAGTCTCTGAATAAAATGACTTGTAACAAAACAAAAAACGTATAAATGTGTACAAAGTACATTATGCTATTTTAACTGCTTTCAGCGGACTTGATATTTCAGCAGCACATATTTTTAGACTATTGTGGAGGGCATTTTTGTACCTATCGGTTTTACATACATACGTCTGCTAAATAATAACTTTGCAAATACTAAGTTAAACTATAGCAAACACCATTAATGGGCCTGCAAATAAATGCATGGATTTTAAAAGCGTTAAACGTGACACCACCGCAATTGAAAATAATCTTGTTTCATTCATACAGTACGTCACGTATAATATTTTATCGACCGATAGTTTGCGACGTTGCCATACAGTAAATTGTTCCATATCGGGTGTTTTTGTTGATTTTTAGTTTTTTTAGCTTATAGCTAACAACATGGTTCGCGAGTGCATTTTGTGCAAAAAACTGGATAATGTGAGGGCTGAAGTATCGTTTCATAAGTAAGTACCGTTAGGTGATGTATTGCATTGTTCAGTAATGTAGATTTAAAGATGTTTGCCGTAATATCACATGTATTATCTACCTTTGTTTCACTATTATTTATTTAATGTTATTAATAGAAAAACTTTAGTATGAACTTTAGTAGTAAAATAAATATGCTTATACTTGCTTTTTAGATCCCCAACTGATAGTCATACAAGAAGAGATCACATTTTTGATGGCGATATTTTTGAAAATCACGCACTTTATTTGATAAAGCTAATATTAAAACATTATTTCAATATTCGCATTCATTTTGAGACCACAAAAAAGTTGGATATTTCAAGAAAAATAGAATAGGAAGTATAAATATAAAAGTATTATTGTTTAGAAACGAATAATGTTCTCTTTATTAAATAAAAACGAAGTTTTTTTCAACGCCTAGTACTAACGTAGGTTTGTTGTATAGTTCTACGTCTTTTCGGATTTTACAAAATTCTTATCGCTCTAGCTTCGCTATAAGTAACGTTCCATTTAAAATCCTCACCTTAAACATGGTAAATTTATTGAATTATTAACTTTTATTAATTTATTAGTCTTTAAAATCTGAATTTTTATTTAAAAATCTCTCATTATTTGTAAAATTGTTCAAATTAACTACAGAATTGGATTCGTAAATTTGTTTAAAATAAATCTTGATTTATTTATCTTGTTTTTATTTTATTTATTGTATTTTATTTTGGTTAACATCTTTATATGTAACAAATATTGTATTATTCTTGAAAAAAAAAATAAATAGTGTTTTTAAGTTTTTTACCTACATTCCACTCAACTGCATACCCTTATTCCAAATCCAATAGGTTTTAAAGTTTAAACCATTATAAAGTTTATTGCACACCGCATAGGTTAGTATTTCATGATTTATTTTTTATATTTAACTTACACAAAATTAGTATTTACTGCAATTTAATAATCTTTTTCGCACAAAAATCGAGAAGTTATGATTTTATCTTTAATAAGATACGCCACTGGAATCGACAGACTTTTAGTTGCGTGTACCAGGAGCGTTGCCAGACGAGATCTAGGGTTACAGTGTGTCTCCTTTCAATCCGCATAAAATATCTTGTTTCTCTTTTCTAATGATTGGGACCAAACAAATGATACGTTATGAATGAAATGCTTCATCTGTTGTTTCTTTTATCTAAGCTATGACTAATGATTTTTAAAACTGTAATCTCAAGAAACAATATTTGAATTTTGTTGAAAACTAATTTGGTACGCATATTTCTTTGGGGACCATTTGAAAAGCAAAATTTATTCCACTCCATCTGCTTCACTCGAAAATTTACGGCAAAGGATCATAAACCAATGTCACCAAATTATTCCAGAAATGCTCCATAATGTACGAGAACGTTTTCAGCAAAATCTATATCATGGCATGGAAGTTGGAGGTGCGCATTTCGAACATTTGCTAAGATGAGAATAAAGTAAATTAATTTGACTTTAAACTTAATATGGTTCATTCAAATTTAAAAATCTGTAGACCGTTGTTTAGATAATTAAGTGGGCTTTCAAACGATGTGCAACTTGTTTAATATTCCCTATTCCAGTTTTATGGGGTTGTGTACCCCACAGCGCGAGAGTTGAAGGTACGTTACTGCAGCGAGGAAAAACAATATTTTTTCCTTTCAAACTAAAAAGCGTTTTCTTATTTCTTATCACCCAAAATATCCATCTAAAATTTTCTAGGAACTACCCTGTATAAATAACAAAATATATTTATACTCAAACAAAATATTAGAGAAGATAATTAATTCATGTACAATCATCGTACTATACCGGTGAATTATGAATGGCATCGACGTATATAGAGTGGCCCAAAAGTCTGGAAACGGCCAATTGGCCGTTTCCAGACTTTTAGGCCACTCCGAATAAAAGAGGAGGTTAGGGGGTCCGGACACTCCCTTGATCTAAGCCGAATACCTACCTTTTACAAGGCCGCGAATCCCGCTAATGCAAATTACAACACGAAAAATAACTGTTTTGGGATCGCTAAAACTGAATCAAAATTTTCGGGAGATGACCCCAGACAATTATGTGTCTTCCCCCCTCTTTAAAAAGTTATAAATTCGTCCCTGTTTGGTATCACGACGCGCCATATAATTGCAGAAACTATCGATATCACTTGCCAACCTAGTCATCTATGCATGTTCATTGCCAAAATCCATTCTTCCAGTGGCGTAGAAACATTATATTGGCAAATTAAATATTTAAATGGGGTATTAGTGAATATTAATAGATGAAAGTAGGTTGATTATCTATTTTTGTTATAATAATCATCTATGTTTATAATTTTATTTTGTTTACTGTGAAAATCTGTAAATTAGGCTATTACTTACATAACTTCCTAATTTATAAAGTATCGTAATCCACTGAATTTGTAGAACTACCACTGGAATCGTCTTTATCATCGGAACTTAAAGTTATGACTAAAAGTTCAAGTTCCGTTTCAATCATACCGTTCAAGCGCCCCATATTAATGTCTTCTTTAATTACGTGAGAAATATAATTCGGCTAATCTTTAGGTTTTATATGTTCTATACCGGTTATTAATAAATGTTAAAGGTCGGCTATTTTATTGTTTTTTTTTTTGAGCCACAAACCCTTTCACTTGCACCCAAATTACATCAATCTAATTAAATTAGCAGTGATAAGGCGGAAGCCTTTGTAACGTAATATTACGAGCCATTGCGTCGACCACATATTGACTATATTTATGACGTTTTTCCTTTATAATGTCCATTAATTCAATTTTAAGCATCTCCTTAGTAAATGTTATTGTTTTATCCGAAAACCAGCTTTGCATATCTACTTTCCTCCTGGATATGGTCAGAATGCGTTCAATTCGTCTGCAGCGATAAGAAAAGTTGTCTAATACAATAACTGAATTTGGTTCTACCTGCTGTAACTTTTCAGTAAACCACTTTTAAAGCCACCCACGTTTTATGGCTCTAAACTCTTTAATACTTTGAAAATAACGCCGTCGCCAGGACAATATATCTAACCTCTCAACCTACACCGTGTGGCCAAAAACTTCAGACTCCATTAGATTTTCGTAAAGTTTACGGCTGATTAAAGTAATTTCCTTATTTCCTTTTATTTCCGAAGCAACAGCTTTAAGGGTTTTCGCTTTATTTAAAAAAAAAAGAATGTGTACAGTTCTTCGTATTATTTGTTTTTGGTTATCGTCCAATTTCAGCCATTTTCGACCACAGATAAGCGTTGTAATTTCGCGTACAATGCGTTAAAGTACTGTTGAAACAGATTCTTCAGTTAAAAAGAAAAAATGGTCTACGGCCTCTTCTGTGGAAGTGTCTGTTTCAGCCCATCCTACACTTTCCATATAATGTTCTTTTTATTTTTTCATTTGGATTTTGCCGTCGTATTTGGGCACCAATTTCAGCCGCCTCTAAATCTATAACTATTGTAACAATAGAATTCTCTCCTCCAAATATTCTCTTAAAATATTTTACTCTTTATTGCAGAGTTAAAACTGATTTTAAGTGATTTGACGTTTTTGATTCGTGTAAGTGATCCACACATGGAAGGACTTTTATGTCTATCTAACTAATACGAATGTAACTATCAACAAAATTCCCAAAAACGGAGATAAAATGTCTGTTTATTAAAACATCATTGGCGATAACAGATAAGTAACATTAGTTTCTCATAATAATGGCTCGAAAACCATCAGCATCATCGGCCTGTTGCATTTATTTTATTTTTATATCACTAATTTTTAAATTATCATTATTATTATTTTTAGTTCCCCTTTTCTAAAGTTTATTTTTAATTAAATAAAAAATATATACGTGTAGGTAATGGTCAAATATGTGTTCCTAAGTACCCACCTCCAATATTTTGTTCAAGTATAATGAGGGTTGCGCAGATGCGGGATTTACCTTTGCAACTTGTAGATCATATTAATAATATTGTTTCTCAGTCTTCTAGATTGTTAGGATTTATTATAAGAAATTTTATAACCTTTTTCAACGAAATTGTTCTATAAATGCACATTTTTTACAGTTTTAAAATCGAAACTTGAATATAAATCGATTTTTTTTCCTTAAGGGTTTTGGCTTTGGTAATTATAATCGATTTTTTGGGATCCACAATTTCAAGGGCATATAAATTCTAAATTTTCTAAATTTTTATCTTATTGACTTGATGTAATTTATCCTGCAAAAGATATTGGATAGTTAGTTAAAATTCTATAATGTAATCTTTAGTTGTGAAGAGTCGCGGTTAGTTTTAATTTATGTAAGTACTATAAGGGGTAAATGTTCCCTTAACACCATAATGTTAAGATGGTCCTTCGATTTAATAAAGTTTTTAAAGTTGGCGTGTGTTTTATTCTTGCAAATATTGTTTCTTGCAAAACGACCGAAACAATGACTGTGGAAGATACAGGGTGACATTGGCGTGGATTGGTAGTTTTGAATTTTAAGAATCCACACTCTTTTTGGCCCCGCAAGCCGAATAGAGAAAAGAGTTTTAAGAAATTCTAAATTCAAACCCTTTACACTCCTTCTCTATGATCTCATTCATCACTAAAATTCGTGAAACTTTAAACTTTATAAAAATAAAACTGTGATATATATCTTCAACGGATTTTCAGGTTCTTTTTAAACAATCTTCAACTCATTACAAGTAGTGTGTCTTTTAAAAAACGGTTGTCAAATAGCTGCTAATCTAACAAAATAAATCTAGTCACGTTACTTACACGGTGCTTAACCACGATAACGACGATTTAAAATTACGGATGGTGCATGCTCGTGTTTGGGCAATAAGAAACCGTGAAAATGTTTTACAATGAACATGAACTTTCCCATGGATTTTTGTTAGTCCAGTGCGAAACAATGACCGGGAGGCTGTAAAGTAGAACAACAATAACAACAACAATCACCTTTGATTTTGTCTGGTTGGTTAAATTTTGCTCGATTTAATAGTTTCTAAAGGGAAGTCATAAACTGATCGTTTCCGAAAAGCAAAAGCAATTTAATACAGGGTGTTTCATTAATAATTGGACACAGTAATCCTAATACCATGAACAGAACCTTGAGGTTAATTTTGATGTACGTGTGACATAAGCTAAATTAGTTTGGGCTGGGATTACCACAATAATATAGCAACAAAAGAAACATGCAACAAAAAAAGAAAAAGAAGTCGTACACTTTTAATGGAGCTCTAAATAAAGCCAATTTTAAGCATTACTTTGAGAATTTTTTTCATTGATTATTCCATGAGGGTCTTAATTTTTTTGTGAGGTTATAATTCTTTTACTTGACATTCAAAATTGTCACCCTCTATACTGGTCGTGAAATAAATCGATAAAAGTGCTCCCACTTTTATTTAGCATAATTATTACATCGTTAATGAATATTTCCTACGCTCACCGAATTTTATGATCCCATCTATCGGAATTATTTGATTGAAAAGATGTTATCGGCTTATGTAATTTTTCATTTTTCACATCAGACCATCGTTCCCATCAATCGACACCATTTTTGTTTTTCCCACGTGCATAGGTATCTGACTTCCTAGATTTATTTTCTATGCATTAAGAGCTCTACTAAATACGAACCAACTTTCAGTTCGATAATAAATACCACATTAAAAATTAATGTTAAATATTAAGTCAATTTCATAAATAATAGTAACTCCCACCATATATTGATACATATAGAAGAATAATGAATAAATCACTCTGCATTATGGCATTAAAGCATTATTTGCATTTTTATTAAAAAAAAATGTGTGGTAACGCCCTTGTGGACTTAATTTGATGTATTTAGCCACCTGTGACAGTTGCACCAGTGGCGTGCCCATGACACAATTGAAATTACTCTATCTGCAGTTGCTTGGGGCAAGTAAGTAGCTTTATTTTCCTGCTTATTTAAAGCCTAAATAAAAAAAAAAACAGAAAAAAGAAGCTCTCAAATTGATTTTTTAACTTGTATGTAACTAAATTTTCTACAAAAATTGATGAAATAAGTAGTAAAATATTATAAAAGAAAAATGTGTGCATGTTATGTTCGGAAAATTGCAATAGGATAAAATAATAGTGATGTTACAAGAAAGGCTATTAGAACCATCACCTTCAAAAACAGGCAATTCTTTTACAGATTACTTTGATTTTAACTGTTATTTCTGTATATATTTTAGAATGTGTAAAGTATAATTATCATAAGCTTCTTTGTACAGGTGATATTTATATAATTAGCATACAATTTAGATAACTAGACATTAGTTATAATTAGTAAAGGGTCAATGATTATAGCAATCAAATAAACTTCGGGAGAATATAAAATTCATAATGTCAATTCGTTCAAAAATCAAGAATTAGAGCTCATACGCGTTCTCACTTTTTATAGTATTAGGAATATACAGGGTGTCCGGGAAAATGTGGGAGGTCTCTCGGATTCAGATAGAATATTAAAAAATAAGATGACAAGTTGCCATAAGTATTTTTCCTAGCGACCCTCCCTACGAACATACGGTCTCTAAAAGGACGCCAATTTTTCTTGAATAACTTTTAAACTACGTAATACAATTTAATGAAATTTAATATGATAAACAGTAGTAAGAACCTCTTAAAATACTGCCATTAAAACTAAATTAGCTTGTTTAGGGGCGAACTAAGTTGTACATTTTATTGCTTACATTTTTAACACCCTGAAATGATAAGGAGTTAAGCTAAAGAAACTGTTCTTCATTGTCGATCAAATAAATCGTTTTCGAGAAAAAAATAATAAAAGAATTAATGTTTTATTTTTATTAAAAAGAAACCATGATTTCCATTTTTACTTTCCTATCTGTATACAGATATAAGGAAAGTATAGGAATCATGATTTTTTTCGACCTCGAGTTTTCGACGGATTTTTACGTTTTGAGGTCCCCTGAATCCGTTTTGACTATTTTCGCGATGATGTCTGTGTGTGTGTGTGTGTGTGTGTCTGTGTGTGTGTGTCTGTGTGTGTGTGTCTGTGTGTGTGTGTCTGTGTGTGTGTGTCTGTGTGTGTGTGTCTGTGTGTGTGTGTCTGTGTGTGTGTGTCTGTGTGTGTGTGTCTGTGTGTGTGTGTGTGTGTGTGTGTGTCTGTGTGTGTGTGTGTGTGTCTGTGTGTGTGTGTGTGTGTGTGTGTGTGTGTGTGTGTGTGTGTGTGTGTGTGTGTGTGTGTGTGTGTGTGTGTGTGTGTGTGTGTGTGTGTGTGTGTGTGTGTGTGTGTGTGTGTGTGTGTGTGTGTGTGTGTGTGTGTGTGTGTGTGTGTGTGTGTGTGTGTGTGTGTGTGTGTGTGTGTGTGTGTGTGTGTGTGTGTGTGTGTGTGTGTGTGTGTGTGTGTGTGTGTGTGTGTGTGTGTGTGTGTGTGTGTGTGTGTGTGTGTGTGTGTGTGTGTGTGTGTGTGTGTGTGTGTGTGTGTGTGTGTGTGTGTGTGTGTGTGTGTGTGTGTGTGTGTGTGTGTGTGTGTGTGTGTGTGTGTGTGTGTGTGTGTGTGTGTGTGTGTGTGTGTGTGTGTGTGTGTGTGTGTGTGTGTGTGTGTGTGTGTGTGTGTGTGTGTGTGTGTGTGTGTGTGTGTGTGTGTGTGTGTGTGTGTGTGTGTGTGTGTGTGTGTGTGTGTGTGTGTGTGTGTGTGTGTGTGTGTGTGTGTGTGTGTGTGTGTGTGTGTGTGTGTGTGTGTGTGTGTGTGTGTGTGTGTGTGTGTGTGTGTGTGTGTGTGTGTGTGTGTGTGTGTGTGTGTGTGTGTGTGTGTGTGTGTGTGTGTGTGTGTGTGTGTGTGTGTGTGTGTGTGTGTGTGTGTGTGTGTGTGTGTGTGTGTGTGTGTGTGTGTGTGTGTGTGTGTGTGTGTGTGTGTGTGTGTGTGTGTGTGTGTGTGTGTGTGTGTGTGTGTGTGTGTGTGTGTGTGTGTGTGTGTGTGTGTGTGTGTGTGTGTGTGTGTGTGTGTGTGTGTGTGTGTGTGTGTGTGTGTGTGTGTGTGTGTGTGTGTGTGTGTGTGTGTGTGTGTGTGTGTGTGTGTGTGTGTGTGTGTGTGTGTGTGTGTGTGTGTGTGTGTGTGTGTGTGTGTGTGTGTGTGTGTGTGTGTGTGTGTGTGTGTGTGTGTGTGTGTGTGTGTGTGTGTGTGTGTGTAGGTCGCATAACAAATGAACCGATACACAGAAAAACACCAAATTATAAACTTAAGCTTTATTCCAGCGTCTAATGAACTGATTAGATTTTGGGCAGAGTCGAAACATCTGGGGGGGTACTTTATAGGTGGTCATTTTTATATTTTATGGAATATATCTGTTATTTACGTTTCGAGAAGAAAATTCTTCAAATAAAAGTTACTTATAATATAATTATCTATAATTTTTGTTCTATACAAAATTTTCCTAAAATGGTCCGTATTCGAGAAATTTGACAAAATGTAAAAAAAATATTTTTTTATAAAAATTGTTCAAACAAAAGTTGTTTGCAATATAATTCTCTATAATTTTTATTCTATACATAGTTTCTCTAAAATGGACCGTATTCGAGATATTTGAGAAAATGTGTAAATTTCGAATTTTGAAGAAAACTCAAAAACGGATAAATAAAAAAACATTAAATTTTAAACTTAAGGTTTATTTCGGCCTGACATGAAATGATTAGATTTTGGACAAAGTCGGAACATCTAGGGGGGTACTTTATGGGAGGCAGTTTTTATATTTTATTGAATATATCTGTTATTTATGTTTGGAGGAGAAAATTGTTCAAATAAAAGTTACTTCTAATATTATTACCTATAATTTTTGTTTTATGTCAAAATTTCCTGAAATGGTCCGATGTGCAAAATTCTGATTTTTATGAAAATTGTTGAACTAAAAGTTGTTTGCGATATCGATCTCTATAATTTTTGTTTATACATGATTTTTCTAAAATGGACCGTAATGGAAAAGTGCTAAATTTAAATTTTTCAGTATTTTCGTTTTCAATGAATATCTATAGAAAAATGTTTCGAGGTAGATGTATGTGGACAATGTATATATTTAGTTTATCATCTAAACATTTATAGAGATGCTGCAATAGGTTGTATAAAATAACCGGAAAAAGCCTATAAAAACTAGATAGGAAAGTCATGTGTTGGACACATCAGATTTTTTTTTTATCTGCAGCAAAGTGTGATACGAAAGTCATTGAAATAGAACTGTTATCAGTATTAAAAAACGCACTGTTTTTACAAACGTTACAAACGTTTACAAACCTAGGAAATAAATAAATGAATAATTGCATTGACGTGTACATTTTAAATCTTATTGACACGTTGTTCTTTTAGTACTCCGATATTAATTTATTGAATTTTGAATATCTTTGTAAATTTAATTCGATAATAGGATACACATTTAGTGAGTATGCAGATATGCATCTTATGTACGGTCTTGCATCTTGCAATGCTTATGAAGCAAGAAGGTTGTATAAAGAAAGATATCCTAATCGCAATATTCCAAGTGAGAAAACATTTCAGCGACTTGACCAACGTCTAAGAAAGACTGGTGCTAAGAAGGAGACTGGTGGGCGATTTCCAGCTATTAAGGTAACATTATTGACTTTCTTTAATAATTTTTAGGAGGTTTTGCTGGTATGACAAGAACAGTACGTACGGTGCAATTGGAGGAAAATATTTTGGATACTGTAGCTGATACTCCTTCAATAAGCACTCGAAGATTAGCCGAGCAGCTTCATGTGTCAAAAACGACAATTGCTGAAGTACTTAAAGAATAGTTGTTACACCCTTATCATCTACAAGAAGTGCATCAACTACTTCCTGAAGATTTTCCTCAAAGAATCCAGTTCGTAAACTGGCTGTGAGATCTGCAACGAACGAACAAACTTCATTAGCACTATTCTTTTTACCGATGAAGCAGGGTTTAACAAAAATGGTATTGTAAATTTACATAACTCGCATGTATGGGCCGATGAAAACTCTCTTGCCACTGTTGTTTATCATTATCTACATCAGTTCCAATCAATTAATGTTTGGGCAGGAATAAAATTTTTGATTGGACCATGCGTATTGCCGCCACGATTGAATGGTGAACTTTATTTACAGTTCCTTCAGAACGCTTTTCTGGATTCAATAGAGCATTATTTGCCACTTGAAACCCGCCGAAGCATGTATTTTATGCACCCCACCTCACTTTAGCGTCGTTGTACGGGACCACCTGAATAAGGTCTATCGAAACCGTTGGATAGGCAGAGGAGGTCCAATTGCCTGGCCTCCACGGTCTCCCAACCTAACGCCAATGGATTTTTACCTCTGGGGTCATCTCAAAACCTTGGTGTATTCCTCTCCGGTTGATACTTTTACAGAGAATCACATTTCATTGTGATGTGATAAGGAACAATGCTGTGTTATTGTGGCGAGTACAGCAGTCCTCTATTTGTCGGGCCCGCGAGTGTCACAGCCGTATGCATAGTCGATCGCCAGCGACTCGCCAGAGATTCATTTCGGCGTATCGCCAGCGATTCGCTGGCGATCCGCCGGCGAAAGCCTAAAAAGCTGGCGACTCGCCGGAGATTGTCACCGGAATGTCATTTCACGCAAGTTTTCATGTTCTTTTATAGGGAAAAATTTGATATTCGTTCATTATTTTTTAAGTTTTAAGAAATGAATCATGAATAAAATGCGAGATGCGGTGATAATCCCTATAAAAGAAAATAAAAACTTGCATGAAATGACATTCCGGTGACAATCTCCAGCGAGTCGCCAGCTTTTTGGGCTTTCGCCGGCGGATCGCCAGCGAATCGCTGGCGATACGCCGAAATGAATCTCTGGCGAGTCGCTGGCGATCGACTATGCATACGGCTGTCAGAGTTCACGGAGCACATGTTGAATCCACTTATAAAGTTTTTAATTGATTATTTCTAATTAGCGTATTTAAGTTTAATTGTTACAAGCTAAAGTGAGTTCAGGATGAAAACATAATACTCCAAGTTGTATTTTAGAATTTACCAATTTAAAAATAGCTAATTCCGAGAGTTTAATTTTTTAATAAAAATAAAACAATTCTTTTATTTTTTTTTTTCTCGAAAACGGTTCATTTTATCAACATTGAAGAAGAGTACCTATTCTTTAGCTTAATATTTAAGGTATCGAAATTTATTTTATTTAACTCCTTATCATACAGGGTGTTAAATATGTAAGCATTAAAATGTACAACCTAATGCGCCCCTGGTAAACTAAACAAGCTAAATATGTTTTATGGGCAGTATTTTAAGAGGTTCTTACTACTGTTTATCATATTAAATTTTCATTAAATTATATTACGTAGTCTGAAAGTTACTCAAGAAAAATTGATTTCCAGTGGCGTCCTTTTGGAGGCCGTATCTCGATAGGGAGGCCCGATAGGGTAAAATTTTATGGTAACGTGTCATCTTATTTTTTATTGTTCTATCTGAATCCGAGAAACCTCCCACATTTGCCCGGACACCCTGTATATCTCTTTAACTTTATTTAAATGTAGGCATGTTTCTACTGAATTATTTTCGTTAGTAAATTTTATACCGTGCGGACCAAAGATGAACAGTCAATGTTTATTTTAATCAAGACATTTTAAAATATCTATTTTCCCTTTCATCCCTTCCACGTGATAACTTCACCCTCGATTTTTAAAAAATAACAAGATGTGTCGTATGACACTCCATTGAAAAAGTGATTTTATGGAGAATTCAGTAATATAACTGCTGATTTCGTTATTTTTTAGCACCTTTTAGCGTGATAAAAACTGTTACATATTATACATTGTGACACTTCATTTGAAAGCTATTTTATTAATAACTCAATGCATTTTATAATATTAACATTAACCTTAATATCTCCATATTATACTTGCAACACAATAAATGTGGAAATACGTGATTACTAGTTCATGCTGATTATACACATTTCTTTAAATACTGCCCTGGCCACATTTTAAGTACGTTTATAGACTGGTTCCAATAATCATTATCTCAGCTCTCTCGTTCCACTAATAGTAGAACTGTTGTTTCGAAGTTCAGGTGATTAATTAAAAGTTTTTACATTACTTTTCACAGTGTATTAACTTTAAAACCATTTTAAAATTCAAAGTAATACAAAAATCTGTATGTATGAATTTGCCCAAAAAATATTCAATAAATGATTGAAGTAAACTGAATGAGCCGACAAGAGCGGTGAGTTACAATGGCGTGGCATAAATGCCTTGAGTTTTAGATTACATCTTATTTATTTGTATATCAACAGCAATGGGGCTAACCCGATGAGCAAGATGAATGTGTTGTTGTCGACCAGCGGACTGGCAAGGGTGAGATGAACTGAGAAACGAAAAAAAAAGCATTGCTGCGTTGTATTTTAAAAATAATTGCCAAACAGTTTGGAACTGGAGTAGAATTTTTGGAACAGATCTTTTATATAACCGGAACAGTATGTACTTGTTCCTACAAATACGCTGCTCCGTCCATCACTATAGCGTCATTTCGCCTTTTATACCTTCTCCCTTCCAACAGACATTAGAATGATCTTAATGCTTGGTCACATGACCTTTCTATATCGGGATAATAATACGTCATAAATTGCAAATGTATTTAAATTCAAATATCGTTTATACATGTGAGAAAAAGAGAGAATGTATAGCGATTTATTAATCTGTGAACTTTTAAATTAATTTAAAGTTCTTGCAAAAAGCAGCTCTTCGTGTATTTCTTAATCCATAATAAAACGAACATTAATATGATAATATCTAATAATGCTTGATTACTAGGCAATGTTGACTCGTCTAGTAGTTTAGAGAAATAGGTCTATTGCAAAAAATGACACAAGAAGATTTCAATTTTATAACTCATTTCATCAAACGCTTTTGAACTGTGTTGTTTCTTAAAGAAATTCTTTTAATAATATCAGATGCAGATTTGTGAAATACATTTTTAAAACTTCTTCAAAGGCTCCGATAATATGTGATTTTCTGGATTTTGCTATAAGTAGTAAGATATTTCAAGATGCCAACAAACCATCATCATTACTTTGTGACGTTAAAGCGAACATTTTGTCCACTTGGTCTCTTCTGAACTTTATCTTTGAGTGTTTGAAAGAATTCTTTCTTTACCTATTTTATCAGGGTGACATCTTCTCTTCTTAAATGATCCTCCAGCTAAGATGGTTTCATATCGTGATTGCATACAAGTTTGTTGCATGAACGGCAAATAGGCAATTGCTTGTCCAACAAGGAAGAAATGAAGCCAAATTTTAAATAATCAACAATGCATTGTCTACATTTCTTTTTAGATTCCGTCATGTTTAATGTAAAAGGGACCGGATGAAAAAGCTTATCTTATTTAAATAATATAACTTATTGTAAATCTACTGAACAATTGGTTAGTGCTTCAAGCCGGTAGCACTTCTCTAACGGAACAACTTTTGGGAAAAAGATGCTAAGCAAGGTTGAATTTAGTCCTCAGTAATAATCATATGTAGTTTAGAACAGTAAAAAACTCGATTGTGCATACGTACGACACATTTCGATTTGTTAAAATGAATCTTGAACTTAAATTTAAGGGGTTAGCTTGTTACCATTGAAGAGCTCCAATATCCACCTCCTGGTTCCATTAGATTTTTGAGTCCATCAACTTAGCTCGATGGAATAATAAAACAACTCTAAAAAGTACGTGAACAATTTAACTAAATTCAACAATGTTAAAAATAAGATCGTGGATTCTATCCATCGTTTGCGCAACGCCTAAGTTTCACAATTGTTTTGTTTTTCAAATCAACTTCAAAATACGTAACCCGGTTGTCTGTTACTTAAAACAAATTAAACACAAACTAGGACACTGATATAATAGACTACCCTATCAAGAGCATTTCTTAACTACCTGTAAAAAACTTAGCTCAGTTGTGACCAATTTTTATATGGAAAAATTTGAAGAGAGCGATCCGCACTGCTGAAAAACAACCGAAGCATTGGCTGAGGTTTGTAAATGACACATTTGTAATCTGGAGCCATGGAGAAAAGACCTCCAGAATTTTTTAAAACATCTGCACAGTTTTCATCCTTAAGTTCAGTTTACCGTGGAAATAGAAGAAAACCGAAGAATTAATTTCCTATTGCGAACATAAATTTGTTTACAAAATATACAACAGTACAATTTAATACAAATTGTCGTCGGTCTATTTGTTATGTTTTCAGATAAAAACTAACACCAACTCACCTTTGTGTGTGGGTTATTCCATTAATCGCTCACATATAGATCATCTTCGACCCCTGGGAGTCGATATCAGTGGCGTACTCAGAGGGGGGGGGCAAAGGGGGGCAATTACCCCCCCAGAAAAGCCTGCATTGCATTGAGCAGGACAGTCAAGCATTCATAGACTCTGTCCAGCGACTGTGGCGTTTAATTGAACCGAACATTCTGGTAGGCGCGTCAGGAGACAGGAGACCACCGAGACGACCTCAAGGACGACAGATGCATGAATGTTACGCTTCGTATATTTGGGAAGCAAGGAGACAGGTAGCGTGACACCCACAGACAACCATTCGAGAGAACGATCCAGCGTTGCCAGACCAACTGTTTTTAAGTAGATCCACTGTTTTTGTCTCTAGCAAATTTTGTTCCTAATTTATTAAGTTTGCCTCATTCTTCAGCAAATGGTCAAAGAATATTTTCTCTAGTAAATCTGCTGAAGTAAAAGCAGCGTAATAAGGATCCACTATTGTAGGTTGGCTCCATAAACAAAAAACATCAAGATAATCATTATGTTTTTATTTAAAATGAAACAAAGAAAAAGAACATGCATGCCAAACACAACGATTTTGAATTATCTGATTCAGACTGAAGAAGTAGGTACTTGTTACTTTTCATTGTTTTTTGTTTTTCGTACATTAAGTATATATTAATGTCTATTTTTATGTATGAGAGAGTAATAAAACAGCATTTGTAATGCAAAACTTAGTACGGTAATTTTAAATATTTTTACAGAATAATCTAAATATTTCCTAAAATTGTAATAAAAATGTACCTGAGCTATTACAAGTTTTGGGTCTTTTATTGGTCCTTTATAAACATAAGCTATACAGAATAATAGAAAAAGGTTTGGACAGGCCAAAAGCCCTATGTATTAAAGATTACATAGCCATATCTTAAGATTATTTTCAATAAGTACCTATTTGTCAATTTTGTTTTATTTTAATTCCAAGAATTTCTTACAGTAATCGATTTATAAGTAGATAAAAACCTTCCCAACAAATTTCACCGAAAATGCGATTATAGGTTTTCCATTTAGTAAGGAGGTCCAAGTTGTGTATTCTTGACAGTTTACTAAATGTTGTTTAGTTGTAACTTGCAAGGTGCAGTGTGAATTCTATGGTGATCATGGAAAATTTGGAAGGGCCGCGTAAACGACAAAAAATCGGTCCTTTAACAGTTAATGAAAAAACATTAATATTTAATTGTTTTAAATCATTTACAGACAAACATTTATGTAAAAGTGTTGATGACACAGTGGAATTAGTTAGTAGTACGCTTGGTGTTGGGAAATCTACGATTTACAGAGTTGTTAAAGAAGATAAATGTGGCGAGTTTCAAACAGCACGTAAAGCTCCAGGAAAACCAAAATTTCAATTAGAAAATCTTTTGAAAGAAAGACTTCGAAGGAAAGTGCATGCGTTCTTCTTTAGAAAAGAATTTCCGACAGTAGACAAAGTTCTTGCCACGGTTCGAGATGATAAGGATTACCCTGAAATGAGTCGAAGCACACTATGGAAACTTTTAAAAGAAATAGGTTTTCTATGGAAAAAGCATTCCAGAAAGTCTATTTTAATAGAAAGAAGCGGTATTGTAGTATGGAGAAGAAATTACCTAAGGACTATAAAAGAAATGAGAAACTAAAGAAGAAATATATTTTATTTAGATGAAACATGGATCAACGAGGGACATAAACCAAATAAATTTTGGCAAGATGAAACTGTTACAAGTCGAAGACAGGCTTTTTTAAATAATTTATCTACTGGTTAAAATCCCCTATCAGGAAAGGGGCGCAGACTAATAATAGTACACATCGGTAGTTCAAACGGTTTTGTTAAAGGTGCTTTATTGACTTTTGAATCTACTCGTACCGGTGACTACCATGAGGACATGAATGCTGATGTCTTTAAAGAGTGGTTCGAACAAATTATCGATCTTCTTCCTCAGAACTGTATAATAGTAATGGATAATGCAAGTTATCACTCGAGACTTATAGAAAAAATGCCCACAACCAAGTGGTTAAAAAAAGGTTTACAGAATTGGCTAAATTCAAAGAATATTAAGTTCCATCCCGGTTCTGTGAGAAAAGAACTGTATCATTTGTGTTCCCTTCATAAAGAGAAATTCAAAAAATATGAAATTGATGAAATTGCAAAAAATCGTGGGATGACGGTGGTTAGATCACCACCATATCATTGCGAAGTAAACCCGATAGAACTGATATGGGCACAAATAAAGGGAGAAGTTTCAAGAAAAACTAATTCTTTTAAAAGGCAGTAAATCATACGATTAAAGAAGAAGAGAAAATGTGGAAGTTGGACAATATTACTGATGAAATGATCGAGCCACTCATTGTAAATATTGGTTGTTCATCTTCTGATTTCGATTCTGATTTGGATTTGTAGGTAAGAAGTAGTTTTTGTATTAAAATTATTATTTATGAACGTAACGTTGTTTAAAAGTCAAAGTTTAAACCCTTATACCTACATAACCCGTTTGACACAATGTTCTTAACATACCTTGTGGAAAAATAAAACATTTTAGAAAAAATTGCACTTTTTTACCTTCAGCTGTTTAGAAGTTTTAAGCAGGTTAATTAGGTGAAAATATAAGTGTATACTCGAGAAATAACTTCAAAACATATTTTAACTGTCTACTAAAAGAAGTGCTACGCCTATGGATTACGAACGCTTTATTATTTTAATACTCTCTCATACATAAAAATAGACTATAAAAATGTTATTATTTGTTTTTATTCTTTGTTTACTTTCTGATTTAGATAGAAAAATGTTTATTTTTCGTTACTTATATACTTGTTTTTTTTTTAATTTACTACACTGCAAATTATAATTATTTCCCCCTGTATTAAAATCTACTGTTTAGATCTACGGTTTTTTTTTTCACTTATACTGTTCCAGCATCTGGCAACACTGCCTAGATCGAAAGAAATTTCCAACTACCAATTCTATAAAATATCGAATAATCACCTCCAAATACAAGCGATGTCTGAGGACAGTGACCTCGAGTGCGACACGCAGCAAACGCTTTGCCCGGAGACCTATCCAAAGTCGTCGAGAAGTGTCGCACCGTGCGAAATGTGTTTCATATAATTGCATGTGTTTCAGACGTGAAGAGACCATTCTAGGTCGCGTCTGTCGTCGTCTGTCGCGCCTAGTGAAATGGTACCTTAACTGGCTTAACTGGTCACTTTCGGTGAGCTCAGGACCGGAGCGAGCGGAGGGGAGAATTTTGGAAAAAAGGCGTGTTTTTTGACGATTTTAACGATTTTTGGGTAAAAATGCCCATTCGAGAGGCAAGAGGATGACGAAGACGTGATTTTTTAACGATTTTAACGGCTCCTGAGTAAAAATTGGGCATGGCAAACCCAAAATTTTTTGCCTTCGGCGGCCCCTGCGCGGGGGCTATATTTTACCTTTACCATATTGACCCCCCCCACCAATGAATCCTGGGTACGCCACTGGTCGATATAGACTAATTTGGGTATTATCGCGCTAGTGAAATCCTATTTTGTAATTGAGTGTCTTCTTTTAGTTTATCTTTCTGAAGGGTGGAGAATAGCAGCTTCTCTTTTTATTTCTATCAGAACATTTTTCTTCGAATGCCAATACCGATTTTTTATTTGCAAGAAACTTTTGAATTCTTGAAAATTTTTCTTACATTCAACAGTTTACATATAAAAAAATATTAAAAAATAACATAATTCTCCTGATGTTTTAATAAAATTTTCAATTACTACGAAACATATTAGGCAGCTGTTATTTAAGACAGTGTTTGTTACAACTATCCGTTGTATATAAATTACGTTTAAAGGTTACAAAAGAAAAATAAATATTTACATTCTTCGATGTAACGGAAGATTTCAGAATAATACACATTCTCTCTATTCCTATTATAATGCTCTAAATTCATCAATATTGTTTTTATTTAAAAATAAATTGTATTCTTTTAACATTTTTATTATTTGGAAACGGGTTATTCTTCTACCTTTTCCTGCAATTAAAAAATATTCAAGCCGGGGCTTAACGAACACAAAGCAGTTTAAAAGTTACAGTAACTAGTAACTCTCCCATACGGTTTTATCACTTAGACAAATGCCTCGAATAATTGAATTTGATAAGAATCTTTATTACATCTCAATTACTTCTCCTTAAGACCGATTCAACGGCATTCTCCAAATTCATTGTTCTCCTGATGCGGCCGCGCAGGCATCCTTTGAATTCGTGGAAAAATCTCAAAAGAAATAAAGTCGAGCGTTGGGTTTATGGAGTACAAAGCGGTGAAGATCCTTAGTAAGAAATTATGTGCATTATCACATTGTGGTACACGGTTTTAAGTCTAAATTGAGGAGAAAACACGCTAGAAATGCACATAAAAATAAGCGAGGTGAAATGTGAGATGTGAAATGGCAAGGTGAAATCTTTTGTATTCCTGTTTAATCTGAAAAATATGCTAACAGAACGTAAAGGCAAGGGTGTAAAATGTAAAGTGTGACTTACAGGCTGGCATCAAACACTATGTAAATAGATTTGGTGTTTACTTGGTTAATATAAAACTGATTTATTCCATATAATATTTTATTTTCGGGAGAAATGCGAAAAGTTTTAAACTCAGATGACTGCTGCATATTAACCAAGGACAGAGTCAAAATAATTATGTAGTAATTTACCAAACTTTTAAACAACCCTATTTTTAAATATTTTGTAATTTCTATTCCATAAAAAACGCTTGTAAGGAAAAATAGAGGCGACACTGTATACACATCGAAGTAAAAAAGTCACTTCTTAGGATTTATAATCCCCACTAGAAAAAAAAATAATAAGAAAATGTATACTAGAAATTTAAATAAAGTTTTCTCTAAATCTTATACTAATCTATCTACAGGGTGTCATATATTAAGTGCAGTTACTTTTACTTTTCTTTTAAGTATCAAATTCTTTTTGTGACATTTAAAAACAAAATATCAGTTATTTTATTATAACTTTATGAGTATACAGGGTTGGGATAAAGTATGGAAACAAGTAAATATCTTTAAAACGAAAAGGACGATATGTATGAAACTTTGCAGGCAAGTACTGAAATCCGACAACCGGGGGTTGATAATTAATTTAAATAATTCTTATATATTAGATATTATATTCAAATTTTTATTTCGAATTCACACTACATCCCAGCATCTCCCGACTCGTAGGCGCCGTTTAATTACTTCTGGGAAAAGAAATCGACGTGTAAACTGTAACGGACGCTAGCGAAAAACCAGATGTAAAACAATAGGGCTATATTCAGGAATTAATACAGGGCTTTATAGTCTTTATGCACCGAATTCACAGTCGTTCTCTTTCCGATACATTTGCATATATGGGAAATTTAAGTATAAATACCAGGGTTTTTGTGGACTGGTGGATTAGCTTTTTCATCTTCACCGAGTCAAGTCAACAAAAAAACGCAAATATTCACGTTACCGCCACGGTGACTCCTTTTTCTTTATATTCTTCAAATATAATAAAGAAGAGATATCGCTACCCTTACGGTGGCCGCGCTTTTGTTATATTTTGAGAACGGAAATAAAATATATCGACGGAGTAGAGAAATTAGTTTCTATAAACGACGGCTTCTGCATAGATATCCAGGATGACCACCTTTTTCTTATATTTTATATATAAACAAAAGAAGATACATAGTCAGGTTGACCAAGCAGATGAATAGAACCAGATTTCGCTCCTAGAACTGTTTTGTAAGGTTGTATCTACCGAACGACTAAAATATTGGCGTAACTGGTGAAACCACGCTAGTAAAGTTAAACGCCAGATATTTTATCTCCGATTCAACATTATAAAATGTTACTAAATGAATAACAGTACTACTCTAGGCGACGTTCGTAGTGGATTTCGTCACCCTTAAGACTGACCCGACGAACTTGCGCCAGGTAGACGCTTTTATCAGCGGTATACTTTTTTTTCTGTAAGGTTTCTATTACTTTTATATTCATTAGCGGAAAAATTCGCATCTGTGTGTTATTGTCATATTTTTGGTATTCATTGATAAACGTTTATTGTGGGAAAAATTATAGGGTTTTTATATTGTGCTAAATTATGCTATTTACAGAATCGATAGTGATGTTGTCATAAATATTAATTGTTGTAAAGTCGGTCAACACTCTCAAGTAATAAATTAAGTCATTTAGATTTATGGCCAAAGGGCCGAATTGTAAAGTTTTTTTTATTTTTTTTTTTGTTTTTTAATTTTTTTTTTTTTGTTTAGAAAATATGAAAATTGAATAAATACGATTATTGTTGATTATTTTTTTAAATACATTTTAATTATTACAATAATAACCTGGTTTTACATTTTTTGATGAAATTATTTTGTGGTCATAGGAAAAATATTGTACATCACTTGTGTGAAAAGTGATTTTCCACACTCGTGTGATAGTCGCACTCGGCTTGTGCCTCGTGCGACAATATTTCCCACTCGTGTGAAAAATGTCACTTTCCACACTCGTAATGTAATATACTATTCTAAAAATGAATTTATGCATATTATTATCTTTATGAACGTATACTATGTACGGGTAGTATTTTTTTAATTTAAATAAACCGCTAAATTTTAGTTAACCCAGCCGTTGGCAACGCCGCAACTATCGAAAACAAAAGAACACGATCCCCATTTTAATACATTGATCTGACACTCTTTTTTTTTTTAATTTTTCTATGAGTAGATCTTTACAGACAGAAAAGTCATTACTCTTTCTAGGAGGTTAAGACATGGTTACCGGAATATGTTTGTGCATGTAGAACTTTACAAACAGAAAACGATAATAATTATTAATATTTAAAATTTAGTTACCCGACCACCAGACTTTCACTACTTTCATACTAATGGCTGTTAATGAGATTAGCGATAGTGGTTTATTTAGGGTCACACATTCAATTACCAGATTTGAAAGAGAATAGGGCTATTTTGTTTAAAGTAACGAGTCGTATTATTCCAGACAGATTAGAGCAAGTTAAATAAACAATGGGAAATTAAGAGTACACATTATTTTTACCAGTGTAACATAGATATATTTAATTTCCAAACATTGTCTTAATTTTTAACAAAACCTCCAAACCGCGGGATCCTTTGTACTTTCTCCTATTGTCACAATAAATCCATATGAATACAAAAAAAATAATCTATAAAACCCAATACTTAAACATTATCACAGTTAATCCTGACCCTTTTTATTCCTGGTATGGCCTACGCTAGTTCGAGCGCCATAAAACGTGTTGTAAAAAACAAACAGTTGACAGAAGACAAACACCTTAAAGATTGTTTGATTGTCGCAACGTTTGTAAACACCGTATTAAAACATCAGAGCATCATCGTGTATAGAGTATAAAATAGTTATTTATGATTAAAGTGTCTGAAGATATGCTTTTGAACACGAGTTGCGAAAATTAAAAACAAAAATAAGTGCACAAAAAAAGTTCACAAACATATTTATGTTATACAACATTTTATCTACGATCACACTTAAGAAACAATTATTTGTACTATTTTAAAAACGGGACACCCGGTAATAATATCGAATTATCGTCCAATTTCAGTACGATTTGGGCTTTAAAATGTTTTCGAGTACTCAATGCTAGTAATTTAAAAAAAAATAAATGAAGTTGCCCCTGTTACGTTTATTTACTTAAACAATTTATTTATTTTAATCTATACGCTAGTTCGGTGTGATGTCATTTTGGTTCCACTGACATTTAATTCTAACCAAACTTTTAACAAAAACTTCAATAAATTTGACATATACGTTTTTACTGTTTTTAGTTTATTTCTAAATATTTTTTACAGGTCATAAAAAATAGTTTAAAGGTATGTAATTGGTAACTAAACGATTATATATTTGATGCATGTTATCTACTTACTTTAGGAATATATTTATAAGAGTGAAAAAACGATATAATTTAGGTAAACCCAAACGAACAAAACGCACTCAAAAAATCTACTGTCACTTTAATTGTCAGTGGAACCATAATTACATCATCACTGAACTAGCGTATTGATATGGAAATTTCTGGAGGATGACGTCATAAAGTGGAGATGGCAATATCGGGGTGGGGTATTGAATGTAATAGAAGTTAGGAGGGATGTTTTTGTTTTTGGATAATTATTGAAGAATGAATTGTCAGGGGGAAAAATAAGAAATGTCAGAAGGGATTTTTAGAGAATAATAATAGTATAGAGTTTATTGAACTGATTGGAATTTGTTAGAAGTTGAAATAAAAAATAAAGAATATATTAAAAAAGGTAAAGAAAATTGTATTTAAACAAAAAGTTTAAAGAATGAGGAGAGAGTAGCAGATGTAAAGAAAGATTAAAAACAATAAAAGGGATAGGATCAGAAACAGGTAGAGGCAAGAAAAAACAGATCAATAAGAACTTTTTTATTGTTGTAATTAATTTGATATATTTTAGATCCTTGCACCCACTCCGAATTGAGATTTTTATTTGATTAATTGGAAATCAGAAGACCAAAGGAGGTTTCCTTATCACTATATTCAATAAAACACTTATTTATTGATTTATATTTAATTTATTTACACAGCACTATTTATATTTGAATTTGTATTAATAATTTTATGTAACTTAAAACTAAAACTGCAAAATGCGGCCCGCCAGTCCTGTCGAATACTCTAGGCTGGTGTAGACACTCTCGATTCGGAAGTATCGCCATCACATACTTTGATTTTCTTTTACTATACGGAGAATGATCGCACTGCGCAGCTTTCTGAGTGCCTTTTAAAAGGAGATAGAAAACTCCGCCATTTTGAACCCTTATTACGTGTTGCCTACATCTTGGCGCAATATTTTTAATAGGTGCGTTTTAATCATCCGCTTCTGCTTCGGAATTATCGGTTTTCTTGTTTTAATCTGACAGGTTAAAACGACTAAACCGACAATTCCGAAAGCAGAAGCAGATGATTAAAACCGCACCTGATATTTTGCTTGCTGCTGTCAGTGTCAGTGAATATTATTTTTGAAGTCACAGTTTATTGCTAAAGAATCAGTTAGCTCACTCGGACCAGTTGAAAGTTCCAAAATAACATCCACTCCAGGGATACAAATTCAGGATACGCAGAAGACTGCTGTTTTATTATAGGCGGTTGTCATATATTGTATTATCCGAGTTGCACAGTGTATAAACTGAAACATTGAGATCAAAAGTGCCGTCGCAGAGTGAGCGATCTGATTCTTTAGCTGTAAACTGTGTCACAGGGTTCAAAATGGCCGCGCCCTATGTTGGGCGTGTCGGACCTCTCTCTTGCCTCGTATAGTAATCAAAGTATGTGATCGCCATTCATTACGTATGGTAAACTATTAGAAATATTTTGTATACGTCTGACCGTTTCTCCATCGACTGGCGATAACGCAACATAGAGCAGAGCCGGACTGGTTAAAAATAGCTCGCACGACATTACAAAGCATCAGCATGGTTTTCATTCTCAATTTTTGACTTTGACTGCCATAGAATAATTTTATAGTGAGGTACTTAATTTAATTGAAAGGGTTGAAAGCTGTGTTCAACAATTTAAAAGAACTATATAAATATACAGTGCGAGGAAGAGCTCAGGAATAGTTCTCATCTTATGTGAATGATAAACTTTAATCTATTAAAATCTTATATAATAAACATATGTTTAAATCTACTCAGAGTATGAATAAAAATAGAGTCTCACAAGGATCAGTGGACCCTTTATCAGTGATTTACCTCTTGTCTTACAGGAATCGTTTACACTTCTATATGTTGATAACTTAACATTACTAAATGACAAATGTTCAGATCTCCTTTAAAATAAAATCTCAAATGCTCCTTCACGGTTCTTTGCTTGGTCTAGTAAAGTCTAGTTATCATGCTTTGTTTTTCAATACTAATAAATCAAACTATGTGTCATTTCATACTCGCCAAAGAACTAATGTTCCTGAAGAAGTGTAGCTACACCGGTTCTAGCTCAAACCGTGTGTAATTTAACTTGAAAAATTGCTGAGATTCCAAAGTTCAATTTTTTCACTAGATTTAGTAACTTCAAATATCTAGTAACTCTTTTCGTGAGTTGGAATTGCTGATTTTATGACTATATTTTTATTTTAACTCTGCGCAACTCCACTTACCTTTTTTTAGGGCCATAAGATCATAGTGTCAACTAATATATATGTCGTTAGATGGCGCCGCTTTTTCTATTTAATCAATTAATAAATAAAAATTATGTATGGGTTACGATATTAATAACTGAAATAAAATAATGAATTTAAAAAATGCTCTGTGTATGGCGGGTTGCGGAATGACAGATTACTTAAAGTATCTAGATATATGACAAATAAATTACAGCATCCATCTAGCGGCAGGTATGACATTTGCTAAATGACAAGCGGCACACCGTCTAGCGATAAATATGATAGTTGACAATTTACAGGTGACGGTATGCTCTTATATGGCTCGAAAAAAAGTGCAGGGAATTGCGCATTGTTAAAATAAAAATATAATGAGAAAGTCAGTGATACCAACCTACGAAAAAAAGTTACTAAATTGCACTTTGAAGTACATAAGGGTTGAGCTAGAATTGGTGTAGCTATACTTCTTCCTGCATTCAATGTTTCTATGAGTAATTCAGATATTTCAAATACTGAAAATGTATAGTTTTTAACTCAGACATGCGCTTCAAACGCCATTGTTTAAATGTAGCTAAATTGTTAAACTTTACATGTATTCAAATACGAATATGAAGAGATTTTTTAGATAAATAGTTAATAAAAAACAAAGAGTACATTTTCACATTTTTATTTTTAGCCACATCAGGAAAATCTTCATAGGCTTTCATAAATATTTTTTATTTCTGGTAGAATCACTGAATTATATATGCGCAAGTTACTATTTATAATATATTATCTTTATGAGGGGCCTAGAAATATATCCCTGCAGAACTTAATTGTAAAAACAACTCTCTTCATAAATTTATTTACCCATTACAAGTGTTGAAATTTATTACACTACAAGAGAATTATTGCAACTGAGTAATTGAATTTTCTTATTAACCATACAAAGATACAAAGAAGTATATAGCAAGTTTTTAACAATAAAATATGCATAATTTCTTATCTCCAATCTCTCGGTTTACATATGCATTATATATCTATATAATCACTCTCCCTTTCAATTGAACTCGCATTCTTATACTAAAACCTTATCTATTTACTGTAATAAATCAGTTTAATGATTGTACCAGTTAACTTTTAAAGTTTTATAGTCCGGGACCAAAATACCGAACAAAATTTTAATCTCCAAGAAATTCATTAAAACAACAAACAAAAACTTAATGAAAATGGCTGCTCTTTTTTTGTGACAGTTCATTTCAATGTTACAAATTTGTTATCTTGGTTGATGGCGATTGTAAGTATCAATTAAAAATACTTGATTCATCTTCAGTATCTGCATTTGCGAAAGGATTTAAACCCCAATTAAAATATCTTGAAAACGCTCCGTAAAATCAACATGAAGAACAGTGTTTGAAGTAAGTAAATCTTCCTGTTTCGCAGAGACTGTTGATAGTCTGGAAAAGTGTTTTCACCTCTACCTAGATTTCGTTTGAATAAAAGAAGTTTTCCCGCAAAAGCAGCTACGACGCTTATTGATTTAATTAAGTTTAACTCATCACCATGCAATTGTAAATTAACTTCATTAAATATTTTAAACAGGTCTGACAAATATGCGAAGTAATTTTTTGAGAGAATCAAGTTTTCTCACAATTTTTCATCTCTATCCTCAAGAAAGTCAAGACTGATTTAAATAGATTTAAAAACGATTCAATCCCCACTCGACCATTCACTGTTGGGTTCTAATTAACAGTGCTGTTCCAAAATGGCGCTGGGAAACAGTAACAAAGCCTACACAGAACACGAGGCGAAATAACCTTACCAGTTGAAGCCGATGACACACCACCAAAAAAAAACTCCTTTAGAGCGCCAATGTACTTCTGTGTGCAGCGGTATGCGATTGTAATCTTCATCATTTTCACTATAAAGGTGACCAAATAATAGATTAATCAATGAATTTCTTTTACTCATATTCATTCTCTAATAACGTAATGGAACGACGCTACGTATGCACCTAAATGCTCACGATGACTAACTAATACAATGTACATCGAGTACATTTTTTTAACTTTATCTTTGTCGGTTACAAGCAGGTAGGGTTATATTTTGCCCAGAACATTGCGGCCTCTTGGGTCTATTATATTCCCCTGCTTTCTGCGTAGTCTTTTACCATCTTTGGAATAATCCTGTGCCTTTGGTTTTACTAAGTTCCCTACCAAGTGCGCCTGTGGCGTTCTTTCCGGTTCTAGATCGAAGTACATTTGGTACTGCTTGCTTCAAATACGCTATGAAACCCTTATCACGTCCTGTCATTGATGGAGCACCATCAGTAGCTGCTGTCAAAATATTGCAAATAGGGTTTTCTTTCTCTTGAAAAAACTTTTGCATGGTATTAAATACAGATTCTCCTTTTGTATCAATTTCCAAATTTTATCTTTTTTATAAATCGAACGTATGATAAGATTAGAACTTCGTTATTTGGTAGAGTTGATTCATCGAGTTGAATGGAAAATTTGCACGTCTTTAAGTGTTCACCTAATGATATTTCAACATCTTTTGCTATTTCATATATTTTTTGTCTGGTGGTGTTTTATAATTGCTTGCAAATTCAAAAATTGGAAATTAATGTAGTTTACAGACCAGGGAAAGAACTTCTAGCAGATGCACTTTCCAAAGACCAACCCTCAACCCAAATACAATACACAATATTATATGGCGCAGGTATAGTAGGCATCTAAAGCATAAATACAAAAAACAAAAAATGTCAGAAAAGGGAATTAGTTCAATGAGTACGTCAGGAAACATTGCCGACAATTGGCAGAATTGTCGGGCCTGTTTCCTAATTACTACTGAACTGGCTGGAAAGCCTCAAAAAGTGCAATGTACACAACTTCTACACTACATCGGTGAAGAAGCCTTTAAAATTTACAGAACATTTACATTTACAGATGCAGAAAGAGACGTTTTAAATGTTCTACTAAATAAGTTTGAAGCCCATTTCATGTCCAAGGAAAACACCAATTACCTATTCTTTTCCAGCAAAGAGTTACCCGGGCAGAGCGTCGAACAATTTATTACCGAATTAAAACAACGGGCAATGAAATGCAAACTAAAAGAATTAGAAGATGACCTTGTCAAAACCATGATCGTTTGTGATATTGTGGTATATATATCACAGAAATAAGGCAAAAATTGCTAAGGGAGGATCCAGGTATAGTCGAAAAAGCGAAGGGGATTTGCTTTATGATGGACTGCAAAGAAATAGAAAGTACAAGTGCAAATTCATACCCAGTAGACTTTATAGGCAATCGGAAAGAAAAAATTAATATAAATTGTAAAAAACTGTTTCCTGCTTATGGCAAAGCATCTAAATATTGCAAAATCAATAATCTCCTTTGAATTGTATGTTATAAAAGAAAAAATCAGTATAAAAATGTAAATAGTATTGTTGATACTGAGAACGCTGAGAATTATTCCATATTTATTAGTTTCACACAACAAATTCCAAGGTAAATACGTCAAATTCTTTAAATAATATCTCAATTACAGTGAATGTTTCAAATTTAAATAATTCTAAAAATGTAGTATTTATCGGTAGAATACAATCTGAAAAAGCTGATGTAAATGTAATTTGAACAGATCAATGGGTAGTAGAACTAAAAATAAATATTCTTATAAAATTCAAAATTGACACAGGTTCTACCAGAGAGTACCAAGCTTAAATCATATACAGGTCAAAACTTAGAAGTAGTAGGAACAAAAATAATTTCATGCAAATATAAAAATGAAGTTTGAGATATTCTTTTGTTTATAGTAAATTCAAATACAGACAACATTCTAAGTTTAAGAACTTCGTATGTGCTAGGGTTAATTCAAAGAGTAGATACCTGCAAAAATATTATGAGTCTATTATTCAAGAACAGAGTCAAATATTTACAGGAATAGGATGTTTGAAAGAGGAACCATATCACGTAGTTTTGGAACCAGGAGCACAGCCTAAGGTACAACCAATTAGGAAAGTAGGTTTGCCTCTCCAGAATGATCTTAAGCAAGCTTTAGCTGAGCTGGAGATGCAAAAAATCATCGTAAAAGTCCAAGTCAGAGTGGCTAAATGCCTTGGGCCTAGTAAGAAAACCTAAAGGAAAACTTAGAATATGCTTTGATCTAAGGGACCTAAATCAAGCAATTAATCGGGAGTACTGTCCTGTTCCCACTATAGAGGAAATTACCAGCAGGCTTTCAGGTGCAACTATTTTTAGCACATTAGATGCTAATAATGGTTTTTATCAAATAATGTTGGATAAGGAAAGCTCAGACATTTGCACATTTGGAACCCCATTTGGTATGTATAAATTCTTAAGAATGCCCTATGACATCAAATCAGTCCCCGAAGTATTCCAAAAAAGAACTAAAAGTTTTGAAAATTGCATTTGGAAGGGGTATTAAATTCAATCTCTCTAAGTAAGATCGAATGCATGGGTCACACAATTAGTAAGGACGGAGTAGCACCAAGTAAAAGAAGTTTGTCTGGCACAATGCTTTAAAAACATTGAAAAGAAATTTAATTTCGGAGCCCGTCCTACAATTTTTTGATGTATCTAAAGATATCGTACTGTCTGTAGAAGCATCAAAGTTGGGATTAGGGGCGATATTGCTTCAAAACAGGTTGTCATGTGCTTATGCAATTATGCATCCAAAGCAATGACCGATACTCAAGTACGAAATGCTCAAATTGAAAAACATCTACTGACAATCTGTTTGGGAAAAGAATCACAGTGGAGACAGATAACCAACCACTAATTTATATTTTTAAAAAAGCCTCTATATATATGTCCAGCTCGTTTACGGATAATTATGCTATTATTATGCCACGTTTAACTTCATTAGATTTAACTTCATTAGGCAACTTTTCATACACTTTGTTTCCTAATTATCTATTCTGTGCACATGTTTTAATATTTTTTTTTATTAAATATACTAACTTCTCTTCAGCTGTAGTAATAAAAATATATAATAATATTATATAAATGAATCTTTTCACTTGTTTTATAAATCAATATAATTTTATTAAAACCAAAAAATTACGAATTCTATTAAAAATTGATACTGTTGATACAAGCAAAATCGCCCTTTAGTACATATTTCATATGGCGCTGCCGAATAGGTACACAATATTTCAAAATAATTTAAAAACATTTTTTTTTAATATCTATTTCTAAAAGATTTGTTTGAAAAATTGATTAACTATATTTTATAAACATTTTTTTAGTTGAAAAATAGATATTTTTATAATTTGGTGGTGATAGGGTAGACATCAGCCCTTCTGATTGTCTTAACGCCCCCAATTTGTCTCTGGAACCGCTACCGCCCCATAAAATGTTCCAGCGCCCACTTGTGGGTGGTTTCTGCCCCGTTGGGAACCTGTGGGTTAGAGCTCAGAGTAAGTAAGTAGTAAAGAGAGTAAACAATGTTTGTGTCGCCATGATAATATGGTCGAGAATTCTAATTAGAGAGAAATAGATTAATATCTCTATCTCTTTGTTTCTATTTGTCAGTTTTACAAAGCTTTTCTCAGACAATTATTCCAGTGTTTAATTTAAATTTGTTCGTGTTGTGGTGTTAAAAGTAATTGTTATTAATATTATAATCATAACAAAAAAGTCATATTTTGTTTTCACTTCATTAAAAATGCACCTACCTATCTTTTAAAACATTTTATTTTATATTCTACTTGGTCAACATTTTCGCATTTAAAATGACCCAGCGAAATTGGTTTACGGTACGCTACTGCTGAGAATTCTAAAACGAGTGAGAATGCCTTCATTAGAAAGAGAGATACTGATTATATGATAGCGACATTAATATTGTATAACTTTATGCAGTGGTGGCCTATCTGCTATTATATTATCTAAGGGTTAGAGTGACGAATTTTGACACAGTTCCTGTTTTGTTTTCGTCTGTATACCTACTGCGTAATAATATCCTTTTATTATATTAGAAGGTAGTTATTATTGATAATTTTTTTAACATTCAAATTCTTTGATTTGGGACAATCATCGTTATTTTTTTTTTTTAATAAAACTGTGATTAAAAAACAATAAATTTTTAAACCGTAGCTATTCAGTTTTAATAAATTTACAAAGTATGAATAAAGATAAACAACTAATATTTAATTCATGATCGTTTCGTATTTTGCAGAGGTAGTATCACACCTAAGAATCTGCTAATTGTAAATGTAAATGTGTGTTTTGTTCCCAAATACTAACCCTGTGGATGTAGGAAATAGGAAATTGACACCTACCTCAACAGTTTTTTTTTAGTGAAAAGCAATTAATCCACAAACAAGGGATTTTAATTAAAGAGTATAAAATAGTACCTATGAATGGCAATCCTAAGTAACTATGTTCATTTCCTATATATCTTCCAAAAGGTTGTTTTTAGGATTATGCCTAGGTCGCAGTTCGAAGATTTTTAATAAAATTTCGGGAGTACTCCAAAGCTCAGTATTAGATCCTTTATTATGCAAACTCATTTTTATTTTTATTTCGCACAATAATAGAACTAGGGCAGATTCTTGTTCTCCAAAACACCAGACTAATAAAAGCAGCTACCTTTTAAGCTTTCAACCTTTTTTTGTGTTATGGACTGGGATATACGTACCCAGATATGGTCAAGCAACATTTCTTATTTCTTGAATACAATCGATATGCTCAATAAGACGGGCGACTCGGCTATACAGGGAGCGAAGAAATGTATGATTCAAATCGAATATCAGGGTGACATTTGAAGTGAATAAGGAAATTGCTCTTTTGGGATTCGTGACAACAACGGATTGAATTTTTTTATTGTCCTTAGATAGACTTAGAGAGTGATAGTAGCTGTATTTGGTAGTGTTTGGAAATCGGTAAAAAGGTATTAGTTTAATGCAGTACCTGACGATAAATGTATGTATTTTATATATTTTTTAAAGATATACCTTTACGAAGATAAAACTTAAGTAAGTAGTAGGTACGATTTTTTTATGAACTCTAAAAAAATAACCATAAACGTACCTCACAATTTAAGATAAACTCATCTTTATCTACACTGACAACTTAAAACTAAAAATACAAAATTTTTACTTCCTGTACAAGACATTTTAAATAAATATAATAAGAATAACATATATTTCTTTTTTTAATGTAAGTACTGTAATATTATGTATATTCAAAATTAGTTTTTTTTATTGTTAACAGTTAGTAACATTGATTTGTTGAGTGACATTTCACCTTGTCAAAAGTCAAGTATTCTAATGGCCATGAAAAACTCTCGTGTCATGTATATGTCATGTAGGTATTTTAATCTCAGTTAAATGAAATACAGATTAATAAGTAACGGGCGCCATTTAACATAGGTTTTGTTTGAAACCAGTACATACGAACGTTTGACAGTTGTGATCTCCATGAGCGTGCGCATTAAATAGTTTTTTCATCAGACTCCAAAGGATTGTTTTGTAAATATTTTGGACAAATTTAATGAAAAATACAATTCAAACAAAAAACTTTACAATGAAAAATTTAAACCATTATTTGGTCATTGCTTGTTTTTACAAAAGTTAATGTTGGTATACCATATTACTTTATTTTATTTTAATATTTTGTGTATTTCGAGATATCGTTTATGTTAAGATAGAATAAATTTTGCTTCTGATTTATGCTTCTACAAAAAAAAATCTGCTAATTTTTATATAAATGTAACAAATGATATTTATAAAAAAATTAGGTTTCATATGATTACACTCTTAATATTTTTTATAGGTAGATACATGATAATTATTTTTTCTACAGCCACATTAATATTAACTTATCTACGCCCAGACTATAAAACGAAAAGGTATGCTATTACCTTCAATTGAACAAATATATTTCATATCCATTCTAGGTAGTGGAAACACTGCAAAAAATGAAATCCACCAATCACAGTTCATATTTTAGTAAACCGACTGCTATTAGTATTAAAATTTTAAATAAGTTACAATTCTGTCAAACTAATTGTCAGTACATTTTTTAGTTAGTAAGAATAAATATACAATAAGTGTAAGGGGTTAAAGAAAAGGTCCTTTATTTCTCACAAGTCAATTTAATTGGCGACCGGTTTCGAAGCTGTCACTTCATCATCAGGCACACCTTGACTATTTCCGTTTTGTTAAACTTTATGTAGCGCTTCCTTTATGGAAATAGTCAAGGTGTGCCTGATGATGAAGTGACAGCTTCGAAACCGGTCGCCAATTAAATTGACTTGTGAGAAATAAAGGACCTTTTCTTTAACCCCTTACACTTAATCCCTACTACTCACATATGGCTACCCTCACTCCAAATATACATTAAACTGAGTTATTCTTGTGTCGATAAATAATAATATTTTTATTTTTATTTCGTCTATATTTATAAATAATTTGTTAATTTAAATAAAACTATATGAAGTCAATTTAATTATGAGTATTAAAGCCAAAAAGTTAAGTGCATAAATGAACTTATACGAAAGAATCGAGTTCAAATCTAGGAAAAAATTAAATTAAATTTTCTAAACTAGTGGCTTCATTTTCAAAAACTCAGCAGCGTTGTATAGGGAATGACAAGACCTTTTTAATGAGGTATCGCTTGACCCCCTTCCCCTTTGAAAAAATTTGGAGTATGACACCACTACTGAGGGAGCTGAAGGTTTTACTATGCTTTTGTCAAAAGGTGTTCCCCAAAAGTTATTTTCAACCCTATAATGCCGTGAGGAAGAAATGGGTCGGATATAGGAAAAAAGTATCCGAGTATCGGATACGGATACTTACAATGTATCCGGATACTTTTTAGGATATTTTCACCTAAAAAGTACTCGGATACAAGTATCCGGATACTTTTTTCGGATTCTTTTACGGATACTTTTTAAATTGAGTTAAAATAATGTTTTCATACCAATAGTTATAATTATGCAATAAGATTGATTGCGAGTAACAATAAACAATACTAGGCATAAATAAATTATCGAAATGGAAAGCGATATAATAGAAACAGGAAAAAACTACTGAATAAATTGTTAATTAGTTTTATTCTAGGAATATAAAACATTAAAATAAAATGAAGAATAAAACATAAAGGTGCGTGTTAATAAAACGAGTCGCGCCTGAACCGCGCCAAAAACCAGCCAGTGTCGTGTCTTATAAATCTATCGAAATAAGCTCGTTGTTGGCGCGACTTGTCAAGTTTATACAACCTTTCGATATTCTCGTCAGTGTCAGATGTATTTGACAATTCATTTTTTGTGGATCCTCCGACGAGCGGTACTTCGTAGAGTCGAGAGCGTCGAAAGGAGGAGGCGTGAGAGATTGCTGAATGTTTCGTTCTGGTATAGGTAAAGCAGGCTCGTATATTTGATCTTGTCAGATCTGTATACTTTATTGATGTTGATGACGACATAAATAACACATGATTTTTTTGCGTTAATTTAAATTTTACAGGGTGCACCAAACAAAACAACAAATCATAATAAAATAATTATTTTACTATTTTTTATTTAAGTAGGTACCTATCGTAATTGTGTTTTAAATATTGTAATATTGAAAAATACGTCTTTTATTTTTAATTATACAGTAATTCGATTATACAGTGTGTCTACTTAAGTTGGAACCACGTGGAAAAAATTTTATTATTGATTTTAGGAAAAAAGTTATTCTTGATAAAAAGTCCTGCATGACCCAAAACTTAAAATACAGTCATCAGATATCAAATTTGTTGAGCCATATACAAGGTTTGTCAAAAAATATGAATTTTCATTTTCATTAAGAAAAGTTGATTAGAATGAAATATTACATTCAAATATGCAATTACACCGATCTATCTGAAAAATCATGTTTTTTTTAGATTTTGCATTGATCCACCTAATTACGGTAATCCATAATTTTTTCTCTCTCTTCTCTACTATAAACATAATACGCTTTCCTTTTCTTGATGTTTGTGAAGAATTTAGCAATTTTCTTAATGAAAATTTTCGATTTTGTCAAAAATAAACGTACTTTACTCTTGATCAAAATTCACATTTTTTGACAAACCTCGTATACGGCTTGAAAAATTTGATATCTGATGACTGTATTAGGTCATGCAGGACTTTTTATCAGGAATAACTTTTTTTTCCTAAAATTAATAATAATTTTTTTTTTCCATATATGGTTCCAACTTAAGTAGACACACTATTTTAATAGATGTAATATGGATTGGATCATTTACGATTGTGGTAAATAATTAAAAAGTATCCGATTGCCGAAAAAAGTATCCGGTATCCGGATACTTACAAATTTGATCACGGATACGGATACCGGATACAAAATTTGAAAAGTATCCGGATACAGCTTTCGGATACACGTAAAGTATCCTGATACTGTATCCTGATACTGTATCCGGATACTCTGCCGTGAGGTACGTTTTCGATGGGTCACCCTGTGTAAACAATAGATAAAACTGTTTTTCTCTAATTTGGTACCTACATTTATAGATTATTATAATAACACTGAGTTGTTTTATTTTTTTTTAATTTTTTATTTTAGATATAAATATACATTGTATGTTTTTTCTGAAGTCCCCTGGCCCTTGTTTTCTTCTATAAAATTATTTGCAACTACTTTTTACAAAAAACTCTCTGTAGCAAACCCTTTTTTCAATAATGTAGGTTCTTTTAGTAAAGCTCTATGACTTTTCTTGCTCTTCGTTATGTTTAATGCTTATAAAAAACCATCTCGTCTTCTTTTAAATGTAGGGTAGACAAAGCTGCAATTAATTTAATAATGGTGAATGATATTTGCAGAATAATGAATCTAAAATCTTACTATTCGCCTTTAATTTCAGTTTAGGCTCAGTCCCTTTATTTCCTTTAACGATTGTTGTGTGTAAAAAGTAAACATTTTTTGCCAACAGCAACACTACGGCTCGCTCCAGGCTTGCCAAAATTCAAAATATTTCGGATATAAACAAAGTGTGATCCGAATTCAGCCCGGAGGCCAAAAATGTATAAAATAAACCATTCACACAATATTTCTCTTTTTAATTCAAATAAAAAGTAATTTATTTGAAATTTGATGGAAATAATTAAATGATTTTGTAGCTCGGCTTTCAAAAAATCAAACTACCAATATTATAAAAACCGTAACACCAGAACAAAGTTCAAAAATAAAAATATAAACACCGCTACATAACAATAAAAAATTTGATTTTTTAAAAAACTAATATACCACACAAGTAGAATATTTTCTGTCATTTTACTTTTTCATTAGGTGACGTCACTGCGTTCTTAGCAACCGTGTTGAGGCCACAGTGTTATCTACGAACCGTGGGCGTTAATATGTACTTTTCAATTTTTAATTTAATTTTAATTTCTTTGCAAATCAGTACTTTATAACTTTAATTACTATTTTCCCAGTTCTAGTTCTGCCTTCAGCCATAATCTTTATCTTAATTTTTAGTTAACGGTTAGTTTAATTTTTTATTATAATTAAATTTTTAAAATAGAATAATTTTTAGAATCATTCATATTTTCTGATAAATTAAAATTTAATCAATTATTAGTCAAAAAATTAAATTGCACATAGTAATTTAAAATAATAAAACGATTTCCAGTGACGTCCGTTATTAAACCCGTATCTTCATATTGTTATGTGAACCATTTCATTATTCAGTCATGCTCTAACCCTACAAGTCCCTCTCTGTCTTATTTAGTCTTTGAGGCTCAACTTGTCCGATTATTATACATAATTAAACCCCTTAAGACCAAACCTATGGGACGACTATGGTGGAGACACTTTCGCGAACATTCCAGAGTCAACGAGATACTATTTCTAGAACGTGATAACGTTTCTGGCACCTTCTGGCAATTTTGGTGGGGGAGCATTCTAGACCACCAATTTGTATATAAATTGGTGGAGGAGAGCCATCAGTTGTCAGTAGTTATATGGACAGTGAAGATAAATAGTAATTAGTAGATAGACAGTGGTGAATATAAATAGTGATCAGTTTAAAGACATTCGAAGTATATATAAATTAAAATAGTATTGTTTAAAATAAATAAGTGATTAAATAAATTATTAATAAAAAAACTGTTGTTTGAAAATAAACAAACATCACAATATAGGGTCTAATAATCTTGTAAAATAAAATAATCTATAAAATCAGACTCTAATTTTCAGTTCTCAACATATTTAGACGCCACGACAGTCTGTATAAGAAAATATGGAATGCAACCAAACCTGATGAGTGATTTGATATTAAGGATACACTTTATTAATTAAAATCAAATATGCTAATGATTTTGCCCGTATGATTATGCATTTTTGATTTAAAACCATCGCATATACGACTTATCTCAATTTATCTTTATGATGGACCTTATTATAAATGTTTAGACATTCAAGTCGACCATTAAAAGTAAATTATCGCATTGATATATAGATATAAATCAAAACTCATTTGAATAAAATAATTAAAAAACGTCCTAAATACCATTAGGAATAATTGCTATCTGAAGATCAAAGGCGTTGAGTTTTTTCGAGTGAGATATCAATAGTTTTCTGATTAATTTTCGTCGTTATTTTGGATTTAAGTTTCCGAAGAGGCTTCCAATTTTAATTAGTGTTTTTTTTTAAAGAAATATTTCTCACCAACATTTTGTAATCAACCGGAAGCTTGAGATACAAACTCACAGAAATGAATAGAAGTTTCATTAGAATAGCTACATGGAGGCAACTCCGCCATTTTGATCCCTTATTACGTGTTGCCTACATCTTGGCGCAATATTTTTAATAGGTGCGTTTTAATCATCCGCTTCTGCTTCGGAATTGTTGGTTTTCTTGTTTTAATCTGACAGGTTAAAACGACTAAACAGACAATTCCGGAAGCAGAAGCGGATGATTAAAACGCACCTGATATTTTGTTTGCTGCTGTCAGTGTCAGTGAATATTATTTTTGGAGTCACAGTTTATTGCTAAAGAATCAGTTAGCTCACTCGGACCAGTTGAAAGTTCCAAAATAACATCCATTCCAGGGATACAAATTCAGGATACGCAGAAGACTGCTGTTTTATTATAGACTGTTGTCATATTGTATTATCCGAGTTGCGCAGTGTATAAACTGAAACATTGAGATCAAAAGTGCCGATGCAGAGTGAGCGATCTGATTCTTTAGCTATAAACTGTGGCATAGGAATCAAAATGGCCGCGCCCTATGTTGGGCGTGTCGGACCTCTCTCTTGCACCGTATAGTAATCAAAGTATGTGCTTCCGGAATTGTCGGTTTAGTCCATTGATAAGGCAACGTAAGGATACGTCATATGTATTATTTTTGATATACAAAAGTGGGACCGGTAGGCGTGGCTTTTGCACTCACTAAAATGGCGGAAGAGCAGAACCGGATTTACAAGTTTTTATTTTACTATTTCTGATTAAGTGTCATTATTTGGATTATAAAAAAATGATTTTCCTTTTTATTGACATTGACTTAAAAGGTGGTGGAAGGCCGAGGTTATATAAGAAGGGGATTTAGAAGCTTAAATATGCCCGGTTTTCAGCCGAGAGGTGCTGAATAAAGTAAATGAAAGAAATAAAATATAACTGATTTAATTATCACTCAAGTGGCTATTAAGCGCTGGAGAATATATTATTTGCAAAATTGCAACTAATCAATGACCATGATATAACACCATTTTGGGTTTAACGAAGTTTAAAATGACATTTTTACATAAAATGTAATTTTAATCTTCAATTAATAGTTTAAACTTTAACACAATGGTAAAATTAACCCTAAAGCGTTGAAATCATTCGCAGAAAAAATAAATAATACATTTTTGTTTCACATAGGCGAAAAAAGTAAACAGAGTTCGATTTATTGGATCAGTCGTCACACGTTTGTACTAGGGCACATAAATAGCTCAATCTTTAGTTTTTCGTTTTTCTATGAGCCCAATGCTTTCTGTCTTTAAATCGGAAAGTAGAAGGTCGCAAATGTCAAGTAATCTAACCTTACTTTAATTAACAGCTTTCTCGAAATTAAGAACAAATGTTCATACACTAAAAGCTCGATAATCAGATACGAAACTTAATGCAAGGCTCGCGGAAAATGGCTAATAAGCAATCTCTGTATAGGTAGATGCACTATTCAGGAAATCAGAATGTGGATTAATCTTACTTGGTCTTGGTACTTTTGTAGATTCAGACTGAAAGGTGTATATCTTCATGCAAGACATTTAGTAAATCAGCGAACCCACAACCAGCGGTGTACAGATGCACTTCTAACAAATGTAAAATATGAAGTGATCTTACTTGAGACCTATAGATCCAATGACGATATTATGGTAGTTAGTTTGAGTTGGGCTTTTCACCATCTGCAGAGATTATGGCTACTTATATAAAGGCATACCGTAGTAACACACAACATGCACCACAAACGTGCCGGTCCAATTTAATTGGTCTATGCACAATAATCATGCATATATGATTGAAAGTCAGACAAAGAATGTGAAGATAAAGTTGAAGTCTCAATCATAGTTAAAGTCACAGATGAAGTTAAAGTTAACAGCAAAAGAGTTGAAATTGTAGGCTGGTGATAAAGGGAGGCCAACATCTAGGTAATAAATGTTTATCGAGTTAGGAAAAGTATCCACTATAAGCACTTTTCTTGACCACTAAGGTAAAAACCAGAATAATTCCTAATACACAATTTCTTCGCTAGACAAAATAAGAAATAAATTTGTGAGAGTACTTCCAAAGTGTTTTTACGAAAGCTCTAAGAACAAAATTGACAAAAATGGCCTAATCCAAGTTCAAATTCTAAAACTTGAACATTAAAGATAAGTATCTTACTGTAAAACAAGTAAAACCCCGTTGTTGACTAAATGGTTGAATAATTCATTACTTAGGTGGAGGTAGAATGGGGACTAAAGTTTAGCAGAAAAAGCCACTAGAAAAGGTGAACAAAATAGACTGGGGCATATGAACGTTAAGCAAATATTGTAAATGAAAATAATGTGTGCTGTGATTAAATAAAAGTGTACAAGGAATAAAGTTTTAATATTTTCTTATCCATATCTAGGAGTGATATTTATTTTTAATAGTAGACAAACGGTTATGGTTTTGTTGCTAGTTTAATTGCTAGTCTAATAATAATAATAATATTTCACAGTAATATTTATGAAATAAAAATTTTAAATCTTTTAGAGATATTAAATAGTCATATTTCAGAAATGTATTTTAGCTTTTTTTCTCTAAAATACTATTAGACTAAAAAAAGACATTTATAAATATACATGTCTATTTAAAATACACAAAACTCAAATATTGATTCTTAAAACATTATTTCATAAAATATAAAGGGGAATCACTTCATTTCCACAAAGTCCTTTAAATGCACTAATCTGAAACAAAGTTTTTTTTAATAAATGCCCCAAGTAAAGAAACATTTACGATTGTTACAAGTTACAATCTAATCATTAAGATCAATTAGAAATTTTATTCTAACTTATCAAGGGATGAAAAACTTCACAAACTGATATTCTACTCTGTAGTATACCTTAGAGTCTAAATCACTAAACTGCACTGTACTATGCTTTAACATCACTGAACTAACTCAGAAGGCTTGGTCTCTTGAGCCTTCTTATTAGATTTGGCACTGTTGAGGAGCTGGATAATCTCGAGGTTTCCGTGCTGGAGCAGTTGTTGTTAGTGACTACTAGCAAATTTTTGTATTGTATTTTCAACAATCTCCACTTTAAGGTCCCTATGAAGATCAGTATTGTGGCAGGGTGCATTGATGTTCGTTAATGCTTTATTCTGGAAACGTTGAATAACTTTGATGTCACTTTTCTGACATATCGCCAAAGTTGGCGAATCACTTCATTTTCACCAATTCCTTTAAATACACTAATCTAAAATAAATTATAGGTAATTAAAAAGGTGTAATAAAACAAACAATACTCATGCATACACAAAACATGAAGCTCTACTTTTCAATCAGCTGTAGAACTAATAAATAAAATTGGTGGAAGGACAGCAAATGTAGGTTATATTTAAATAGAAATAGGAATATAAAATGCCTATAAATTTAATTTGATAAACGAAATGGCGTACGATTAATGTATTTCTCAAGAAAATGCTTGAAACATATACTGCTGAATTTAGGTTACCAATTACACTTGTTGACAAACTGTATCCACGCGCTACGTTTTATAGGATTTTTGGAAATCTATAAATATTATTTCGTATGAAAAAGTATTATTCCAAAATAGGTAGGCACAGCAGTTGATAGATGATATTTTTTGCATTTTTAAAAACATACTTTTACACATTTTATACAAACCTGTCATAATACTGTCCTGTATAATATTTATAATTTTGATACTAACCTATGAAACGTTATTCCAGTCGATTTTTCACAAAAGCGTCTATCGCTAGAGCAGGAACGTATAACACAGCAAGGCATTATATACTTTATAAGTTTGTAACACTCAAAATTTGCTCAAACACAAATTAAATTTAAATTTAATTACACAAATGACACTAAAAATATAACCTATAAAATTTGACAATTTGCACTCACAGTAATGGCGGACCGGTCCCACTTTTCGCTTACGCATGTCGTATCCCTAGGTTGCCAGATCAATGGTTTAGTCATTTTAACCTGTCAGATTAAAACAAGAAAACGCGCCAAGATGTAGGCAACACGTAATAAGGATCAAAATGGCGGAGTTTTCTATCTCCTTTTAAAAGGCACTCAGAAAGCTGCGCAATGCGACCATTCTCTGTATAGTAAAATAAAATTAAAGTATGTGGTCTTAGATAATATGATGTCTATGGCTAAAATTTTTAATTCTTTGGTTATGTTAGCCTCCCTTCTATCCCATTTCCTTAAATGGACTCTTTCTATGTTCAATTTAGGTCAAAATTAGTTCAAATAAGTTTCAAGCATCGATCAATGCTATGCCATCAAGCGTTTCCCTGATATATTATAAAGTACTCCGTTAAAATTAAGTTTTAAAAATTGTGGATGCAGAATTTTTAAAAAATTGAGCAGCTAAAAGTTGAATTATTATAGGTTGTTTTACAGAATAGACCACAGTATCGGTTAAATACAGTATCGGTTAAAATTTCGCCATAAAATCTTATAATCCCTACTGAAATATAAATCAATATAATAACTAACCGAACAATTTTTTCTAAGAGACTCTCTATGTAACCGCACACCGTACCGCAAGGTACACAGTAAAATTCTAGTATTAACTACTTCGTACATTGTAAAGTCGATAAGTTTACGACCAGATAAAATATATTTACGGCCATCATTTTTTACAATAATCGATTCCGATGTGAAGAGGCTGACTTACGATAATGAGTATTCGGTTAAACTCTATCTTCACCTAGGTTATGCCCTTTTCGATCACTGGTGCAAATTTCCTGATCGTGACTGGAACGAATTTCGATTTAAGAAATATATAATCAACATAATATTTATAGAAGTACCAGTTAAAGTAAAAGGGTATTATATAGAACACGTACTCATATTGTTCAACAAGCCAGATATTGAGAAATAACTATTCTAAATAACAATTAGAAATAACTATTAGAAATAACTATTCTAAATAACTATTAGAAATAAATACTATTAGAAATAACTACTATTAGAAATAACTACTATTAGAAATAACTACTATTAGAAATAACTACTATTAAAAATAACTAACTACTATTAGAAATAACTACTATTAGAAATAACTACTATTAGAAATAACTACTATTAGAAATAAATATTAGAAATAAGCATTAGAAATAACTATTAGAAATAACTATTAGAAATAACTATTAGAAATAACTATTAGAAATAACTATTAGAAATAACTATTAGAAATAACTATTAGAAATAACTATTAGAAATAACTATTAGAAATAACTATTAGAAATAACTATTAGAAATAACTATTAGAAATAACTATTAGAAATAACTATTAGAAATAACTATTAGAAATAACTATTAGAAATAACTATTAGAAATAACTATTAGAAATAACTATTAGAAATAACTATTAGAAATAACTATTAGAAATAACTATTAGAAATAGCTATTAGAAATAACTATTAGAAATAACTATTAGAAATAACTATTAGAAATAACTATTAGAAATAACTATTAGAAATAACTATTAGAAATAACCATTAGAAATAACCATTAGAAATAACTATTAGAAATAACTATTAGAAATAACTATTAGAAATAACTATTAGAAATAACTATTAGAAATAACTATTAAAAATAACTATTAGAAATAACTATTAGAAATAACTATTAGAAATAACTATTAGAAATAACTATTAGAAATGACTATTAGAAATAACTATAAGAAATAACTATTAGAAATAACTATTAGAAATAACTATTAGAAATAACTATTAGAAATAACTATTAGAAATAACTATTAGAAATAACTATTAGAAATAACTATTAGAAATAACTATTAGAAATAACTATTAGAAATAACTATTAGAAATAACTATTAGAAATAACTTTTAGAAATAACTATTAGAAATAACTATTAGAAATAACTATTAGAAATAACTATTAGAAATAACTATTAGAAATAACTATTAGAAATAACTATTAGAAATAACTATTAGAAATAACTATTAGAAATAACTATTAGAAATAACTATTAGAAATAACTATTAGAAATAACTATTAGAAATAACTATTAGAAATAACTATTAGAAATAACTATTAGAAATAACTATTAGAAATAACTATTAGAAATAACTATTAGAAATAACTATTAGAAATAACTATTAGAAATAACTATTAGAAATAACTATTAGAAATAACTATTAGAAATAACTATTAGAAATAACTATTAGAAATAACTATTAGAAATAACTATTAGAAATAACTATTAGAAATAACTATTAGAAATAACTATTAGAAATAACTATTAGAAATAACTATTAGAAATAACTATTAGAAATAACTATTAGAAATAACTATTAGAAATACCTATTAGAAATAACTATTAGAAATAACTATTAGAAATAACTATTAGAAATAACTATTAGAAATAACTATTAGAAATAACTATTAGAAATAACTATTAGAAATAACTATTAGAAATAACTATTAGAAATAACTATTAGAAATAACTATTAGAAATAACTATTAGAAATAACTATTAGAAATAACTATTAGAAATAACTATTAGAAATAACTATTAGAAATAACTATTAGAAATAACTATTAGAAATAACTATTAGAAATAACTATTAGAAATAACTGTTTGAAATAATTGTGAGAAATAACTGTGAGAAATAACTGTGAGAAAAACTGTGAGAAATAACTGTGATAAATAACTGTGAGAACAAAATGTTAGAAATAACTGTTAAAAATAACTGTGAAAAATAACTGTGAAAAGTAACTGGAAAATAACTGTGGAAAATAACTATACAACATAATTGTAACAATACCTGAGATAATAAATATGACAATTTGACATCTGCCATTAATGTAGTTAAAACTATCAAATTTACGATTTTAATTAACATGTAATTTTTTTCGTGATAAAAAAATTTAAAATTCACGAAAATATTTAAGTATTTAAAATATATACAGGATATTTATTAATTAAGTGCCAATAGTTAAGGGTGTGAATCCTTAGGTGATTTTAAGAAGAAAAGTTAATATCAACATATGTCGTAAACCTTTTAATTTTTGAGATACAGTGTGTTAGTTTAAAAAAAATCACTTTTTTATGATAATTTTCTTATCATTGCAGATATTTTTATGAAATTTTGTACACACCTTTAAATCATTAGGGAGCATTTTATGACGTACAAGATTTTTTTTAAATTTTCACCAGTGACGTCCGTACGGAGTTTGAACTGAATATTTTGAAGACAAAATAGTACGTCACTGCTTTTTCTAAAAACGATTTTTGAAATCCTCATTTATTTTGAAACAAATTTTGTCTGAAGACATACTTTCGTTCGACGCACCGTTTTCTCATAAAAAAATAAAAGCCATTTTTGTGGATGGTCAAATTCACCATCCGTGGAACATTTTTTTGTGACAAAAATTAATTTTCTACTTTCACAAATGACGTTCACGTAGGCATAATATTGAATATTTGAATAAAAAAAAAACGGTAAGCACATTAAATGCCCTCTTAAAGCCAATGAAATAAAAATTAGTAGGCTGGGTAAAGCGTCATAATTTTTTACGTTTGTTTTCAAAAAGACAAAAGTTGACATTGATTTTACATTATTAAATAATTATTCTTGTCGGACGAAAGTAAGTCAATAAATTAAATTTGCTCCAAAATAAAAGAGAATTTTAAAACTAATTTTGTGTTTTAGAAAAAGCAGTGGCGCACCATTTTTTCTTCAAAAATATTCAGTTCAAACACCGTACGGACGTCACTGGTAAAAATTTAAAAGAAGATAACGTAAAAAAATGCTCCTCAATGAATAAAAATTGCATACAAAATTTTATAAAAATATATGCAGTCATAAGAAAATAATGATAAAAAAGTTATTTTTTCCTTAAAACTGTAACACCCTGTAACTGAAAAATTAAGATATGTACGACATATGTTGATATTAACTTTTCTTCCTTAAATCATCCAAGGATTCACACCCTTAAGTATCGGCACTCAATTAATAAACACCCTGTATATACTAATTTTGAATATGTACCCATAAAATTTAAAAAAAAAAAATTAAACTTCATTGTTATTATATAATTTTGTACTAAATTTTCTTTGTTTGTAAAAATGTTTCTACCATAAATTCTTCACTCATCTCATCATACATTGTTTGTTCATAAAGTGGGTCAGTATTATCTATGATTTATTCCGTTTAAATTTGTTTTCAGGTATATAAGCATATGAAATAGAACAATAAAATGTTACTAAAACACTACTGTACCAACGCCTTAGTCCGATAATACTCGTATAAACGAGAAATGGAATCCAACCTCTAAAATCTGGTCATCTTTATTGAGACAACATTATGCTTTAAAAATAAATCCTATGCATATTTGCATTTAATTATTTTCTGTCAAAATATTGATAGAGGTATTTAATACACTTAATTTTGAAATTTCTAATATCTCCACTTCGGTTGGGTTTAAACTTCTGAAAATGTTAACAAAAATGAATGCGATATTAAATTTGCCTTAATATAACAAAAATAATTTCTTCCTTATCTACTGTACTTTTGTATCTTCTCTAATCCTTTCTAATTTCAACCTTTTATACAAAAATTCTTTTAAATTAACTTTTTTTAAATTCTGACAATCTTACAAAACCTCAGAATTCTCTCACGGACATCTTAATTCCAGAACTATTTATTCAATTTTAATTTCCAAAATCCCGTTTTCAGAAATGGAACCACCCCAGCACAGAATAATTGAACTGTTCTCTATAGTTTTCTATCATTTGTTTTCCAGTGTTTTATTTTAATTTTATATAGCACTTGTTTATGCACGCCAAAGAAGGCAGCAAAGCACCTCGAGAATTTTGAGTTGAAACATATGCCACATTTTTAGGCTATTTTAAGGCTATTTTTATACCCTATTCAAACATTTTATGCTCCTCGTTTTTTGCAAAAATCAAAGTGCTCTGCTATCTTCGAACGAATCCAGCAGAGCACCTCGCTTTTTTAAAGCTTTTTTCTAAAAACAACTACACCACATTTTTAGGCTATTTTAAGGCTCTTGAAATATTATAAAACTTTACTAAAAAATTGCTATTTTTAAATAATAGAGGGTGCTTTGTTAGAGCAAAGTCAGCAGAGCACCTCGATTTATTATTATTTTTATTTTTTAGAAAACTAGTTATGCTACGTTTTTAAGCTATTTTTAGGCTCCTAAAATCATATATAACTTTTCAAAAAAAATGTATTTTTTAAAAAATACAGGGTGCTTTGCTACCTTCGAACGAATCCAGCAGAGCACCTCGGTTTTTTAAAGCTATTTTCTAAAAACAACTACACCACATTTTTAGGCTATTTTTAAGCTCTTGAAATATTATAAAACTTTACTAAAAAATTGCTTTTTTTAAATAATAGAGGGTGCTTTGTTAGAGCAAAGTCAGCAGAGCACCTCGGTTTATTATTATTTTTTTCAGAAAACTAGTTATGCTACGTTTTTAAGCTATTTTTAGGCCCTTAAAACAATATATAACTTTAAAAAAAAAATGAATTTTTTAAAGAATACAGAGTGCTTTGCTAGCTTCGAACGAATCCAGCAGAGCACCTCGGTTTTTTAAAGCTTTTTTCTAAAATCAACTACACCACATTTTTAGGCTATTTTTAGGCTCTTGAAATAATATAAATTATTCAAAAAAAAAGGTTTCTTTTATTTATTTTCTTTTCGCAATCATAAACATATTTATGACATAACCAGTTACATAATGTTCAACTTTATATAACTCAAAGTAGATAGATCATTTGGACACTCGCTGCGATTACAAAAATGTCACTTTGTAAGTGAAATTGAAAGAAAATTTGTATTAAGTACTTATTAAGATTAGGATAGGCTCATTGCAAAAAACCCTTAGTTAACAAACATTTTAATTTATACTATTAATTATATCAATGCGAAAAAAAAATAATCGAAATGAACAATATACAAATAAGTTGTTTTAGCTGGGATTTATTGATTCAAAATTGGTGTAAATACAAATTACAAGGTAGTGTCCGTGTTAAAAATTCCATACCTGTTGATTATATTAAAATTGCAAAGTAAATGTTCAAATCAAATCTAAATATCAGTCATATCATAATACCTACTCATACGCAGAGTCTTCAATAATATTCATATCTCACGTGACTAAACTGACTAAAAGTAACATTAATAACTTCAGTAGTAACCCTAAACCTAAAACAATGACCTATTTGACATAATTCTATTGTTAAATAAGTTGTTATAAAAATCAGTAAGAACGGCCTTTTTTTCAGTAAATTTCTTGTTTTATATGTAAAAATTACTATAAAATTATAAATCTGTAAATTGAAAGCAAAAAAATAGGTACATAATTAATAAATAATTAAACTATTAAATAACCTTTTAAGTAATAAAAATATATCTCCGTCTATGGGCGGTATATCAAAGAGGTCGATTTGTTGATGTTTTTTAGTTAGTTTAGCTGACGTCCGACAAGCAACCCCTTCCGTAGACCATTTTTTTTCGAGTTCATCAAACAGAAGCCGAACTTGTTTCTGTATTTGCGGTAAAGTTTTATAATATTTCAACAGCCTAAAAATAGCTCAAAAATGTGGTGTAGTTGTTTTTAGAAAAAAAGCTTAAAAAACCGAGCAGCTCTGCTGGATTCGTTCGAAGCTAGCAAAGCATCCTGTATTCCTTAAAAAATACATTTTTTTTGAAAAGTTGTATATTGTTTTAAGAGCCTAAAAATAGCTTAAAAATGTAGCATAACTAGTTATCTGAAAAAAATAATAATAAATCGAGGTGCTCTGCTGACTTTACTCCAACAAAGCATCCTGTATTATTTAAAAATAGCAATTTTTTTAGTAAAGTTTTATAATATTTCAAGAGCCTTAAAATAGCCTAAAAATGTGGTGTAGTTGTTTTTAGAAAAAAGCTTTAAGAAACCGAGGTGCTCTGCTAGATTCCTTCGAAGCTAGCAAAGCACCCTGTATTTTTTAAAAATAACAAAATTTTTCGAAAAGTTTTATATTTTAAGAGCCTAAAAATATGGTGTCGTTGGTTTTGGAAAGAAGCTTTAAAAAACGGAGGTGCTCTGCTGACTTCGTTCGAAGCTAGCAGAGCACCTTGATTTTTGCAAAAAAAACGAGGAACATAAAATTTTTGAATAGAGTATAAAAATAGCCTTAAAATAGCCTAAAAATGTGGCATATGTTTCAACTTAAAATTCCCGAGATGCTTTGCTGCCTTCTTTGACATTGTTTAGGCCATGCTTTTTTTATTAGTATTTCCTTAAAAACTTTCCATCGTTTTTCAAGTGTCTGAATTTTCATTTTCAAGTCGTTCTTGGTCTGTTCTTGGTTTTATTCTCTTTTTTTGTGTTTTTCCGTTTACTTATTGCAATTTTACTGTAGTGTATTATTACCTCTGTTTTTATTATTTTTGCTTGACATTCTGCTATTATTAATCCCTATTTCAGTCTCCTTTCTTTTGCAAAAGTCTATCTACAATCTTGAGTCCAGGGGCGGTTTCTCCATTGGTTCATTTGTGCGGTAAACACCCAGTTAAGGTTCACAAAAAAAAATATATTTTTTAAATCACATAAATAACATAAAATTGTAAATTCAATTATAATATTTTTATTATTTTCATTCACGTTAATCTCTATTTCTTGGTACGCCACTACGCTCTGGCTGATCGCGTCTCTCTAGGTGCACTATGTGTATTGAGCACGAGAGGTTTGCGCAAATGCATGTAATTAAAAGAGAGGTCAATAAATCCGTAAAACAAACAATGTGACCATGCTATTTTGTATATCGCACATAAATAAGGCATAATGTTACAAAATAGGGCGGGGCATACGAACCATTCCAATCATTTAGATGGAATAAAGAGGAGATGCTATGACGATACTAAAAGTGTCCGCACTTTTGCATTACACTTTTACATCATGTGTCAAACTTGATCTAGTGGAGCTAGTGAGTTTTGGTAAGAATAAATACCATTTTTTTTAAATGGCGTGTTTTAAATTTTCATTCCGCCAATCTTCAAATATAAAATAATTAACTTCAAATTATTCAAAATTATTATGATAACACTTTTCCATTACTCAAAGTGCGTCCACTTGTCAAGACAAGTTTAATTGTGTCTATTTAAAATTGTTTTTACTGAGACTTTAATAAATGGAAAGTATGTGTGTCAATTCAACAATTGTTAACGAAAAGCGTCTCCAAGGTAAAGCATTTACTATTATTTTACTTCCAATTTTAAAGAATAATTTAGTTCTACGACTGTAATTTGTATTTTGTTTTTTGTTCCAATATCTAAAACTACTTCAAAATAGTCATGTATTTTGTACCCAACACAACAAATATCATTAATATGTAATTTTTAATTAAAATACTCTGTATATTTCAGAATAATTTTAAATTATAGTCTACCCATCTAGGCAGATTTCCAAAAATGTATATCGTTTCGCTCGGAGAGTCCTTCGTTATTAGAGACTCACTCTGTACGTTTAGAATATAAATATGAATAATTGATAGAAAACAATAAACGATCACAGCATTCGAATAACCAATTAGTGACAGCTCATTTGGATAGATACATTTAATCATTGATAATTTAAAAAAACTTTCTCTGCACAATACCATCTGAAAAGCAATAATCATATAATCTATCTTCCCATTGAAATCATCAGTTTTCATTTAAATGCAATTCGAATAGCGGACATCGAAGACAGGCTTCACTTATTTTTCAATTATTTTATAATAGAAAATTAATAAAGTTTGTATTAAATAGGGCGCAATTATGTATTTGTTTAATAATAATTGAAAATCAACTCTTGTAAATTTGATGGATTCAAAACTACTTTAAGAAGACAGACAAACTATTTAACGAGTTTCAAATGTACTATTCGTTAGGAATATTATTATACAGAGTGTAACAAAAAGCTGTGCAGTAAATTAACTACAAATTCTGGGGTCGAAAATAAATCCAAAAAGGGGAGCTATTGAAAAAACTACCTTTTTAACTGATATCACCGAAAGAACAAATTATCGCATCTTAAAAGATGGTCCAAATAGTTTAAAGCTATTTAGTAGAAATTTAGCAGACTGCTATATAGATTACCACAAAAATAATATATCCTGATATTTATTTAAAGACTGGTTCATGAATATTCTGCTTTTAAATATTAAACCAAATAGCGTCATTGTGATGGACACTCAAGGTTGGTAAAAAAAAATCCTAACAAAGTCATGGAATAAAGATTGATCTTTATTTTTAAGAGAAATATTTAAAAGAACAGCTTCGTGTTTAGTATTTGCTACCAAGAATAAGACATTTCCTAAAAGGTACATTATAGACGAGATCGCCAAAGAAAAAGGACATGAAGTTTTAATGTTACCGCCTTATTTTTGCGATTTGAATCCTATTGAATTGGGGCCTACTAAAATAGAGAATGCGTCGAAGAGAAACATAAATTCAAAATTCGATGTTAAGGTAATAAGAGGTTGCAAATATTTCAGCTGTTGATTGGCAACAGAAACTTAAAAAAATTGTTAAATATATAGTGTAAATATTGGAAAAAGAAATTATAGAATTATATGAAGAGCAAAGTGATGAAGAGGAAACTAAAGAAGAAGCAAATGAGAAAGATAAACAACCAGGATTTAGTGATTATACTTATTGGGAATGAATCTATTGAAAAGAGTAACATTTAAATAATTTTGTATCCTGGCGTCTATACAAGGTCAATTTAATATATTGTCCGAAACTTTGAAATAAGGGAGATAAAGCAATTCAAAAGGGGATTGGAAAAAACATATTTTAAGTCCTAACTTCCAACCAGAGTAAACTATCAACTCCAAAGGAGAGTATCGTTTTAAATGGATGTTTGGGTTTCTCATGATTTTTTTTATATCTCAAAAAACTTGAAAATCTAAGGGCGGAAAACGAAAAGTTTTTATATTAAAAGTATAAGCTTAAAATGAATTTCTATTGCGTAAAATTCTAAATAAAACATATTTAATGCAAGAAATCACTTTGAAATGAAAAAAAAAAAGGACAATAAATCACTAATATTTTTAAAACTATTACATCAGTCTGAAAAGGCCCGATATTTAACAATTTTTAACTGACAAATCTAAGAACTGGAAAAGTTTGACATTTATAGGGACCGTTCGTCATAACTTTAACACTAACTGGTGACAAAAATGTGAACTTTATGGGGGGTATTTATTAATGTTTTATACGGCATTCATTGTTTAATAATTATTAACTAAATAAAGTCGAATTATTTTTGTAATATCATTATCGAAAAAACTTATGGTTGCATCCGTGGATGTACAAACACATCACTTTGGAAACCTGGATTTGATTCGATAGTAAAGAAATTTTATAAATTTCCACAGAGCACACTTAGTGTCTCACACCCAATGATATACATAATTACATAAATTGCTTATCCATATGTAAATCAGCCTACGAAAAACGTATTTCACTGGGCAAAGTTTTCTTTTTATCTAGCTTGTATCAATTTTGAGCAAATAAATCATTTATAGAACCGGTTTATAAATTAGAATCTTTAGTGTTTTCTTGTCACTAAGATTTTTACATATTTAAATGAATATTTTATATAAATTTAATTTTACAGATAATTAATGGTTGATTCTGTTGATAACTAATGTAGAATGTTATTATGACATAAGAATGTCCAATTTGACAAAAATATCATGGTCCTCTTTACAATTTATTAACTATTTCTCATTTATTATTAAAATAAACAAATCATAAATAATACATTGCAATTACTGTCAAAAGAGATTGCAACAAACTTTAAAATATTAAAAATCCAGTGATTTTTTGTAAATTTTTTTAGTGACATTACCATTAAACATTATTCAGAATAATAGATAAGTGTCCAATTACAACTCTTACCAAAGTTGTTTATACCTCATATCAAAGTTGTTTACATTACCTTTTCAATATTGTATTACATATTGCAATTATGTATTTTATGTAATATTATTTCTGAAATGAGAGTAGTCTAAAATTATGTATATCCATCTGTTATAAAAATTGTTTAGATCTCTTAATATTATTTAACTGCATGTAAATTCAACTTTCCAAATAACATAACATAATAACATGTCTTGAAGTAAAACTTTAATTATTTTCTTTTTCTAAAGATTAAAATTTATTTTAAAACACATTTGGGCTAGAACGGCTCTATTTAGTGAGCACTAGGAAAGGCACATTGCAACCCGCTTTTCATAATTTTTTTTATAGATAGGTGAGCAATCTATAATATGTCATGGTATAAAAAATAGAAGGTAGGATATCAACTGTGTCAAAAATAGGACGACCACGCGCATGACGTCATGCGTAGAGTTTGTATAGGCGGGAATTTAAAAATACTGTCGAAATATGAGGAAACTAAATGCTATTTACAGAAATTTCATAAATGTTAAAGGATGATATGTTAAAAATGTCATCAAATATCTAAGGGTATTATTATGGGATTGTTATGGAAAGAGCTATAAAGGAAAATAAACGCTAATACATACATAAAAGAAATATTTATTTGAAGTATCAGTTTTTTCCTTTTTCTTTTTAATGATTTATTTTCGTTATATAAATTATATAATGCAGGTTTTAATTTAGAAGAACATTTGATGTCTAAAGAATAGATTCTATAACCAGGATAATGAGAAGGGTATCTTCGTAACTCGGAATTTGTCAACTGGGGACCCTGGGTTAAAATTTCGCATCTTGGGACTATTTATCTGATTAGGATTCGCAACTGATGACTCATTTATCTGCAATATATTAACTGAATATACTTGACAACTTATTTTATGAATAAGATGGGATTTATGTATAAGTACGATAAAAAAAAAGTTTTTCAAAAAAATATTTTTCAGATATAAAGCATAAATGTACCAAATACAAATAACTGCTAGATGGTGGGTGTATATACAAAAAATAAAATGTGGCGGCATTTTTCCTGGACCTAGTCACTGACAGTTTTTTAGTTCTTTCATCAAGTACAACATGCCGAAATTTTATTTTTTGCGACATAAATAATTTCACCTTTGCTATATATTGCAAAATTTTCAGCTTTCAAAAGGTCCCCAGTTAAGAAGTCCTGAGTTACGAATTAACTAACGTGAAGGTTTGCTTTAAGGTCTTATAATTAAAGGGTTAAAAGTGCTTGGAACACACATGACAATTTTCTATTTTAAATTTATCTGCACGGCCACAGGCCACTGCAAGGGCGTCTTCGTCAAATTTTCAAGGAGGAGTGGGTAGCATTGCCTATAACATTTCCCTCTTTAGTATATATTTTAATAAAAGCCTCATGAAATTTAAAAATGTTAATTAAGAAAGAAGCAAGGCTCCCTGGGACCTACAACTAGAGCCGCCCTTTGCCCATTTCTGACAAACTTCTTACTGTCGAAGAATGTGAAAAACATCTTTTTCAACTCCTTTTCTTTGATTGTTACTGTTACATTCGTAAATTGCGTACCTCATTTTTTAATGTTTATCACTAATACCACTCACAAAGAACACTACAGTATAATATAATACACAGATATTCGCTTAAAATGTTATAAATGACTATTAATAACTTACAAATCACTGCAACGTGCGTCTGTCGTATGATATTTTACTTGGCGCCAACTCTACCAACTCTACGCATGACGTCAGCGCCGCCATGACACTATGCGCGATATCGCCCCCCATGTCTTGAAGTAAAACTTTAATTATTTTCTTTTTCTAAAGATTAAAATTTATTTTAAAACACATTTGGGCTAGAACGGCTCTATTTAGTGAGCACTAGGAAAGGCACATTGCAACCCGCTTTTCATAATTTTTTTATAGATGGGTGAGCAATCTATAATATGTATCATTGGACATCTCATAAACGTCAGTGGATGAATGACATTTTGACTAACATAAAGCTAAAAAGATTTATTATTATTATTATTATTATTATTATCAATCTTTTTTATTAATTTACATTTTTTAAATGTTATCATAATACTTTTAAATTCAGTGTTACTAAATACCGATATTTTGACATTGGATACACTTATTTAAGGTACAACTTTACAATTTATTGTTACTAAGCCATTTAAATCTTTTTGCTTAAAATGTATATACATGTCCAGATTTTAATATAGTTTCACATTTTATGTCATTTTGACCATGTACACAATTGTTTGGTACGGGCCGGTATCTATTTTTAACTATATTTAATATTTTAAAAAATCCTTTATTATTTACTTGCAATGTTTACCCCATTTAATTCTAAAATTAAGCACTAGAGAGGGCTAACTTCGGCAGTAGTGCTGCCTGCCTCTATATTTCACGCACGGTCCCTATAATGAAAATCTGTTAATCTTGTTAAACCAAGTTTTAAATATGGCAACAACGCATGCCTTAACACAGAACCACAGTATATATTCGCGATTCAAATTAATTTTCGCGCGCCTGTCATTTGTCACTTATAAGTAGGATGTTTGTTTATTTACATGTGTTTGTTTAGGACGGATTTTGTATTTGTGATTTTTAAACTGTTTTTAGATAATATTCTCATTGTAATAGTGTTTTTGAGTTTTATTTAGTGTTAATTAAAGTTTAGTTCTCGTGCTTTCGTCAAAAATATAATATTTATCATGTGTATGACTTAATTTGTTGGAAATATTCACCTGTTGGTTGCTACAAGAACATCTAGAAATATATATTTACTAAACCCAGGACATGTCTTATTATGTGGTTTAAAGGACATTTCAGGTACCAGACGTTTATTATTGATGAACTTATTTAAAAATCTTACTATCCTTATTCTTATATTATGAAGTGAATGTGTAGTACTTTATATGCATGTAAATGGTAATAAAACCGTCACAAATCAGATTACAGTTTGATTATAAACAAAGTTTTGCAAAATTTCAATATTGTAAATTTGTAGATATCCATTTATCGTAAGAAACAAAATTTTACGACTTGCACTTGGAAAATAATGAATGCTTCAGTTTTGATTTTGACATTAACACCATATAGATTGCAATTTGCTGGGGGCGTTTCCGCCAGATTTCATTTTTAATATAATTACTATCACATACTATAAGAAATAAACAAATTTAAAGCTTAAAAGTTAAAAAAAAACTCGAATTGTAATTGATATAAATTAAAATGTAAACAATGAACAGGAACGCCAATGTTGCCAAATAAACTGATTTTAAAGCAAAATTAATAAATGAACTGAAATTTAAGAAAAATCAATAAAACAAATCGGTTTTATAAAAAAATCCTGAAATAAATATAGAGTATGATTACATATTACTAGACACAAACTTTGATTCTTAAATAAAAGGTCTTGTCCACTTCTTTAAGAGCTAAAATCCGACGAAGTAGCGAAATTTTGCTACTTCTGGCAACACTGAATGATATCCTACTTACACGGACCTTCTACAAATTTCCTCCAGAGGGCGTATCACTTAGTTTGAAGCGCGAATAGCTACTATAAGCCTTATACTGTGACAGATCAAAGACTTTTATGTTTTAATATGTTTTCTGGCTGGTCCTTAATTTGTGTAAAACATACGCAACACATTTTACGACAAAGTTTGCAATTTAAAAGATAAATAAAGCATTAAAATGCCAAAAACAAAATTAATAATAAATGTATAAAAACTAAAAAATGATTTATTTATTTATAATTGTCTATTATCCTAAGTCTAACGCCACTATGTATTTTTCAAGGCTTTTGAAATCCCAATTTTTTTTAAACCGTATAAGCTATCAGTCTGAAATATTTCATTTTGCAAAAAAATACAAGCCATAATTTAAAATTGTATTCCTATATACGTGTAATTTATGCATTTTTATTCATGCCTGTATTAATTTCAGACTGATAGCTTGTACCATTTTCAAAGAAAATTGGGATTTCAAAAGCCTTGCAAAATACATAACGGTGATACTCTTGAAATGGAAAAATAAAGTAGGCTTGTGTCAAAATATTAATCTAAAATAGAAAAACCTGTCTTTCTATTACCTATTGTATTTTATATATCCTTTTCACCTTCCTACTATTATAATGGATCCAATAAAATGTTTTTCTACGACCGTGTATTTTTACCCACTTTCCCGCACGCATTTTAGTTTGAAAGTGTCACTTTCCCGCACTAGTGCGGGAAAAAACCACTTTCCCGCACTAGTGCGGGAAAGTAAAATTATGAATATTTGGCCTTACCTAGTTTTTTTACCTCGGATGTTACAATAGGTAATTTAGTATTTTCCAACTATTCCATTTAATAAAATTTACTTTTTTTCTTGCTTTTTGTTATAATTTTAATTTTTTGGAAAACTTGAATAATAGAGATATTTTTATATAGGTACCTTCTGTATATTTTTAAAAGTCAGACTAGGCTGTGACATGTATGGCTTGATATGGTTGCTATATGGTAACCAAGGCGTGTTATTGTTACAAAAACGTCAAAGTTGTTTGTTGAAGCGTCAACTGAATTAAAATAAATTAAAGAAATAATGGATTCATCGGATGAAGAGCTGCCCGAAGCCATTTTAAAAGCTGCAAATGAAGCACATTTGGAGGTGTTACCTGCCAAATCACGAGGAAGATATGAAAAACAATACGACCATTTTGTCACATGGTGTAAACAGGAAGGGGTAAAAACCTACAAAGAAGAGGTGTTTCTGGCGTATTTTTCGCACCTAAGTAAGTTTTTGAAATCTAATACTTTATGGTCTCGCTATTCGATGGTGAAAAGTTTAGTAAAAATAAAACAAAATTTGGATATAAGCCAGTTCCATAAGTTAACGTCATTTCTAAAACAAAAAAATGTTGGTTTTCGAGCACAGAAGGCGCAGGTTTTTACCAAAGAAGATATATCCAGGTTTATGTTAGCCCCTGATGAGGTATACCTTATGATTAAAGTGAGTACCATTTTTGCTTTAGCTAGTGCTCTCCGCAGAGCGGAGCTTGTAAATATCACTCTCGATGATATACAAGATAAAGGCAATCTGATAGTTGTGAAAATTTCCGATTCCAAAAATCATTCTTCAAGATCATTTGTTTTATGTGAAGAAATAAATAATGGAAACTTTCTGAAGCTGTACAGAAAGTACGCAGGTTTACGACCACCTACCACTCCGCATCGCCGCTTTTTTATTAATTATAAGAAGGGAAATGCTCAATTCAGTGCGTTGGCGTAAACACCTTTGGTAAGATGCCAACAGAGATTGCTGCATATTTGCGTCTACCTAATCCTGAACGATATACAGGACACAGTTTTAGACGTTCTTCAGCAACATTCCTAGCAGACTCAGGTGAAGCGATAACCAATATAAAACGTCTCGGTGGCTGGAAGTTCACTACTATCGCTGAAGGTTATTTGGAGGACTCCGAAACACAGAAGAAAAACATTTCGAATAAAATTCTTTCAAATAGAAATGACTTGCAACCTTTGCTGCCACCGTCATTTTCACCTTCATGCGACCTGCAACCGATGTCACTCCCGTCCACGTCATATTTTCAATCTACGAGCGTTACGACTATTAACAGCCAATTAACACCAACTAATTCCTCTGTACCGGCAATTTTACATAATTTACAAAATGCTACAAATTGTGTATTCAACATTAATATCCATAATAATTAGTTGTTTTTATTTAAAGATTTGTATATGTTGAAATAAAATAATTTTCCAAAAATAATTTTTCCTACTTTTTTGTATATACGGTCGTAGAAAAAATAATGTTCCTAACTCATGCGTAAAGTGTCTTTCCCGCACTTGACCGCTTGCCCGAACTCCGCTTCGCGTCGTTCGGGCCAACTGCAGTCGCGTGCGGGAAAGTAACAATTTCCGCACTTGTTAGGAAAATAACTATATCAATAAAAAAATCACTTTGAAACCTACCAATAATGCGATTTACCGCGAATTTTTAATAAATATGAGGAAGATTAGACGAGTAGAATGGGTTGAACCAGCGGACCATTGTCGAATTTGCAATAAATGCTGTTGTGCATTTAGACGTCAAGGTAAATAATTATTATCGTAATAGGAACAAAATGTTTAAGCATTAATAAAATTGTATAATTTTTATTTTGAAAACATTTTTTAAGAAAAACTGTATTACAACTTTTTACTTACTTTTTTTTTAATATCGTTTAGTGAGAAAAATTTCGTACGGGGTCGCAAAAATCCCAAAAAACGATACCCTCCTTTAGAGTGAACCGTTTTTAAATAATTTGGCTTTTAAAATGTTACTGCAAAATAGATGTTATTCATAATATTAAATAAGCTATAGACTGTCACAATTTTGTTCAAGTAAAAGTAACAATACGGTGTGTTATTCGTGCTAATATTATTTTTGTTAAGATATGTACACATTCGACGAGTATACCGACATGCCACTTACGTTGGATCAATGTTAATGCTGCAGTCAGAAGATTTGGAGAAAATGTCCTCTTCGAAATATACCAAATTTAAAAACATTTCTTAACGTTAAAAGGCGACTTGGGCAAACAGAAGAACTGGAAATACAAAGTAATACAGGTCGACCACAAATTGCTAGAACACTAGAAGCCGAAGAACAAATTCTAAATATTGTTGAGCGAAACCCAACGGTCAGCACGAGACAAATAGCCTTAAGGTCAGAAAATTCGCATTCTACAGTAATTAGAGTATTGCGTGAACAGTCTAGTTTCCATTTTAGATAAGTTTAAGAACTTCATGACGATTTACCAATCAGAAAGGAGTTTTGCCAGGCAATGTTAGAAAAAACTATTTTCACCGATTACCGATTAGGCCACGTTTACAAGGCGTCTTCAATACGCACAACTCCCATTTTTATTCTGAAGAAAATCCTTTTGTTTTGCGATAATACCATTAAGTATCAACATACATTTAAAGTCAATGTTTGGACAACAACAATGAGTAATAGATTCCTTGAAATTTTTTATTACAGGCCAATTAGAACGGCGATGTGTATTTAGATTTTTTGGAAAATCAGCTTTTTCAAATTTTAGATGTACCTACTTCTACAAATGCGGAATGAAATGATATTCATGCATCACGGGGCTTAGCCTCATTTTACAAGGGCTGCCAGAATGTGGTTACATCAAAATTTTCCTGTCAGATTGATAGGCAGGGGTGCATATGCGCCGATTCACTGGCCTGCTCGGTCGCCAGACATAAATCCACTGGACTTTACTGTGTGGGGATATTTAAAGTTTATAATTCAGAAAATAATAATTTAGTAAAATTGAGAAGGCGGGCAGAAAATGAGTGCACATAATTAATGAAAAATTACCACATTTTAAACCGAAAATGGAGGACATTTTGAACATTTGTTGTAGTGATAACGAAATTATTAAGTTTTTTGTATAAGATTCGTTTATGATCAAACTTGAGATTTTGCAATGCTGTTATCATATTACGTTAACAAATTATCTAGTCTGCAAATACATTTAAAATTAAAAAATAGGGGTAAGAATACCCAACCTAACCCCTTAAACTACCCCTATAAAAATTATTTTTTCTTTTACCATTAAATAAAATTATATAAAACTTTTAAGTTCCCCAAAAAATTTGGAGTTGATAGTTTGGTCCGGTTGGAAGTTAGGACCGAAAAACAGGTTTTTCCATTTCCCCTTTAAATGGCTTTATCTCTCCCCTTTCAAAATTTCGGACATTAGTTTATATATCAATCTAACCTTAATTTTCATTGTTCTATCACTCCTAAAATATTTGTATTCCTTTTTGACTCACCTTGTAGGTATATTTTGGTATATTTTTAGGAGGTAAGTCGTTTTTAAATTTTCCAAATCGTTTGTAATAAAATGTAAAATATCTATAACCAATATAAAATAGAAATAACATGAATAAAAACAATTTTTCTTTGCCAAATGTTGAAGTACTATACTTCTTGATTGGGGCACATGTTTGTGAAATAGATACACTTACTGGACCAACTTTTTGGCTAACCCCGTATAGGTGTATTTTTTATAATAAAAAGTGTTGTTTTAGGATCATTATTTTTTAAATATGCAGCTTTTTTGTTTTAATTTAAAAAATTACTATATGTATAGTTGTTTTTCAAAAAAGGTTGGTTGTGTATTTTGTAATATTTTAGAGAGTTAAACCGTAAATTTTAATATTTATTAAAATCAGCAAAATAACAGTGTTTTCGTCTTAAAGTATTTTTGAATAATAGATAATTCAAAAACTAGTCACAGGAGAACTTTGGGCCCAAGAATATTCTATTCTAATTCTAATTTATTATTGTACAAATGTGCATTTTTTATTATTTTTAATATATGTTAATTTATATAATTATTATTAATGGGCATCAACTCGTAAATTACTAAATAAATAAATCAAAATCTATCTTCGATTTAAAAAAAATGAACAATTACCTATATTTTTCAATCCATGTCCATATTACAAAATCCAAAAAATCCTTCTATTTGTTTCTACCACAATCACCCCCCGAAAATCATCTTAAATTAGTCTATCCCAAAATCTATCTATATTTTTAAACGACCACTCAGGTAAAACAAGTACTTTGTCGCGCCGGCCTGTCCGAAACCAAAAAAACAACCAAAAAACCCACCGGACAAAACGAACTAAAAACGAAGAAATTAGCCGACGAGTACAACGAGAAGAATAAAAATCGAAAAAAGAAGAAGAAAACAAGCGAGTGTCGCGGCGCGGTGCGTGATGGCCACAGCCGACCGAGATCAAAGAGATGGTTCGCGAGCCGGTGCTGATGCCGATGAGAGACACAGCCAACTAACTACGAAGGACTGAAAACTGAATGGAGAATGAATGCATGGATGTTTTGTTGAAGGGCACATATTAGAATAACGGGGGTTCACCGTGTAGGAGAAGTTTAAGGGTAGAAAGGGTTATACGAGCGTTAAACGAAAAAAAAAATATGTATAATCGTAGAATAATATTGAGGAATTAATCTTTTAATAATTTATAGATATAGGAGAAAAATTAGCAAAAAAGAAATAAAAATGGATCCAATAAGTTAAAATAACAAAAAAATATTAATTACCAATCCTTTTGTCTGAAACTAACTTCCGAAACATTCACAGTTAAAAAAATAAAGTCACCTGGTTACGATAAAGACATAAACCCTAAAATATCTGTTTTCATAAGGAAACCGTTGGCAGATATTATAAAACGATCTATTTAAACAGGTTCCTTTCTATCAGCATTTAAACTGTCAGTTGTAATTCCTATATTCAAAAATTGAGATAAAGAAAATGTGTCCAATTACAGACCCCATAGCTTTAATATCATCTTTAAGAAAAGTTGTTAAAACTCATTGAATTACAATCAACCTCACAATTATAGTTTTAGAGAAAAATAAATCTGCTCAAGACGTCATTTACATGTTAACCTCTTACATCTATGATTCTTTAAAGAGATCTGAGAAAGCTTTGAACACCGTTATTCATTTTATGTATATTATTAATTCAATTGGAAGGGATACAGCGCATGATTTAAAAGCTACTTAAAAGTAGAAAAAAAAAGTTAAAATGGAAAATCAGATTAGCACAGATAAACAAATTACAAGCGGGGTATCTTTCTATTTGTTTTTGGCCCAGCCTTAAAACAAAATTGTGACAAGAGTTGACATAACCATTAATCAATTTATAAACTAACAATTAATCTGCATCAAGTCTACGTCTCTCCAGTGATAATAAGTTAGAAATTACTAATTGATTGATAGCTGATTTCGCTCCACCTATAACCCAGCCTAATAGCAAAGGTCGTAGGCAATGTCTAAGAAATTTATTCTGCACCCTGTGACATTGATAAAGCGGACACAATACAACAGATCCTTACTCAATATTTGACCCAATTAGTGATGAATATAAAAGTCTTATATTACTCAAAGATAGGTTTTTACTGTTTTTAATTATAATACAGATATCTTTGATTTCATTCGCCCTTTTAAGACTGGTGCCGTCAACCGAGAAGATATTTTGAATGATCAAATACTTCACCAATATCATTAACAAATAAATTAAATTAAATTGGTCCACAGATGGAACACTTTGGTACTCCAGAAGGAACATCTAGTATATTTGATACAAAATTAATAATTTTAACATACTGTAATCTATTCTATTTGTAAATTTGGGTACAAAATAAAATACTTGCATTTGTCCTACGAGACTCAACTTGACTTATTAATAGATTGTGATTAACTCTATGAAATGCTTTTGAAAAAACTGTATATATACTATCAAATTGCAATTCGTTCTCACAAGCATTTAAAATGTTATATTAATAACACAAAAAGCGATACCTTTATGAAATATAATATCAGTAGCCACGGATAGAGCACCTGCCATGGTTGGGCGCTACTGTGGATTTGTAAGCCACTTAAAATAAAATGTACCCGGCGTGTTAGCAATGCACTGCATTATCCATCGACAATATTTAATTGCCTAAAAGATAAGTAGTAGATTACATGAATCTCTTCAATTTGTCATCAACTCAGTAAACCGAATTCGACGCAACGCATTGAATACGCGATTATTTGCTCAGTTATGTGAAGAAAATAACGCGAACTTTCATCAATTGCTTCTTCACACTGAAGTGAGCTGGCTTTCAAAAGGCTTATGCCTGACAAGATTTTTTACTCTTTTCGACACTGTTTTAGAGTTTTTGGATGCGAAAGATCAAATTTTAAAACAAAGTTTAATCAGGTGCAAACCAGACATTGAGTAAATTTAATGAGGTTAACAAGATGACAGCCAAAATTTGATAAAAGTCCATAATTTCTGCATTTCTTGCCAGAATTAAACTTATGAAACAAAACGTTGGACAGGGCGAATTTTTCCAGTTTCCCAATTTGTCACTGACAAACTGCCAGGAAGAGGACGTTTTAACTTACTTTCAACATTTAAATGCTCTGAATGCAGATTTTGATGTAAGGTTTAAGGATATTTTGAATATAGTAATAGCACAATAGATAATTAATCCATATGATGACGTTGAAAAAACATTTGTCATATTACAAGAGGAACTGATCGGAATAAGCAATAACGAAAAACTTAAGATGCAGTTTAGAAACGGATATAAGCTATTATGGCTTTAAAAAGATATACTTTGTTACTTATCCTGCATTATGTAATATCGCGAAAAAGGTTTTAATTACTTTTACATCTTCATATCTAGTGGAAAAAGGTATCAGCCCGGTTGCCAATCTTGTAACCAAATAAAAAACAAAATGGACCTGATTTAGTGAGGAGATTTGAGATTAAACCTCACTAAATTGATGCCAAATAATGAAAATTGATTATCAAAACCAGGGCTGCCGAGAGCCATGGTGGGGCCCAGGGACATTTTAAAGGTCCTCACCTTGTATTTTTCGTCAACCCGGTCCTCCATTTTGTGACTAACTTCTAAAAAACGTCCTTAGCTAAAGCTTCCTAAGGTCACTTTTTTTAAATAAAAAAAATGTATCTCGCAATTGTGTATTATCTCACAATTGCGACTCATTATCGCACAATTGTGACTTAATATCTCGCAATTGAGAGTTACTATATTGTGACTTATTATCTCGCAATTGCGACTTATAATCTAACAATTGCGACTTGTTATTACGCAATTGCGAGATAACATATTACAGCATCTTAGTAAATTTAACTAAAATGTCTTCCATAGAAAATAAAATTTCTTCTGATGTTTCTTCTATTAAAAGTGACATTTCCTGCTTAGAAACTAAAGTTTCTTCCGATATATCTTCCTTGGATGATAAAGTTTCTTCTTTAGAAAATAAAGTTTCGTCTGATATTTCTTTCTTAGAAGAAAAGGTGTCTGCAGAAATGTCTTCTATAGAAATTAAAGTCTCCTCTGATATATCTTCCATAAGAAATGAAATTTCTTCCGTTGAGAATAAAATAATGTCTTCCGTTGAGGAGAAAATAAAAGAAATAGAAAAAAAGAGAAGAAATGGAACACGTAGACCAAACCAAGTACGGTGAAATAAAGTGCCATGAGGTGGAGTCGAAGTTGAAATTGGAAGGAGCTGTAAACTCTCCTCGTGTTAAAGCCCCAACTTTTGACGGTAAGATGTCATGGACGAACTACATTAAGCAGTTCGAAACAGCTGCCAGAGCAAACGACTGGTCTGAACGAGAGAAGGCAATAAATTTGACCATATCCCTTAGAGGAGACGCTTTGGATGTCCTTCAGACTATACCCGTGGAAGAGACAGATGATTTTGAACAACTCAAAAAGAGACTAAATATGCGATATGGCCATGAACACTTGGAGCAGGTGTATAGATTACAATTGAAGAATCGTAAACAGAAACGTGACGAGAGCCTTCAAGAATTTGAATTAGATATTTCGAAAATGGTGCGATTTGCCTACCCATCAGCTCCGGAATACATGATTGAATGTTTGGCTGTTCAAGCATTTGTAGATGGACTTCGTGACCATGAAATGCAAAGAACACTCCGTTTAGCCTGTCACAAAACATTGGTCGATGTCTTGTCCGCTGCTCTTGAATATGAAGCGGCTACGCTGGCTTCTGGTGGATACAGTGAAGTAAGGACTGTAAAAGAAGAAATAAATTGGACCAATTGTTTCACATGATAAAAAGCCTTATTGAGAAGCAACCGAAGACTATTAGATGCTGGAATTGCGGTAAAAAGGGAAAAGTAAGCAGTTCGCGCGAACGCCCAAAGAACACTACGAATCGAAAAACCGTGCCGGTGGCTGTACAGAAAGAAAAGGTGTTGCCTGAAAGTAGTGAAACCATAAGAGTAAGGCGGTTGCAAGGAACTGTAGAGAAAGTAACGCCTGTCATGGCGGAACCTCTGAAGCGCAATGAAGGTGTTGGTCAAGGAAAGGCCACATCGGTTAAAGAAGTTACAGTACGAAGAACGTCGGTTGTCAGCGATGAGTGGGCCCCTGTCAAACTTAGCGAAGAACAAGAAAACGATCCCGTTTTAAAGAAGATAAGAGAATGGAAAGAGGAAAATAGTCGACCTACTTGGCAAGAGGTATCGAAACTCTCTCCAGTAGTTAAATCATATTGGGCTCAGTGGGACTCCTTTATTCTGGAAGATGGCTTATTAAAGCGAGTACTTGAAAATGATGATGGTTCCGAGAACAGAAAACAGTTGGTCATTCCAAGAAGTAGAGTAGTTGAAGTACTTCGTCAATTACACGACAGTCCATCAGGAGGCCATCTCGGTGTTAGGAAAACCCTTCAGATAGTTCGGGAAAGGTTTTACTGGATGAACAGTTCCGATGATGTAAAGGACTGGTATAAGAAATACTGGTGTACCTGTGCTATGAGTAATGGACCTCAACGAAAAAGGAAGGCTCCCATGAAGCAATATAACGTTGGTAGCCCATTTGAGAGGATCGCCTTAGATATTGCTGGACCATTCCACGCGACCGAGGATGGTAATAAATACATTTTGGTGGTTATGGATTATTATACAAAGTGGGTGGAAGTCTATGCCATTCCAAATCAAGAGACCGCAACTGTTGCAGATGTGTTATTAAAAGAGATTATCTGTCGATTTGGAGTGCCCTTGGAGATCCACAGTGACCAAGGCAGAAATTTTGAAAGTCAACTTTTCCGTGGAATCTGTGACAGACTAGGTATGAAGAAAACCAGAACCACAGCATTGCACCCACAATCCGATGGAATGGTAGAGCGAATGAATAAGACAAATATCTGTCAAAAGTGGTTTCAAACCATCAGAGAGATTGGGATCAGTATATTTCGCTCTTTGCAATGGCTTATAGATCCACTGTCAATGAATCAACAGGCCAGACACCAGCAAAGGTCTTGTTTGAACGTGAGATAAGACTACCGTGCGACCTCGAGTTTGGATGTCGACCTGGAGAAGATGTAGCTGGTGAAGATTATGTAATTCGGTTACAAAGAAGAACACCTTCCGAGATCGATCCACCTATCAGGATGTATGGGAAGCATTACTTAGTCTAAAGGAGCACGTACAGGAGTCCAATGTACAGAAACTAGCCATGCCGAAGATAGAAGGAAATCAGCTGTATTGGAGGATCATTGGGAACATTTAGGAAGTAATCTTTCAAGGTACCGGATTTCAAATACTGGTCTGCAGCCACTCGCTTAGTGCCCAGGTTACAGCGAAGACAGTCCCTTGTTACTTCCATGCAACTGGAAATTGTAAAAGAGGATTCAGTTGCAGATACAACCATTCCAGTTTAGCTTCGTAAGAGTTCCAGGGGGAACTATCTTTTAAGGAGGGGGCAATGTAATGTGAGTCATCTCATTATTCAGTCATGCTCTAATCCTCCAAGTCCCTCTCTGTTTTATTTGGCCTTTGAGGCTCAACTTGTCCGATTATCATACATAATTAACCCCCTGAATACCAAAAATATGTGACGACTATGGCGGAGGAGCTTTCGATGACTATTCGAGAAAGAACGGGATAATTGGTGAATATTCTAGGACCTTCGCCATACTTTTAAATTTGTATATAAATATTGGTGGAGGATCAAACCGAAGTCATTAGCAGATAGACAGTGGTGAATATAAATAGTGAACGTTTCAAAGACATTCGAAAAATATATAAATTAAAATAGTAGTGTTATAAAATAAATAAGTGTTTAAATAAATTATAATTAAATAAACTGTTGTTTAAAATAAACAAACATCTTAATACTTTGATATTTCAAATTATTTACATGCTTCCAAAACGAAGAAGGGAGTCATTTGTTGTAATTATGTTTATTCTTTCAAAGTACCTTTTATAACAATCGTTGCTAATTGTCTTCAGTGTCGGATTGGGCGGTAAGCCCTTATTCATGCTGTGGGCCCTCGTCCCGGCTTTGGGCCCTCGTCCAGGCAGTGGGCTCTCGTCCAGGCAGTGGGCTCTGTTCCAGGCAATGAGCACTTGTCCAGTTAGTGGGCATACTTGGGAACCTGGGAAAAAGCATCAATGGGCAGAGGACCTTTTTTGCTTTTTAATGGATCGAATCGAAAAAAAATTGGGTGGGCCCCTCCCTCCCTCCCTCCTGAACCAGTAGGCCATGGAGGTCCCGATCCGATACTGGTTGTCTTGCATTCTTGTTTTAGGTCCTTAAAACTATTGGTAATCTATTAAGTTCTTAGTTTCCATTAAAAGCTGCATATGTATAAAACTGCTCAAGAACAATGTTGTGTCTGTTTAGAAGATTGTTCCAATTTATATAACTCAAGTCATAATAGTATACTACATATTTTAAATATTTGTATAAGAATAATTTCTTGACCGTAGCAGAATTTTATATAAATAAAAATTTCCTTGGTTCATTCGGTCTTTGTTTTTTTTATTATTTTCATTTGTTTAGCATACTACATATGTTTCGGAAAACTTTTCCATCTTCGGGTGCAGTCATAAATTAATAAAACATGGGGACGATTACAAACAAATTAGACCATTTTTAAAATAATTTTAAAATAACAAAAACACCATCTTTCTGTTTCATCGTCTGAAAGGGTACCGAATAAACCAAGGAAATTTTTATTTATATAATACATTTTAAATAGTTATCATTGTCACATATTAGTGAAAAATAACATGATTATGAGAATTCTTCAGCAGAGACGATATTCATCTCTTTACATTGTGTAAAAAACAAATCTAAGAATACACCACTATTATTTAGTAACATATTTACTTGAAACATATCAATAAAGTTCAAACACTGATTGTCAAGTAGTTACAGGGGACTCCAAAAAAAAAACGACAAATCGTAAACTGATAACAAACATTTTAACAGGAATGTACCAAAAGGGCCTAAATTTTATGCATATTACCAAAAATACTCCTCTGTTATACCCGTATAACTGTTATCTTCTGTACCGGTCTAGCATTAAAAATCGAAGTCGTGCTCTCCACAGAGCAACAAAGGATTTAATAATTAGGGCTTCTCTATGGCCTTGTGATGCGGATAATTTGGAAATAAGATACAGTGTATGTGTGTGCCGCTTCCCCGGAACAAAAGAATAATCCACAGCCCTTTAAATACGGATCCGAATGCCCTTTTAATCAACATCTGAATATAAAATTTATATGAAAATAAAAGAGGGTTAGGAGAACGGTCCCTGTGGTCCATTGAACTTTATACAAAGGCAAAGGAGGTTAGCAAAGTTTTAAGTATCGTCAAAGTACTATTAAAATCAGAGAAAATTATTTAAAGAATCGATTAACCAATTTTCTGAATAGGTGTAAATTATAGAAATCACAGCATGGTTTCTAAAATTTAATAAACACTGGATATATAATAATGAATGATATAATAATTTCACAATAATATAATATTTTAAAACTGTGTATAACTTTAAAAAAACGCCCTGAATTATATTAGAACTACAAAAATTTTTTTACAGTAAATTCACATGAATTATGGTCAGAAACAAACAAATTTCGATAATTAATACTTAATTTATTTTTATGATCAAAAATTGCATTTTCTCGGTAAATAAAAGTAACGATTAAAAATATCCTGTTTCTGCTGATGATTATTTTTTTCGTGTAATTTTTAACCAATCAGGACGTTCAATTTAGTTAAGTTACCTTGTATAATTTCGATAATACCTGATTAATACAATGACAGAATAGCTCCACCAATCTAAAATTTTACAATAATTTTATTTCCGTAGTAACCACATCGGCATCAATATACAACAATACACAAACTAACAGGAACGTCATATTTTGAAGTTTATCAATAATTGTCCAAAAATGAGTCGATTTATACATTACTTAATTTACTCAAAAAATAATAGCTTCGCGGTTGGATTATTTAAACTGTCAAACTGACACTTTTTGTAATTATGGAACAAATTATCGATGTATAACCCGGTTATTTTAAAGTACTTATAGTATTACTACTGAAAATACTATACTGATTCTGATTGATTTGTACTCATATTTTCATATAATAGTTTCTTGTCAATATATCACACACCAACAACATCGCTATATTTTATGTTTACCCTAAGTTATACAGGGTCTTAAACAATAACCCTACGTGATCTGATAACATCACAGAAGGTAACGAAAAGACCTAATTTGGTTCCTTCTATGTCAACTGTCAACTGACAAAAATGTCGCTGGCGTTTATTTGGGTATATTTATGTTATTCCCAGCAAGCACATAAACATCATTAACAAGCTACAATTCCGGGCTCTTTAAGCTTGCATGAAAATTAGGTAACCATTAGCACCATTAACATTAAGGGGGGACAAAATTACAATAGCTGCAATCTATTGCCCTACAAGATACAACCAGAAAAAAGAAAATTATCTCAATATTCTCAAAAAACTAGGTAACAAATTTATAATCGGTGGAGATTACAACTCCAAAAACACCAACTGAGGTTCAAGATTAACCACAATCAAAGGAAAAGAATTAAACCGAGCTGCATTAGAACTTGGTTGTACATATCAATCTTCTGAAAAACCCACCTATTGGCCCACCGACCCAAATAAGATTCCAGACCTTTATTCTGAGGAAAATTTCACCAAACCATACACAAGTAGAAGAAAACTTTGATATGGATTCAGACCATTCCGCAGTAATCCTTACTCTAAGTGATAATGTTGTTCAAAAAGAAGCCAAATCGACCCTAGAAAATCGGAAAACTAATTGGAAAGGTTTTCAAGAGGACTTAACAAATACTATTCAACTAAACATAACACTAAAAACGTAAAATCAGCTAGATGAAGAACTGGAAAGGTTTATAGTTGAAATCCAGCAAGCTGCATGGAGGAACACACCAAAAGTAAGAAAATTAACAGCTGAAAAAACTATCCTGTCGAGATCAGAGAACTGGTAGCAGAAAAAAGAAAGCTAAGAAAGAAATGGCAGATGACAAGATCACCAGAAGATAAAAATATATTAAATTAAAGAAGAATCCTTCAACAGATACCTAGTAGAGCTAACAAATGATAAAGAAACTGATTATTTACTCTGGAAGGCAACTAAAAAGATGAAAAATTCGTGTAAACACTGTCCTCCTATCAGAATAGCAGATAACAAATGGGCAAGAGACAATCAACAAAAAGCTGATATTTTCACTGACCACCTACAAAAAACGTTCCAATTAGATGAAAATCAAGACACTCCTAATGAGACCATCCATAATATGGAACAACTTGAAATTAAGCTAGTTACTCCCAATAAAGTTACGAAAGAAATTCAGACAAACATCAACTCACAGAAAGCCACATGATATGACCTTATTACTGGAGAAATATTAAAGAAACTACTACGGAAGGCTATTGTTAAATTGACATACCTCATAAATGCAGCATTATGCCTTAAATATATACCTGATGCGCGGAAAATGGCTGAAGTTATCATAATTCCTAAGCCAGGAAAAACTCTGAATGAAGTGTCATCACATATCATTGTTACCGATAATATCTAAGTTATTTGAAAAACTACTACTAAAACGACTAAAACCAATAATTGAAAATTTGATCCCTTCGCACCAATTTGGTTTTAGACATAAACACTCGACAATAGATCAAGTACACAAGATAGCCGATATCATCGAAAAAGCTTACGAAGAAAAATATATATGCTCAGCTATATTTCTTGACGTAACCCAAGCATTTAACAAGGTTTGGCACGCTGCCCTAATACAAAAACTTGAAAAAATCCTCCCTAGACAATATGTCGACATTCTACAATCATATCTAATGGGAAGAATGTTTAGAGTAAAGCAAGACGAGGCATACTCCGAAATGAAAGAAATTAAAGCAGGTGTCCCACAAGGCAGTGTGCTAGGACCAGTTCTTTACTTATTATACACCAGCGATATCCCTCAACAACAATCTGTTAAAATAGCAACATTTGCGGATGACATTGCAATATTGGCAGTATGCGGAACTAATACAGAGACCTCAGAAAAACTTCAGGAAACCTGCAACAGAATCAATCGATTGACAAAGAAATGGAAAATAAAAATAAATCAAACTAAAGCAGTGCATGTTGATTTTACTCTTCGACCAAATGAACAAAAACAAATAAGAATAAACAATGACGTTATTCCGCATCACGATTCGGCCAAATACCTAGGGATGAACCTAGATATAAGACTTAAATGGAAAGAGCACATAAAAAAAAGCGTAAAGAACTTGAACTTAAATTCAAAAAAATGTATTGGCTCCTAGGAAGAAAATCCAAATTGTCAGTGCACAACAAACTGCTAATTTATAAACAAATCCTAAAACCAATCTGGATTTATGGCATACAGCTATGGGGATGTGCTAGCAAGAGTAATATCAACATGATACAAGTTTTCCAAAATGAAGTCCTAAGATGCATTTTTGATGCACCTTGGTTCTACCGAAACGATTATCTTCATAGAGACCTGAAGATGCCAACAATCGAAAAAGAAATAAAGAGGTTTGCTGCGAAACATGAGGGTCGACTCCACTCCCACGTCAACAAAGAAGCGCTGCAATTACTGGACAACTCTACACTCAACAGAAGGCTCAAAAGGAAGAAGCCATTTGAGCTAGTGCAGAGAACGTTAATGTGTAAAACAGTGTAATAAATCGTCACGCCAACTTGTGATGCTTTCCTACATAAACAATTAAGACAGCCCAATGGGGACTTCTTAGATAAGTAATTAGTTTATAAGATTTTTAGATTAAAATTGTAGGTTAGTCAGTAATGACTAGTAACAATACTCTAACAAAAAAAAAACTTGCATGCAATGTACTATGTACTTTTAATGTAACCCCAATGTCCGCAACTGCAAGACTTTTATAGCACATCTCAGAGAGGTTACAAAGTGAAGTTCAGAAAACATCAAACTAGCAGTTTTACAGTACTTTCCCCCGAAAATTGTTCTGAAATGTTTTATAATGTGAATTACTTTTAGAACATTGTTTCTACGGATGGGCTTAACTATACTAGGAAAAATATTTATTTTAAATTAAAAGAAAAGTAATTCATCATAATTTCTTTTGCTTATTAAATAAATACGATTTACGTTGAGAAATGATGAAAAATTACTTTTTTAGCGTAATATTGAGGGGTTAAAATTGAGGTTATAGTAAAATTTCAATGAAACATGGAAATTTCAAATAAAAGAAATAAAAAATTATGTGAATTTATTATTAAAATATTCTTGAAATCAAGTCCCAACATCACAAAAGTAAGGTATGTATTACTAAGATAGGTATATCACAAAGTAACGCAATTACACATGTTCGATACTATAGGCTACCTATTAAATACTAAACGATTGGACAAAAATAGGTATAAAGGTTATATCAAGAATATCTTAAAGGGTTCACTAGAATCTAAAACACTGAATGATTGCAAAGAAGTAGCTAAATAGTATAATAGGTACCTCTATTGCAAAGGTTCACTGGAAGCTTAAACAAGTAAGTAAAGTAGGATAAATAGATAAGTAACAAATAGAAGTCTTGCGAGGTTTTGACTTATATCAACAACCTTTCATGAACGTTGTATTTACGTTTTATACTAATATTATTACGTTCCCTTAAAACAACATCGCCGAAAGGCTTGGCAACGGTATATGCTAGCTGGGCTGTTTTCATGCATTTTGTCAACACTTGTATTCAATTTTTCATTAAATAACTAGAATGAAGATATATAATGCTTGGAATTCTATATTATACTCTTCACAGATTTTTTAGAACCAGTAGGTTCGTACCCTTATAAGGCTTGTTGTTTTCAGAAGATTTTAATTTGATATCGTTTCTTGTTTCTGAGTCAATAGGCTTTGTCTCCTTATAGAGCTTGATTTTTGCTAAAAAATTTCAAGTTCATATCATTTTTTCTTTTTGGGTTTATTAGCTTTTTTTTAATATTTTAACCCCTTTATCCCCCCATTTTTATTCCGTTTTTTTTTCTAAATCAGTAGGATTCACCACTTATAGAGATTGATTTTGTTAAAAATTCGGAATTTTTTAAATATTTCAACCCTCCTTAACCTCCATTTTTATTCAGATTTTTTTTAGACTCAATAGGCTTCATCCCCTTATAGAGCTTGATTTTTACTGAAATTTTCAAATTGATATTCTTTTCCGTTTTAACTTATCGTGCAGACAAAAAATGTGACGTCGGCCGGACGAACGGACGGACGGACGAACGAACGACGGAAGCGAATGCATAACACTCTTCACAGACTACTGTGTGAAGAGTATAATAATAAACCAGTCAGTTCTTTTCTGTCGTCAAGTGCAAATTTATTTACTTTTATCAAAGTTTATTAACAATATAATGTTCAGCTAAAAAATGTTTACATCGAAACAAGATTCTTGTATTTTTACGGCGATTTTAAAAGTGGAACTCAAAACTGATGCAACCTGTCATCATAAACATATTATTGTTCAAGTTCAACGTTTTGAAACGAAAAATTGCATAGAGAGAACATCAGTAATAACCGAAGATGTGACAATTCGCATGGAGCAAAATTCCAATAAAACAGTGAAAAAATTAGCAGCTCAAATAGGTAGGAACCTCCGAGCAATTACTAATAGAGGGAGCGTGGAAACGAGTTTGTAGGCGAATGTTGTGTTAGCAACATCTGTAGAGGAAGTGAGGAAGCGGGCACAAGGGGGAAGGTAAACATCCTTCTTGTTCAGTGGCGTATCATTTATCTATAAAAACATACATTGTCCAAACGTTTTAATTGTAAAAAAAAAACTAAAAATGTTGCTAATTTTACTATTTTTAAAATGAATACCGTCTTATGTGTGTCTAATGCAGGAAAAGAAACAAAATCACTGTAAAGGTCTAATTTTTTCAATTGAAGAATAAAACCTTAAAATCAATTTTATTATAAATACGGGAGCGACTAGTTTCGGCCTTACAGGAACATCTTCAGGCCTGTAATACAATAATCTTTAATTATTATAATAGGTTGGTCACTTACTAATAACATTAAATAGTATAAACTACATAAATGGATCCATATTGTAGCGTTACAGCATTATAGAATTAAAGCTGTGAAAATAAAAGAGCAGTGCAAACGTAACTAAAAATAAGAAAACTGAGTACGAAATCTACAAGAGAAGAGGTGAGAATGAGCAATTACGAATTTAAATTGCTCGGGATAACAAATAAAGCTGATAATGTAGTGGTATAGTCCCCGTCAAAGAAGGTCTGGATATGTTAAAGAGGACGGCGTTTTCTCTGTAAATCTGGAGAATGTAAGGATGGAGGTAAGACGAATCTTGCTGGCTCAGGTGTAGATGGCTAGAAAAAGGAGCGTGTAGATGAAAGCTCCAGTAAATATCGTCACTTTCGTCTAATTTTTATTCTCACTCACCGTTTCGGCTTTATCTTCGAAATTCATTTTTAAAAGGAAATAAAAGTAATCATTCATACAAGCATATAATAAAACAACATGAATTAATTATATTTAATAAGCTAATAAACGTCTGTTTCAATGAAAAAAACATATATGTGAGTATAAAAAATATATAAATAGATAAGATTAATATAAAAATCAATTTGAAAATACAACAGATAATAAAATGAAATGAATTAATACAAGTACAAATAGAAAGTTAATAACATACCTTCTAAAAGTAACACATTTTAGGTAGATAAATGTTTAAAGAGTTTATTCCTGAACATAACTAATCTAACGTTTTTCCCCTTTTTAATATTATGAGGGTTTATGTAGTTGAAATGAAAATTATAATTTATTTTGGTCCTAATAAAAATTTAAACATAGGTTATCAAAGAGTAAAATTCATAATAGAACTTCATAATCTTAAATCGTTATCAAAAATTATCATTGGTAAAACTTCAAACAATAATTAGATTCTTAAACAAATTTCTAGTTTTTGTTTTGCAAAAGACTTTTTTGCCTTCTTCGGTTGCCTCTGCCACTTTTCTTTTAGTAGTTTCGAGGAGAATTTTCCTATGGAAACCAGTAGAACCATCAATTGGTTGGTAAAATTTTGATATTTTGAGTATATGTATATGTTTAGAAATTTTCTTAGATGACATGAATAAGTATATTAGTGCCACACGTAGTGGTATTTTAATTGTATACACGGACTGATATTTACAGTTTTTACTAATGTGCCAAATATCTCAAGCCCACATATAGTTTTCCTTTGATTGTATTCGCCCACATGGAAGCCACAACAATAAACCACCGCCCGGCAATTTCTGGGGGCTATGTTCAAACTCGAGGAAAAGTAATTTCTCAAGAGTTTCATGAGAAATGTCATACGTCATCGTAAAAATAGTATTTTTAAAGCCATTGAGAACTCCCTGACTGTTTCTCTTGGTTTAGTATGAGAAAATTAAAGTTCATCCAAGAATTTTTATTTAAATATACTGTTTTACCGTTGATGTATGACATTTCTCATGAAAATCTTGAGAAAAATGAGTTCTCCAAGTTTTAAAATAAGTCTGCAGCTTACAAAAAAGTATTAGTAGGTATATGTTGAAGTTTTCGTACAAATTGTATTCCTCTAGAAAAGCTTCGAATTTTAAAATGCCCTGTTCGTCAAATCTACGAATCTTCAAGAGGCTATAGAGCTCTTGGCTTGTCAGAAAGTTACGATAGACGATACTGAACATGGTCCTAATTATTTACCAGGCCCTACGCTACCGGGATTTACAAATATATTGCTAGTTATATTATAATATTCCCTTAAAATAAAGCTTATTTTTGTGTAGACCATAAAGACCTACAAATATTTTCGTTTATAGCAAAACAAATTAAAAAAGTCTACAGAATCCCTCTATGAAAGTGTTAGACGTTTGTCTTCAATGTGAGCAAATGTCTTCAGTGTTATAGTAATTTATAAACTAAAATATATTTGCAAATTGCACAGTTTTGATTAGCATCCCTTCTATGACCATAATATAGTAGTACTATTAATTAAAAGTGAAGCTAAAAAATATACAAACATTAGGATGTTTTACCTCATTAAAAATAAAATAAAAAAATGGAAAAGCATAAGACATCACAACAATAAAATTGTATTGTTTAGTGATCAATATAATTTATTATTTTTTATTTGTTATTTTGCCCTAATATATTTTCTATTGATACGTACCTATTGAACAACTGTTTGATTATGTTTTGTTAGATCAGTTACGGTCTAACATACCGGTTACATTATACAGGGTGGGTCGGGAGGAGCGTACCAAACTCTAGGAGTATATTATACACGTGAAAATAATGTAAAAAAACTCATATGTTCTTATCCGATTTTCATTTGTTTTCAAGTTATGGCGTAATTAAAAATATTCATCTAACTTTCCTCTTCTGAATTTTAACATTATCAAAGTATGCGATATGTTCGAAGCTCAAAGGCATTTGATAATTCTGACGTTTTGATGAACTCTCAGTGTACAGTGAACAGTAACTAAACGTTTAATTTCGAATTTATATGATTGTTAGTGTTGCAAAATGCCAGATACTTATTCAAATTTAGAATATGCAAATATGGTGTTTGTTTATGGTTTCTGTAATGGAAATGCTACAGCTGCTGCTGAAGAATATCGTCAACGTTTTCCACACCGAAGACATCCTGATAAAAACGTATTTATTAGAGTTTTCAACAAATTGTGCGAGACTCGTAAGCTTCCCAGTGCTTTCATAACATCTGAACGCGCTACTCGACAAGGTTTTGTAGAAGTAGAAATATTCTACATCTAGTAGAAGAAGATGCAACAACTAGCTCACGGAGAATTGCCACTCAATTGGGAATTCCACAAAAAAGAGTGATAAACACACTCCAAGAGCAAGGCTTATATCCTTATCACTTACAGAGAGTACAGCACCTACAACCACAGGATTACGCTAACCGTATGGAGTTTTGTCGTTGGATAAATAATAATCATCGTGTTGTATCGAGTATACTCTTTACAGATGAAGCTACATTTACCCGTGATGGCATTAATAATACTCGTAACTATCATGTATGGTCAGACGAAAATCCCCACGCAACAGTCGAAAGCAATTTTCAACATCAGTTTTCTGTAAATGTGTGGTGTGGTATGGTTGACAGTTATTTAATTGGCCCTTTCATTTTGGAGAATTGTCTTACAGGAGACAACTACCTCAATTTTTTACAAAATGAATTACAAGGCCTGCTAGAGGATGTTCCTGTAAATATTAGAATGCAGATGTACTATCAGCACGATGGAGCTCCTGCACATGTCACTCGTCAGGTCAAGCAACATTTGGACGAACTTTTCCAGGGCGTTGGATTGGTCGTGGAGGTCCTATTAATTGGCCTTCAAGATCTCCAGACCTCACACCATTAGATTTTTGTTTATGGGGCTGGATGAAAAATGAAGTCTACAAAATAAAAGTGGACACACGGGATGCACTAATTAGACGAATTGAGAATACTGCAGCCCATATTAAAGACGAAAGAAATGAATCAATTAGGAGAGCAACAAACGCTCTTCGTAGACGAAGCAGAGAATGTTTAGAAGTCAATGGCGGTATTTTTGAACATTTATTGAAAGATCGCTATGATTAAGAGAATATTTATGTGTAAATTTGTTTATTTGTTAATATGCTATAACTTGAAAACAAATGAAAATCGGATAAGAACATATGAGTTTTTTTACATTATTTTCACGTGTATAATATACTCCTAGAGTTTGGTGTGCTCCTCCTGACTCACCCTGTATATCAAATGAAATTTGAAGACTTTGTAATTAGGTATTCTATAAAATAATATGCAACATAAAATCTTCCACACAGTTTTTAATCCATGAAACTTATTTTTTAATAAGTTGCAATTACTGAAAATAATTGGTTATAACATTATTCATCTGTTTTATAACAATTGATAATTATAACTTATTACATTTCAAAAAAAATGTAGGTTTATGTTGCAATACCAAAATAGTCCAGTTCTGGCATATCGGCCATATTGAGTCTACATAAGCCACGCCCAGTGATACCGTTTTAAATATTTGAAAAAGATGCTTATAGCTACCTTCTAACTCCATGGTATTTTTTTAATACGGTACAGAAATTCATAAACTAACAGTCAAGTAACTTTATTTCATAAACTAAAAAAATACGAGCTCACTATTCTAATTTTTTTAAGTAAAACACATTTAATCTCCGAAAGGCTTTAAAATAAAATATAATTTATCTCAGCTGAAATTATATCCAACATTACCAAAATTAAATTATTATCCCTTAATTCTAGACAATTATAATATTGTAAGAGTTCATTTTGTAAATTTATGGATTGCATACATCATGTTGGCGTGTTTCCCGAGCATCACACCCTTTCTTTCCTTTCGTTTGTCTACAAGCCATAGTCCATTGTATTAAATTCAATTCTTCCCATTCATGGTCTCAAATTACCCAACAATTTGTTGGACCGTCGTCACGGACATTCATTTCGGTTGCTCAAAAGAAACGACTCAGAGGCGTAGAAGCAGCAGGATTTCTGTTAAGAGAGGGATGTAAGGTTACCAACGTTGTGGCGATGCTAATCCGAAGAAAAAATAATTTTGTTGCAGGATATTAAAGAATATTTGTTTTTTGCTTTTGTTGTTCATTTTCTTCAAAATCACCTGCTGGTCCGAATGCCCTAGTGATATCTTCAAACAACTTAGAACCACGTAAAGGTGCGTTTATTCCAGATCGACGCTAAATCCAAATGATTTTGTCCTTTTGACTCCAGGAACTGTAAAACTTTTTTCGTGCTTATTTGCGGTGTTTTTTCCTCTCTTCTTCGACTGTTAACATTCTCAGATCTCTGTGAAGGTATGAGTTTCGATGTGTCTGCTATTGCCCTTGATATTTTGTTCTGAAAGCATTATACAGTTTTCAAATGAGATACATCCAGGTATATCTTCCAAAACTTAAATCTACTAATAAGACCTCTTTCTTATCAAGATGAATTATATACGTGTCCCAACGTTGATGTTTGTCAATGCTGAAAGTATCTGAGGTACTGAATAGGAAAAAATGGTAGATTACTGGTTTTTTCTAAGTTCAAAATGAGTTTGTTGTATTCAAGCCTCTTTGTAATATAAAAAACAGCTTCTGACTGTGAGAGGATTTCTGAACTGGTTAGAAATACTCTTACTTGTGACGTTTGAACTGGGTATGCTCGGGCACCAGTTTGTTTTAGAGTAGCTTGCTTCGCTTTACCTATTGGAACTAGTTCCAAGAAAAGCTGCAGGTAGCTGCAGTGAAGAAAGAAAATTCGAGAGGGTCAACTATATTTCAGTAGTTACGTAGTACCTGAAAGAGACTTACATATATTGTTCTGGATTTACAATTCGTTCCGGTTAATATACATCGAAGCTAGATAATTGTATTTACAAGCCCTCCCCAAGTTATTGGATCTAACCCTGAACAAAATAAGAAAAATGTAACGGAAGTAAACGATTCCTGCTGGTTTCACAATGTTTTTGGAACACACTACTGAATGAAAACTACAGGAATAATCTAATTACCTATCGGAAAAGTATACAACGGAAAGCAAGTGACTTTAAAATTAATCGGAATTAAAACGTGATCGGAGCTCGGACTATCTACCTCTGAAACCAAATATTCGCGGCCAATAGTTAAAATTGAATGCCTCTTCGCGATTTTCGACTGGCCGCGGGCCTACCTTCTGCCGGCTTTCGCGTTGATTTCAAATGCTCCAGGACGGTAGTGGCGAAGCGATAGGTTTACAGCAACATGAGATTTAACATAAAATCGATCATTATTTGCAAATCGCGGGAATTTCGGAAAATAATAATTTAAAATCGGAGAACTTTAAGAACAAAAAGGTTGATCCAATTCATTAAAAATAGGAATTAATTTTGAGTTCGTTACATGACATAACTTTTAGGTTTTCCAAGTAGTTTCCTTATAAATTATAACGCTGTCATCAGCAAAACTCGTAATGGCACCTTTGATGTTGATTTTCAATAAACTTTTTATATACATAATGAATTGTAAAGGCCCCAGAACAGTACCTTGTGGAATACTAAATGTTATAGCTCTCAAATTGAGTGTAGGTAGGAATCACTTAAAATATATTTAATTGAAAAAATGTTTACTTCGATTAACGAGTTTTTATTTTTGTGAGTATTATTTTATGCTTCCATCTTTAATATAGCGGTAAGAAAACGTTTAGATAAAATTCTTGATGTGAGTGTTAGAAATAAATTTACTAAAAATAAATATACCAATCACAATGCATGTCAATTTTCAATATTAAATTTTAAAGCCATTAAAAACCCATTAGTAGTTCACTTATTGGTTCAACTTTCTATAACTTTCTTGGATAAATAAATACATAGCTCAATGAAATTGAAATATCCAATGTTGTCGAGTTAATTTAAGTGACTCGGTCATAAAACTTATTTAACACGTTTCTAGATTACCATAATGGTATCCTCTTACTTATTTAATTATTTGTTTTATAGCCAGATATCATGAAATCTGCTTTAACCGTAAGTGAACCGTCACAGAGGTGTTTAAATCATCAACAACAATTTTTTTGTTATCTCTCTCTTAAGTATGCAACAAGTTAAAATTAATAATAAGAAGAATAATTTGATCAATAATATGGGTTATGGATTAAATATTTATTTTAATATGACTAGTTAAGTTTTTCTTTTATACAAAAGTGAATTGTACCTGTCGCATCATGGACGAAATACAAAGAAGTAGAAAGGGTAGAATGATAAGGTACCGTCTGCGCATCCATGAAGAGTGTAGAAATTGTGCAGGATTCAATCTTCCACTCTTACACACGTAAGTGACAAGGAGAGGTTGCCCTAAAGCATACTAAACAAATTGCAGGACTCTTGGCTTTGTTTAGCCATTGTGTTCATGACGTTTTTGTTTGTGTAGTGGTTGTTGTAAGATTTGTTTTGGAATTGGTTTTTTAGTGGCTTACTTATATTCGTGATTTTTTGTACTTTGAGATCGATTTAGTATTAAATTATACCTGTAAATTATTTTCCATTGTTGCACAAAATGTTCTTAAATCGTCCCTGCATTTTGTTTACAAAGTGTGCAAAACGAAATTGTGCATAATTTCTATACTTTTTTATTTACAGTTATCATTCTACCCCACTCCACTTAAATCGGTTAAATTAGGGACGCGGTTACCTGAAAATGGTGACTCAAACGTCAATTCACTAACCGCTATATTTTTACTGTTACCATAAAGGTACCATTTCGGTAGGCACGACAGGAGACAGGAGACCACCGAGGCGACCCCAAGGACGACAGTTGCATGAATGTTACGCTCCGTACATTTGACTCGCGTATTGGGGACAACACTAATCCTTTGTAGTGCGCATGTCGTACGCGTTTTATTTGTACATCGGTCTCCTTTTGACAGAGTAGATGAGCTGTGTCTAGGTCGTTGGTGTTTATTCCGGTCAGCGTAGCCAGGTATGGATTGAAATTTTATGGTGGCGGCGAAGCCGCCACCCTACGAGAAGTCGTTACTTCGTCTTCTTGTTGTCACGGCATTATTATTATTTGTTCATGTATGTGAAATGAAAACAAACAAGACGTATTCACACAAACACCTCCCACCACAGCAATTAAAAATGATTAGTGTTGTCCCCGATGCGCGAGTGTATATTTGGGAAGCAAGGAGACAGGTAGGGCGACACCCGCAGACAACCATTCAAGGGAACGATCAGCGTTGCCAGACCCATAGAAAAACTAAAACAGAAGGTTTGAATAATAGGCGGGAATTGTTTCCTTGTTTGTAGTTCATCATATCGCTCTTCACGCGCTGCGATCACTAAATATAAACCCGTTTTTACACTCATATAATAATTAAAAAATTAATAAATATTAAAGAAATCAATAACTTTACTAATGCAATCTCTTAAATATCACTTTAATACAATATATGATCAAATACGGGGATAATTAATATAAATATATAAAGTTAAAGCTAAATTTGAATATTAAGAAGTGGTGTAAATCTGGCTTTGATAATAAATTAGGTTATGTTACACTAAAAAATGACATATATTTTTAGAAAATGTAGGTGAGTAAAATTTAATTAATTATTTTAGATTTAAGTAATTTATAGCTTTAAAAATATACTGAGGTTCTAAGGATGTCATTAACTTATAATTCCTTCATCAAATTTACTTGCAAAAATAAATGTAATTAGTGATGTTTTGATTAAACATTCTTTTTCAAATATAACATCAGCTAAAAGAAAGTAGAATTTTTTAATGATAAAATTGAATGTGCCGAGAAATCTTTAATAGAGAAACCGCGTGTAAGAAATGGGAAGTGTGTACAGGCAATTTACGAGCAGGTATTGTAGAACCTCATCATAGGTTTACACATTTAAAAGAATATGATAAAAAGGCATTTGATTTATGCTCAAAAAGAAATTGTTCAATTTTTTGGGTACTATTTATAAATATATTTATCAAACACTACCCAAATATGGACATATAGAATGCTTTGTTAAAAAATTAATTTTATATTTTACGAACATGTTAATTTTCCATGGTTCGTTTACCAAGAGCATAAATCAGATGTCTGTTTTTCGAAATTGTTGAAAATTTGTGTACCTTTTATTATAAAAAACTAAAGATATTTCTAAGCATTTGAAAAAGAATATAAACCTATGTTAATTATTAATTTTAAGATGATACACTGCACCTTTATTATTTTGTTTTGTTTTAGATATCCGTGGGTATGGAGACTTTTGCAATGGGCATTGCAACTAAGCTGGACTGAAATAGATGGATAGATGGGTAAAAGGATAAAAGTGTGGTACAGTGCCAGAGTTGCCTAACCAATAAAATTTCAAAACAACTGGTCTTCCTATAGTTTAGGCAACTCAATAAAGCCTGAGAATATTAATGGATAAATGCTTGACTAAGTGGGTTGCAAAAACATTCATTAAAATTTAGTTGCCTGATAAACTTTTACAGAGATTTAGAATAATTTAAAGTTTTTGTAAATCAGACATAAAACAATCTTTTAATTTTACATATATATATTAAAATTGAATTGATCAGGAAAAATTGGTTGGCTTAGGACCGATTCCACCGTTGTGTTAAAGGAAGTTAAAAATGACATTATTACATTAACAATGTCATTTTAATAACACAACGGTGGAATCGGCGCTTAGTAAGTAAAATTAAGATCAAAATGTAGGTATAACATTTTTATTTTAAATTAATTGTAAATATTAATTATTTTGTTTTCTGTGAAAAATTCCATATATTTTGTGTAATAATAAGTCAATACTAGGGATTTTTAAAACAATAATTGTATTTATATATATGACTGTTTTGTTTCTTTTTAATTTTTTTGAAATTATAATTTTTTTAAATTTGTACCCAGTTTTTGTTAATAGTAAAATAATTGTCACATTATCTTACATTTCCCTCTGCAATTATGTTGTGTTTGTTTATTGTGAATATGATGTTTAATATAATGTAATGACATAGTTACCTATTCTAAATAAAATAAAGTTATTACAAATATTTTTATTTTTCATTTAAAACAAGTGACATTTTCCGTTTTTCGGCATTTACTTACAATAAAAATTCATTTTACTTATTGATTGTTTCAATTATTGTAAGTAAAAGCTGTAAAATAGAAAAATGTTACTTGAAATTGCTTCAATTTCATAAATTTTGAAGCCCGCCATTTTTTAAATCGCTTTACTTAGTAGTTTTCTACTTTACCGACTGTACCGAATTATAGTTCATCATAACGCACTCAGCGCGCTACTGTCGAGGTCAAACAAACTTGTTACCAACTATTTACAGGGGAAACGGCTACCCTGGCCAGACCTACTGTTTTTAAGTAGATCCAATGTTTCTGTCTCCAGCAAATTTTGTTCTTAATTTATTAAATTCGCCTCATTCTTCAGCAAGTGGTTAAATAATATTTTCTCTAGTAAATTTTCTAGCAGCCACTATTGTAGGTTTGTTTTTATTTAAAATGAAATAAAGAATTAATAGGGCATCATAAAAAGAACATGCATGCCAAACACAACGATTTTGTATTATCTGATTCAGACTGATCTAAAAGAAGTAGGTACCTATTATTTTTCATTGGTTTTTTTTTTGTTTCCGTACGTTAAGTAGGTATATATTAAAAAATGTTATTATTTGTTTTCATTCTTTGTTTACTTTCTAATTTGGGTAGAAAAATTATTTTTCGTTTCTTATATACTTTTGTTTTTTATTTACTACACTGCAAATTATAATTATTTCCCCCTGTATTAAAATCTACTGTTCAGATCTACGGTTTTTTTTTACCCATACTTTTCCCTCATCTAGCAACACTGCCTAGATCGTAAGAAATTTCTAACTACCAATTCTATAAAATGTCGACTAATCACCTCCAAATACAAGCGATGTCCGAGGACAGTGACCTCGAGTGCGACACGCAGCAAACGCTTTGCCAGGAGACAGATCCAAAGTGTCGTCGAGAAGTGTCGTCGAGAAGTGTCGTTGAGAAGTGTCGCGCCGTGCGAAATGTATTTCACATAATTGGATGTGTTTCAGACGTGAAGAGACCGTTCTCGGTCGCGTCTGTTGTCGTCTGTCGCGCCTACCAAAATGGTACCTTTAATGGTGCGTTTGATTTGATCATCGGAGATAACCGAGCGCTGCAAACGTGTTTGAATTGACGTTCCGAGCAACCCCAAAAGTGTTTATTTCGCTTTGGAGGGAGAACATAGAGCGGGCTTGATGTTCTCAGAGCAGAAGGATCAAGAAGAGGGAGAAATTTGTCTTTGTCTCTACCTATCTCTTTTTAATTAACCTAGAAACAAACTTGAATCTCAAAATTAGAGACTAGACAAGAAGTCAACAAATTACTTAGCCGCTTTTGTCTTTTAACAAAAATGTTTCCTTACAAAAAACAATGTCTCTTTGAAAAATACATTTTCTCTGCTCAGATCTAATCACCAGTAATCAAAGTCATGGAGTTTGAAAGCGAAGCGAGAATTTATGGTATATGCTGCATTTCAGGACCACTGTCCTTATTATTAATTTTTTTTCCATTTTCTTCACTTTTTGCTTCCTGTTTTGACACACAAACCAAAAACAAGAATCACAAAAAAGCGGTTATGTTTTTACTCTTTTTTGTTTGATTTGATTCAATGCTCTATTGTGACGTCATCACTTCTCGGTCTCCCGAAGCTCGCTCGATCGAGTTTCAAATCAAACGACTCTCAAGTCGAATGTCAATCTGTCACAAAAGTGACGTAAATCTCGGCTATGGTCCAAATGTAACCAACAAATCAGTTATTTTCAGGAACCGCTGTCAAAAAATTCTGGTTATTTTCCCTAACCTTAACAAATATTTTCACTTACATACCAAAATCTCACGAATTTACTGACAAGTATTTCTTAAAATAATAGATATTTATGTATCAAGGGCGTAAAACAGTCGTTTATGGACGACCAACGTGAAAGTAGGAGCCCGAGTCGCTAGGCGAGGGCTATTAACACGTAAGATCCATAAACGCTGTTTACGCCCGAAATACATACAAAATTTTATGCACGACCCTTTTTAATGATAATTCATTAACAAATATATAAAATTTTATGTACGACCGTTTTAATGATTGTTTATTAATAAATTACTATTATTTTCTCTTTTTCGCCTTTTATGAGCAGGTTATTATAAATGTTGTTTAGAGTTTGAATTTTATCCTAACATTTCTATACATAAATATTTAAATTGTATGATTAATATAAAAATATAAGTGTAACAAACTCAAAGGCGGCTCCAAAACGAATTTCCGGGGGGGGGAGGGTATTGCCTTTAGCCATTCCCTTTTTAGCATATTTTTTTGAATAAAAGGCCCATAAATCGGAAGAATTTTCATCTCGGGGGGGGACATGTTAATTCTTAATTTCTATGATAATAAATAGAGTTTGTTTTACTAGATGCGGTACAGTAGTCCACGTGCGATAAAGAAGCACTTTACGCCCGCAAAACGTATTTATAATCTTTACTTTATCGCCCGGTCGTGCATAAAAGTTTTTTACACAAAGAATTCAGTGATCGTTGTAACAAAAAATGTTGAAGAAGTCTCTAACACAAAAGGAAACGAATTGGCATGGTAAGGCTAATCGTGCTTAGATATCTTTTCCCTTTCAACGGAAAGAAGATAAGTAATTAGCTTGTCACTGCCTAAAACTCACTGGCGTACAAAAAGGATATTGTGGTTAAAAAAATATTATAAATATTGGATATCTAAGAATGTATGAGCAGAATGTATTTTGTATAGATCTAAGAGTAAAATAAGTAACTTGAAAAAAATTTACAATTTGATTTAATTATTTTTAAAAAATTGAGACAAACAATCTTGAATTTTAACACCCTGTAGATCGGTGTTTGTGGACCTAGGTTTACATACACTTTTGTAATACGCTAGTTCGGTGTGATGTCATTTTGGTTCCACTGACATTTAATTCTAACCAAAACTTTTAACAAAAACATCAATACATTTGATATATACGTTTTTTACTGTTATTAGTTTATTTCTAAATATTGTTTACAGGTCATAAAAAATAGTTTAAAGGTATGTAATTGGTAACAAAACGATTGTATATTTGATGCATGTTATCTACTTCTCGTATTTATGAAAGTGAAAAAACGATATAATTTAGGTAAACAAAACGAACAAAACGCACTCAAAAAATCTACTGTCACTTTAATTGTCTGTGGAACCATAGTTACATCATCACTGAACTAGCGTGTTCCGTATGTATATGATGTTTAGGAACACTCTGGATATTAAAAAAAAAATAATAAATGACAGTCACCCAAAAAGTAAATCCAAATAGCCAAATTAAAATGGTGGGTCATTCTGGTCATAGGAATTAGTAGCTGCTTTTGTAGGTCCGTCACAATTACAAATTATAGTGCATGGCTGCGGCTGGGCACATTCTGTTCTCTGTGTTGTCTTTTCCATAGGCGTAGACACAATTTTTTATAAAAAAATTGGAAAATATTGAAATAAACGTCTAGATAGGATAAGACACGAACAGAAATGTAAATATCTAAATCCAAATAAACTATACCATAAATTTGACCGTACTAGACAAATATCGTTTTGGTGGACAAATACGGCTTTTTGCTGTACGTTTGCTGTACAAGATCAAATGCTGGACAGACTTTAAAAATGTTGTACAATAAAGCAAAATGCTGTAAGTACGGTCAACCGTAACTAGAGGCTGTGTATTTTTCTGTTTTGGTACATTTTAATACATTATTTTATATTCAACCGGGTATCTTAAAAATATGCACTCATGATATAATAATCTTTATTCATGATAACATATTTAACATTGGAATATTTTAGTTCATGAAATAAATCTTTAGCAATTCACAAGTATATTAATTTATGTGATATTGATTATCCATAGTTCCGATACCAAAAGTTGTATTCATTAGATTATATCACGAAATAATAAATAATTACTATTATTTACAGTAACAGTACAAAAGCAATGACATAACATAACAAGCTTGCCTGGCTATATCTTTATAGCATTAAATGAATGGTATTATATAGTAAAGAATAAAGCAATAAGGAGAGAAAATATTGAAAATATTTGATAAATATATGTTATAAAAACATAAAGGTTTTTTTAAATTTTTTTATATATTCTTTGTTTTTTAATTATTATTTTATTTATTTTTTAACATTTTTTATCATTTTTTATCATTTTTTATCATTTTTTATCATTTTTTATCATTTTTTATCATTTTTTATCATTTTTTATCATTTTTTTTATCATTTTTTATCATTTTTTATCATTTTTTATCATTTTTTATCATTTTTTATCATTTTTTATCATTTTTTATCATTTTTTATCATTTTTTATCATTTTTTATCATTTTTTATCATTTTTTATCATTTTTTATCATTTTTTTATCATTTTTTATCATTTTTTATCATTTTTTTATCATTTTTTATCATTTTTTATCATTTTTTATCATTTTTTATCATTTTTTATCATTTTTTATCATTTTTTATCATTTTTTATCATTTTTTATCATTTTTTATCATTTTTTATCATTTTTTATCATTTTTTATCATTTTTTATCATTTTTTATCATTTTTTATCATTTTTTATCATTTTTTATCATTTTTTATCATTTTTTATCATTTTTTATAATTTTTTATAATTTTTTATCATTTTTTATCATTTTTGATCATTTTTGATCATTTTTGATCATTTTTGATCATTTTTCATCATTTTTGATCATTTTTGATCATTTTTTATCATTTTTTATCATTTTTATATCATTTTTTATCATTTTTTATCATTTTTTATCATTTTTTATCATTTTTTATCATTTTTTATCATTTTTTATAATTTTTTATAATTTTTTATACTTTTTTATCATTTTTTATCATTTTTTTATCATTTTTTACCATTTTTTATCATTTTTTATCATTTTTTATCATTTTTTTATCATTTTTTTATCGTTTTTTATCATTTTTTATCATTTTTTATCATTTTTTATCATTTTTATCATTTTTGATCATTTTTTATCATTTTTTATTATTTTTTATCATTTTTTGTCATTTTTTATCATTTGTTATCATTTTTTATTATTTTTTATCATTTTTTGTCATTTTTTATCATTTTTTATCATTTTTTTTTTCATTTTTTATCATTTTTTATCATTTTTTATCATTTTTTATCATTTTTTATCATTTTTTTATCATTTTTTATCATTTTTTTATAATTTTTATCATTTTTTATCATTTTTTATCATTTTTTATCATTTTTTATCATTTTTTATCATTTTTTATCATTTTTTATCATTTTTTATCATTTTTTATCATTTTTTATCATTTTTTATCATTTTTTATCATTTTTTATCATTTTTTATCATTTTTTATAATTTTTTATCATTTTTTATCATTTTTTATCATTTTTTATCATTTTTTATCATTTTTTATCATTTTTTATCATTTTTTATCATTTTTTATCATTTTTTATCATTTTTTATAATTTTTTATAATTTTTTATAATTTTTTATAATTTTTTATAATTTTTTTATCATTTTTTATAATTTTTGATCATTTTTGATCATTTTTTATCATTTTTTATCATTTTTTATCATTTTTTATCATTTTTTATCATTTTTTATCATTTTTTTCATTTTTTATCATTTTTTATTATTTTTTATCATTTTTTATCATTTTTTATAATTTTTTATAATTTTTTATCATTTTTTATCATTTTTTTATCATTTTTTACCATTTTTATCATTTTTTATCATTTTTTATCACTTTTTATCATTTTTTATCATTTTTTATCATTTTTTATCATTTTTTATCATTTTTTATCATTTTTTATCATTTTTTATCATTTTTTATCATTTTTTATCATTTTTTATCATTTTTTATCATTTTTTATCATTTTTTATCATTTTTTATCATTTTTTATCATTTTTTATCATTTTTTATCATTTTTTATCATTTTTTATCATTTTTTATCATTTTTTATCATTTTTATCATTTTTTATCATTTTTTATCATTTTTTATCATTTTTTATCATTTTTTATCATTTTTTATCATTTTTTATCATTTTTTTATCATTTTTTATCATTTTTTTATCATTTTTTATCATTTTTTATCATTTTTTATCATTTTTTATCATTTTTTATCATTTTTTATAATTTTTTATCATTTTTTATCATTTTTTATCATTTTTTATCATTTTTTATCATTTTTTTATCATTTTTTATCATTTTTTATCATTTTTTTATCATTTTTTATCATTTTTTATCATTTTTTATCATTTTTTATCATTTTTTATCATTTTTTATCATTTTTTATCATTTTTTATCATTTTTTATCATTTTTTATCATTTTTTATCATTTTTTATCATTTTTTTATCATTTTTTATCATTTTTTATCATTTTTTATCATTTTTTATCATTTTTTATCATTTTTTATAATTTTTTATAATTTTTTATCATTTTTTATCATTTTTGATCATTTTTGATCATTTTTGATCATTTTTGATCATTTTTCATCATTTTTGATCATTTTTGATCATTTTTTATCATTTTTTATCATTTTTATATCATTTTTTATCATTTTTTATCATTTTTTATCATTTTTTATCATTTTTTATCATTTTTTATCATTTTTTATAATTTTTTATAATTTTTTATACTTTTTTATCATTTTTTATCATTTTTTTATCATTTTTTACCATTTTTTATCATTTTTTATCATTTTTTATCATTTTTTTATCATTTTTTTATCGTTTTTTATCATTTTTTATCATTTTTTATCATTTTTTATCATTTTTATCATTTTTGATCATTTTTTATCATTTTTTATTATTTTTTATCATTTTTTGTCATTTTTTATCATTTGTTATCATTTTTTATTATTTTTTATCATTTTTTGTCATTTTTTATCATTTTTTATCATTTTTTTTTTTTCTTTTTTTTTTTTCATTTTTTATCATTTTTTATCATTTTTTATCATTTTTTATCATTTTTTATCATTTTTTTATCATTTTTTATCATTTTTTTATAATTTTTATCATTTTTTATCATTTTTTATCATTTTTTATCATTTTTTTATCATTTTTTATCATTTTTTATCATTTTTTATCATTTTTTATCATTTTTTATCATTTTTTATCATTTTTTATCATTTTTTATCATTTTTTATCATTTTTTATCATTTTTTATCATTTTTTATCATTTTTTATCATTTTTTATCATTTTTTATCATTTTTTATCATTTTTTATCATTTTTTATCATTTTTTATAATTTTTTATCATTTTTTATCATTTTTTATAATTTTTTATAATTTTTTATAATTTTTTATCATTTTTTATAATTTTTTTATCATTTTTTATAATTTTTGATCATTTTTGATCATTTTTTATCATTTTTTATCATTTTTTATCATTTTTTATCATTTTTTATCATTTTTTATCATTTTTTTCATTTTTTATCATTTTTTATTATTTTTTATCATTTTTTATCATTTTTTATAATTTTTTATAATTTTTTATCATTTTTTATCATTTTTTTATCATTTTTTACCATTTTTATCATTTTTTATCATTTTTTATCATTTTTTATCATTTTTTATCATTTTTTATCATTTTTTATCATTTTTTATCATTTTTTATCATTTTTTATCATTTTTTATCATTTTTTATCATTTTTTATCATTTTTATCATTTTTTATCATTTTTTATCATTTTTTATCATTTTTTATCATTTTTTATCATTTTTTATCATTTTTTATCATTTTTTATCATTTTTTATCATTTTTTATCATTTTTTATCATTTTTTATCATTTTTTATCATTTTTTATCATTTTTTATCATTTTTTATCATTTTTTATCATTTTTTATCATTTTTTATCATTTTTTATCATTTTTTATCATTTTTTATCATTTTTTATCATTTTTTATAATTTTTTATCATTTTTTATCATTTTTTATCCTTTTTTATCATTTTTTATCATTTTTTATCATTTTTTATCATTTTTTATCATTTTTTATCATTTTTTTTCATTTTTCTTATCATTTTTTATCATTTTTTATCATTTTTTATCATTTTTTATCATTTTTTATCATTTTTTATCATTTTTTATCATTTTTTTATCATTTTTTATCATTTTTTTATCATTTTTTATCATTTTTTATCATTTTTTATCATTTTTTATCATTTTTTATCATTTTTTATAATTTTTTATCATTTTTTATCATTTTTTATCATTTTTTATCATTTTTTATCATTTTTTATCATTTTTTATCATTTTTTATCATTTTTTTATCATTTTTTATCATTTTTTATCATTTTTTTATCATTTTTTATCATTTTTTATCATTTTTTATCATTTTTTATCATTTTTTATCATTTTTTATCATTTTTTATCATTTTTTATCATTTTTTATCATTTTTTATCATTTTTTATCATTTTTTATCATTTTTTATCATTTTTTATCATTTTTTATCATTTTTTATCATTTTTTATCATTTTTTATCATTTTTTATCATTTTTTATCATTTTTTATCATTTTTTATCATTTTTTATCATTTTTTATCATTTTTTATCATTTTTTATCATTTTTTATCATTTTTTATCATTTTTTATCATTTTTTATCATTTTTTATCATTTTTTATCATTTTTTATCATTTTTTATCATTTTTATCATTTTTTATCATTTTTTTATCATTTTTAATCTTTTTTTTTTTTAATTATAAATTTTTGCAATGTTCCATTATATTTTATAATAAATTGTATTGTTTATTTAATAAAGCAAATAAAAAATTCAACAAAATGATTTTAATATTTGTATTGATTTCAATTGACTTTAAACAATAATTTTCAACAGAGTCAAGTGAACCCCTCAAAAAGATGTAAATCGTGCTCCCACTGTCCGATGCTGCGTTTATGTTGTCCGTTGCGGTCTCGTATATAAAAATAGGACAAATTTCATCTGTGGATGGATAATGCCGACAAAGACCCACCTGGGTCCCGAAATACCGTCAATCCAGCGGCGTTCTCGAAACAATAGTAAGTTATTTGGAATTGTGCCAATCTCATTTTCATTTACGAATTTGAGCTAAAATACCATAAATACGTTTTAGGAATAATTTGGCATAAAATAGAAAAAGTATGTAAAAAATAAATTGATATAAAACATTTTTTTTGTAAATTTACTAAAAATTACAAACGATATAAGAGCATAGAAATAGTATAGAAAGCTGATTCCATATATCAAAAATGAAACCATAAGGAGAAAATAGTGTGTCGGAGCTCATGCGTATAACGGTGCTGACTCGAACAGGACCGGTACAAGTTTTTTATTGATCGAACAAATAGTTGGCACGATGTTTCAGTCATATATTTTTAGAGATGATTCTTTATAGAAAACGATGAAAAAATCTAAGTTAAGGTAAATATGGTTCTGAAAGTACTTATTAAAGAAAGATATGGTATAAAATATGAATTAGTTAAGTTTCGGCAATCATTAGTACTGTAGTCACGAGATTTTGCTTGTGATTTGACATCTTATTTGATTTAGTATCATTTGCTACAACTATGTTGTTTTGAACTACTTAAAACATTTTCAGTCGAACGGCGTACGTGATTCAATTTAAAAATACTTTCCAGAATAAAACCACGTGTTCCGATTTTGACTTCGTTTATTATTAAACAGCGAAGTTATATACAAAAACGTTAATCAACAATCTAAATTAGGTACTATCTCAAAAAAATCACTGTTACAATTAATTATTTAACCAAAAACTAAAATACTTTTTAGATACGTAACCAGAAATGGACAGGAACATTTATCCTAATATTGATTTTCTCTCTCCCTACTTAAAGGTAAAACTTATAGCAATAACAAATTGCATATCGTCGTTGTCGCGGTGAAACCTCCTATGTACATTTCATCAAAATTTTCAGTAGATATAAAAATGTAACAATTTTGTTCTGATGCCTTATACGTATTACGCACAAGGGAGGTCTTAAATCACAATATTTTAAAAGAAAATTACATGGGAGGTTTCGCTAAACTGTACAGAATGTTAGTTTCTATGAACTGGTACAAAAATCTAAAAATGTGAAAAAATATCACACAGGAGGTTTCACCGCGGCAACGACGATATCTACTCTGGTCGGTAACTAAACGTATATACAGAATGGGCGGATTTTGTTCATACTTAACATTACACTCGCGCACTGACATTTAACCTGGATTAAATATAACTATACATATAAATATTTAGAAACAAAGATACTTTTCCAAACAGGCAATCATTAGTACTGTAGTCACGAGATTTTGCTTGTGATTTGACATCTTATTTGATAGTATCATTTGCTACAACTGAATTTAATCTGGGGAGTGCAAAATACGGGGCAGTTGCTTTTCGCCCAGGAATATTATGTTCGACATTTTTTTTACATTTTGTCAGCCGAGACTATGAGTCGTTACTTACAATTAGACAGAAAACCTTTCATGTTTACCATTTTCAATATAAATTAAAAAATACTACTACATTTACTTGGTACATATTTTATTTTAATTTTGAACCCTTTTAAAAGGGTCTTTCGGTTCCATAATAAAAATTAGTCGCTGCTTACTAGAAACATTCTATATAGTCTAAACCAATTTATGGTTTGTTTTCGATCAATTTAATACAAAGATTTAAAGTTTTTAGTCGATGATAACATTCCACATCAGCACATTGCAAACCTATTTTATAAATAATAAGAATAAACTTGTAAATCATTAATTTGGTAGTTATCTCACTTATATGTTTTTTTTTTGTGTATATGTTCCATCGCTATCAGAAATAATAGAAATGGCATCTCATTTAAAATAAAACGAAATTAACAGAATAGAATATTTTGGATGAAAAGATCATAACCTGCTTACTATTTTTAACAATTTTTAACAAAAAATCATTCATTGTTTTGTCAGATATCGATAATGTCTCCCCGTCGCTGGGCAGCCTGTATATAAATATACAGCTCTCTATTTACATAATTATAATTCTTAGGTAGGTTTAGATTTTCAGATATAAATCTTGTAATAAATAAAACAGCTGCTTAATACATTGATTACATTTTCACTAGCCAATGTAAAAATGTCTTTTATTGTACCTAGGATTTAACTAAACACTACAAAAAACTAAAAATAAAATGCCACTTTCATCGTGTAATTAAATAATAAACTACAAACGGTCCTGTAAGGGCAGCGTCATATAGTTTTGAAACACCGGATTTTAGTGCTATTGCCATGTCAATATTGAATTTGTAGGTGAATCGCTTATTGAAAATTAATACCGTATTTGTACATATTTTTGGGAATGTAATTACACATAAATATTATTAGTTGATTATTTAAATGTTTATAAGTTTGTTTAAATCATATAATTTAAAAATAAATTAATTTAAAATTCTTTTCTGTTAGGTATGTTTAATATACTTGGCAACACTACAGGGACAAGTCATGCATATTGCTTCTAGACACACTATTTTGCGATGTCAGGCGCAGAGACGCGTTTTTATGCACAGTAGGTTTCAATTTCTGCTTAAATTTTATATTTATATTGGTCTTCTATATTATTTTTATATATAAGAGGCACAAATTGTATACAAGGAATGGTACTCATTTCCTACGACTATGATACTATACGGGTACGTTCCAACATATGTCGTAAGAAAAACGTAACAAAAACTTAAGAAAAAAGCAACGTAACAAAAACATAAGTAAAAAGTAAGAAAAACGTAAGAAAAACGTAAGAGAAGCGTAAGAAAACGTAATATAAACGTAAAGAAAACGTAAAGAAAACGTAAAGAAAACGTAAAGAAAGCGTAAAGAAAACGTAAAGAAAACGTAAAGAAAACGTAATGAAAACGTAAAGAAAACGTAAAGAAAACGTAAAGAAAACGTAAAGAAAACGTAAAGAAAACGTAAAGAAAACGTAAAGAAAACGTAAAGAAAACGTAAAGAAAACGTAAAGAAAACGTAAAGAAAACGTAAAGAAAACGTAAAGAAAACGTAAAGAAAACGTAAAGAAAACTTAAAACAAACGTAATAAATCTATAAATATCATAAAAATTTTAAAAAAAGTGCCAAAAACGTGTAAAAAAATGTTTTTTATTTTTACACATAGTACCTAATTGAAAATCTGTTAGCATTTCCTCTCTGTTTTCTGACATTATCAGAGCAAATTTAAGACTATATATAGCCTAATAGAAAGGTCAAAAGAACAAAGCATGTGTATATTTATAAAAATCTTTGGGCAATTTAACCAGAGCTTGCTTAAATTTACTTCTTTATTTTTTGGGTTGCTTTTTAGATTGTCAAATATTGTCACTACATGTCAGTCATTAATAGGTTTGCTCCAACAGTAGTACAGTACCGTGGTTAGAATTTGTATGCGCATGTGTAGTATGATTTTTTAGACAAGTTTTGGAGCATTTCATAAGCTGACGACCTTTTTTTAGGAAAGCTCTGCAGAATTATAACATGAGGACCTTCTGATTTTTTTTAAGTTTGACTAGCAGCAGGAGTTGGTTTATAAATGAAAGGTGTCGACCTTGTTTTTTTTTTTAGAAATCTGAACCGACCAGGTCTCTCTTGGCGGCCTTCGTACAATTACGGTTTTTCAAATCTGGCCCTTTGAAAATATGAGTTGTGCAGGCCTGGTCTAGAGCGTTCCAGGAATGTTTTCCCAATATGTCTAGTGAATTTGAATTTGATCATCTAGCATCACTGCTGTTCGAATTGACGGATACTACCTGAAGCGTCTCAAATAGAGCGAAATCAATCGTAGTGTCCAATAATAGCTCTAAGCAAGTTTTTTTTTAATAATAATACTTGTTATAAACAACGTCGCATTATTAAAAAACCTACCTATTGAACGTAATGTTTTACGCTGAAATCATTGCTGAAAAAATATACAGGGTGAGTCATTTTAAAACATCGACATATATTTTTCGGTAAATTAGGAATATGTAACAAAGTAAACCTGATAAATATTATGTAAATTTTTTTTTATCATATTTCTTATGATAAGAGAGATATTGAACTTTGGGTCACCCTGTATATAGTCAATTCATAAAAACTACTGAGAGTAAAAATCACTGATTTTTCAAAATTTTAAGTATGTTTGATCAAAATTATTGGCAACGTGTATGTCATGAAGATATTTATTTTTTTAATTAGACATGCTTACTGGAAACAAAGGTAAAAATCTAAACCAACAAATCGTACCTATATTTATTTACGGACCCCACAAGTAGGCAGTAACAAACATCTAACTCGAGAAAACTAACAGACATTTGCAAATAATTGTAAAGATTGCAACCATAAACTGCTAATGCCCTGCAGCTACGTGATAAATCCTCTCTTTATTTTAATCAGCGTATGTTAAAGGGAATTGGGTCCTCGGGCATCAATATAACAAATTTGCATTTATAAAACCAATCTAAGTAACTAGGGAGAGAACGACGAATTATTTAAATGTTTGCCGACTCTATGCAACGACTACGTCGTTGACTACTCTACATACCTGCTAATGTATGTAGAATTGCCTATTTCAAAATATTATTATATTTTATTAACGTTGTACTGGTTGCCTACCTAGTAGTGACAATAAATTCGAGCAATTCTCATACAATATAAAAATTAAAAAAAATTTAATGTAATGTAATCTGTTTAAATAGGAATTTAAGAAGTGAAAAAACTCTACTATTTGTTAACATTTGTTTTCTTGAATAAGAAAACCTAGTCTTTTCTGTTTTGGGCCTCTTATTATAGGTTCCTTAAAGCATTAAAAAAATGCTTTAAATTTATATCAAATAGAAAAAAGGGAATTCAATACCTAGATTCCGAATATTACAATTAGAAGAACACAGCTACGTCGTAACCATTACTTCGAATTTCAAATAAATAGTACCTAGGTATCTATAACTACCTATCAATAAATAAAGAATAAGTAAGTTGGTTAAAAAAAAATATTTCCTATATTCCAATAATATTAACACATCACTAAAAAATGATGAGGTAGCTGTGTTCTTCTTACTGTATTCGGACCCTACCTAACTAGTGCTAGGTATAAATTATTCAATAAAATAACTTTCCTAGTATAAAAGATGTTCGTAAAATGGTAAAGTGACTCTTGATTGGGATGTTGAAAGCCCCGTAAGTGTTATTGATAGATACCTATGCCAGCCCTTCGTAGATAAAAATTAAAAGGCCATTATTATAATTGGAGGCAGACAGTTATTGAGCCACTATTTCTCCAAACCAAAATAATTGTTGAATAGGTATTCTTATTACCTTATCGCCTATATAATGCTCTGGGTACAATATTTACCTCGTATACCTCTAAATCTAAATATACAAAAAGCGTAAATAATGTAACATATCACTAATAAATTTTAATAGTAAATATGTAGGTACTTCAAATGATTTCTTGAATCAACTCTAGTTGTGGATGAATCAACTCTAGTTGTGGATGAATCAACTAACAATACCGTTTAAAAATATTTCTAGATCTCCAATTTCAATAAAAGTCCATTGAACTATAGATGTCGCATGAATTTATAGAAAATTTACAGAATTCTTCAAATCAATGTGTTATTGGAGTCATTTTGGACTAAGAATGGAGAATAATTTAAAATTATTGTCAAACCTCGTAGCGCCATCTTTACAAGAGTGGCCAGACTAGAAAATCATTATTAATTCACTAAAGAGCTCTATGTAAATGGGATGAAACTTTTATTCCTTCTGTTGAAAGATGGCAATGTTCATTTGAATTCTTCTATTTAACTTTTTTTTCATTTTTATATTTTTAAAACATTAGTTTTTGCTTTTTTAAGAGTGACTAAAAATAAGTAGAAAGAAAACTTTTTTAAGTAATAACTGGGGGCAGTTTACGGTAAATATGGTTGGTTTTAAAGAAGATCAACTGAGGTTAAATGCAACAAATTTAGGTAGTAGGTAAGTTTGGTAATATTTTTATAAAACGATTAAAAAAGGAAGGTCTATTCGTTGCCTTATAAACTAGAAGTAGGGTGAAAGCAAGATGAATATGTACATGTAGGTACTCTACACGATATTTATGTAATATAGATATACTTTAAAATAGAAAACGATATTATAATACAGCTTTTAGAGACCAACATTGATATTGAGTTGGAATGTTGGACAGTGGACAGTGGACAGTGTACTGTAGATATGACAGATAGGTACAGTAAGCGCCACATCTAAAGAACCAGCGCAAATGCTCAAATTCGTTTACTTAAAAATCGCCACGCCCATTCACAATTTGAACCTTGTCCTGCTTACAGTCAGTAGCGTAACGACTAGATCATTGTATGTTTCTTATTTCTGTGTTTTGGTTAAAGTGACTGGTTTTATTTTTGATAATGTCTTCTATTGTGGGTGAAAAAAAGCGCAGATCTGTTATTATGAAAAAGTGTTTCTTAACAACATTGGATACTTTTAATACAGCCGCTGGCTATGGTTCTGTATTCGCTGAAAGGTCCCCTCAATTTTTAAACGGATTATGTCTTTTTGGCCAATTTTGAACATGTTTTGCTTTGTTACCACTCAAAAATATGGCCAGTAATTTTTTTGGAAATTTTACCATTACATTATATTATTATGGAGAAAATATACGTTCCATGTAAAATATTGACTTCCTGAGCTTTATATTAAAGATTGGGCATTGGGTTAAAACTCAATTGTTGGTTGTTAAGCGGCGTCCACACTATGCCGCGGTTGGCTGTTGGCACTGCCAATTTGGCAAAGCCAATACAATGTAGACGTGGCCGTTGGCATGTGCCGCTGAGCCAATGATTTTCCAACGAAAATCGCTCTAGTGTCGGTCTCCATCAAAGGAAGCCGGTGAAAGCCGGTAGTGGGGACGAGCCAACTGTTGTCTTCACGCCAGTGTTGCCAGTCTAGTACAATTGTACTAGATCTAGTACATTCTCTAAGAATCTGGTACTCTAGTACACTCGAAACAATATCTAGTACTTTTTTCAGCGTATGTTTCTATTTGAAGTGTAAAATATATTGGTCAAATATTGCAAGAGAAATTAAAATAGTTGTTAAAAATTACTTCAGAGATAAAATAGTAGACATTTCTCGAGAGATAAAACATTGTTTAAAAATTGCATGAGAGATCAAATATTGTTCAAAAATGGCTTGAGAGGTAAAAAAGGGTGTTAAAAATTGGTCGAAGTATAAAATAGTATTAGAAATTGCTTGAGGGGTAAAATATTGTTCTAAAAATTGCTCTAGGGATAAAAATACTGTTAGAAATTTAATGAGAGATGAAAATATTTAATAATTTTTCCAGAGATTAAATAGTATTATAAATTGTTAAAATTGTGTTCAAAAATTGCTCGAGGTAAAATAGTATTACAAAATGTTAAACCCTTGTTCAAAAATTGCTCGACGGATAAAATACTATTAAAAAATTTGTTGAGAAATAAAATATTGTTCAAAATTGACTCAAGAGATACCTACTATTAGAAATTTCTCGAGAGATAAAACATTGTTTAAAAATTCCTTGAACTATAAAATACTATTAGTCTAATCAACAAGTTCAAGAGCGGGTTTTTGGGACATACTATTACAAAAATTATGTTCAATAGCTCATTCGATCCGGAATAATGTCTATATCAATGTGTAAAGAAAAATTTTGCAGTGCATAAAAAATTGCAAAAGGTATAAACAATTAAACACCTCAAAAACATGGTGTTTGGTTTTTCGCCTATATTTTGTAAACTATAAATATTTTTGGATTTTTCAAAAAAGATCCTTAAAGAGGAGGAAATTTGCTATAAATAAGTTCTGACTTCCGGAACTGTACCTCCATTATTTACAATTTTAATTTAACGCTTAAAGCAGCCTTCCGCACGCCATTTTTAGGTTGCGCGCACGGCGTCGAAACCGAGTACGTTACATAAAATAATTTTTTTAAGTTATTAAAATTAAATTAAAAAAATTACGGTGTATTCTGAACACTTAGAAGAATTCATTCCCATTGGAATTTTTCATAAAAATAAATTTTCCAACAAAGTAGGTTATTGTTAATTAACAAAATTTTTAGAATTTCTCTCATTACAAATTGATAAAAATATTAAATAATTACCGTAAATTTTTTTTGCTTCGTGGAACTCTTTTTATATACATATAAAACAAAATAGCTTCATAAAAGTTTAAAAAATGTTAATACTTTGTTTATAATAATTTTTTAAAGTTTACAGAAACAGAAAATAAGGTGCTATAAAAAAAAAATTTTTTTCAATTTATTATATTACTGTTTTAATGTCGAGAAAAGACATTTATTAATTAAAAAAAAATGTTTTCCTTTATTTGTTTATAAATTTTTTATAAACAAATGGAGTATTTCAATTTTTTCAAATTTTTCTTAATAATAACTTCTAATTGTTTATAATCGTTTTTTTAATATATCTATTGTTTAAATTATTAGTTAAGAAATGTGTTTTTTTTTTCTTAAATCATAATTGATAGTCCTCTACAAAGTGACGGCAAAACAAATTTTTTTATTAATAATTCCATTGTTTATTAAGTTAACAATTTGTTATAAACAAATTCCCAACTTTGGTTTATTTTTCCTGAAAGAAATAAAAATTCCAAAAACGACTTAGTGCATTAAAATTACGGAAAAAATTTTATTCCATTTTTTTATTAAACTTTGAAAATATACGTACTATCAAAGTTGCAGCAGCTGATCCATTTGTTGACTTAAAAGTTGATATAACTTTTAAACTATTGGAGATACGACAATAAACATCCAAGTTATTTTTGTAGGCAATGAAATTATCTCTACCTATTGTCAATTTGTTGTTTTTTATATTTGTTTATAAAAGTTGATTTTTTAAGTTTAATAAAAAATGAAATAAAATTTTTTCCGTAATTCCAGGAAAAAATAAACCAAAGTTGGGAATTTGTTTATAACAAATTTTTTACTTAATAAACAATGGAATTATTAATAAAAAAAATTTTTTGCTGTCACTTTGTAGAGGACTGTCAATTATGATTAAAAAAAAAATACATTTCATAACTAATAATTTAAACAATGGATATATTAAACAAACGATTATAAACAATTAAAAGTTATTATTAAGAAAAAATTTTTTTTTAAAAAATCATAATTGAAATACTTCATTTGTTTATAAAAAATTTATAAACAAATGAAGGAAAAAAATTTTTTTTTAATTAATAAAAGTCTTTTCTCGACAATAAAACAGTAATATAATAAATTTAATAAAAAATTTTATAGCACCACTGTGACTTTTCTGTTTTTGTAAACTTAAAAAAATTATTATAAACAAAGTATTAACATTTTTTAAACTTGTATGAAGCTATTTTGTTTTATACGTATATAAAAAGAGCTCCACAAAGCAAAAAAAAATTACGGTAATTATTTAATATTTTTATCAATTTGTAATGAGAGAAATTCTAAACATTTTGTTAATTAACAATAACCTACTTTGTTGGAAAATTAAATTTTAAGAAAAATTCCAACGGGAATGAATTCTTCTAAGTGTTTAGAATACACCGTAATTTTTTTAAATTTTTGAATTTAATTTTATTGACTTAAAAAAATTATTTTATGTAACGTACTCGGTTTCGACGCCGTGCGCGCAACCTAAAAATGGCGCGCGGAAAGCTACTTTGAGCGTTAAATTAAAATTATAAATAATGGAGGTATAGTTCCGGGAGTCAAAACTTATTTATAGCAAATTTCCTCCTCTTTAAGGATCTTTTTTGAAAAACCCAAAAATATTTATAGTTTACAAACTATAGGTGAAAAACCAAACACCATGTTTTTGATGTGTTTAATTGTTTATAACTTTTGCAATTTTTTATGCACTGCAAAATTTTTCTTCACGCATTGATCTAGACATTATTCCAAATCGAGCGAGCTATTGAACATAATTTTCGTAATAGTACGTCCCAAAAACACGCTTTTGAACTTGTTGATTAGAAAATGCTCAAGAGATAAAATATTGTACAAACATTGTTCGAGATATAAAACATTGTTAAAAATTTATCGAGAGTTAAAATATTTTTATAAATTTGTCGAGAGTTAAAATATTGTGCAGTTTCCTAAAGAGATAAAAAAGTTGTTAAAAATTGCTCGAGAGATAGAATAATGTTAGAAAATTATCGAAAGATAAAATATTGTTTAAATATAGCTCAAGAGATAAAAAAAGGTTTAAAAATTGTTCGAGAGATAAAATACTATCATAAGTTATTAAAATCTTATTAAAAATTACTCGAGAATTAAAAAATACTGTTAAACATTTCTCGAGAGATGAAACATTGTTTAAAAATTGTTAGAAAAATAAAAAATGTTAATAAAAATTGCTCGAGAGATAAACTAGTGTTGGAAATTATTAAAATTTTGCTCAAAAATTGCACGAGAGATCAAATATTGTTCAAAAATAGCTTGAAAGGTAAAAAAGCTGTTAAAAATTGCTCGAGAGATAAAATATTGTCAGAAATTTGTTTAAAATTGTTTAAAAACTTTTCGAGAGATAAAATATTATCAAAAGGTGTTAAATATTTTTCAAAAATTTGCTCGAGAGATAAAATAGTGTTAGAAATTGTTAAAATTTTGCTCAAAAATTGCACGAGAGATTAAATTTGTTCAAAAATAGCTTGAAAGGTAAAAAAAGGTATTAAAAATTGCTCGAGTGATTAAATAGTGTTAAGAATTGTACAAACATTGCTCAAGTGATAAAAAAAAGTTTTTAAAAATTGCTCGAGAGATTGAATAATGTTGGAAATTTATCGAGAGATAAAATATTTTTTAAAAATAGTTCAAGAGATAAAAAATGTTCTTTAAAAACTGTTCGAAAGATAAAATAATATCAAACGGTATTAAAATTTTGCTCAAAAATTGCACGAGAGATCAAATATTGTTCAAAAATAGCTTGAAAGATAAAAAACTGTTAAAAATTGCTCGAGTGATTAAATAGTGTTAAAAATTTTACAAAAAATTTTATACAAACATTGCTCGAGGGATAAAAAAAAGTTGTTAAAAATTGCTCGAGAGATAGAATACTGTTAGAAATTTATCGAGATAAAATATTGTTTCAAAATAGTTCAAGAGATAAAAAAAAATTAAAAACTGTTCGAGAGATAAAAGAATATCAAAAGGTATTAAAATCTCATTCAAAAACTACTCGAGAGATAAAAGTGTCAGAAATTTGTCGAGATATAAAATTTTGTTTTAAATTGTTGTGTTTGTGTTCTCTATAAACCTTTTTTTGCTCTTTAATGACCATACTTCATAATTAGAAAAATCTGGTAATTTTATAGAATCTAGTACATTTTTACGAAATCTGGTACATTTTTTAGATAAATCTGATACAGTACAAAAATATTTTCTGGCAACACTGCTTCACGCAGCACGCACGTGGTTCAGTTGTGGCTGAGACAGCGTAGTATTTAGTCATGGAGTGGACCAACGCGAAAGTGTGTGAACTTATTGAGCTTTACCGTGATCGTCCTGTTCTGTGGGACTGTCGTTTGAAAGAGTACAAAGACAGAAATAAGAAACAAGATGCTCTACAAGAAATCGCAGATACTTTTGGTGTTGATAAACAAGTTGTAGAAAAGAAAATTAAGAACCTAGTGTATCATTTTTTACGTGAAATAAAGAGGGAGAGAGACTCAAGCAAGTCTGGTGCGGAAAATTCTGATGTGTACAAGAGTAAATGGTTCTGCTTCAACAACATGCTGTTTTTTAAATCCTTCATTAACTCACTAGTTCCGTATTTTCTTCTACTTTGAAGGCTTGGACGCACCCAAAACCGTCGTTTGCGCCGTTTACGCACTTTTTCGCTGTTTTCAACGATAATTATAAACGCACCTAAAGCAACTAGTAGATCCTTCTCAGCAGACATTTTGCGACTGAATGCGAACGAATGCCTAGGTGTAGACGGCAAGCCAAAATCGGCTTTGCCAACCCGGCATTGCCAACAGCCAACCGCGGCATAGTGTGGACGCCGCTTTATATTCGAGATGATCCCCATATTATTTTAGGAAAGGGCTAGTTCGTACTCGAAGCGAGGGGGGGGGCAGAAAGTTAAAAAAATATAGCCCCGCATGAGCGAGATACTTACAAAATGTGTTAAACGTATTAATTAATTACGTTGAATACATTTTTATATTATAATATAATTATAGAAGATCAGAAAGATATTAGACTCAAAAATTTTTATTTCTCAAAATTATTTATTTCTGCACTACTTCCCCCCGAACCTTGAAAACAGCAGCTTCGCAAAAAAAGCAATTAAATTGTTATCTCTTCTCTGGAATACGTCTAGGGTAGTACTTCTTCTATAGTTGAAATCACGTGGAAGTCGCTGGCCAATAAAATCGAACTAGCAGGACACGATGGCGTATGAATCACTGCAGTATGGTTTGAGGTTAGAACATAAAATTAATTATTGCTATACGCATATCGTAAGTTTGAAAGTTTACATTTGTGTGCATGAAATCAAAGAGGGCGTTCCTTTGCCTGTCCAAGGAAAGAAGTTTTGGAGCTCTACAGAAAATAAAATTTTGCTTGAATAATTTCTTCGACAATTCATTTTAAAAAATGGTTCTCAATTTTGGTCTGGGGTTCAACTTATTAAGCGCTACAAGTACCGAGTCTTTCCAGTCGACATCACCATCTTCTGAATCATTAACCGAATTGCAAAAAAACGATGTAGAAGAAGCCGACATGAGAATAATGGTCCACATACTTCAGGCAGTGCGAGATAGACATGAAAACATATGTATTTTCTCGTCAGATACTGATATCATAATTATGGCATTATATCATTTTAGAACATTTGAAGCAACAGGAATAAAGGTAAGCACTTAACGAGTGGTATTGGTTTCAAATGTATTAGGAACTTTGGAGCAGGAGCTACAAAACGAGATGTTCCATTACATGTTATGGGTGTTCGTTGTGGAACAGAAACTTGTTCGGTACTTCCTGCATTTTATTCACTTAACAGGGGCAGATTATACCAGCAAAGTTAGGACCAAACATGCTGCCCTTCATGCCGAACCACAAAACCATCTGTCAAGTTTTGCTACCTAGAAGTACTTAAAAAATTCGCTTATAAATACCTATTTAAAATATATCCTGTATAGTAACTTATTTAGTATATTAAACTTTTTTAGGTTTGTCGAATACCGAAATTGGAAAGTCTGTTGGAGATGCAGAGGAATATTTGGAAAAATCACTTTGAAAAACGTTTAATGAGCTGAGGTATTGGATGTATTATCACCAAAAGTGTGTTTCTTTAAAAAAATTGCCACCAACAACTTCAAACATAAGATTCTATATTCTAAGAGCTTTTTATATTGTATATATTTAAAATCACTGTTTGGAGAGAACACCAAATCTTCTCGATCCCCTTCAATTTGGTAACAATAACAACAACGGTTACCTGGTGCCCAAGCGTGTAAAAAATCATTTTCTTATAGTATGTGATAGTGTTTATATTAAAAATGAAATCTGCGAAAAAGTCCCCAGAAAATTGCAATCTATATGGTGTTAATGTCAAAATCAAAACTTAAGTATTCATTATTTTCCAAGTGCAAGTCGTAAAATTTTGTTTTTTACGATAAATGGATATCTACAAATTCACAATATTGAAATTTTACAAAACTTTGTTTAGAATCAAACTGTAATCTGATTTGTGGCGGTTTCATTACTATTTAGGTACATGTATACAAAGTACTACATGATTCATTTCACAATATAAGAATAAGTCTAGTAAGATTTTTAAATAAATTCATCAATAATAAACGTGTGGTACCTGAAATTTCCCTTAAACCACATAATAAAACATATCCTGGGTTTAGTGAATACATATTTCTAGATGTTCTTGTAGCAACCAATAGGTGATTATTTCCAACAAATAAGTCATACACATGATAAATATTATATTTATGACGAAAGCACGAGACTTAAACTTAAAATAACACTAAATGAAACTCAAAAACACTATTACATTGAGAATATTATCTAAAAACAGTTTAAAAAATCCGCCCAAAACAAAAACATGTAAATAAACAAACATCCTACTTATAGGTGACAAATGACAGGCGCGCGAAAATTAACTTGAATCGCCAATACAGATATATTCTGAGCTTTATTGAACAGTGACGAAATGAAAAAAAACTGATATATTAAGTAGATAAAAACAGAAGTGTATGTGGAACACTCTAATGTAATGTCATATGTGTATGGTCCTAACCTTATCACCACCCTGTATAAAAACTAAACTGGCAATTTTTCGGCCTGGTAACCAAAAGTTCTTCAATATATACACCTTGTCAACATAATGCCACAAAAATATATCGGGGACTTCTCAAAAACACAGCGTATAGACTATTTAATAAACGACTAGTAAAACAGAAAGAAGGCTAGATTTCAAATATTGTTCATTGTGAAATATTCTTCTTTGTACCTACTGCATAGTTTTAGAGTGCAATAAATTACTTCTCAATACTAATTTTGGTAAGTTTTTGTTATTTATTATTTTTTAAAAATGGTGAATCAATAGATGAGAATGTTACCTTTTAAATAAATATACCTAAAAAAAGAATACCCGAGGTGTGTTTTTTTAACGACTTTTGAATAAAAATTTGATCATGGACCTCCAAAAATCTATCCAATAAATCATCTGTCCTTATCCTAGATGTTTTTATTATTAAAACATATACATAAAACTTAAAAATAAAAACATAATATCCCTCTCATGACAATAATTTTGTAAATCCACCATTTTGTTGTAAATAACTATCTAATTTCGCACGGTATTGTGTCGTTTTTCCAATCAACTAGTCACCATCAAAGCGTTTTTTTTTTTATAAAATTTTTTTCAACGTGCCATTTTTACGTTTTTCCTACAAAGCGCCCGACTGAAAAAAAGAGGCCAGTAATCAACACACCAGAGCAATATGAAATGATATTTTTGTACATTAATTATAAAGCATCCGTGTCATTTTCAAAATATGACACGCCAAAATAATTCACAAGCTGAAAATTGAAATATTTTTCGTAGAGCGATCCCGGCGAAAAACAGTTTTTCATTCCGGACCATCGGCTTGAATTTTCAAGGGAATGTGTCGTTCCAGAGATGCCAGACTCCCGTCTCTTTCTATCTCGTTTCGGGTCGGATTTTCCTCGTCCCCGAGGCTGCTTTTGGCTCGCTGTTTTGTTCGAAGTTTGTATTCCAAAACAAAACTAGGCAAACGAAAACAATGTAAATTTGTAAGGGTGTTTACAAAAGAAGGATCTTTCGGCTGGAAAAAAAAAGGTAATAAAACTGTTTTAATCTTTCAGTTTGTTAGGAAAAGAATCAAAATAAAATCGAATTGAAAGTTTTTATACGAGGATTCGTTCCTATGCACCACGCAATTTAGAAATCAATTCTATGTAATAATTGCCTGTATCCAAAAACGTTTTCGTATCATTTCAAATCAAATGTACTATTTAAAGAATTTAGTGTTTGATCAATCTCTATTCATAACGATCAATTTTGGTTTATACTTTCGTCTAATAGTATTTAATGAAGGAAAACCTCAAGAGTGACTGATATTGTTCCAGCTGGAAACAAGTTGTTCCTCAGAAACATTATCCTCTATAATTTTTAAAATGATTATAGATTATTAATTTAAATAGTTTTTCACACTAATATCAATCGTTATAATCGAATTAAATTACGGGTTTTGAGCTTACATTAAATTGTAATTAGATGAAACAAAATGTATTCTATGTATTTTGAGGTGATCTTTTCGAAAAAAGGCAAAACAAAATGTAGCTGTTTTTCAAAAGTGCCGAAATTTTGGATTTTGTCAATTTTTCAATTTTGCGCAGACGCATGTCGGAAATAAATCAATATTTTCAAAACGCAGTTTAAGACATTTGAAAGCTTAGGAAAAATGCTAATTTTTATGTCTTTTGAGAAATTTTGATCCGATGCACCGTTCTCGCGGTATGGACGATTGAAATTTGTTTAGTATTTTGAGGCAGCGAAGGTCGAAAAATTGAATTTGTTAAATGTTCAAACACTAAATTCTTCATAACTTTGACAAAAATTAAGATATTGAAAAAAACAAAAATGCGTTTTGAACTTAAGGGATGTGACTATTGATTCCCAGAAAGGGGCAAGAGAAATCCCAAAATTAGGAATATGGCGAAAGGGCAAAGTGTACCGCGGGAATAATTTCATTGTTTGCTTATAACGGCCAAACTATTTGAATTTTTTTAATTCCACTTACAGAGCTTACTCTTGAATGTGAAATATTATGTTTGTGTGAATTTCACCGAAATCAGACTATAATTGGCCAAGATATCAAACAATTAAACAAATTTTTTTCCCTGAAAAAAACTAAATTTTTTTTGAAAGTTTAAAGTGGCACAAAAATGCCAAAAATGCACCCAATGGCTCAAAACTTTTTTTTGAGTACTTTATTATGTCTAGAATACGATTAAATTACGGAAAATTCTGCAAAAATATTTTATCTATTTTTTTGACCACTGTTCATTGAGTGACGACCAAAAAACACGGTTTTTGAGAAAAGTTGCCTGAAATTGACGATTTTTAGTTCTTTGGTCTGAAAATTAAGCAAACCCAAATTTCATGTCTTCTGAATGTGTATACAAAGCTTAAAGTGTGTATGTTTCTTCTAAGTTGTAGAATTCTCCCGACAAAAGTCCCATTACACGCGCTCCGCGGCATCCAAAACTCGTGTATACACTGCATTTCTGTAATTTGATTTTTTTGCGATTTCCAGTTTTAAATTTCTTACATATCTAAACTTATTAGGCTTAAAATTTATTAAATTGTATTTTACTGACTTGTTATAAGACGTTTCTTGAGTTTTGTGCAAAATATAGAATTACCGCAAAATTAGCCGCACGTCGCATCAAGGATAGCCATGGTCTCGGCGTTCGCTATCCGACAAGTTTAAACTTCAAACGGTCTAATTATTACAAATTGAATAGCTTGATAGTGTTCATCGGCATAGATTTTTAATAACCTTGTTCAGCAAGCTCTGTGTACACGTGGTTTTTCGGACTTCTTCAGCAATTTATTGAGTAAGTACGTTCCTAAATTAAGAAAATTCTATTACAGTGCTATAATTTTTTGATACTGATCAGAGTGAAAGTTGTTGTAATTGTAAAACTGTTTTGATTAACAACAATTTGACTAACAACAATCCTCCGAAAACATTGTTGCTAAATTTAAGTTGTATATAATAATATTAATTCAACCTCTGAAGCCGATTAAGCGACTTGTGTAGGGGAAGGGGCGGCTATTATTATTATTTGCCGTGACTTAAAGATGATTGATGGCGCCATTTGAGTTACAGGTGAGGAAAACCCGGAAAACCTTACCCACCATCATCGAAACGGTAACACATGGCAATTTTTAATCTAGATGTCATATCAACAGAAATTAAATTTCTGTTAATACGGCACACTTCAAATCCTATAACTTACCATGCAATTTAATTAAAAATCCACATAGTCTGGTGTAGGATTGGAACCACAAACTTGCCTATAAATGAATATAAGCGCGTTAAACAGCTACGCCACCGACCCGATAATATTTAGACCCATTAGTATTCAAAGCTTCCATGTTTATTAAAATAGTTGATTTTTATTTTTATTTTAAACACATTATTGTGTTTTATAAAATAATTAATAGAGTAATTATTGTTGTTTGTAAGTCAGGATCTATGACTGTAAAATTTTATATTATTGAAATTTGTAATGAAATCTACACTCAATAAGGTACGGGTTGTGACTAGTTTACAATAAATATTATATTTAAAAAGATATACATTATTTTACTTACACTAGGAGCTTTAGTTTTAAATCTGATTTGTATCCCGCGTTACTACCTGGAACGAAGTAAATCGTGCTTTGATGTGTTTTGTCACTCTTGTTACTTGTACTCAAGTACTTTTTTTACAATATTTTGATTATTTTCACCAATTTAAAAAAAATTGACTTACATAGAAAATTAACGGCACTGATGTTCGACCGGCCAACTACAGTCAATTTAACGAACTTTATAAAAAGAAGGACGGAAATTTGAAATTTGAAATTTGACCATAACCGTTAGAAAGAGTAGAGGTAACATAGGAAGCATTTGTCGCTGCGCGAATTTTGCCAAAACCGAAAAACTGGGTGGAAGGAGTAGGGAGATGTTCTGGACCGGACTTAAATATTTGTATTGTAGTACCTAATTTTGGTAGATAACTAAAAGATGAAAAATTATGAGACGTTTTTTTGACTTTATTTGTTAGCACGATTCATTTATGATGAGGTCAATAACATCAATATATAGGGCCGATTCCACCGTTGTGTCAAACGAAGTTTAAATTACTTAACGAAGATTAAAATGACATTGTTAATGTAAAAATTTAATTTTAATCTCCATTTAGTAATTTAAACTTCGTTTTTGTTAATATAAAAATGTCATTTTAATCTTCGTTTAGTATTTTAAACTTCGTTTAACAAAACGGTAAAATCGACCCTAAGTAAAAGTTTATAAAATTATTCTAACAAAATAGCTGTTGAGACAAAAAGTTCTCGAAACAGCCAAAGACTTTTTGCTCGAATTACACACAAGATTTTTTCTACGATCACACCAAAATAAAATAATTAATTAAATTTTATTAGAAATGAGTTACCTTTTCGTTCGTTATAATATTTTAAGTTTATTTGACATAAGCCTACTCTTCGAAGAGAAAAAAATGTTTTGGTACTTATATGCAGGTAATTATTTATGATTTAATTATTTACGGAAAATACTGTTCAATGATTTAAAATATTAGGAAGTCAATTAATAGGTATTTATGTAACCAGTTATGAATTGCCTTATTTTGTGTAACGAGTAAATATTTGCGGGACGAGCGGAGCAAGGTCCCGCAAAATGAACGAGTTACACAAAACGACATTTCGTAACGTGTTTACATACAAGTTTTTTTCTAATTTTGATTTGATTATTTATAAAATTGTGTTGAAAAATGATTCACCATCATTCTTTTGTAGGTACTTTCAATCAAATATTTTAGAAAATTGTTGTATTTGATTGCCCTACGACGTTTTTTTTTTAATGGTAATAAAAATAAGGGACATGTGCAGTGTTGCCGATCTGATTTTTGACATTACCCGCGAGAAATTTAAAAAAAAAACGTTTTTAATTATTTAAAAAATAAAACTCAATTTACAGCTTTTCTTTTTTTGTTGTTAAACGTAATGTTATATTTTCAAATGTGAAATGTCACTATGCATTGCCTTTTTTTCGATATTTGGTTTTTTCGATTTTTGGATTTTTCGATTTTTCGATTTTTTATTTTTAGATTTTTCGATTACTCAATTTTTCGATTTCTCGATTTTTCGATTTTTCGACTTAAAAACCAAAAAAGAAGCAGTTTTATTTATTTTCATTTCGTAACTGGTGACATAATCAACTTTTCGTAATCAGTTGCATATTGTTCTATTTTATGCAAATGGTTGCATAAAGTAGATCGTTTTGACACTTGCTGCGATTACAAAATATATTACTTTATATGTCAGAATTAGAGAAAATAAAAAATGTAAATTGAATGAATAGATCCCATATTATTATAGAGCAGTGTTTCTCAAACTTTTTTGGCGACGGAACCATTTTGAAAAGCGAAATATTTGACGGGCCCTAAACACATAAAACACATAATTTCTTCATTTTGACTCTCATTTTGACTTTCAATAGGTAAACGTGATAAAAAATCAGCTTTATATTATGCTCCGATTTCACATATTCAATTTATAATTGTAATTTGACTAAAATGTGACTAGAAAATTTTACTACAATTTATAGTTAAAAACTATTAATTATTGTAGCAATTGAATTGTCGAATAAAATGCTACAACAATAGGAAAGAAGTCCACAATGTTTAGTATATTTTACTATTGTTTGTAGAAATAGAAATTTATTACAATTATCGTAATTACTACTACTAACTTCTGTAAAAATTTGTACAAATATTAATAATTATCTCTACAAAAAATAGTAATTTTCTCTACAAAAAATAGTAATACTTTACATCCCTTCTTCAAAAATATTCTATAATATTGTAGAAATTCTAAGTCATGTGAACAAAACAGAATTCTGCTATTGGCCAACGTTTTCTGACGTCGATCATAAACGGCCAGACAGCAGTAGCCGTTCGCCATGTTCACATAGCAAAGCATGGTACATATACGAGTACCTATAAAACATTATTATATTATAAGCACCGATACGTTTGAGAAAATTTTAATAATAAATTCTATTGGTGGTAAGTACATTTATTATTGTTTCTGAATAATTTACCTTTAGATAACTAATTTAAATAACCTTAGTAGATTATTTTAAAAAAATAGTTGTGGCCAACGATCGAATGTTGTGCCCAACGATCGAATTTTGTGCCAAGTTCAATGATGTTTTTTGTCTTAATTGTGACATGCCTACTTTCTCATTTTTGTTAGTTATCTGACTTAGTCATTTAATATCCAAATCAGTGTATAGGTGATAAATATCCCCGTTTTAAGGGTATGAACAATTCAATTTGTATTAATTTTTATTTCATATTTTTCAGGTGCAGAAAAGCCAACTGAGACTGAGGGCGCTATTATTACTGTTATTTATTACATAATGTAATTAAGAATTTGTATCTTTTATATTAAAACAATAAATTGAATATTTTATTAAGGAACATTTTTTTCTAGGTTATAATTATAATAATTATGGAATACTACTACAAATTTTATTAAAAATTACTACAATTTGTATGAATTTTTACTATTTATTGTGTAAAATTTTCACTAGTAATACCACTAGAGGTGAAAAAATTTCCTGATATTAATTTGACCTCGCGTGGTATTCGGTAAGAAAATTCCACGCCGAATTATGGTTGAAAATTAAATATTTTTAAAATTTATTTTTCGTTTCTCAACAATGCAAATTATTTTCTCCAAGTCACCAGTGAAACATAAAAGGTGTTGTCGCCTTGATTGTTGAGTTGTCATGGTAACTTAGTGAGACCCTAACCTCGAATATAATTTCAGTTTTGAAGTTGTCAAGCGGCCCAACGTAAAAAAATGTTTCGCTGCAATTATTTAGGCCTTCAAATTGCTTATTTCTACTCATTGTAGTTGCATGGGAATACCATTTGAAAATAGAAAATAGTATATTCTTTAATTTTACGTAAGTTTTGAATAACTACAAGTGGTAGAAAACTGTTTTTCTGCGTTTTTACTAACATGCGTTATGAGCGCTTTAAAATGGTATGAAATTCATAACCAGCGTCAGCAAGCATCAATCGTAGGAGGCTGTGATCATTGTATTTTGACAGTTCAAAACATTAAATAACTCGCGTTTTGTTGCGATAAAGAATATTGCACAGCAAGTAAAACCAACAAAATTACCTATTTGTTTAAAAATGAATCGATTTGAAAATCATACGCTTTGCAAAATATGCGTGAAATTGTCTGATGTAATGATCAATCATTGCACCATGACTTACTTACTCGGATTAATAGAGGATTGTGGCTCCAACTTGAAAAACGAAAATTTGTTCCGAATTGTCCACGAATATTTGCACCTAAACTACGCAAAATTCAAAGTGCTGAATGGGAAAAAGGTGAATAAATTAGTGTCTAAATATTATATATATTTTATTAGACATAGACACATAATTCAAAGCATCCAAAGTCCTGCATTTTCGCCATTAAGAAGAAAAGAAGTGGCCGAAGAATATAGAAAACACCTTAGCATTGTAACTAAAATGTATCAAAACTAAACCTATTATGTGAACAAATAAAAACCAGTCTGTCAAAAATGGTCTGTTATTGTAAACGTCAAAAAATTTCCAGTATAATTCGCTGTTGGGTACCCCACGAGAAAAAAATTTCCACTAAAATACCTCCGTTGCCATGGTGATCTGTCAAAAACACGTATTTTGATTGGTTCAAAATTACAGGTGTGGAATTTTCGTATTTATTTTCATAAAACGCAATACATTTTTAATATAAATTCATACAATGAATAGCAAAAATTATAACAATTTGTAGAACAATTCTTATGATGCATTTGGATCTTTTTACTAAATATTGTAGATAATAACTCTAAAATACATTCTCCACAAATATTTGGAAATTTTTACTACAAATTATCCCTGTCCCTATATGTACTATTTATTGTAGAGAAAAAATCTACAATTGTAGAAATTTGTTCTACAATTTTTTTTCCGTATACCTGGGTTAAAAATAGTTACCAGAGGTAAGTGATCTGTAACTAGGCTAAAGAAATGTCCATATAAATATTCATTAAATTTATTTAAGCCAAAAATTATTGCAAGGCCCTCTCTTTCAATTTGGGAATATTTTTGTTCGGACTTTTTCAAAAACTTGACATATTATGACCCTTATTCCCACATTTGATGCATCTACGATTAATTTATTCGGCAACTCAGGCTGAAAATGCACAAGAACATCATTTGTTGTTAATTTATTTTTGATTAATTCCAAAGATTCCTTGCAAGAATTATCCCAACCCATTTCACCCATAAAAAATAAAATAAAAAAGTCCTCAAGCAAAATCACATCCTCCTTCCTCTTAGTGACTCAAAAAAAATTACTTCTCAAAAAAGGTCCTCAAGCCAGGTCCCTCCATTTTGTGGCGATAGTACTGTTTTTTTTTATTATGATTATTTTCTTCGCGGACCCCTTACAAAGGCTTTGCTGAGCCCCAGGGCTCCGCGGAGCACACTTTGAGTAACAGTAATAAATAGTTTTGAAAAAACTATTGAAACCAGTTGTGAAGTTTGAAACGAATAATTGCCAATTTATTCGTGAAATTGATATTTTTGTATTTGATTGTATGTTACTCTTTCCACTTCCTGAAAAAATATTCCCCATGAAACAAGATATAGTAAACAGTTTATAATAATAACCTTTATTTGCTACCTATAACATGTACCAATGACCAAGTCCGATTCTGTTTATTTTCAAATCAACAAATATGGACGTCGACAGAATCTTTAAAAATTAAATATCTGACCGAAATAAATGTAAGTTTCTTTTATCTCTGTCACATTTCGCACTTTTATTGTAAATAAAGCTTTTTACAACACATCTTGGCATTTTCAACGTTAATTTCCAAAATTTAAGTCACTAAAATACCAAATTAATTCTCGTTGACACATTAAATTTGGATGGACAACGCTCTGACATGTGATGTTCTAAACTGTGATTGGTGGGTGTGAATAAATTCGAAATGGGATTATGCGCAGTGTCTTATGTTCCATCTAAGGTTTGTATAATCTAAGGTACCATGAAGGTACCATCCCACCTTGAGTGCAACGTTGCCGGATCAAAAATGTACCTTCGACTTTCAATACAAATTATAGAAACGTTTTATATTCCGATTTTCTCTTTACTATACAAGGTTTATAAAATATTCCTTCTGCTTCATTCATTCAACTCGCTCTAATTTTTATTTGAAGCGAGAAATGAGAAACGAAAAAATATCCGTTAAAGAAATTCCAGTTGTTTTTTTTCTTCTGTTCAACCATCGTCGTGATGTTGGCGTGCCACCGGTCGGTTTTCTCACAATTTCTCCGCGATTTTGCGTGAAAATAACCATAGCGATATCGATGTAATAAATTGTAAAATTATTTATTTCTTGGAGGTCGACGCAAATAGCACATGACCGGGGGACACGTAAATGCACCGACTAAAACTAATAACAACGAACACTACGGTTTTTATTTCGTTTACAAATCTCGTTAGAAATACTATAAAGTTTCTCATTTTCATATACTGGGTGTTTCGTAACTATACCGTCAACTTTTAGGGGTGGTATGGTATAGGACATAAAAATAAACATGTTTTGCTTAATAAACATATATGTAATAAAACGTTTTATTTCCGAAATACAGGGTATTTTACACAATAGATATTTGCATAATTCTTTTTTATAAAGCAAGTAAACTTTTTTGCCTCTGGTTTTTCTTGCCTGGCTTTATTTCTGGTAAAATTAGGCTTCCATCAATTGAAATATTAAAATCATGTTAATATTTGAAAAAACAGGACGCTAAAAGTTGGAACTTCAAGAACAATGTGAGGTTCTATAATGATCAATATTGGCGCCAATTTATAAATGATGTCAATGTCATAGGGTTAGTTTTGGGTTCCTTCTCAGATAAACAAATAAAATATAGATAAGTAACGGGCGCAGTTTAACATAGGCTTTGTATGAAGCAAGTATACACGAACGTTTGACAGTTGTGATCTCTAAGAGCGTATAAATCAGTTTTTTCATCAGAATCCAAAGAATTGTTTTGTAAATATTTTGTCAAGGACAAATTTAAAGAAAAATCAAATTCAAACGCAAAATTTTATTTTACAAAACATAAACTTTGCAATTTTTTAGTCACATGTAATAAACGATATTAATAAAAAAAAGGCGTGAATCCTTAAGTGATTTTAAGAAGAAAAGTAAATATCAACATATATCGTAAACCTCTTAATTTTTGAGCTAGAGAGTGTTATAGTTTTAAGAAAGAAATAACTTTTGTATCATAATTTTCTTATCACTCCAGATATTATTAGGAAATTTTGCCCCAAAAAAAGTGATTCCGCGCATGGGGGGTGCCTACCAAATTTTAACAAAATATCAAAAGCAGTTTCAACGAACTTAGCACATAAAAAATTAACGGCACTGACGTTCGACCTGCCAACTGAAGTCAATTTGGCGAACTTTATAAAAAGAAGGAAGGAAATTTGAAACTTGTGAAAAGTGAAAAGTATCGCTAATTCTTAACCTGTAATAGATGGAAACACTTTGCTGCAATCGAACTAGCGGTAAAATGACCAGTCAGTCAACAAGAAGGTACGGTACTGTGAGCTTAATTTCAAAAAGGAGCACCAAACTTTTTTGTACTAACTTTTGATGCAAATAATATCTAAAAATTTCAAGTTTGCGCTTCTATGACATTTTCTACACTATCTTTTTTAAAACGTCATCGTCAAGGGCTCCATCGCTGCGCGGCAAACTAGCTATCCTACCAATACTATCAAACGCAAAAACAAAATAATATTTGCGGATTTGTAATTGGAACTCAGGGTAGGAAACATAACAATAATAAATTTTTATGATTTTAAGCGAAAGTAGAATTTGCGCATGAATAACACAGATTAGCAATAACGGGAAAGGTCTATTTAAAAATTTAAAAACACAATATAAAATAAATTAAAAAATACAATATAAAAATATCAAATGTTTTAATTATAAATAAATAAAAAATATAAAATTAGTAAGTGGAGTGTCTATTTTCAAAAAAAATATATGGAAATCCCATAGGATCCGAAGTTGAGCATGGGCTACATAATATATTTAAATGATAACATGTATGTCACCAAATTGAATTAAATTTTTTTTTAAGACTAGATACATCGCTCAAAAGCGACAAAAGTGGCACAACTCAAAAATAAACGTTATGAAGAAAAATAAGTTTTAAAATTTTAACTATTTCAATGTTCATGTTTCAAATGTCATTTGAATACTATTAATGAGCTTCGCTGTGATCACAGTGAGTTTTTGAGTACCACATTTTTGTGATTTCCAAAAAGGTAATATGTGAAAGATATGCCACTATTGTTGAACCCAAGTGTCACAGTTTATATAACAATACAGCTGTTAATTATTCTGGCACATTTAGCGAAATTTATCAAAAATGGAAAGTATGTAGTGCCATAACTTAAAATATGCCACTAATGCTTAAACAAAGCATTGCTATCTACTCATTTGTACCGCTACTGCTCACACACGACGATTCGAATCTAACACAGAGACATTAATCTATGGTCAGAGGCATATTAAAAATATGCCAATGTTGATTCAGCATGTGGGCGGAATATAATATGTTATGCCATAGAGTGATACACTCGTCATATTGGGGAGACAGTTTCAACTATTTTTATGCCAGTTTTGTTTGATGAAACTATAACAAATTTTAAATAAAATGCAAGTATTTTAAGGAAATTTGCATTTTTTGAGATATGCCACTATTTTTGCTTCTGTAATGTGATGTTTGTTTATTTTAAAACAACAGTTTATTTATTAATAATTTATTTAAACAATTATTTATTTTATAACACTACTATTCTAATTTATTTATATTTCGAATGTCTTTGAATCGTTCACTATTTATATTCACAGTCCAATACTTTATTGTCAGCTGTCTATATATCACTGATTACCTGTGTTCCTCCACCAGTATTTATATACAAAGTTTAAATTATTGGTGGGGCTCCAGAACGTTCTCGCCAAAAAGTAGAAACACTATCACGTTATATTTGGAATACACTAGAAACATTATCCCGTTCTTTCTCGAATAGTAATCGAAAGCACCTCCGCCATAGTCGTCACTTATGTTTGGTCTTAAGGGGTTTAATTATGTATAATAATCGGACAAGTTGAGTCTCAAATGCCAAATAAGACAGAGAGGGACTTGGATGATTAGAGCATGACTGAATAATGAAATGGCTCACATAACAGTAATTTTTGGTCTCTTAAATATATTGACTGATATTCTCGATTGCAACCTTCTTCTACTCCGCTGAATTAGACTGACTTTTGTTGTAGATTAACAACCTAATCATTAATAAATTTTCAACATGTTTGTCAAGCTTTTGGATTTTTAAATCTTTTAATAATCTCCAAAATAAATATTTTCTAAAAACGTGCATTTTTAAATGTACTAGATATTTTTAGAATAACTTTTTTCTCTGAATTTAGGCACTTTTATAAATTGAATAACTTATTCCATAGCTTCTGGAGCAATGTCGATGGAACAACTTGAATTTTTTGATCAAGTATGTGCAAATTATTATAATTGTAAATCTCTTCTGTACTCTATCTTTCACTACGTTCAGTAGCTTTAGCCATCATCATTGCTAATTTTCAGAAGATTCAAGATATTCTTTGGAGTAGGTTCATGAAATATTTTCTTTCCAGGGAACACTATTTATTTTACTTTGCCAATGAGGATACAATAGCATAATTTTTTTATTTAATAATTAAGTTTAAAATGTATGAATAATTTGTATTAATACCTAATATTAATATAACTTACTTGTATAACTTACTTCAAGAAGGATCAGCTTTAAATTTGTCTTTCCAGGCGGAATTCATAACAAAATCGGGTCCGTATTTTTTTTTGTATAATTGATCTCTCATTTTTATTTCCTCACTAATCTCCTCATTCCACCACCTCTGACTTCCCCATTGGTCTTATATAACTTTCTCGTGTTCAAGGACAACCGTATAAGATTAAGAGTGTCGGAATTAAAAACAAAATTGTAGCAATAAAAAGTACTCATTTTATATGGTCCCTAAAAAAATGTTTGCGGAACATTCACAAAATTTTATAAGTTAAGATAATTTCGAAGTTTTAATAATAGTGTAATTAAAGTAACTTACTTTTGTTACATTTTAACTTAAATTAGATATATATGGAAAATTATGTTTCATTTGCTAATTTAATTTATATTATAAATAAATGCATTGTAGGTATTGCCTGTTTAACCATTTCCTTCCACAAAACATAAAATAATTCATCGAATTACCTTTGTTGACACACAACACATCGGGTACTTGAGTTTGCAACGTTGCCATATTACCAAAGTTTCTCCTGGTTTTATGTATCTAGGCTTTATAGATAAATGTTAGTTCAGAGCTAATTTGAAGTATTGAAAAGTACTTGTTTTATATAGTAAGTTAAAAAGTTATGGAAAAATCACGAATTTTTAAGAAAAATTTGATCAAAAATTGTAATTTTATAGCTTATTTGCCATATTACTGACATCCAACATGTATGTATTATTCACAAAACACTTATGGTAGTATTTTATATTCATAGAACTATAGAACATGAAATATAAGATATCAAAAGAATATACATATCTGTGATGTTTTACTTTTAAATTTTCGTGGTGTGGCATTTAAATCTTTTAAGTAGTAATTACTGTCTTTATGTAAAATGGAATTTAATAACATAATAGATGTTATGAGAGTTTATAATAAAATCGATGAAGAGTTATTGGAATGGATGAGTAGGAATAAGTTACTGGAATCGCAATTTAGATGCAAACAACGCCTTTGCCTAACCTAACCACTACCAAAAAGAGTGAGCGAAGCGAGCACGCCCGGCCTACGTTTCGAAATCCGCTCGAATTTCGAAACGTCTACTTTTAAAGAGTCCACTGTTCTCAACAGTTCTCAACGTATTTTTTGAAGAACCCAAACCTATAATGTCAATGTCAAAATATGATATAACGAAAATATAGCATCTCAATGTCTACTGGACTTTTTCTTCCAATTATACAGACATTTTTACCTAACTAAATTCAGAAATTTTTAAATATCCTGGCTTTGCTTTGATATGTCGTTTACGCTGTATGGCCTGCTTTGCTTTGCAGCCCGTGAACGTTTTCAAAGTGCCTCTTTTTTCTGATTTCTCAGCTACGCTGTACGGCCTGGAGCCATTGCCAAGTAGCAAACTTTTATTAACCGACCTGTTTCCTGTCATGTACGTTTTCTTATTATATTTGGCAACACCGCATTTATATAAATTTCAATTGTCGTATAATCCATAATTAAAAATGAGTTCCTATTTTTGTTTCAAAACTGTGTGTTAACCAAACACTATGGAATTATAAAGGCTTACAAAAAAATATATCGTTTAATTGCTCTAGTTTTATATATAGGTATAGTGTTACAGATAGTTTAGAAGCTGTCTGTAAAATTTAAATAGTAATATCCGCCGTTCATGTCTCATGGTATATTACCAAAGTAGGCATGTAGTTACAATGTTTCTAAACCGTAATTTTCGAATCTGCCTAGGTACCTACTTTAAAATCTTTCAAAGCACTTCAGCGTCACAGTGTAAGTATCTATAAATACTGAATTTATTTTATAGATAGAGCACATACATCTTTTCTTCGTCGGCTTACGACTTATACCCCTAAACTGCGAAATTTTCATTTAATCGAAAAACGGAATTCCTCTAGCTAGGCAACCAAACCATCCGCGACCCATCGCCCAAACGACGTCGGTTGCAGGCAGCGTTGTCAGAGCTGATGATTTATCAACAGATCTGGAGATTTTACAAAAAAAAAAAGATATAAATAGTGATTAATTTTGCCATCAAGAACTATATTCTGGTTATTTTGAGAATATGGTATTTTTGTATTATTGTATTGTAGTACTGTCAAAAAACTTAAAACGAACATAAAAGAGTTACGTTCTGAATCGAATTCTTTTTAGAACAAAGTCTCAGTAAAGGAGATAAGAAATAATATTTCGACAACCCAAAACTAATTAATTTTTATGTCAAAAAGTGTCATAAACATAACTGGCAGTTCCGTTTACTAGAGGGCAGTTATGACAATTTTGAAATCTGCAAACTGACAACTCCCTTCAGTTGTTATTTGTTCAAAAGTGTCACATTTCGGAAAGTGCCAAGTTTTCAATCAGGTTATTTGAGCAAAATCATTTATAGTTACACCAGTTTTCTCCTAAAAAAAGTACATCAACGCATTATTTATATATTATAAATAACGTATTATTTTTAGAGATTTTTGTATAATAGTTGTTTAGATGTTTTATTTTAACTTAGGTCGTTATTATCCATGATTATTGATAAATATTTTTAGGTTTTTATACCATATTTAGCCTTGTGCCGCTATTGACCAAAATTATTTAATTGTATTAAGATTTTTTCCGGCCCTTCTAAATTCATGAACTTACGGCAGATCTCGCACTGATCCTTATTAAAGCCATATTAAATTCTTGGTTAAAAATTGTATTATACATAATAATAAATATAATTTCCACGTAAAAGACAATCTTTATCGACTTTAAAATCAATAAAATCCACAACAACTCACAAATATTTAGTGGTTGGGCATGGCATAATCAAAACAAGGGAGATAATGGAGATATTGACCATTTTATTATAGAGAAGTAATAAATATAGCTATAAAACAAAAGTACAATTCCCAAGTATCCTCTGATTTTTTTTTGTTAATTTATAGTTTTCCATGTTATTTATATTTTATTTTGTTTCTCTATTCATAATATATTTTTTTGTACCATTTATTTGTCTTCATTTAACCATTCATATATATATTTTTTTACCATTTTTTATTACTTATTTGTTATTTGGCATAAAACTTAAAGGATTTTTTTTTTCGTTAATAGTGTCACAAGGTCAAGGCCTTAAGGGTTGGTTGTATGTTTATAAAAGAAATAACATGTGCTAAAGTTAACTGTGACTATCTACTTTAAATGTGCCAAATCAGGTTACCGATAAGTTATATTTTAAAGCAAATGTTTGAGTTTTAATTTTAATGAAATTTTTGAAACATCTCTCGAAATTTGTATAGTTGAATTGTGCAAGTGCCCTTCCAATTCCAATTTACATTTACAGTACTTCTTGATGATACTACAAGTTCTATCATAATAGTTTTTACACTAGATTTTAGTTTATTTTCGACATTAAATTCTGGTGATTTTAATTTTATTTGTGTGGCAACACTGGTTGTAGGCGAGGAGCAATCGCAATCTTCTTGGCTTCGCTGTACTTGTACTTTGTACTCTACTATCACCCTTCTTCGCCCTTAGATCGGGCGCCAGTTGTGGGGGGCGTAGCACTCGTAGCGATAGCGAAGTACGAAGCTACGAAGTAGCCTCGTGGAACTTAAAAATACCCGCCGTGAGTAACCGAATCGATACGAGGCCGGCGAATCACAACCGGACTCTTCATTCTGTTGTCGATGTTGGATATCTGTAGGGTAACGCATTACAAGCGCTCCATTTTAAAATTAGAAAAGATAAAACCAAAACTAAAAATTTGTTAACAAAAATTGAATTGCACACATTCACGTTGTCATCCACGTAGTTGTCAAATTATAATGGGAGAGTGTTGTTAGAAAGATTGTTTATGGTTATAATTCGATATTGGCTAAACATAAGGCTCTAAACCGTACAGAAGGCTTTACATTAAGAATGAATATTTGCATTCTTAATGCCAGTTGTTATCAGTTTAATATATTTTTCTTATTGCAACTATTATAGTTGTATTGTGTTTATCAGGAAAGAACGCAATTAATTTTGAAGTATGATATCACTGTATAGCAAGCGTACTAGACGTACATTCATTCGTAAAACGCATGCTCAGTCCTCAGATAAACATACGCGCACAAACCATCCCCACTTAAATTAGCATCTATCTCTTTCTTTCTAATGCGGCAGCCGATGCGACACCTCTCTTTGCCTAATAATAATAGAATAGTTTCGGTATATATTCCAATTCCAATTTCAACCTCGAGTGTTGTTTCCCACTCCGATGCATTGTGGGTGCAGTTGTCGCAATGTCTCCCAAAACTACTCTAAACACAATCCGAATGATTGTAATAAAAAAGGCCTAAATTATGAATGAATAGATTAGTCTAGTAGTTTTACGTCGTTGGACCAAACAAATCAGTATATCAACTACATACTCTTTGATTAAATTTTTTCAAAAAAATATTTAAAGCTTGCAAACCAAGTGCAGTGCCTACAAAAAATCTCCCAGTAAAAAAGCATTTGTTTGTAGACAGAATAGGCTGGCAAAAAGATATTGACTAACTGTTATTGGTAGGTTTGGGATATTATTGTCAACTGTAGACTACAAGGAGAACCAAAGTTTTGAAGTGATCAATCAAAATATTTCAGTATTTTTTCAGTTTCTTAATGTTCAACATTATGCAACTGGTTGCGTAAAGTAGAGTTCATTTTGACACTTGCTGCGATTATAAAAAATATCACTTTATATGTCAAAATTAGAAAAAATAATTAATGACTTTTATTAATTTATAAAATAAAATAAACATGAGAAAAAAATATGTGTGTGTAGAAAAATCTCTTTTCCTACGACCATTTAGGACAGTGAGACATTTAGTCGGATGGGTGTGGATAAGAATCTACTTTCCACCCGTGTGTGATTATGAATCTCCTTTCGGAACCACCTGTCAAATATGTCAATTTATATTTTGATCTAATCAATGTTTATATTAATAGTAATATAGGATTGATGATTAAATTGTTAACATTGATTTTTATACCTAAATCCTAGATTAATTTTAATAATTTACTAAAATAAATTTAAAGCAACTATATTATTTTTGTTTTTTTTTTGTTAATATACATATTTGATTAGATAATTAATATGACAAGGTGATAACGTAGTTTATAGTCTTCAGCTTTATCAACTTTGTATGTCGCGACCATGTCGCAACGTAGGATTAATTTTCGATGGAGGCATTTTTTTTATTTTAGAAAAATATGAATATTGAAAAAATACGACTATTTTTGTTTATTTATTTTGAATACATTTATTTATCCTAATATAATCCCTACAGTTAATCTTTCCGCTATTTATTTTGTACTATTTTGATTACAGTCCAGAAAAAAATTGTATGTAGATAAGTAGGTAATCATCATTAATAATAAAAAATTCTTTGAGTACGGAAGTGTAAAGAAAGGGTCGTTTATTTCTCACAAAATTGACTTCCCCCGAAAATTCGACCTGGAGCTGCCCTTGAAAGGTTTTGGAGCTACAAAAAGGCTTCTGAACAAACAGATATTTCGTGAAATAAGGTAAAGGGCCAGAGCATTTACAAAATGATGGTGCACCAAATATTCTTTCATACAATGAAATGTAAACGTTTAATTTGATTTTAAATATGCAATAAATTTTATTTTCATGAAATTGTATTTGATTTTGATTCAGAAAAAAATAAAAAATTACCTGTTTTAGAATGTGTAAAATAAAGGGTGTTTTAGAAATATTTTCGTTTATCAATACGTCCGCTGGCGCAATAGACGCATTCCTGAGAAAGCAGGCAGTTGGAAAATGGTGATATACTGTGTTAAATTTTAGTTGCAAAAAAAGGTCCTCATCCAACCAGGGCTTTCTGGGTCCTGAAACCCGTACAGGTGGCATCCCTTCTCCAGATAACAAAATCGGTTTAATACTTGTATACATATAAAAAGGATAACCTAAAAACAAATCCTTTAACAATACTTTAAAAATACAAAAATACGTCAAAGCAATAACAAATTTAATTTTATTTATTTTTAAAATTATACATATCATACATTTTTCACAATTTGGACTGGAGTAAAAAATTCCCTTTTTGATTAACTTTTTTCCTTTTTTCCCTTCTGTGTTAAAAATTCCCATAGAATGGGAAATTTCTCTCCCGTTGGCAACACTGAACAACACTGTCGACAACCGTTTGCCAACTGCCTTCTTTCTCGGGAATGTGCCTATGAGGCATTCCAAACAAAATGGCTACCAATGGGTTTTGACAGGTTATGATATGGTAAAATTATGGCAACCCTGTAGGCCTGGTGATTTGACAAGGTCAATGAAATAGATAGTTACATAGATTGATCATCTAAATTTTTCAAAATAAACATAAGCTTATGCCTTGAAGAAAAATGAAGGTAATTATTTTTTTACTATATTTAAATGCTAAATATTGGTTTGTAAATACTTTTTTGCAAAATCGATTCTGATTAATGAGCACTTGCGAGGCAATATGGCCGCTCGTAAATAACCCGTTTTGAGCAATCTGTATAACTATATATGTATCATTGACCCTGTCAATGACAACAGGCTCACATGGTTGCCATATCTAAATGTCAGTTCCCACTTGTCAGCAGTTTGACAGGTCGTTGGAATGCCTAATTAGGCGCCAGCGAATGGATTAGTAAACGAAAATATTTCTGAGACACCCTATATATCAGTAAGTGGTTTTACTTCACATAAAATACTTCCTAATTTAAATGTTTTTCTAACCGTTTTGTTTTTGTGTAATGTATCAAATTCGTCGGGTTACCTACCTACTTTACATATATTTTTTTAACATAAAATAAGGGTCGCTATACACGTATTGATAATTAATATTTAGAAATAGCACATGTTGGACAGACTAACGTATGTTTAATAATAATAGGTATAATCTTTTTGTTACAAAACCTGTAAAAATTGTTGTAAAGTAACACTGCTCTACGGTATTCTTCTTTACAACTTTTTTTCAAATTCAAAATCTTGATAACCACACAAAGAGCAACTTTGAATTGAAATTACTACGTATCTCTCAAAATAGGTACTTTCAACAGCCGCAATAAAAAATAGTACCGTTGCTCGAAAGGCCATATTTTTGAATGTTGTCTATAATCCTCATTTTTTTTTAAATCAGTAAATACCTACCTACCTATTTTTACTTTTAAAACATATCAAACCTGTATTTTGTGACACTAAAGCGATATGTCACGTTTTTTTTTTTAATTTATACATTTAAAGAAAAAATAGTATAAATCACTCGGAATAAAAGGCTTTTTACGACTTCTGAAAAATTAAAGAAAACACTTTTTGGTCCTTCTACGTCTCGAAACTCAAAACCGCATCACCGTTACCTTTTTTCTCGACTGCTTCTACCGCCTCCAGCTACCGTACCGTCACGTGGTGCGCACGCCAGCCAATGGCGCCACAATCCGTCCCGACTTCGCACTGGCATCTAGCGTGCCGTTCTCGTCAAACCAGTTCTGATCGAACCGTTCGCCCGGCAGGTACGCGACAGTTGATATGACACTTCTTACGTGAAAACGAGTTTCTGTGCAGCCGTGTGATCGGTGTCCGTAAAAATGATGGAAGATCCGACGCAAGTGTTGTTCACGGAGTTACCAGTGCCCTTGTTGTCCACAGCCGCGTTGCTGAGGCACCACCATCATACAAGGTACCAGCCGTACCATCTTCCGCACAGGTTTCACATACAAGAGTTCATAGAGCCCTACCAAGAACCGCAAACTGAATTGGACTCCGGGAAAACGAATATAAGTTGCTTGTATCCGGAGATATTGGCGATCATCTTTAGCTATTTGGACGTTAAGGATAAGGGCAAAGTGGCCCAAGTTTGTACCACTTGGAGAGACGCTGCGTACCACAAGTCCGTTTGGAGAGGTGTGGAAGCAAAGTTGCACTTGAGGAGGGCAAATCCCTCGTTGTTTGCTTCGTTGGTTAGGAGAGGCATCAAGAGGGTGCAAGTACTGAGTCTGAGGAGATCGCTTAGAGATGTTATACAAGGTTAGGATCTTTGTTTATTTATTTTTATTCGGAATCCTCAAAAATGTAGGCGTGAAGAATACATACTGGACTAGTTATGCCTAAAAAAATATAAAAACGGCAATTATTTAACATAAATGGTTCCAACTAAACAGTAAACTTACATACTTAGTTAACAACTTTAATTGGATAAATAGTTACATATACGCAGTGGATACTTAAAACGATTCTTTTGATATTACTATACGAAATAATTTGCAACAGAACAAAAAATATACAAAAAATACAATTAATTGACAAATAAAAGGTTCCAAGCTCGGTTCCTAATAATGTTGGTACATAATTAACAACTAAATAGGTTCCTTAATCCTTCATAAACATACACAGTGGGTACTTGAAAAGATTCATGTACCTATCTAATTCTTTTGATGTTATATTAGGTAACAATACGAAATCATTTTTAACAAAACAGGACAATTATTCTAAATAACAATATCTAGGTACCTTTTCTACATCTGAGTATAAAATTCGCATAGAAAACCATCCTTGGGTACCAATACAAAATTTTTTATTCAGTATTCATTATAAAACCTACTAAAAACTATAATTTTGCACCATTTCTGCTGAGATTTTATTAGTAAAATTGGGATTTCTAAATATTTATCCTAAAAAACCTAGGTGCAAATAAACCTGTGCCTACTAGCCAACCCTGCGTAGGTACCTACCTACCTAAGAACATTAATAATTGCATTAAACATAATAATTGGATGAATAGTTACCTTTGGTAATTCTTAATACACAGGAGTACCTAAAAAGATTGTATCTTATTCTTTTGCAGAAAAACGCCCATGGGTAGGTACCTAATAGTACCTACCACAAAAGTTATTTTTTCCAATTTTGACACATAAGCTGACATTTTTTGTAATCGCAGCAAGTGTCAAAATGATTATCTACTTTACGCAACCAGTTGCATAATGTTGAACATTATGAAACTGGTTACGAAAAATTCATTATCTCACCAGTTGTGAAAAGAAAACAAATAAAAATACCCGTTTTTGGTTTTAAAATCAACATATACATTACTTAATATTGAAAGTTAATATCAAAGAAAAACAGCACTTTTTTGAAAACGAAATAATAAGCAATATCTATAAGGGGGGAGTGGCTCAGTGGTAGAGTCTCTGCCTGCAGATCCAAGAGTCCCGGGTTCGAGTCACACCGTTGGCCGGGATTTTTTCATTTAATTATTTAAAATTAATTCTGATGCCTTAGTACGATTCCCTATCGACCATTCACTGTTGGGTTGTAATTAACAGTGCTGTTCCTAAAGTGGCGCTGAGAAACAGTAACAAAGCCTACACAGAACACGAGACTAATAACCTTAGTAGTTGATGCCGATGACACCAAAATAAAAATAAATAAATAAGCAATATAGGTACCTCGCAATATACCTAAACATTACAATAAGTCGTTGAGAATAAATAATTAATATGATGTTCTATTTGCCAATAAAATTATGCATATGCAACTAATAATACAAAAAAGTAATGCCTATTGGTTGCCTAGATATCAGTAATGTTTTACCAAAATACAATTTTATAAATAGTCAAAATTAAAAAAAAATATTGTATCTACCACGTTACGAAGTGTCGTTTTATGTAATTGGTTCATGTTGCGGGACCTCGCTCTGCTCGTCCCGCAAATATTCACTTGTTACATAAAATAAGGCATTTCGTAAGTGGTTGCATAAATTACTTAGCTATTGTTCACGATGGATCCTTTTCATTATAAAACCTACTTAAAACCATCATTTCGGGGTACCAGTAGGTGTAGTATTTTAAAATCATAAGTTTAGGCATAGAACTTACAATTTTATTTCTCAATAGGTACCAGTATTTTTTTATAAAATTCTGTTCTTTTATCTAATATCTAATATTCTCGTCATTCTTCGGTATTTAACTTATTATTAAAAATAAAAATATACTTATTGTTGCTATATTTCAACTTACAATCTAGATTCTAGAAATCAGTAAATAATACAATAGAGGTCCCAAATGTGAACCCTGAGGAACATCTATTGCTATATTTATTGGAGGAAATACAGTTACAGATATTTTACTGATTAGGTATGATGATAGTTATAATAATAATACCTTATAATAATAACAGTGTATTCTGGCCAACTGTACTCTAGCCAGGCGCTTGTTTAGTTCAATTTTAGGTCTCGTTTTAGGTTAGAATTTCATGGTTGACTTGTAGGTACAGGATTGAAAAACCTAAGAATTAACAAATATATAAGTAGTTTTTAAGGTTTTTTTTTTTATACCAAAAATACTCGCAAAAATACAAGCAAATCTTGAAAAAATTTAATTTTATAAACAAGTGAAAAATAAATTGTATTTTCTCTATCACACTAATATCAATATATGGAAGTTCCCAACTTTTGTTTATATATGCAATAATTTTTTGCACCATTTCTACCAAGAGTTGATTAGAAAAATTGTGCATTCTAAATCTTTTTCGTAAAAACCTAGATCTGCATAAATATGTACCTGCCAATTTTGTGTAGGTACCAACACCAACCATTATGTTGTTGCTGATTCAGTTAATACCGGGGGGGGGGGGGGCATTTTTTAGGACAGAAAATCTCCATTTGTGGAGATCTTCATATAACTCCATAAATATCCTTGGATCTCCAGGGATATCCATGGAGATCATTTGGATTTCCATGGATCTCCGTGTATCTCCTCCGGACCTCCATATACATTTCATTCAGTTTTATATAGAATTAGATTTAAAAAAAAACCGTTTTTGTTCAAAAAATGGTAGTTTGATATTAATAATAATTTGTATCCGTATCGTTTGTTTCCATATTCATAATATGGAACATCACAAACTTTTTAGAGGTAGTAAGTAGACTATTACGAATGGTATGTAATACTTGACCTAATAATGGTAGATTATGTACCATTTCAGAAAATAGATTATTACTGTCGAAGGACTGTATCATTAACTAACTCAGTATTATGTTACCCCCGTATTTTACTCACAACTTGTTATGGTGTTTTAGAGAAGAAGCAGCATCTGAACATGAAAATAATGTTTAAGCAAAAAATTGAAAAAATATAAGTATATTATAACATCTAAGTTTTATTAAAATAAAAAATTACTACATAGGTATAACTTTAGTAATACATCACTTGCTCAAAATAATATTATAACGTATGTACCTACATAATAAAACCGAATAAAACAAACAGTTAAAAAAAATACATAATACCATTTTAGGTAACATAATACTAAAAAAAAAACAGGAACACCAAAAAATATACAATAACAAAAAAACTTATTGTAGAGAAATACTACGTAGGAAAATAAATAAATAATGAAAAATAAAGAAATATTAAAAGAAAAAAACAACCAAAATACATTTGTTTTTGACCTAATAAACAATTAATAGGTATTCCCAAGTAGTAACAAGTTACCAGTATAAAAGGAACTCAAAAAAAAAACTAAACTGTCTCTAAGATAAAGGCAAAAACGGTAGACCTGGTAACACTGCACTGGGCCGCAATTACAGTTAAAATGATGTGCGCACGCAATTACGCTTTTCCGATTCTAAACCAATGTAGCCGAAATTCTTTAATTTCCACATATCTCGACTGGATTTCCACCGGGACATCCATGGATTTCCACATATCTCCACGGATATCCATGAAATCTCCATCCCGTAGGACAGAAGATTTCCACAGTGACTACCCCCTCGGTTAATACTTAACAACATTAATAATAATAACATAACATAATAATTGGAATATGTATTTTTTCATGTCTTACACTTTTCTTCAAATTTCTCCATTACGGTCTACTTTAGAGAAATTATGTATATGCTACGCACAATACTCGAATTCGGTTAATGCCCGAAAAAATGCGCAAAACTGTAGTTTATTTGAAAATTAATTAGAAAAATTACCCTCTATAAATTAACCCCCAGATGCACCAACTATAACCAAAATCTAATCAGCTAACCGCAGGATGGATTAAAGCTTAAGTTTAGAATTTGGTGCTTTTATCTTTATTCGTTTTTAAGTTATAGTCGAAACGGATTCAGGCTACCCCAAAACGTAAATTTTCTTAAACAAATCGAGGTGGAAAAAGTAAAAATATAAAGAGAGGTACTAAAGGTATCATTTGGGAACCCGAGAAAAAGGCAGGCGAAAGGCGATCTAAAACGGTCTCTTCAAGTCTGAACAATTATATGAAAATCATTTGGAACAGCGCGAACGATGCAAGAGAGGCGACAGCATTATTAACATGGCAGTATTTGCTACCTGTCGCTTGTCGTCTGCCTCGGTCTCGCCTTCCCAAATATTGCATTTATTGTGACATTTCAACCTTTCTAGGTACCTATCTACCAATTTAAATAGTAATGATACGATACTGGTCCCGAATGTGAACCCTGAGGGACTTCTATCGCTATATTAATTGATGAAAATACAGTTATATATATATTTTACTGATAAGAAATCGTCTAATGGTGATGATAATAATACGCGAATGAAGTGGTTGTTCACTGTTCAGTAATGCTGTAAATTTTAGGTTAGAATTTCATGGTTGACTTGTAGGTATCAACCATTCATATGCAGTTATTTCTTATTAAAAAAAAATATTTTAAAATATTGTACATGATGGTACTAATTGATTTTGTTGTTGAGTTAGGTACTTTATGGCTAAAACAATTTCCAAAATATAACCTCCAAGGCCAATAGTACTTACTTTGGTTATATATTCTGCATTAATGTCGGACAGTTTTATAGGTACTTAATTTTCAATTTAAGTATATCCTTTATCAAACTGCTACCATTAATATTACCTTTCAATAATGAACCTTAATTTAAAATGTTTCCATAGACACTATCAATAATTTATTAAATGTTTTAATACCTAATTGAAACCCACAATTATTTAAAATCCAATCCTGCCTTTAAGTCATTTAAACGACATTACTTAGATACCTACCAACTTATCCTAAAATACCTAGGTAGGTACTGCTACTAAAAATTTACTTTTGGCCGATACCTAATCCAGATTTCGAACAGCAGATGAATAACTCTTTATTTTAGTACTTACCTAAACATTTTTTTCTAAATGTTGATTGTTTAATAATAGTCATTTTTTTTTTCAAAATATCTTTAAGCATAATGGTTTTCTTCTAATTTGTAGATAGGTATCTATTTTGATATAAGTACACAGTTTAAATTATATTTTCAATTCGTTATCTAATTAAGTACTCTGTTAGGTTAGTATTTTTTGTATTTCAGAACAATTTAAATATCTAATATGCCTATTAGTAACAATACTCTGTATATGACTCAATTTAACTTAAAAACATTCTATACCAATTCTCGGTATTCTCAATACAGCAGTTAGTTATAATAACAGTATAAAATAATATAGGCAGTTTTACTCCATTTTGTAATCTCGTCGTCAAACCACTAATAGATACAGCAAAAAACTACGATGTCTGAAGGAATCTTTAGGTGTAGAAGGCATCGAAACTTTTTGATGTCCTCATATTCACACATGTTTTTAATAAAAAGCATATCTTTTAAGTGTTAGATATCGATTTATTACCACAACCTTTACCATGAATCAAACTTACATAGAATCCGATTATAATCAGAACATCGCTACGTCACAACCATTATTTCGAATTTCAAATATACATCATCAATAATTATCAATAAACAAGGAATAAGTGAGTTGATTGGTTTAAAAAAATAATTATTATACTTATTCCTAAACCACCAGTAGGCTGCGATAGCCAATAAATTATTCCACCAAGTGATAACGTTGTTCTTATTGTAATTGGAACAAGTTTACATGCTTGTGGTAGTTCCAAATCACCATCATTTGCGAATATTGAAAAGCGATTTCGTGAAAATCTTAGATTTGAATCAAGGAATATGGATCGAGGGCCAACGCGTAAGACAAGGACTGTAGCAGAAGAGAAACAAATATTAAATGAGGTCGAACACAACATGTTAGGTATGAATGTAGTATTCCTGAAGTTTTAAAATAACAATCAATAGCTTCGTTCGCGGAACCGATCCCGAACGTATTCTGAAAGTTAAGGGTACCTTAAGGACGTGTTTATTTTTTACATAATATAAGCGATACATCTAAAGCACCATAAATATTAATTATTTTAAAAATATATCATTCAATGATTGCATTTAACCTCGCATTTAACGTATTTGTGTTTTTTTTAAGCTCTACCTCCTTGGATATACAGGAAATGAATTTACTTAATTTAAGTTTCTATGTATCTACTTAGGTACCAGCAACGGTTTGACCTTTCCTAGGTATTATGTATACATTTATTTTTATCAGTAAACATATAATACTTAATATTCAAGTGATATTAGGTTGAAAAAACAAAGTTATTACGAGAAAAATATTCTAGGAAAATCGATAACAAGTCATTTTAAATGGTTTTTACATTAGATATTTACTCGGATATTTATTTATGACGATGTTGTTATTATTATTATAATAATAACAACGTAGTTTAGAAATAAATAAAATATTTAAATTTGCGCCCAAAACAATTTTTTTTCAATCATCTTAACCAGGAAAGAAGGTTTGCATTTTCAAAACTTACAGCAACCTTGCATTTGTTCTGCCTAGTCCTGCTAGGACCTACCTATAATTTGTACACTAAGAAATGTGTAGCATATTAGACTTAGTTATAATAATTATACATACAGTTATAGTTAATAAAAATACAATAGTTGTTAGTTGATATGATATGATTTTTAATTGTAGTGAGGTGTAAAGAAAAAAAACATTTTTATACGTTTATTAATGAAACGAACCAAAATAAAATTAAGTACCTATGTATTACATAATAATCAATGAGTAAAAATAAACTTGCTTCAAATGTGATGATGCTCGGAGATTCAAAGATAGCTGAAGTAACAGTGGAGCAAATTTAGCTTCGGAGTCATCTTTTTCTATGGTTACATACCCGTTTGACGTCTGTTAAACTAAGGTAATAGTCGCCAAAGGCTAGATCGTCGTTCACCACAACAAGGGACAACCTCGCATTTTACTGTTTATAATGAATATTGTGATTCACGCACATAATTTGAGTACCAAGTTGCATCATTTTTCAATACCTGAGTCTGTTCAATATCCAATCTAGTATCGGTTGGGACTATGTATTCGATAACCACAGGAAAATCATCAATGACAAATTGGCTTCAGTTCGATTACTGGAGTCGAAATGTAAATCAAAATTGTCATGTTCTAATAGAACACCAGTAAGTTCGCGACTAAGAGGCGCCATTCGTCGTTCCACTCTGTTGAAAGCATTTCTTCCTGGAGCATTTGTGGCAATGTATGTAACCAACTTAAAAAATTTTAAATGTTGTACAGCTGAAACTATAACTCGTTCATATCGTGGATTTTCGCCGGGGCCACCATCGCTAGTAAAGATAAATACGGGTTTTACAAAACCTTCTCGAGTTCTCATAAAGTTTTTGAAAGCAGATGTTTCAGAAAGTCTATGTATGTCTGTGGCATGAGTCTCTGCATTAGAGGAAGAATGCTTTCCACTACGAATTGCTACGTATGTAGCAGAGTGTGTCACAGCTTCAGGTTTCCCTTCACCATTTTTATTTATTACAATACCTGCATAAACAGAAGGAATAAGTTTATGTATTTGAGCGACCACGAAATCATGATCCGGTAATTTTACACGATAATCAAGGTGCATTAATATTGGTGTCTGAGCATTTGCTGCTGTAATACCTAAAGGCACGTGAGCTTTGTCATCCATTGATAGAAAGAAAACTTGATCAGGGTCTAAAATTAAAGCTCAAGATCCAAGGTTTCTTATCGTAGCAGTAGAGAATGTGTCATCTTTCCTCTGTATTGACTCGTCTGGGAAGAAGTCTGAAGTATAACCCTGATCGACTGATACTATATCACTGTTTATAAAGTGCGGCTTGTAAATCGACCAATGTTTTGCAGCACCTTATAATTTTAGTGCGACGTCGTTCATCAGCTGCCCTACAAAGTTTTTTTACAAATGTGACGTCACGAAATGTAAGACCCCTCCCACCCCTTATCACACAATTTCACACTTCGTCGACCCCCTCATGCCTCTTAACGTGTGACGTAATTTATGGATGACCCCTAATGTCTGGTTTGCATCTGATTAAACTTTGTTTTAAAATTGGTTCTTTAACACCCAAAAACTCCAACACAAGAAGCTTTCAATTTCATAACTCATTTTATCAATACGCCTTTGAACTCTGTTGTTGTTTAAAGGAAAAAAATGCTGAGCATAGGTACGAAGGACAACATTGCGATGAACTCTTTTGTCCGCGATCATATTTAAAACACGCAAGGTTGAATTTAATCCATATAATATGTAGTTTAAAAGGCTAAAAAACTGGATTGTGTGTACGTACGTCATACACATTTCGACTTGTTAAAACGAATCTTGAATCCAAACTCAAGGGGTTAGCTAGTAACCGTTGAAGAAATCTACTATCCACCTTCTGGTTTCATTGGATTTTATTATTCCCTAAGCTCAATGGAATAATACAACCATGTTGAAAAGTACGCGAACAATTTAACTAAATTCAACCTCGCACGTTTAAAATAAGACCGTGGATTCTGTCCATCGTCTGCGCAGCGCCTAATATATAAAGTTCTAAGGTAAAATTTGTGAAGGCGAGACCGACTACAAGCGACAGGCAGCAATCAGCAAATCCTGACGTGCTAATTAGTTTAACAAAATTGATTTAATAATTTTATTATAGATTAACCAGTTTGAATGGTCTTTATCGTTTTGGTTATAAATTAATTCCTGGTCAAATGTGGACAACTACTAATTCTACAGTTTTGGAAAGATAAACAATCAACCACTTATTTAATTATAAAAAACGGTTATGATATAATTATAATAAAAATACTGAAACTTTCGACTGCACCTGTACTAAGCTATATACACTATAAAGATATCTTGAACTATACTCATGCTTTTTCAGCTAAGTACCCTACTAAATCCTAAATAACGAATATTTCTACGTATTTCTCTTGGTCACGATACATTTTCTGGCTACCAGTATCTGGAAACTTTAACTACTTTTAATTTAAAAATAATCGTTACCACACCATTCTAACATTCTACCTGTGTGCTATTAATAACGGGGTCATTGACATTAATCAGATAGACATCATCCTAAATACTTTCGCATATTATATAATTAACAGTTTCAATTAGGTCTACATTAGCCCTTGACGATCCTATAATATCATCGAATGAGTAAGTTAACCAGAAGGCATTTGCTCTAGAGTTGATTGGTAGCTCTTTTGAGAAATCTTGCAGCGTCTAGTGGATTGGGATTGTTGAGTTTTTAATGTTTGTTTTACTGATTGACTTTATGTTCAAAAATAGTAAACAGGATTGGAAAAAGCATTTTTCTTTATAGGGTGTAGGTAAAGATCTAAGTATTTTTAATCAGTATTTTTATCAGTAATTTTTTTAAATATTTTTTTTTTATTTTATTTGGAGCATACATAATTGGAACGATTGAAATATGGTCAGAGTAGTTTATGATATCTCAATATACAGGGTGACGCATTCTATACGCGTCGGTCTCTGTAGGGAAAATGACTTAAAATTTAAATTTTTCTTAATAGGGACATACATTAATACTAGAAATTAAAAATAATTTGGATTATACAGGGTGACCCAAAAATAGGAATTTATATCAAAGTTATGTTTTTTAAAGGGAAGACCCTATATTTGATGGTGTCTTTTCATTCCTCGGAAAAAATAAAGTAAAGTTTCTGTATACTTATCTCTTTTCGTTTTTGAAACATTTAAAGGATTCTTAATTTGTAAGCTTGAACAACATAACCTAGTATGTCACGGTTATTTAAAACACATCAACAGTCACCTGCGATATGCGTAGCCAAGATATTATACTATAGAATAAAATGCATATTTTTCCATTACATCATACAGTGTGCGTATTTAGTCTAATTGAAATCGACTTAATATAGAGTTGAATAATATTCCTATTTTAAATGGCACACCCTGTATTTAATAACATAAACTGATAGACATTTAAATTATCTTTCATTCCATATAAGATTTTCCTATACCTAAATTCGATGGATCGTTAGTAAATAGCTGTTTTTTATTTTTAATATACGGATCTTATATTATTTTTTAATCATAGTAACCATAGAGCAAATATCACATAAAATATGGTATTGAACGAAATAAACATTTTTATCACTTTTCAATGTTAAATAGTTTCAATGTAAACCAAAACTATAATTTTTTAATAAAAAAAAAATACATTTAATGACAAGAAAATTTGAATTATTTGAAAACTACACACAAATGAAAAACAGAAACAAATTGAAGACAAAACAAAAAATTAATTATAAAAAATGTTTAAAGTGACGCCCATCTTGTTCTAAACACAACAGAACTCGTTTTTCAAAGGATCGCTTCATTTTGAGAAGAATTTCTCCAGTTACTATCTGAAAAGCAGCTCTTATTCTAGCTTTCGTATCTTCCGGAGTAGTTGGTGGGGTGTTATAAACTATACTTTGTAAAAAAAAATCCAACGACGTCAAGTATGGAGATCTTGGAGGCCAATTATGTGGACCACCTCTTCCGATCCATATATTAATATAAAATTTCATTTCCTGGGTATTTTTTTAACGGAGATTTATTTTCCATGGTTTTTACCGATCACTAAGAAACCATTACATGCAATATTTGCACATCTGGGGTGGTTATAAAATGAGTTCAATTCTTCATATCTGTTAATGTAATGTAAGAAGCTAATAGGACACCTCGGTTTTTATTTTTTTAGGTTATTTTTATATTTTTATACCCTCCAAATATATAACATTAAAAAAAAATTAAGTTTGTCAAGTTGTCAAACTACCAACGTGTGGTAATAATTCGTTTATTGCTGTTATTCTTTTACCACCTCCTTATGTGGTAATCATCGTGTTTGTCAAAAGCGGTAATTGACCAAAAATTTTTGTTATATTTGTTTTAGTTATGTCTTTTGTCTCCCTGAAAAACTGCCAGAAAAACAGAGGGTTGTCGTTGTATTAAAGCATAACTGATAATTTTAACTCTACGAACATTTTTGAATGTAAATATTAGATTGGTTACTGACTGCTGGAGCGTTTTACAAACCGTGCATGTTATAAAACCGGTCCTGGGTAACATATGACGTCTTTGAGAAAAAGGAAATTATACTGTTACAAACGGAATACTTAGGTAGAACATATTACGAATAAAACATAGTCATAAGCAGTTACTACGAGTCAAATAAAATTATTTTTTTTAACTTTTGTCGTACACTAACGTGAAATGAACTAGTTTTCTCTAAAAAATGTACTTTCATATATTTAATAAGTAATTATAGTGAATTATCATTTAGTTTATAATTAATGAAAGTTAATTTTCTATGAATATATTAAATATCGGACTTCCTGATTTGCATTTAGTTCAGTTTCACTAGCGCATTGAAAAACTGAACTACGTTAATATCATTTAAATGTCATACAGCAGTAGAATAATTTTATTCCTACATACATATATATGAGGTTATAAAATATTACATATCGTCAGTTTAATTTTTCAGCCCGTGCTGAAACAACTTCAAATTAAAATCATTGTAGTGAAAAACTACTTATGTTATTATATTAGTTTTGTACATCCTGTATATTTAATTTATTTGCTGTTATAGAGTTGTCATATCATTACTATCAGTTAAATTCTGTTCAATATCGTTCAATAACATTACTAGTAATGTTCTACAATATATTTGTATAGTTTGAGAAAAAGATATAGTGTGACTTTAAACCTTTGAAGCCAGCCGACAACATACAAAAAAAAAACTAAGGAAACTGATACCCCTGATACATCGCAATAAAAAATAGTAGAGGAGCATTCAAGAGATTGAGTATACTTATTTTATTTGTACTTTCCTCGATAAAAGGGAAGTTTTGTAATCGTGAAAAAGTCACCCTACGAGAATATTTTAGATTTTCACGTGTTCGGATCCCTAGAATACGAAAAACATGTTTTCCCCATTCAGTAGGTCTATGTGCCGTCCGGCGTCTGTTGTCTGCCGTCTGTCTGTTGGCGCGATAGCTCAAAAACGGCTTAGGAAAAAAACTTTTTGTATGCCGATATATACAGGGTGAGCAGTTAAAAAAACATCTATTTTAAAAGTCAGTAGATTTCGACTAAAATTGGTATCTGATCTAAGATAACAGACATAAATTACTTTTCAAAAATTCAAAATGGCTTCCCTGTTTTTACAATTTATACAGGGTATTTTTGAATGATATGCTCATATTATAGGGTGTGATTCCTCAGGTTATTTTATGAAGAAAAGTTCATATGAACATTTGTTTTTTAAAATCTCTGAAAATAGTTTAGATATAATTTTTAATTTTAGCATGTGAATAGGATATAAAACCTATTAACACATATCTACCAAAATTGAAAATAATAAAAGTAGATCGAAAAATGTATGCAGTTGCGGACTATGTTCATATTATGAACTTTATAAAATGACCTGAGGGATCATACTCTGAAATATTAGCACGTCATAATATAGAGGGAAGTTCTGTGTAAAAACTTCTCAAACTGGAATGAAGATTAAAGAAGTTCTTAAATTGATGACCACTCTTCAATGTACACGTTGAAACATATTTTCTGTGCTTGATAATTCAAATGACTTCGTTTTTTCTTGACTGGGAGCTCTTCATCTAAATCACTACCACAATCACATTCAAAACTACCACCGTCACTTCTACACTCAAAATTTTCACCTTTGTCATTGCACATCACAAACTCGGCGTCGGTTTCACATTCTAAAATATTACGGTCGTTATCAAATTCTAAAATATTATTATTATTGTTATTATTATTAATATTATTATTATTATTAATATTAATATTATTATTATTATTATTATTATTATTATTATTATTATTATTATTATTATTATTATTATTATTATTATTATTATTATTATTATTATTATTATTATTATTATTATTATTATTATTATTATTATTACCATTGTTATCCCAAGGCCTCCATAACTCCATCGTGTTGAATGTACTCCTAAGAAGATGTTCGCTTGACTAAATTGTCTATACGAAGTGAGTATAAATAGCCATAAAAACGTAAAACTGGACTGGCTTGAGGCAGAGGCGTGCATTGCAACAATATAAATGAAAAATGATTATTTTATTTAGGTACATTTCTTATAGAACCTACATAAAATACATCATATTATTATATTATAACGCTTGATTGCGATCGTAATAGTGTTTAAAACGCACTTTGTTATGTGAGTATTATATAAAATGGTAATAACAAAAATAATAATACCTACCAGGTGGGTGGGTGGCTAGTGATAGAGCCCAATTTTTACATCTCGATTGAAATGAGATGTGAATGAGATGTTCGTTCCATGCCAAAAAGTAGGCGTTCTGTGAAGCCAAGTTTATCGATTTAGCCTTTGTTTATGAATGCATGAATATAAAAGTGATTTGTTTGTTTAATTTTTGTTTAGATTTCATTTTATCACGTGACCAATAAAGTCTAGAGCTTTTGTTTATTACATCTACTAGTGTTGGGAGAATCGGATGTTTTTCAGAATCGAACATTTTGAATTCGATTACTTTTGAGAATCGAGCAATTATTCGAATACAAAAGAATCGAATTATTTACGTTTCGTTTCGAGGTCAGCGTCAGCGACATGAAAATAAACGCAAGCACAAGCGATTCAGCCTCTCGACTCGAGTTCCCTAGTGCTCTCGGCAGTCTCAGTTCTTGTCTCAGGTGCCGCCTACCGATTTGTTCTATCTAATAATATATGGATTATTATTGAATAAATAATAACCATTTTTTTATAGGTCGGTGTCGCCAAATATGTATCGCCGTGACTGCCACTTTTTTTTTCATTGATTAAGTTATGACTTGTTCATAAAATAATAAATCCCAAAATTCCTATACTTCTAAAAATATTTACGTAATATGCCGCAATCAGAACTACTAAAGTACTATGTTAAATTAAAATTAGTAAATTACGCTTCCTTTGTAATTTTAGTCGGGTCGAATGCACGCTAGAATCGAATACTTTTATAATTTGTATTCGAATAGTCCCATCACTAACATCTACATTTAGATCTAATCCTTTACAACGTGACAAAAAATTCACAACATCTCAGATGCATCCGATGTGGATATTATTCAAACGCGGCATTTATTTCGAAATTCTAAAACTTTCGATGTTACGACACTGGGTCGTGCCACATGTCACAATTCAATTTCTTGCATATTTCTGAATACAGTATTCAAGAATTTGACCAATAATAATTTGGAAGCGACCAATTACATGCGCCGTATTAAACGTGGGAGGTAACATTTGCTGACAGGTAGATGTCCAGTCCATGTGGACCATTCAAATAAGCATACAGGGAGCGATCAACACAAATTTTATTATTTTATTTCAGTGTGTTATGCAGTAAATTAATCGTGCCTCGTATTTATCTACTATTTTTAAAGGTGATGTATCAGTCTCCTTAGTTTTTTTTTGTATGTTTGCCGGCTGGCTTTAAAGGTTTAAATCACACTATATCTTTTTCTCCAACTATACCTCCTATGTGTTTTATTTACTTACCTTTGAAATCACATGGAACTTCTCCAAATGTATGTTTTAGGACAAACAAAACATTGAATACTAAATGTTAGACTTACATCTAGTAAAATTCGTTAAAAAACATACTATTAGAAACTAAAAATTTGAAATATACGCTCTGGGAATATAAAATCGTACAAAATGTACGAACAAAACTGACAATTCCAAGTGCTTGTTGACATTTGTGACTAAATTTTCGCGCTGCTATTTAAAATTGACGTATTTTATCTAAGACCCAGGAGAAACAGAAAGTAATAAAAATAAAAGGTATATACTAGCTTCAAACAAATCCAGACCGTTATTTATCTATATTTAATTTGTTTATCATCCTTATTTCAGTTTCAGAAGGTATTTTCATTGCAGTAATCAGAAGAGTGAAAAAACAAATTTGCCTAAAAATACCAAGCAACCTCCTAGCCTAAGGCTTTCATTTTAAACCATTGCGTAATCCATTGATAAAATTATTCAACATTTCATTGCAGAAAAATAAATTTCTCGAGAACCAAAAACTATTCATATATTTACAAAAGAAAATAATGAAATAGCAAATTATGTGCCAATAACAATAATAATTATAATTAATTCTTCTAAAGATCTTGAAACTAGTGAAGCAAACTAGTTTCAGCATCATAAAGTCCAAGGTTATTTCAATGAAAACGAAAATTAGATGGTAAAAAACTGGAAACTGTGAGTGAAGATTTTAATAAATAAATAGATTGAGCCAATTCTAATCTAGGTACAAAATACCTAGGGGTGGTTCTCATTTAATACTGGGAAATTCTTCTAAAGTACCTTCCTCGCCAGGAAATAATCGAGCAATAAGTATTTTTTTCCTGGTATCTACGATTTAGTTTTCGGAGAATTATGTATATATATTATTTTGGCTTACGGTAAATATAAATCCCTTAATGGGGTACTTAGGTATTAAATCTCATCAAAACAAATGAAAGTAGTTCTACAAATATTCGAAAATAGGTTTTTGTATCATTCTTTCATATACAGGGCGATTCTTAAATGAATTGTACACAGAGTGATGGTAGAATCCTTAGGCGATTAGCCAAATAGGACCTTAGTAAACAATTTACATGGTGATAAAGTTAAAATATTGTATTAATTATTTTGGAATATTACAGTACCCGTTTCACTGATATTGATGAAATTTTTGTAATTGAGAATTTTCGAGGTGACAAATGTCATCATAACGACAGGGCGCTTCATATTGTAAAGGTAGCGACTCTGACTATTGTTAACTATCAACATTTTACTATCATATTTAGCCAAATCTGGAAAACTACCAAGTGAACCTAAATCATTCTCTATTGCTAGTAATATCAAAACTCTTTGAGAAGCTGCAGTTAAAGAGTCTCAAAAGTGATCATAGAGATAAAAAAAATTAACAAAAGACCATCAATTCGGATTCAGAACACATTTCACCATAGATCAAATCTACAGGATTAGAGAATTCTTTAAATGCGGTAAGTAACAATCTTAATTTACTTTAAAACTTTTAAAGTTTAGGACTGGAAAATTGGATTGTAGTAGCTGGGTTGTAAAATTAGGTTAAAAATTTGGTTGTAAAACTGGCTTGTAAAACTAGGTTTTAAAACTATGTTGTAAAGTTAGGTTGTTAAGCTAGGTCGTAAAATTAAATTGTTCTCATAAAAATTTTAGGAAAAAAAAAATTGATTTTCGAGATTAAATTTTCAAGTTAGGTAAATCTTCATTTTTTATTTGATATCCTCCTAGATATAGTGCCCTTGGATTCTGGAGTGCTACACACATTCAGACTGTGAATGGAGGTTTCGTCCTCCTCCTCACAGAATCTGCATTAACTATCCTCTACTACTCTCAGTTTACTAAGGTGTCCTTTTAGTCGGCAATGCCCGGTAAGGATCCCTGTTACAATACGTAGCCTGTTCTTGCTCAGGCAGATGTAGGCTTCCGATCTTTTCTGGTTATATTCACCCAGAAGTATCTTAGCCTGTCTCAGTCCGAAGAGATTGTTCCAATTATCGGTTCTTCTACTGCCCAATTCTTTTTTAATCTCTTCTAATATTATGTTACTGCTGATACCGCAGAACGGCTCAGGTCCTACAAAGGGTGCTTGAGCCCCTTTCCTTGCAAGACTATCTGCAATCTCGTTACCCTGTACCCCGTTATGTCCCGGGACCCAAGTCTAGCCTGGTACATTCAATTGTTTTGGGCATCTCCAGGCCATTTTTGAGCTGATTACGTAAAAGCTCATCGCTTTGATGGCTGCTTGACTATCGGACATGATGATAATCTCTTGTTTATGATAATATCTCTCGATGTTAAACTGGATACACTTCTCCATGGCGTGAATTTCCGCCTGGAAGATGCTTGGATATTTTCCCAAGCTTTCGGAGTGCTTGGTTCTCGGCCCATACACTCCTATTCCAGTTCCTTCTATGGTTTTGGAACCATCCGTATACCACTAAATAGCATGTCTTTCGGTTGCAAGCGCGATGGATTCTTAGCTTTCTTGCCGCCCAGCTCTGTGGTTTTGAAGTTTTTCACAAAACTGTACTTCATTAGAATTTCATCCTGGGGCATGTCCCAGGTATCTTTTGTCCTGAAGCAAGTAGATTTTCGTCTGATGACTCCGTTCCTGATCATTCTATATCGTGTCCTTTTTGCCACATTCTCTATCATCAAATGTAGAGCGGTGATGTTTAAGATCACCTCCATTGCGGTCGTAGGGCAGGTTCTCATTACACCGATGATGCAAACACAGGCTATTCTTTCTACTTTTGAGATATTAGCTCTCGTAGTAGCTAAACTAGTTATGTTACTCCAGGCTATAGCCCCATAAGTGAGGATTGGTTTCACTATTGCAGTATACATCCATCGCAGTATGTTTGGGTTACATCCCCATCGTTTACCCGCAATATTTCTGCATATCATTAGGGAGATGGGACATTAGATATACGAGTACTGTTGAAGATTTCAAAAGAAAGTACTCCGAAATATTGTGGATGCTTCCTGGTATATTCGGAATACAGATTTACTTAGAGATCTTTTAAGAGAGACCGTTAAAGAAGAAATCCAAAGTTATGCCAAAAACACGAAGATGCTTAAGATCCTCAACCAACACGAAATAGAATGAATATTGAAGAGGACAAAACCTTCAGTTGTTTGAATCAATAGTGAAAGTGTGTAAAAAGCAGAGTATAGTGATATAGTATTAGTTTCAGCGCAAATAAAGAAGAAAATAAACCAACAGTATCTGAGAGATACTGTTGGTTTTGATAACACTAAACCTCACTGTACTATCATTATAAAACATTTAAAGAAAAACGGATTTTTTATCATTTCTTTGCACCGTCTAACTCGGGAAGAACGTATTTCCGGACACAATTTTTTTTGCTTATTTCGTCTTTCAGAACACGTCCTTAAAATATTTTCCTTTCTTCACGAAACACCTTGTATAATGTTATTGAGGGTGTTGAACATGAAGCTGAACATGCCATCTTAAATTTTCTGGGAAAATTTTTATGTGGTTTTCGACTATATTTTTCATATACAAATATTTGACTTTGGATCAATTCTGGAGTCTTTAAAGTTAGAAACTTCATATTTTGGGAAGTGATTCAAAAGCCTATATCGAATAATAATACTTTTTTTATAATAAAAATAAAGAAATCTAAGATAATAGATTACGAAAAGATTTATCACAAATGTATGTAAAGTTAACGTCTAATACTTTAAGGGGAGTTCTTATGGCATCCGACATAGTTCTAGAGTTGCTGATACTTCTTTTCATCAGTAGTTCTGTTGAATCTAGTAATTTAGGACCAAAAACTGGAATGTAACTGTCGTATTATGACGAGTTCTAGAATAAATAATGCTTCTGAATGATAACTAGAGTCCTCTTTCATGGACTCCCAAAGAGTTCTAACCTCTAGCACTTTCTGAATGATTTCAATTAATAATTATGAACAAAACTTGTGGACAGTAGTGAGAAAAATGGTGTCTTATGATGAATTGTAGAATTTATTCTAAGCGATAATTAGAGTTCTCTTTCATGGACTTCCGAAGAGTTCCAACCTCCAGCACTTTCTGAATGATTTCAAGTAATAATTATGAACAAAACTTGTTGACAGTAGTGAGATGGTGTCGTATTATGACGAGTTCTAGAATATATAATGCTTCTAAGCGATAACTAGAGTTCTCTTTCATAGATTCCCGAAGAGTTATAACCTCTAGTACTTTCTGAATTATTTCAAGAAATAATTATGGACAAAACATGTGAACAGTGGTGAGATGGTGTATTATGACGAGTTCTAGAATAAGTATATATTGCTTCTAAACGATAACTAAAGTCACACCCTGCATGTATTCTCGAAGAGTTCTAGCTAGTACTTTCTAAATAATTTCAAGAAATAATTACTTATATACAAAAATTGTAGATAATACTGATATGCTGTCATATTATGACGAGTTCTAGAATTTATAATGCTTCTAAATGATAACTAGAGTCCCCCTCCATAGACTCTGGAAGAGTTTTAAGCCTCTAGCGCTTTCAGAGTAATTCCAAATAATTATAAAAAAAAAATTGTAGACGATAGTGAGATGTTGTCGTATTACGATGAGTTCTACGATAAATTATGCTTTTGAATGATAACTAAAGTCCTCTTTCATGGACTCCCAAAGAGTTCTGACCTCTAGCACTTTCTGAATGATTTCAATTAATAATTATGAACAAAACTTGTGGACAGTAGTGAGAGAGATTGTGTCTTATGATGAGTTACATAAACATAAACGATAACTAGAATTCTGTTTCATGGACTGCTTAAGAGTTCTAACCTCTAGTACTTTTTAAATGATTTCAAGTAATAATTATGAACAAAACTTGTTGACAGTAGTAAGATGGTGTCGTACTATGAGGAGTTTTAGAATATATAGTGCTTCTAAACGATGAGTAAAGTTCTCTTTCATTGACTCCCGAAGAGTTCTAACCTCTAGCACTTTCTGAATGATTTCAAGACATAATTATGAACAAAACTTGTGGACAGTAGTGAGATGGTGTCGTACTATGACGAGTTTTAGAATATATAGTGCTTCTAAACGATGAGTAAAGTTCTCTTTCATTGACTCCCGAAGAGTTCTAACCTCTAGCACTTTCTGAATGATTTCAAGAAATAATTATGAACAAAACTTGTGGACAGTAGTGAGATGGTGTCGTATTATAATGAGTTATATAATATATAATGCTTCTAAACGATAACTATAGTTCTCTTTCATGGACTCCCGAAGAGTTCTAACCTCTAGTACTTTCTGAATTATTTCAAGTAATAATTATGAACAAAACTTGTGAACAGTGGTGAGATGGTGTACGAGTTCTAGAATAATATATTACTTCTAAACGATAACTAGAGTCACATCCTGCATGTACTCTCGAAGAGTTCTAGCTAGAGTACTTTCTAAATAATTTCAAGAAATAATTTTTTATATAGAAAAATTGTAGTTGATACTGAGATGCTGTCATATTATGACGTCAGCGACCAGAGTATAAAGCATTTAGCTTTAGGAAATCAATCTCTGGAGTATTTAGGTGAAGATACAGATATAGTTTTTAAATTTTCAAATATTATCTATTTTGATTCAAAGTGATATGAAGTCTGTTATTCACTACATTTGCAAATAGTATTTTTCTCATTTTCACACTCTTCAGGCTTATTATAAATATTTTTATTCTAATCAGGTTTTTTAATAATTATTTTGAGAATATTCTAATTTATTTTGAAAATAACTATATACGCATTTAATAGTTTTTATATATATTTTTCTGTAAATTGTATGTTTCCCGAAACTGTAAATTATTATAGAATTCGTGTCGTTCTAGATCATTTTTTTTTTATTAGATCGTTAATCCAGCCTTTGCCTGAATATATTTTTATACATTTTTGTTTTTTGGGACAATCCGATTAAATAGATAAAACCGGCTAATGAACCGAGTTCCAGGCCAAAAATTCAATCTCACACAAAGATAAAACAATTTATCGTGAAATATATTGAATTTACTGTTTATATCCAGTTCATACTTTTCTGATCACAGTTCTTTTTTTATAGTTCTCTTTCATGGACTCCCGAATAGTTGATTCTAGCCTTTCTGAATGATTTCAAGAAATAATTATGAACAAAACTTGTGGACAGTAGTGAGATGGTGTCGTATTATGACGAGTTCTAGAATTTATAAGCTTCTAAATGATAACTAGAGTCCCCCTACATGGACTCTTGAAGAATTTTAAGCCTCTAGCGCTTTCTGAATAATTCCAGATAATTATAAAAAAAATTTTAGACGATATTGAGATGTCGTATTATGACGAGTTCCAAAATAAATTATGATTGTAAATAATAACTAGAGACTCCCTTCATGGTGTGACGAAGTCACTAAATTTTATTTTTAATTCATCTTAAAAATGTATATTTCAATTAATTCCCGCCTGAGAACATGTAGAAGTTCCCCCGTATTTTTGTTTCCCAAAAATGACCGATTTTCAACAATTGCGAGTACCCTCGTAGGTTAAAATATCCTTTTATTTGCCGAAATCCGAATGGGCATTTTTAGAGTCGATTTCGTATGAATTATCTACTTTTAATTGTCAAGGTACAAGAAGGACATTTTTTGTATTTCTGAATTGTAAACAGTCGGCTGTAGTAGTGGTATCCCCACTTTGTCGTACTAGTCTTCCATCTTTCTTTACCGAAAAAGCATAAATTGATGGAAAGCTAAAAATGCCGTCTCTTGACTCCCGACACCCGAGAAGTACTGATCTTTCTAAAAATTATAGTGACGACGCCGTATAGTGCCGTGACCGTAAATAAGTAGTTGGTTAACCCGTTGGATTTGTTAAGGTAGGAACCGTATATTTTTTTTATATTGGCTTTCATATAATTAATTGGGACACCCGTGTTACAAATCAAGAATTTTGATTCATGCCCAGCATTTTTTATTTCATTCCTTAGTGGAAACCGTTGGCAATTTTTTTTATAAGAAGCACCCAGTATTTTTCATGTAAATTTCTCTTTTCTTTTATTTACTCATTCAATTGTATTTGAATCATTCCGTTCTCCGTCCACAACTAATTATTGAACGAAGCCGACGATTTCTGTAAAATCAATTCACACACCGTCAAATCTCAAAATAATTTTTACGTTAAACATTGTATTTTTCTCCCAAACACCGCGCTGAAACCTATTCTCATTCAATAATTACCAGAGCGCCGCCGATCGCCTCGTCTAAGATACAGGGACGTTCCGAAAACTTTGATTTCATTTATTTGCTTGCATTTAATTACAGTCATATTTCAATTGTTTTCGAGTGTATTAATTTGTTTTTAATAATCCATTTTCGCGTTAATCAGGGGGTGATAGCGGTATTCGCTTGCTTCCCCCTGTCGATGGTCAGAGCTGTTTCAGCCCCTAGTTTTTTTTTTGTTTTTTTTTAACAGCTCGTGGGAAAGGGTTTCTCTCTTGTGGAAGCTATGGACTACCAGATGTCTGCATGAGAGAAACTTTCAACCGTTAATATTTAATTAGTTTTCATTGATAATAATTTATTTTTAATCAATTTTCCGCATATAGGGAGCCGTTAATATTTAATTAGTTTTCATTGATAATAATAATTTATTTTTTTTATCCATTTTCCGCATATAGGGAGCCGTTAATATTTAATTAGTTTTCATTGGTAACAATTTATTTTTAATAAGTTTTCGCATATAGGGAGCCGTTCATATTTAATTGCCGTTGTATTATTAATTTTTGTAAATATATATTTTAGTACCTATTCCTGTGTTTCTCTTATTACTGGTTCTTAACCGTTCTCTTTCAGGGTACCGTAGGGTACGAGGTGTAAAGGAGATAAGTGTTTTATTTTTTTTGATTAATTCTAGTATAGTGATTACCTAGCAGTGACCGCCTGGAATTATTTTTACCTCCACTGAGTTCACCTTGAGTACACTCTGGTGTACCACAGGGTCGCAGAGCAAACTGCGATATCAAAACTGGCGCCTGAGCAACTCCTATTTGGGAATCACCTTCATAGCGCCACACAGACTCGCTGATTCACTGTAGGTGAACCAGGAGCCTGTCACAATGGACTTCCGAAGAGTTCTACCCTCTAGCACTTTCTGAAGAATTTTAAGTAATATTTAAAAATAAAAATTGTAGACAATAGTGAGATTTTGTCCTGTTAAACCAAAAAATTCTGATGATGCTTCATCTGTATTACGCACCCAGTAAGATCCCGTAAAAGTGTAAAATTTAGACCAACCCCGTACAATTACAATCTGTAGGTATTTTATTTAGATTTTCATGAAACAAAATGTTTCCAGATGGCGCGGCGAAGTTTACATTTTCTTGGAATCGTGCTATTGTCAATCAACGTTGAACCGTTGGTTGGCTTGAATAAAACCAGCAACAAACAGAATTTACATGGAATTTCCGTAACCACATACTCAAGTGTATGTGTGTATGTTTTTTCAACGAGAAAGGATGTTACACGGCTTCAAAATGACGTAATTTCTTTAAATATTTTTAATTAGTATTCATATAGAAAAATCGCTGGAATAATACAATGTATTCTTTTATATTATTATTAATAATAATATTTGTAGTAATAAATAGACACTCATGGTCATAGCAGATAGGTATTTTAATTAAAAAAAATACGGGTTATGATGTGATGAATGTAATACTTTTAATTGTATTGAAAATACTGAAAAATTGTTATATAGTTCCATCTTTTGCCAAAAGAATTCAAAAAAAGATGTAAGCATTTGAAATAAATAATGTAGTAACCATTAAAATTATGAAGAGGTTCCTATTCGCAAAAATATCTACAAAATTAATTACTTTTTTACTTAACGTTATTAAATCATTTAAATATAGTGGCGGCTGGGGATAATTTAAAATGGGTGTTCAGTTTTTTCCAATAATTTTAGCATTTGTTAAATCGTTTTAAAACTTTGTACAAAGTCCAATATCGCTTTTTTTTATTTGGGTGTGTATTAAGTATAGTTATCATTATCAATATCATACCGTTTTCAAACTACAACTATTAACTAACTTGCTGTAACTAATGTTGCACGCGACTTTGCACACGTTAATATAAAAAAATGTGATAGTCTTATAGTCTTAAAGATTAGAGTAAATTATTCTAATATTTTAGTATATTAATTTAGTTAAGAATCTATTTGTATATCACATTTCTGGTACGGTTCTCATCTAATTTTATCACCAGAGTGCAAATTGTTGATAGTTTCCTAAAAATTATTTCTAAATAAATTTAGTGTATTTTGGGTTACCATAGTGTATCTGGGAGTTATATGAAGTTTTTCTTATTCCAGATATTTAATTTTCATTCTTTTTATTTAAGTTGTAAATTAAATTGTTCCCTTTTAACATTTTTTTATGTAAGTATTAAATGTGAAATATATACAGAGTGTATTATAAAAGTCTTAAATTCATTTTTTATATGAATAAATTGTTAGTTCTATTTTTGAATCTTTTATATTTTTGTTTTAGATATTGGAAAAGTCCGATATTGGAGAAGTCCACGGACAAGTCTGAAAAGTTCACTAGTCCAAACACACTTTTCAAAAATGGCAAAGTGTATTGCGCTTGCGCGAAATTAAATTAACTAATTTGTCTGAATTTCTTACAAACAGACAAAATATAAAAGACAAATGATTACTGACATACTTACTTTTATTTTGACACCGACGTGTCAACATCGAAATGGTGGTCTCAGAATCGGGTTTTCATAAAATATCAAGTTTTAAAGTGACCATCCTACTTTTAAATTATTACTAAATACATTGGTGCATCCTTTGCCGAAGTTTCAAGTACATATTTTAGTAAAATTAAATATCAAGTGTAGTGGAAAAGTAAAGAATATATGGTCAGCTTTTTCGTGAAATTTCATTCTACAAAAAAACATAACCTGGGTAAATAATCCTGAAGGATTGAGCCCATATAAACCTAAGAAAAAGGAAGAAGAAAACGAAGAAGAAGAAGAAAACTTTAATGTTTTAACGATGTTATCGAATTTTTGTTTTATATCTTAAATTAAAATAAACTCATAAAAAAATGACCAACAAAACTCAAAGGTTGAAAGTTTTTACAAATGACGCCTAAAAATACGAAAATACAAATGAGAAATATTTTTCTCAAAGTGTTCTTTAAAAAAACGTCCTGAAGATTTAACTGTGTGTCTTCTATGTTTATGGTCGACTACTTTTCATTGTGACTTTTTATTGGACTAGTCCAAAAATTACTTTTCATGAAAAGTCCCATCACTATTAATTTGCTATTAAATTGTTAGGCAAATGTACTTTTCAAATTCTATCAATTAAATTACTTTTATTAATATTTATTATTTTTTATTAATTTTTATTGATTTTTATTAATTTATTTTTGTATTTTTAATTTATTTTTATTTATTTTTAATTTATATTCATTTTTCCCCATTCCTCCATCTCCTTAAAATGTGAAAATCCAAAAACTTTGAAATACGTAATTATTTACTCATGATGAGTAGCTACAATTCCAATTTTCAAGTTCCTACCGTTAAAAAACCGAAAGTCTGATACAAACTTACATCTCCTGTTTCCCAATATGTAAAAATCCAAAGACCCTAAAACATGTATATTTATTTATGATGAGTAGCTACAACTCCAATTTTCAAGTTCTTACCATTAAAACAAATCGGATACTCCTATACAAACTTTTCCCGCTTAAAATATGAAAATCCAAAAACCCTGAAACATGTCTATATTTATTTGTGATGAGTAGCTATAATTCCAATTTTCAAGTTCCTACCTTTAAAAAATTAATACTTCTATATAAATTTTTCACCACCGTTTCCTCCCCTTAAAATGTGAAATCCAAAAACCCTGAAACACGTCATTATTTATTTATGGTCAGTAGCCGTACTCGTATTTCAAATTTTCATGTTTCACTATCACTATGCAAAAAATCATGTATGTTTCATTGCTCTGTGAAAAATAAAAACAAATCTATCCCACGGGAACCGTACATTTTTCCGGGATAAAAAGTAGCCTATGTGCTATTCCAGACTATAATCTATATCTGCCAAATTTTATCCAAATCCGTTCGGCCGTTCTGGCGTGATTGAGCAACAAACATCCATCGATCTATCCATCCATCCATCCAAACTGTCGTAGTAGGATTGGATTTTTTATTTATAGAGATCTACTAAAATTTTCGAAAATGATATTCTATTAACAGTAGTCAAAAAAGCTGAAATCTACCAAAAAAGTAGAAATCTATTGCATTTATAGATAGGGTATATTTCTATAACTTTAAATTCATTAGGGACAACCTACAAAATTAAACAATTATTCATATAAAATTGTACTACGATCAGGAAATTATCTTTGTTCAAATAAAACAAAATTGTCATATTATCTTCTGGTATAGTGATCTTTCTTGGCTGGCAACCGCAATCTACGATCTGTTTAAAGTTAGGTACTTTATATCATGTCCATAAGAACCGATTTCTTAATAGCTTAAATTGGATGGTTTTCTTTCCTATAAAAGAGGTACCGTGAGATCTCTTTTGATGATGTTTATGCAGTTTTCTGTTTTTGAAACTGTAGGAAACAAAAAATAACACAAGTATTCCCATTGGCGCGCATATAAATTACAATTTTATATTAGAAAATCCTCGCAACATTTCTGTTTTCGTGAGAGGTCCGGTTTGCTCTTAATTTAAAATGGTATTCCTCAAAGTTCAGTCCTCGGTCCATTACTTTTCATCGTTTACGTAAATAATTTACTCGTTCGTTACGGTCCGGAATTTATTATTAATATAATTTGGCATCATTTTAACCACCGTTTCTTTTGTTACAGGCATCCCTAATCTGGAATCCCTCAACCTTAGCGGATGTTACAACGTGGCAGACGTGGGCATCTCGACGGCATTCGTCTCAGACTGTCCATCGCTCACCCAACTCAACCTGTCGCTGTGCAAACAGGTCACCGACAACTCTCTCAGCAGGATAGCTCAGTACCTGAAGAACTTGGAGGTGTTGGAGTTGGGCGGGTGTTGCAACGTCACGAATACCGGGCTGGTGTTGATCGCCTGGGGACTGAAGAAGTTGAAGAGACTGAATTTGAGGAGTTGCTGGCACGTCAGCGACCAGGGTATAGGGCACCTAGCTTTAGGAAACCAATCTCTGGAGTATTTAGGTGAGGATACAGATATAGTTTTTAAATTTCCAAATATTATCTAACTTGATTCAAAGTCTGTCAATCGCTATATTTGGAAATAGTATTTTTCGCATTTTCACACTCTTCGGGCTTATTATAAATATTTTTATTATAATCAGTTTTATTAATATTTATTTTGAAAGCTTTTTAATTTATTTTGAAAACTATATGTATTTAATATTCTTTACTGATTTTTTATATAGATTTTTCTGTATATTATATGTGTCCCTAAACTGTAGATTACACTTTCCCACACAAAAATTATCACATCACTAAAATGATTGCAAAAATTTGGAGTTATTTTTTTTCCTAACCGTTTATTCGATTTGGATGTTCTTTTTTTTTTGTTGTTACATTAATATAGGTTTTTGGTTGAAAATTCGTAACACCCTGTGGAGTGTACGAGCAACAATAGCATGTTATAATTAATAGCCTACTTTAGCTTCATCTTTTCGCAAAATTTAATTTTTTGATTGTTTTATTATCTTTTTTATTAGAGGAGATATACAGTTTTTTAACACAACCTGTTTTTACAGACTTCCATATTTGTAGTCTACAAAGGTTTACATGCAAATAATAAAAAACTGAAAGGCAGGCAATGACAAATAAAAAATTTCAATTTGACAGTTTGTTAGTATTGAAAATTAGTGTATCTCAAATTAGGCTTGTAAAATGAATTTTGTTTTGTTAAAGATTCAATATATAAATTATTTTTATAGTGTTGTTCTATGTTGCATATCTCCTCTAATAACAGAGATAATAGAACGAATCAGAAAATAAAATTGTGCGAAAAGATAAGACTAAAGCCATTGTAATATGTTGTTATTGCTGGTACACTTCACGGGATGTTACACATTTTCCAATAAAAATCTATATTATGGCAACACCTGGTATTCACTCAAAAATTGAATTTTATTTTAAGAATCATAGAGATTAATATTCCTGAACAATCAACCTCTTGTTAAAAAAAAAGAACATTCAAATCGATCCAACAGTTCAAAAAAAAAAACAACTTCAAACTTTTGCAAACATTTTAGTGATGAGATAATTTTTGTGGGGTGTGAATTTTTGTTTTTGATATAGAACTCTTTTCGTTTTAGAGGATTTTTTTATTAGAGCGGTAATCCATCCTTTGCCTGAATCTTCTTTTATACATTTCTGTTTTTTTCCGATTAACATGATATAAATAACTGTTTATCGAAAAATATATTAAACTAGGTGTTGGCCCGCGGCTTTGCTCGCATGTAGTCGTGTTATTAATATAAAAAAATACTTCCTTTTTTATTAATTTTTATTAGTTTTATTGATTTTCATTCATTTTTATTCATTTTTTTATTTTTACTCATTTTTAATTATTTTTATTCATTTTTATTCATTTTTATTCATTTTTATTCATTTTTATTCATTTTTATTTATTTTTATTCATTTGTATTCACTTTTATTCATTTTCATTCATTTTCAATAATTTTTATTCATTATTATTTATTTTTATTCTTTTTTTTATTTTTATTTATTTTTATTTATTTTTAATAGTTTTTATTAATTTTTATTAATTTTTAATAGTTTTTATTAATTTTTATTAATTTTTATTAATTTTTATTAATTTTTATTAATTTTTATTAATTTTTATTAATTTTTATTAGTTTTTATTAATTTTCATTAACTTTTATTAATTTTTATTTTTATTATATTTTATTAATTTTTAATAATTTTTAATAATTTTTATTAATTTTTTTAATTTTTATTTTTTATTAATTTTTATTAATTTTTATTAATTTTTATTAATTTTTATTAATTTTTATTAATTTTTACTAATTTTTATTAATTTTTAATAATTTTTATTACTTTTTATTAATTTTTAAAAATTTTTATTAATTTTTATTCATAAAAACCATCATTATTTATTTATGCTACAATTATAATTTTCAAGTTCCAACGTTCAAAAAATTTATACTCCCGTTTTCCCCCCTTAAAATTTGAAAATTCAAAAACCATAAAACACATCGTTTTTGATTTTAAATCAGTAGCTGTAATTCAAATTTTTGTTTCAAACTTTAAATAACAAAAAAATATATACATACTATTAAACAAATTTTCACCCCCCATTTCCCCCTTTAAAATGTTAAAATGCAAATAACCTGAAACACTTCATTATTTATTTATGATGACAACCTACAATTCCAATTTTCAAGTTCCTACCTTTTAAAAACCTATATTTTCAATTAAACTTTCACCCCCCGTTTCCCACCCTTAAAATGTGAAAATCCTAAAACATGTCATTATTAATTTGTACTCATTAGCTGCATTTTCATGTTTCTAGCTTCAAAGAGAACAAAAAAATATATACTCCCATACAAACTTTCACCTCTCGTTTGCCCCCCTTAAGATGTAAAAACATAAAAACCCTAAAACACATTAATATTAATTTGTACGCAGTAGCTGCAATTCCAATTTTCATGTTTCTAACTTCAAAGAGAACAAAAAAAATCGATAGTCCCTTACAAACTTTCACCCCCCGTTTCCCCCCTTAAAATGTGAAAATCCAAACACCCTGAAACACGTCATTATTTATTTATGCTTAGTAGCTGTAATTTAATTTTTCATGTTTCTAACTTTAAAAAACAAAGAGTTTCATTAAAAGCAAGTAGTTCGTAGGTTTCATAACTTTTTGTAGCCTTATTATTGTTTAATTTTTCTATAGTATTATCATGCTTGTCTAATCTATATTATCTTTAAGTAATTTATTGCTTTAATATTATTAAACTGTGATTTTGTAACATATCTATTGCAATTTTAAAGTGTTTTGTTTTATTGTTTTTATATATCTATATTGTAATGTTGATGTGTTTATTTTTCATTTTAAACGGCGCATCTATTAGGACATAAATGGGCCGCTCCGTTTATTCTAAAAAAGAAACCACGGTAAATGTAAATGTATAACATTTTTTTGAGAATAAACCTTATTGAGTATTATATTATTAATGTAAAGAAATAGAAAATTTGGAAACGGAGAACATCTATTTGAAAACACAGCTAAACGAGTTTAAAAATAGAGTATTGAAAAATGAAAGGAAGTCAAAAAAATACAATTTGAGAGAAAACGACGACAATCTGTAAGATGTCAACGAATTTCTTAAATTGATGAAAACGAATTTGGATATTGAATGCAGATTCCATGATATTCGAGATATTTACAGAATAGGGAAGTAAAAGAGAACACCGTTAATCCTAGACCTATGCTGGTTGAATTTGTCCAATTCAAATTGTCAACAAATATTCTGGAAAACCAAGCTTCTCTGAAAACCTCATACATTTTTATTTCTATAGACTACATTCAAGAAGGCTATCAATCTCGCTCAAAAATGCTATAAATATTAAAAACTAGCGAAAATAAACAAGAAGCATACATAAGAAACAATCAACTGTACGTAAATAATAAACTGATTATAACAGAAGAACTAGACAATGTTAGTGAATGAAATAATGGAGAAAAACAGCAGAAAATCACAATCAACCAACAATAATAATCTGAAGCCATCCACCACCAACAAAAGAACTAAAAGTCAAAATTCTTAAATTACTTATTTGGTTAGATTATTTTTATAGTTGTTTGGGCAGTCTACCCACAATTTATAGGTACTAGGTTAAATAATTATCTTTTTTATTACTTACATGTGTTTTTAAAAATAAAAATAATTTTATACTGAATTTATAATAATTATTATTACATTAAAAAAAAATTAGATGGATCAATATATCAGAAATTATACACCTATAAATATAAACACTCTCGAAGTAGAATCGGCAAATTGTTGTCGTAGTATATTTAAAAAACGAATGGACTCTTCTTCCTTTAGTATGTTTCACAATAATATATCTAGTATATACAAACACTTCGACGAACTTCAAGTATTCTTCGCTCAGTTCAATAATACATTTTACTGCATATTGCTTACTAAAACAAGAGAAATTAAAAATAATCTATTTAATATGTCAGGATATCAAATGATACATAGCAATCAACATATTTATCAAAATGACGGAATAGCGGTATATATTTTCAGTATAAAATAATTAATATCGAAACTGTTTACTCTGTTATGATTGAACTGACTTTTGAAATACCAAAAATAGGCATTTTGGCGGTATACCGATCACCTAGCACGAAAATAATGATTTTAATAAACCTCTCGAATCTTTCCTTAACAAAACAAACATAAATGAATACTAACAATTTTATTTAATGATTTAATGCAAGAAGCTGATGAATTAGTCAATGAATACCTTAATATTGTTACGCAGCTCCCTGCAGTAGCCTGCGGCTATTACAGGAAACGTACAAATAGAAAAAGAAGTTGAATGTTACTTATCGCCCTACAGTGTGCTAGTAAAAGTACAAGTAAAAGAAGATAGAATAGTCCAGAAATGTCTCGAAATGTCATACCCGTCAAGAATATTCTAGACGACAGCAAGCTATATAAGGATGATCCTGACGTCAGTTTTCAGTTTTGATGATAGACGTTACATGTTAATGTTATCAGTTATATAATTGTTGTTAAAGTTGAGTTGAAATAAATTGTGATACCAAAAACCTGTGTAAGAATATATTATATGAAAATTAATAAACCAACAAGAGTTACCCCCAACTCAGCTACTTGCATTGACCATATTTTTGCTAAAATAAAGGCAGAGAATTATTTTAACGACATTTTACCATCCATTGTTAAAATTAAATTATCAGATCACTATGCAATCACAGTCGACAGTAATATACTCTCTCGAAGTATCATTAGAAAAAAAAAAAACAATAAAACACATTAATAAAAAAAAAAAAAAAAAAATTAATTATGCTCGCGAAAGAACATTCTTGGGACTTTCTCTATAATGAATATGATATAGAAATTATTTGTAAAAAGTATTAACAAATCAAGTATAACGTATGTCAAAAAACAAGTATCTAAAAAGAAAGATTGGATAACTGCCGGTCTTCAAATAAATTATGGGAAGTGGTAAAAGAATACAGTAATAAACCCAAAAAGACAGTGATAAACAAAATAGTAGAAGACGGTAATAAAATTTTAAATAAGGATTATGAAATCGCTGAATCGTTCAATAACTTTTTTGCAAATGTAGGGGAAAAGTTAACATCCAAAAGTATACCTGTAAATTACAAGCAAAAAACTGCCGAATTATACAAAGCTCCATGTTTTTAAAAGACACATTCTCGGACACATCACCCAAAGAAGTAAAAGAAAATTTTAAATCTAAAAAATAAAAAAATCACCAGTAGCGATAACATTAAAAATTAAACGCTAAAGACAATTGTCGCCACTATCTTATTTAATAAACAAAATGTTTTCTACTGGTCAAGTTCCTTCACAATTTAAAAGTGCAGTAACAAAAAATGTTACCTATTCAAAAATTATCGGCTCATATCATTAACTTCCTCACTATCAAAAATATTTGAATCTCTCTTTAAAGACAGGCAAAAGTTTTCTATCGGATAGAAAGCAGAGAGTAAAAATCAATATGCATCTTAGTGAAGAAAGTACTTGTCAGTACGGTGTACCACAAGGCACAGTTCTGAGTTTACAATTTACATAAATGAATTACTTCGAATACAAAGTTCTAGAAACATAATTTCATATGCAGATGACAGTTATTATATACGTAGGAGAAACCTGGGAAGAAATAAAAAAATAATCATCTTGTATATTTCCTATAACTACTACATTTTTAAAGTGTTTTTATTAAGATATAAAATAGGTATTAAAAAAAATGATGAATACAAAAAACATTTGATTAAAAATGTTTGAATCCGGATCTGCCTGAACTGGGTAAGTGCAATCAATTATGATCACGAACCATGTTTTTCTACAACTTTTTATTTGCCAAATATCTATTAGATATTCTATATAATGCCTTGAGGTTTCCATATATCCCGACGCTGGTACATCTTTGAATGAAACACCTATTTGCTTCTTGAGGTTTCAGTTTCAATGAAAGAAATTGCTTATTGGGTTTCTATATTCTATTTCTGTGGTACCATGTCCCAACCGAGATCCGAACTCCCAACGTAGATCTTGTGATTAAACCTGTAAAGTTTTCGAAACATGAATAAATTCGAGAAGATCCCTCGTACCTACGTATGGCCATGCAACTATTGAATAATTTATTAGTAACACAAATAACACGGTGAATTGTGAAACCGGAGGCCACGCACTACAGCGTGTAAAATAATTCCCGGGCTCCGCCATGTTGGAATACGAGCGGGGCAATAAATCCATAACATCTGTTGCAAAAACCCTAAACTCTTTGGCCGCCGACTGATATTATTAAAAACAAACCGCTCAAATGCTTATTACTGTTTCAAGATTTAATTGATTCCGATGAATAATGACTAATGTTGGTTTCGTTTTTATTGTACGTTCGAAAAAAATACGGTCCAAGCTTTTGTGAAGCCGACGTTCGTTCGTAACTAGCTTGATCATTGCAGCATACCATTGGCACTGCACCAAAATTATCACATTTAAATTTTTGACGTACCTATACCTTTGACCTCGATATTCGGTTTGTTTCTGCTGCAGTTTTTGATAGCTATAGAGTTTTATTGTAGATCCAAATTGTAAAACCAAATGTCTGATTCAAATAGTTAGTAGTCATAATTATAATCTTTATTAGGTAATCCATTATGACATAATACAGGAGAGGTCAAGTTTTTTTTAAAAGACAGATGAAAGGACTAAAAACTCTAATTAAAATACACAATCACTACAAATTTAAAAATAAATCATACACGTAATTACATTATTTTCATCACTTACAATAAATTTAGATGTTGAAGAATATCTATGCAATGATCTTCTAAAGGTGTGTATTAATATGACGCGCCAACAACGGACCCAGGTTCGTCAGATTTGTACATGTTGTTTTACATAAAGAAGACAGTGGTAAATATATTATCTACAATGAAAGTATATAATTTTATTTTCAATAAAAATTCGTTTACCGCAAATCGAGCCGCAAATGTAGAAAAAGTTCGGCCTCTATTTGAAAAACTTGAAAAAAAATTAATGTAGGGAATGGATTGATTGCTTAGAAGTCTACTAAACTAGCTAAAAAACAGCAGCAAATCGACCTCTTTGATAGACCGCCCATAGACGGAAACATAGGGAGGAAGACTTTACACTATATATCAATATTGTCCTGTTAAATGATCTACTATATTGATATAGAAACCCCCTGTATATCAATATTTTAAATAGATTTGCCCAGACTCTTAAAAGGGGTGGTTCGGCTCTAAAAATTTACATAAAAATATTATTTACCAAATTTAATTAATAAATAAAAAATAAATTTTAAATTCTTCAATCTTCTCTGCGTCTATCTGTCTTCTTATCTCTTTTTTGTGTGTGCTGCTCGTATCTGCTTGTCTCTGACCCTACCTATGTGTGCTGTTTGTATCTATCTGCTTGTCTCTGTCGTGTTTCTTTTAATATCTCTCCCTGGTATCTCTCCCTGCTACTCTTTCTCTATCTCTGGTTCTATATAATATTTCTCACTTTCTAAATAAAATTCTTTACCTTTATTTTTCCAACCTTCTTTATTGTAATATCTCAGTCTTTAACATTTCTTTATTATTCTAATATAATCTTAATTTTTATTTAACATTTTATATCTATTAATCTTTTTATATCAATTTCCCTCTGACAACTCATTTCTTTCTGACATTTTCAAAAATAATCAACAAAAATCCCGACATTTTGATTTTAACTTGAATTTTGATTTCAAGATACTTCACCACCCCAGTATTGCTCAATTTAAATAATAAATTTTATGACGTCAGGAATTTCTATATCAAATCCCCCAAATTAATTGTTCGTCCAGTATATTTTAAAATATACTGTGAACAATAAATTTTAAATTTTATCCAAATATTGAAATTCCCTGATTAGTTATAATTTTCCTACCTGAAATGTTGATTTCGTCAATTTTTCTTTATTCATTCAAACCAAACATATAAGCTATCTACTAACTAATAACTCTTAACTCAAAATGACAACTCTATACTAATTCAATAAATAACTACCTAAATCTAAACTTCATATTTGTACAAATCTTGTACATGAAAAACCCCTCGTACTTTATCATTTTCCACATTCTTTCACATATAACTATTGACCCCATTCTCATTCTCAACCACATAAGGTCCTTCAAACGGAAATTATAACCTTGCACACTTATTTCTTTTCCTATTTGATATCCTCAAAGCTCTCACGATCACCAAATCCCCTTTCTTAAACTTTATTTTATTCTTTATCTTTTCATTCATTCTACTTATATATTTCTGTGCATTCCTTTCCAATCTTAAATTTACCTTTTCCAAAATTCTTTCATACTTCTCCTCACTTACTACTTCCCATTTCCTTTCTGGCCGAACACCTTTCATTATAAACACTGGACTTTCACACGTTATACTGTTAGGAATATTATTTAGATAAAATTCTACTTCTGCTAAATGATTTTCCCACTTAGTATTATCTGTTTCCACCAATATTCTCAAAAATTTGTTAACTTCTTTTATATATCTTTCTGCAGGATTCGCCGCTGGATGTCTTATACTAATTGTTTTACATTCAATTTCATTCTTACTACAAAATTTCCTAAATCTTTCATTTGCAAAATATGTCGCATTATCCAAAATTAATTTTTCAGGTTTTCCACATTCTCTAAAATATTTATTCAACTTTTCCTTTACTACAGAAGATTTCATACTTTTTGTCGGATATAACTTAACATATTTAGAAAAAACATCTACTATAATAAAAATATTCATACTTCCTTGTTCACTCTTTATTAAATTGCTAATAAAATCTATTGCTATCACTTCTAAACATTTCTTTGCCATCACTGTCTTCACCTCATTTCTATTTCTCCTATTCTTTTCTTTTCCTAATTGACATGTATGACATCTCCTTGTTACCTCCTTGGCCAATCTTTGGTTCATTTATTTTATCATTAATAATTATATATTCTTTTCCTTGATTATTATTACTATTTTTATTTCCTCTTCTTTCCTCTATTTGATTTAACTTCTTATTTATTTCTAGTAGCTTTAAATCCATTCTGTTGGATAATTGTTTTTCCAAATTACCTGTTTGCTTATTCAACTTCTGACTATATTCTTCTTCTATTTCTTTGATATTTTCCTTCACTTTCTCCAAATTCGATATCCTACCATCATTTTTATGTACACTTGTTTTAACACTATCTATCACTATATAAATCTTTTTTTTTAAATCCTCTCCTTTTTCTGTTATTATTTTATATTTCTTATCTTGTTCCTTTTCCACTTCATCTATTCTTCCTATCATTTCTATTCTTATATTCTTCTTATTTTCTTCATTTTTTTTGTCAGTGTATATTTTAAAATCCTCAAATTTCTTCATTATTTCTTCTTTATCTTGTTTCCTATTTTCATCCATTTTCTTACTATATTCCTCTAATTTATTCATTTTCCTGCTTATATCTTTATAGTTCTCATCCATTTTCTTATTGTTTTCATCCATTTTTTTATTGTTTTCATCCATTTTTCCAATGAGCACTTGCATAAAATTTTCCAAATTCATTCCTTCTTTCTTTCCTTGAGTCTCGACAATCTCCTTTTCTAATGTCGCTGTATTGTCCTGATTTTGTACTATTTCTCTATCTTTTTCTTCAAAAATTGTATCTCCTATATTTTGCTGTTCCATATCTCCTTGTCCTACTTGACATACACCCTCATCATCTCTCTCCTGTTCTTCCATCAAACCAACCTTCTTTCCTCTTCGCAAATCCATCTAATATATCACTTTCTCTTATATATAAGTTTAAAATATCACTTTTATCTTCTATATCACTATTAAACTTTCACCACTTTTAATACTTTACATTCCACGTCACACTTGGCTTTTAATGTTACTTTCCCCCTACTTAAATTCCACCCAAATTTCCTACACTTTATATTCTGTCAATGTATTCCTGCTCTTATCTCCTAAACCATACAAACATCACACACATGCAATATCTTCACCCTCTCTATATAAAAAATAGACCAAAATCAACAATTCAAATAAAAAATTATAAACAATCTTACCAATTTTCTTCCAAGTTCCTAAATTGCAAATATCCAAAATTTTGATCTCCCTCTAGAAACAATGCTCCACGTTGGCTGGCGACACTTGATATAGAAACCCCCTGTATATCAATATTTTAAATAGATTTGCCCAGACTCTTAAAAGGGGTGGTTCGACTCTAAAAATTTACATAAAAATATTATTTACCAAATTTAATTAATAAATAAAAAATAAATTTTAAATTCTTCAATCTTCTCTGCGTCTATCTGTCTTCTTATCTCTTTTTTGTGTGTGCTGCTCGTATCTGCTTGTCTCTGACCCTACCTATGTGTGCTGTTTGTATCTATCTGCTTGTCTCTGTCGTGTTTCTTTTAATATCTCTCCCTGGTATCTCTCCCTGCTACTCTTTCTCTATCTCTGGTTCTATATAATATTTCTCACTTTCTAAATAAAATTCTTTACCTTTATTTTTCCAACCTTCTTTATTGTAATATCTCAGTCTTTAACATTTCTTTATTATTCTAATATAATCTTAATTTTTATTTAACATTTTATATCTATTAATCTTTTTATATCAATTTCCCTCTGACAACTCATTTCTTTCTGACATTTTCAAAAATAATCAACAAAAATCCCGACATTTTGATTTTAACTTGAATTTTGATTTCAAGATACTTCACCACCCCAGTATTGCTCAATTTAAATAATAAATTTTATGACGTCAGGAATTTCTATATCAATATATACCTTTGGTGGTTTGTGCCTTATTTATTTCGAGATGCTGTTTCGTATATGTGTCAATATCGCTATATTCTAAATTGTAATATCGAAACGACACATTATCAAATATTTAATGATGTTGTTATAGCAAATCTTGTAACTAACAACATTTTAAATATTTTGATATCATTATTGGTTGTCATTGTACAACTCGAGAATGTGAAAAACATGTAGATTTTTATTGACCACTCCAATGTTTTCCAAAATAGTTCCAAAAAAGTTTTTCCAATTTAATTGTCTTCTTAAGATTTGATATAATAACATCATACCTATGATTAAATCTTCAATATGATGTGTCGTTTCGATATTATTTAGAATATAGCAAACTTGGCACATGATAAGAGAAATAAACATACCTAAGAAGTTTTTATACTTGAAGTAAGGAAATGCAAGAAAATCACAATTGCTGATACCTTTATTATCAAATTTGCTGACTCGTCTATCGGAAAGTTCTATAAGTCCAGATTTTGGTTCATTTTTTTTTCTCAATCCTTTTAATAGTCCATAATGATAATACAACCATTAAACATTTGATTTTCAATCAAATTTTTCCCTTTAACATTCCAAAGTTTTAAGTTGTCCTTCAAATAATTATGTATTTATATTACTGTAGATATGTATACAAATTAAAACTTTTATTAGAAACATAAATAAATTATGACTGGATAAATAGCTATGTCTTTTTACTTACTCATTCAAAACACGACATATCCCTCCATCTGAGTCCATATTAGTTCAGTGGGGTTAAGTTCACAGTGATATGGTGGTAATCACAACACTATTTTCATTTATCCTTCATTTATCCATGTTTCATCAAAAAAACAAAATATGTTTGTCTTCTATTCTTCATTTTCTTAAATATTGCCTCTTCCAACAAATAATTTCATCTTTTTCTATGAGCGCAGATTTTCTACCGTTCTTCTCCCAAACGAAATCTAATTCATGTAAAGTTTTCCACAATTTGTCTCTTTTAACGTTTGACAAAGTTTCGTCTCCATTAATGCCTACTAAAAGTTTATCCAAAGAGGTATCTTTTTTTGTAAATAAATGAATGTACTTTTCTTCGGATCAGTTGTTTCATAGTACCGTTCTATTTGAATGGGTTTTCTCCCAGTTGACCTTTTAGGTGCTACTGTAATCAGGGTCATAACCAGCCCCATGTTTCAGGAGGGCTAAACAAAATCAATTTTTAGAATAACTGCAGTTTTCTATTTTTTAAATTAATAAACTCAACCAACAAATTGTCAATACTTATATTTTTTACCCTCTTTTTTTCAAATGCTAAATAGGTAAGGTTTGCCAGCCTGCGCTGAGATCTATCAATTCTAGTGAGGACAGAAAAATTAGACTCGCAAAGAGCCGTATTTCTAGCGAACGTGCGGCAAGTCGCTAGAAATTCATAAGTGTCTTTAAAAACAGTTTGTTGCTTTAAAATAGATTGAAAAATATTGAGATTCTCTGCAGCATTCTCGTTTGTTTGTCGATCTATATATTTCTTGGCGACTTCCATTTCTGTGGTACTTGGCAATTGAATGCTCAGTTCGGCCAGTGGTTGACATTTTTTTAATTTCTAATTTTTCTCCCAGCATAATGACTTTAATAAATTATGTCAAGGACACTGGAAAGCGACTCATTGTTAATTGTTTGCATTTTTCACTAATAATGGCTGTTTAGGGCAATTTTCTAGAAGAGGCTTAGATAAGCTTTAGGGGAGGCTCAGTCTCTCTGGCGCCTTTCTCGCCACGGCCCTGACTGTAATACTTCCATCCTTTCAATGCTTCAAAAGTCTATAAATGGTTGTTTCTCCAACTCCGGTCATATATGAACACTTAGAAACTATACTCCGAACAGTACTATTGAAATGTTCACGTACAAGAGCGTCATGTACATTTAACACTAAAGTTTTTTTATGCACGGTTAAATTGCACTTTAATTCCACAGGAGTATAATTAGATATTTGTGCCATTTTTATTGCACAAATTTACTTGATCAATATCGCTTTTTATCGCCTAACCAGAACTAACAATTCTGCGTGTTACAATCACAGGACTATATAAACAAAATGTAAATCTTAACTAAAATAATTTACAATCTGCATAACACTTTTTGTCGATTAGACATTTTAATCCTTTCTAAGAAAGTTGAGGGCTACTTATATTTATCTTGAATTATAAATATTTTCTACCTGTAGAGATTACATACCTTATTTTTGTTGATTAACATGACTAGAAAATTTAAGACAAGAATTGAAATAAATTTGTATTTTTAAAAATTTTAGGAAGAATACCAAATAATGTTAAACATTTTATTTTAGAAATTCTCTGTCACTGATTTATGACTAGCGTCATTGATGACGTGCTACGGGATCTGTATTTTAAATACTATATTTCTAATTTGTTTGGAAATGTTTATTAAGCTCCGAGCTCCGCCCATTGTAACGTGACGTAGGACTTAGGATGTCTATTACGACACGATAATTAACTTCGCTTAGTCGGGTCACTCTGATTGGGGGCCTTTGATACAAAATTGCCACATTTAGTGTATTTTTACTTTTTTGGTAATTTTCAGCTTTTTGGCTAGTTTTATTAGACTGTTTTTGGTAGATTTTAGTAGATTTCTATAAATTAATAAACAAAACCAATTACTCAAATAAAACTTCCCTATTTAAATAATTGTGTTACTAAAAACTTTAGGTTATAATGTTTAACTTACCTGTACCTTATGTTCTTTTACTTACCAAATTGAGAATTTTTACTTAAATTTGAGAATAATCACTTTGAATTGACATTTATTAAAATGCCTATAGTTATATTAGCCCTAATTTGAGATTATCTATGTAAAATATGTAATAAATTTAAATTAATTTAATTAAAATATTTAATCTTTAATATTTGTTAAATATTACATACAACCTGTGTTTTTATCACAGCTTCAGTGATCATTTATATTAATGCAGTATTCAGTAGATTACACTAGTCATTCTAAATTTTTTATGAATAACTATTTTTACTTAAGTGTAAGGGTTAAAGAAAAGGTCCTTTATTTCTCACAAGCCAATTTAATTGGCGACCGGTTTCGAAGCTGTCACTTCATCATCAGGCACACCTAAATGGAATGTCAAGGAGTCAGTTGTAATAAAAAAAAACAATTATAAAAGCATGAACGGACTTTAACATATACAAAATAACAGAAAAAACACAAAAGAAGTTAAACAATAACCTTGACTCATCTTGACTATTTCCATAAAGGAAGCGCTACATAAAGTTTAACAAAACGAGTTAAAAAAGTCATATGTAATACAATAGTATTTTTTAAAAATATTGTAGGTTAGGTTAAACCGCGAGATGTCTGTTTGAATAAATTAATTAAAACACATGTAAGACTATTATTAACTAAACAACACAAAATAGTTTTTACAAGCACAAACAGTTTAAAATTTTTTTTAAGGATATAACGTTAATTAATAAAAGTAAAAAGTAAAAATTATCAGACTCAAGACATCTATCTAGATTTTTTAACGAATCAATGTAGTAAACTATAAATTTTAAATTTAGTGGATAAATAGTGTACTAACAAAGGTGTTATTTACTGAAAGTGAGTATAGGGGGCGGTGACAGAATTTATTGAAAGTAAAAATATTGAACTGGGAAATGAGAAAGCAAAAAATACTAACAAGAAAATTAGAACACTGAACAAGAAAATATGAAAATTCATATGTAAAAGGGAAATTTGAAGCAGATAATCAAAAGAAAAATTACTGTTACAGGAAATTCCATACCATTTAGGTGTGCCTGATGATGAAGTGACAGCTTCGAAACCGGTCGCCAATTAAATTGACTTGTGAGAAATAAAGGACCTTTTCTTTAACCCTTACACTTAATCCCTACTACTCACACTCCAAAACTATTTTTACTATTTTAATTATATCATTTATACTATGTTTTTGAAATATCTTGTATATTTTGGTCTGAAAAGAAATTTTCAATCAAAAACATCTGAAATACTTCTTTTTGTTGCAGGACTCCAAGACTGCCAAAGACTTTCCGACGAAGCCCTCAAGCACGCCACGGGCCTCACCTCGCTGAAATCCATCAACCTTTCGTTCTGCATCAGCATCACGGACAGCGGTCTCAAACATCTCGCCAAAATGTCCAATCTGCGCGAGTTGAACCTCAGGTCGTGCGACAACATCTCCGACATAGGCATGGCCTATTTAGCAGAAGGTGGGTCTAGGATTTCTTCCCTAGATGTGTCGTTTTGCGACAAAATCGGCGACCAAGCTTTAACGCACATCTCCCAAGGACTGTTCAATTTGAAAAGTTTGTCGTTGAGTGCGTGCCAGATATCGGACGACGGTTTGGCCAAAATAGCGAACACTTTGCACGATTTAGAGACTCTCCATATAGGCCAGTGCAGTCGAGTGACCGATAAAGGTTTAACGAACATAGCCGATTCGCTTACTAGATTAAAGTGTATAGACTTGTACGGGTGTACGAGGATAACGACTGTAGGGTTAGAGAAGGTTATGAAATTGCCGCAATTAAGCGTGTTGAATCTGGGGTTGTGGCACGTCAGGTGAAACGCGTTCCTTTAGATAGATATGCGAATTTTGAATTTTTTGGTGAAAGGAAATTTTCGAAATCTGCGAGGTGAGTCTGAAAGGTTCCACAAGATTGCGGGTTTACATGGTTTTGCGATGTTCTAGAATCTACTAGAAAGTACGTAAGACGGTTTGAAATTGTTTAGAGCAAATCTGTTCATCAAATCCAGCATAAAATAATTTATAGTTTTTCATATATTACGCTTCATATAAATTATTGAACATTGCAAAATAATTTTTTTAACAAAATGGTTATTTCTGGTACTTTTAGAGTTAATATTTCGCTGTCAGGATAAAAATTTCACTCTATATATTTTGCTAAAATTTTCGGCTGTTTAACAATGTTTGATAAATTAACATTAAAAATCTTTTCAAATATTTAGCAAAATGCTCGAAAAATACGCATTTTTATAATTTTACCAGTGGATTTATGCATACATATTTTGGTAACTTTAAATTTTATGGACAAAAAATTACATTTTAGTAAAATGTTCCTCAAAAACCATAAGATGCTATGAAAAAAGCACGTTCTTATTTTTAACTCTTTCTGCCAACTTCCGATTTTTCGTAATTCTCTTTAAAGCAGCTCATAGAGATTCGGATTCTACTCAATGAGACCTACAAAAGGATATATCATAATAAAACAAACAATTTTTAATATTTTCGGGCGCCATATTGGATCTACCATTTTGTATTTCTAATTTTTAGGGTCATATTCAAAATCAACGATTTTGAAAACCCTATAGAAATTCATCAGGTTTCTTTTTTATGCAAAACAAACAATTTTTACATTTTCGGGCGCCATTTTGCATTTACCATTTTTAATGTCATATTTAAAATCAGTGACCCCAAAAACACCTTAGAAACCCTTCAGGCTTAATTTTTATGCAAAACAAGCCATTTTTAATATTTCCTGGCCCAATATTAGATCCGCCATTTTGTATTTCCAATTTTTAAAGTCATATTTAAAATTAGCAACCTTGAAAAAAATTGTAACGAGTAACTTTTTCTGTTGGTAACGCTTCAAGATATCTAAGTTACTAACACTGTCACCTATCGTTTGTTAATCCGGGTATTCGTTATTACTGTCATTTATCATTACTGTCATTTGTCATTATTGTCATTTGCCATTACTATCATTTGTCATTATTATCATTTGTCATTTCTCTTACACTATAAAAATCATAACACAAGAAATTTAAATAAATAAGTAGAACTTCTATTTTCTTTTTGTACCAAAAGAAAATCCTGTATTAATGGCATTACTAAATTCATATTCTATACCACGGGAGGTACTCCTGCTCCACACTTTCTCTCCAATTTACCCATATAGGCGTTAGTATACAATTAAAAAAAAACACTAATACCTCAAATATACCTTTCTCTATCACTACTTTTAGACTTTGCAAGACAGGCATTATAAAATAATTTATCTCGAGTATCGGCCCTAGAACAGAGCCTTGGAGTATTCCATGATTTAATTTGTTTTGAAAAGATCATTCATTAGTTTACACCACAAAGAGTAATGGTTCCATCTTTTAATTTTTTTATAAATATTGTTAAAAATGATAAAAAGTAATGGCTCCAGAATATAGCTTTATGGTATTCTAAGCTTTATTTTTTGTAACGTCATTAACACAGATGGTAAAAAGTAACGGTTTCACAACAGAGTTCTGGGGTACCCCATGCTCAGTAAATACTTTTTTATGCAAGATATACATCTTAAAATAGCAAACATAATTTATATAGAGTATCGACTCCAGAACAGATCCTTAGGCTACTTCATGATTTTTTCTAGATCAGTAATTTAGATTATAAAAAGTAAAGATCCTATCCTTTTAATTCTTTTAGAAATTCAATTAGATGAGAAAGGGTAACGACCCCAGAACAGGGCCTTATGGTATTCCCTAAGTACTTTAAAGAGTAACGATCTCAGACCGGAAGTCTGGGGTACGCCATGCGGTTTAGGTATACCCATTCTGAATTTTACAGATTTAATTCTATTAGAAATATCATTATTATAAATAATACTTAAAGACCCAAGAACATAGGTTTGCGGTATCCCATGTATTATTTTATTTGTTATTAAGGTAGAGGTAAAGAAGGGTCTCAGAACAGGTCTGAGGTACCTATTATGAATTTTACAGATTTAAAAATCTTTTAGAAATATTATAAATGATAAAAAGTAACGGCCCCAGAACAGATTCTTGTGGTAATCCGTATGTTTTTTTTTTTTTCTTTAAATGTCATTAACACAGATAGTAAAGAATAACGGTCTCAGAACAGAGGTCCACGTTTTATTTATTTTGATTTAGGTTCTTATATCGATACTGAATTTTACAGAGTTATCAACAGTTATATTTTTTTGTTATGACGGTATTAGAAATAAGAATAGAAAAAAAGTTAGAAATGAAAAATAAATTTCTTACTGGATTTGTTGAACAAATTTACCGAATATTATAGACGAATTTGAACGTCCAAATTCTGATTTTGTATAACATCGATTTCCGTGGATTCTTCCAAGACTTGTCTCGCTGTGATTTTCCAAATTTTGCGGCCGACATTTTTTGCATTCGTACGTTTTGGATAAATACATTCCAAAAAATTCCTAAAATGCAATTAAAGATGGATTTCTAGAGGATGCGCATTCTGAGCTGTGATAGATAAAAAAAACGAATGACGTAAAAGTTAGATTAAGCTGACTATATTTAGGTTTATATCAGGTATACAAGATTGTTGCTGGGAGAAACTTTGATTGTATCCACAAAAAAAATTTATAAGTAGGTATATGAATATTAATGAGTCGCGCTGTTGCACCTTGAGGTGTCGTGGAGATTTGAAAAGTTAGAATGTTTAATATAAATGCAAATAATATAGTTTTTTTTACAATCTTTCTATTAAGAATTAAGACCTTTCGTCGTTTAATATTGGTAATTCATGCCATTTTACAAATAATTGTAGTATTTGTTGTACTTTATATACAGTAAGAATCAAAAAAGTATTGATTTTTGAAAAAAGTCAAAACTTGGTTAATTTTGTTTTAAAAATTCCTCACTTTTTGACAAAATATACAGGGTGATGCGTGTTAATGTAGCTACGTCATCGGAATTTTTTTTAAAGGCAATTCCCATTTTTTAATTCATATTTTTGACACTACCCAATTGCCAGGTTCGGCCTGAAAACAGAAATAAACTAAATATTTCAAAAATACAGGGTGTTTCATAAGGAATAATAAATATTTCAACCATCGATTCAGTGCCTTAAAATATTAATACTTATTAATACCAAATAACACTGAATCACATGTTACCTACTTCTAAAATGCAGGATGTTAAAATGTTTTATTCGTTTTTTGTGCAATATTTGCGTTATTATTTAACGAATTGACTTAAAATTTGATATTGTTATATTTTTGGGCTATAAATAATAGGTATATTATCAATTTTGAAATTAGACAAAGAGGGCGCCACCTACAGTCTACTGGATGAAGAAAACTATAAGTCTTTATGGTGAACCCTGTAAATTTTTAATAACCTAAATTCAACCAATTTTTATTTTCAAGCCTACTTTGTTGAAATATTGTAAAGTAGATTAAATAAATACTGGGGCTAGAAAATTTTAAATGCAAATTTTTCGAAATGGATTGAATTTATGCTATGAAAACAAGTATACGTTTTTTGTTCAAATTTGCAGGGTATACCATAAAAATTTGAATTTTTTTAGAAATGCCAAGAATTAAAGTGTAGGTTGGTGCCCTCTTTGTCTAATCTCAAAATTGATAGCATGCTTACGATTTACTAGCTCAAAAATATAACCATACCAAATTTTAAGTCAATAAATAATAACGAAAATATTGCAAAAAAACGAAAAATTAATTTTAACTATTACACAACCTTGTATCTGAGAAGTAGGTAACATTTGACACAGTGTTATTTAGCAAAATATTAATATTTTGAGGTCCTATGGTTAAACATATTTACCATTCCTTATTAATCACCCTGTATATGAACTATTTAGAATTCTAACCTAAAAATAAGAATGTGCTGTTTGCATTTTACATATTGTTTTATTTGAAGGTAAATTATTTGTTAACTTTTATATGATTGATATTTCTTTTACTTAAATCATGATATTAAGTCAAACTATAAAAAAATATATACTATGTACGAGGGAAGTAAAAAAATAGAAAAATTTATTTAAACAAGCAAATAATTATGGCTATTATTCAAAAGGGTAATCACCCGTTTGAATATCAGCCATTGTATGCGAGTAGAATACTATACTTTGTCCACGACTGTTATACATTTATGAAAATGCTTTTATTGAAGCAAATATTGGTACATTATTTTTATTATTTATAGCATGACAAAAAAAATTAATTTAAGATTATTTATGTTAATAATTACATTTAAAAAATATGTTACTTTATTTACAGGAATAGAATTAACGTCTAAATTAATATTCTGATTATTTGTAAAAATCCTTTGATTGCTTGCCAGTAATTCAATTTCACCACTTTCAGTTCATTTCCATATTTCTGAATCCATTTTTTCTTAATTTTTAGTGAATTATTATTTCAAAGCTTAAGTTTAAAATGTAGTGTTTTTCTCTTTGTCCGTTTTTGAGTTATATTCGAAATCTCCACTTTTCCTCAAGTATCTCGAATACGGTCCATCTTAGGAAAATTATGTATTCAACAAAAATTATAGAGAATACCACCACAACAACTTTTATTTGAAGAATTTTCTTCTCCAATCGTAAATAACAGTTATATTCTATAAAGTAGAAAAATTACCACCTATAAAGTTCCCTCCCAGATGTTCCGACTATGCCCAAAATATAATCAGCTCACCGCAGGACGGATTAGAGCTTAAGTTAATTTTGTGTTTTTATGTTTATCTGTTATCGTGTATACAGACACACACACACAGACATCATCGCGAAAATAGTTAAAACGAAGTCAACAGACCCCAAAACGTAAAAGTCCATCGAAAACTCGAGGTCGAAAAAGTCATGATTCCTATACTTTCCTCATCTGTATTCAGACAGGAAAGTAAATATGGGTACATTTTAAAACTGTTGTGAACAAATAATATTTACGTCCAAATATGAAATTACAGCCTACTATTTCAAAACAATATTTTTTCAATTTTTAATGTCCTAAATTTTTTTAAATAAAAGGACTTTACTCTTAAATCAAATTCCTATTTTTTACTTCCATCGTACATGATTATTTTGTTGACGTTTTAAGTTAACATTAAAGTGAAATACCGACTTTTATCAATATTTTTTCCAAAAGTCATTAATACAAAATTTTTCATGCAGTGCAAACTTTATGGACACACATAAAATATCTATCTGAAAATCATTCAAAACGAAAAAAATACATGGTGGTCCAGTTTATATCGCCAAGATTTTACCAACCGCTAGTTTATCGAAATGATGTACAAGGTTTGTAAATTTTTTTTATTAATATCTAAAAAATGCTTGTTCAATTTTAATAAAATTTTCTGTTTTTTGACAACTTTATGTATTTCGTACATGTTACAGTTGATCCAGTAATTACAGAGGCGTACTGACAGGGCACTTCCATTAGTTTTCAACACACAAAATAATGCCCGGTAGATTTTTTGAATTTTTCATAATTTTTTTAAATTAAACTTACCATTTTTTTGGCACGTCTCTAAATATTTACCTGAACCCTGAATTTCAAAAAGAAAGTAAAATGCTTTATTGGATAAAGTTCCTTTATTTTTTGATAAACTATCAGCTGATGAAATCATGGCGATATAAACTGGACCACCCTGTATAAGCCATCAAGGCTAACACAATGTAAACAAGAAAGTTGTCTACTTATTTATTATAGACCAAATGACAATCGAATAGAAAACATTTTGTGTCTGGGTTAGGTTTACTAAAATACGTAATAACTATTGGAAATTATCAGAGCATTTGATAAAAATATAACATTTATCCTTGAATATAACCAAATCTAAATAGAAATTGCCAATATTTAACTTCCTAAAAGAAAAAAGTGACTTGATTTTTAAAATTCACCTAGTTAACCAAAGGGTATAGCGTGACTATTGCTTTTAAACCTGATTTGTTTTGCTTTTTCTTTTAATCACAAAAAAACAAATCTCGTTACATTACAACAATCCTTTGAGTTTTGAAATAAGACTGTAGAATCTAGACTTCATGGTTTACCGTAACAAAAGCGAATCGTAGTTTACTCAAGATGCCGGAAATTAGCCATTCCATTTTATATTGTGCATGGTTGTAAGACAAATTTCAAATTTAGATTTCAAATTGATTTTTAATTGATATTATTTAACAGACTATCTCTATAGAATTATTTTTATGTCATTGTTAAGATTAAATGTTAATTTTTATCTCGATTTGAATTGAGCATTCCAGATTCATTCAAACCTTTTATATAGGGTGATTCATTAAAATTGCACCAAAGTTTAAAATCAAAATGTTGGGTTTTAATTCTTTTTTCTACAATAAAATCAAAGTGACGAAATTGACAATTCTGTAAAATACACCAACATATAACAGATTCCGAAAACGATTTTGTGTTTTTTTCCTTTGTCTAATTTAAGAGAGATGCATACGCCGCCACATACAATAAATTCCATGACGCAATTTCAGCATTTATTTCACTTCTGGTGGAGTTAAAGACATTTAATTTCCATTTGTTATAAACATTTCAACTCGGTCACCATTCAGCGAATATTTACTTACAGTTCTTATACTCCCACTACGAGCAAAACCTTCGCCTCATTTTTGGCACTTAATCTCCCCAATTAGTTTATAACGATTTTTTCTGTAATAATTTCTTACTATCCATAATAATACGGCTCCACTCTGTATGACAGTTGTTCTTGTTGGTTATTTAGAAGAAAACGACCTTGGCTTCTCGGCTATTCATATAATAAACGTTTAGGTACGTATATATGTATCTCTTTTCTCTCCACTTAGTTTTAGTTCTATTCATACACTCATGTGCAGCTCATAATAATAAATAAATTTCTTCTTATGGTCTCATTATGTAACGTGCGACATTCAAAATCATCAAGGTCGAATAATTGCACGCGAATGTTCTAATATTCAAACGTTTGAAAAATCTTATTTAAATATCGAGAAAGAGAGAGAAAAAAAGATCGTTTAGAATCGATAGTCAAGGTTAAGGTTATATAAAGTTGTATGAAACGTTTACATTTTAAACAATTATAATGTTTGCATTCTAAAATTGTAAAAATAATACGGAAACTGGCTACTTCAACTGTCTGTTTCAAAAATTAATATTAAATTTACTAGTACCAGTAAAAATACCATTAAATAATGCCAATGAAATTATGTTTCAGAAGAATCTTCTGTAAGTATATCAATTCCTATTTTCAACAGTTATTTTACACATTTTGACAGTACATGTCATTTGAAGTAACATAACCTTTAACTTTTTTTTTTTTTCGGCCGTATCTTTCAGGACAATTGAACCCGTCCGTTAACTAAAACTTTTCAGGAGCACTAAAAATATGTGTCATGTGAAAAGAGTCTGTGGTGCTAAAAAAATGAACATAGAAGGCGATAAATAAAGGACAGAATTTTTGTGACATTTATATAATAAAAAAAATATTAATCATACTGATATTTGAAATAAAAAAATTTGGACTTATGCCTTTTTCAAAATGACTTCTTAGATGCATAGTCAAATCCAAAGATTTTCATAAGAAGGGTTAGTTATCATCATTATTTTCTTGATAATTATTGTTTGTTGCAGTTGTTGGACATGCAAAAACCTTTGTATAGAAATCTTGGTACTCTGCTGGAATATATTTTACTAATTTGTCCAAATCTGCCATTTTCTTTTCATTGATTGGCACTTTACCAGCATATGCAGGTAGGAGTATCACTTGTTGGTAAGGATGGCCTGGTACCCATCCTCTATAAGAGCTGGAAATCATAACTGATAAAACAATCTATGGAACCACGTGTTGTTACAAGACCTGGTGTGGACTTACAAAAAGTGAAATGTGACACTTTGGAAATAGCAAAAGTTGTTTTTTGGTCCTTGGGTACTCCTTTTCCATAGGAATCCACAGACAGCACCACTTTCTTATAATATTTCGGCTATCATTTTTTTATGTCTATAATATCTTCAGTTTTTGGCCTTTGTATTTAAAATTTTTCATTAGCTACAACTATAAGATTTTCATACTCGGCTGGAGTCATTTTTTCGAATATGTCTCTTTGCTGTCCCAAACATTCTGTCGTTTGGCAGAAATGAATGACCTCTTTTGGGTATGTAATATTCTATCTTCTTGATATTGTTATTTTGTTCAGCTGCCAGTGATAAAAGGATACGAACCATGGCATGAATACGATTTTGGCCTGCACAGTCATCTGAAAATAGGTGCAACTCTTCGGCATCATTGCCAATATTATTTTTAATGTAATCCAGCACAAAGGTACCCACTTCATTGTGACCTTTATTAGCAACTCCTTCACAATAAGAATAAAAGACTGATTTTCCAGTTTTCATGTCATAAATGCAAAACTCATATAGCCATAGTTGACGTAGATAAAAAAACTTCCTGCACTGGAATATGTGGAAGTGGTAAATTTTGCATGTATTCAAATGCTATCCCATACACCTTTGGATCATTTTTGCACTTAGTTTTTCACCTCCTGAATTTTTTGTAAAATTTATTTGCTTGTCTTTTTAGTTTTTTTTTAGTTTAATCTTTAACTCTCCACACAGTGCACAGACATGAATTTTCTTTCTACCAAATGATAAGCTAAAGTTTTCCTGCATATATTTTAAGTAAAATTTATATTTAACTGGATGATCTGGATATTTTTGTTTGTAAAATACATGCATAGTTTTCAAAATGAGTTTTTCATCTAAGTAATAGGCTGACGCATCTTTATTATAGTAGTGCACACATTTGACAGGAAATGACTCAATATGTTCCCGGATTTTAGATAATGTATCACCAGATATTGCATTGCTCCGTGATCCCTGTGATTTTCCTCTATGATCTATAGGTTGCTCGTTTATTTTTAATAAAATACATAAACGTCTAACTTGTTTCTCAGAAATTCCATGGATGCTGGAAAATGCTTTTTTGCACACTTTTAATTTAGCACCTTCTATCTTAATGTGATATTTGAAAGTAAATTGTCTATTCTTAGGTACTTCAGATCTGGGACGTTTTCTATGTATTTCCTGCTTTTCAATCAACGCCTGCAAGTATGTGTATTGGGCATTTTTACTATCAAAATTGTTAATAAAATGGATACTACTTTGGATATTATCTTCTGAGATAGTCTCCATACATTTTAACTTACATCTGTAAATAAAAAGTACAATAAATATCATCTCTAGCTAATATTTGGTAAAATATATTGAGAAAACAAAACTAACCTGCAATAAGCTCCTGTGTGTCTTGGTGGCACATATCTCCCCTTATGGTTTTTATGAGCTTTTCCAGCAATTTTGTTTTTTTTTTTATTTTGTTATGCATATAGTTTTCGATGTTCCTTACACCAGGCACCCTTTTTCTTGACTTATAAGCAGTATCAGCAAGCTCGCGATTCTCCATTTTCGTAACTGATAAAGTGAGGTTATTATATCTGACAGCTGCGTTCCGTGTCACTTGAAAGGGGCATGAGTCTGGGACTCGTGCCGTTTTCATACAGACTTTAATTTCTGACTGCTTTATAAGCTGCCTTGTGGTATATGAAGATGTGTCGTTTTAAAAAATGTGACTTGTGCCCTTTTCGAAATGACGGAATGGGCTAGTAATCTCTCATTATTATTTAATATTACAAAAACTAACTACATTTATTTCCATACATACCAAAATTCTAATATACCTTGTCTAGATATGTCTGTAAACAACACACACATAAATACAGTTGATTCCACAAAATTTCTAGGAATAACATTCGATGAAAATCTATCGTTTAAAACTCACTGTCAAAATTTAGCGACAACCTTAAACTCACAATGTTTTCAACTTCGTAACCTTAAATGCATTTTAAAACCTCACCATCTTCGTCAAATTTACTTCGCAAATGTACATTCTAGGTTGATTTATGGTATCTGTGTATGGGGCGGATCATCCCATGCTAATGAAGTATTTATATCTCAGAAGAGAATTATAAGATGCTTGGCTGGTATTCTACCAACAGATTCCTGTCGCCCTCTATTTAAAAAACTTAAAATCCTTACCGTATTCGGAGTATATATTTTAGAACTTTTAATATACATATATAAAAACAAATCGAATTTTAAACGTAATAGCGACTTTCATTCATATAGCACCAGGAACAAAGATGAACTTGTTCCTCTGTTAGCACAGCTAAATATTTGTGCTAAGTCACCAACAATTCTTGGAATAAAATTATTCAATAAACTGCCACAGAGCATAAAAAATGAATCAACATTAAAAACATTTAATCATCGAATAAAACAACAGCTTTTAGAAATATGTCCATATTCAGTGCAAGAATATTTTCAATATAAATTTGTACCACATGCTTCACCACCAAACTGTTCTAGATAAATTTATACAAATGCCCCTTTTCGCCTACCATTCTACGTTTGTCTCTTCTATATTTGTCTGTATTGTTTTGTTTAATTACTTTTATTTATTGTATACACCTTTATATTTATAATTCTGACGTGTCCAATAACATTATAACTGTTTAAATGGATTAATAAAGAATAGAATAGAATAGAATAGAATTAACTCAGCAACTAACCTTTAGCTGAACTTCTTGAGCTAAGTCCACTATCCACTAATAGAATATCTTCCTGAATGTGTTAACCTTCGACCTAATTCAGCTGTTTTCTGAATCTAATCAGTCAACTAGCAATTTTTTTACTAACTGCATTACATCACACCCTGTTAAATTTTGACCGTTACGTCCTTCAATTATTAACAACGAATTGAATTAAATATTAAAATCTAATTGAGGGCCTTTTATCAAAGGCAATTTTAGTTTCATTATCATTAAATGAATGCAACGTTTTGTGGGTACAATCAAATGTTATCTTGACCTGAAATTACTGTATTCAACCTAATTGAATGACCAAAGGTAAATAATATAATGCCACAATTTGATTTTTGTCGGAATGCATTTTTAGGTCTGAACAAAATTGGTAAATAAAATAGTATAAGTAAAAAATTGCGAAAAGAGTGCAAATTTTTGTAAGTGAAAATTGTTTTACTGGCTTAAAATTAAATTAACTTCATTCTATCGCCAATTTTTGGTTTCATACTAAAAAAATTGCCTATACTGAATTATATTGAAGTCTGCCAATTTCATCAAAAATGTCCCAAATTAATTAAGTAAAAGGCCTAGCTTGCTTAAAATGTGTTTCTTTTGTTTTTGATAAAAAATCGATCTACTGTCAATTCAATATGAAACCTTTGTTTTCTAGCAAACTACTTTACTACTTTAAATCAAATCTTTGAAACCAAAAATTGGCCAATTTAACCAATAATCCGCTTTGAATGAGTAAACAAGTTGTTTCCTCATCACATTCAGCTATTTTAGCCAAGTCTACTACTAGCAAATTTTAGCATTTATTAAATTATGCTTCTTTACGAACTAATACAATTTATTCATACAAAATTGACTCTAGATTGTAAAAATAGCCTGTGTTGAAAATTGGCTAAGACTGAAATATACATACAGGCATATTTTGCTGTATAATTGTGGTTATAAATCAATATTTACACCCAAAAAATTGGTTTTAATTAACCAAAATTGGTAGAAAATATTCAAAGAAAAAAATGACTGCTAAAAAAATTGAATAATTCTGAATTACGTGGAAATTATGATTTGCTTAGGAAAACAGGACATCATTCAGAATTTTCAAGCAAAATCCACAATATTTCTATCAGAGTGTCTTAATTAATGCCTCTGTTGATAATCGGCTGTTGCTGAATTATTTAGAAATAATGATATGCTGGGGAAAATCGGATAGTATTTTCATGCCAAATCAGCCAATTTTTTTTATCAGTGTATATAAATGCTTGAGTTTAAAATCGGCTGATGCTGAATTATTTGGAAATTATGATTTGATTAGGAAAATAGGACACCATTCAATATTTTCAAGCAAAATCAGTAAAATTTCTATACGAGTGTAAAAATGCCTATGTTAAAAATTGGCTAATGCTGAGTTATGTTGAATTTATAATTTTCTTAGGAAGTCAGAACATCGTCAGTATTTTCAAGCAAAATTTCTATCAGAGTGGAATAAATGCATGTGTTGAAAATTGGCTAATGCTAAATTATTTAAAAATTATACAAAAGGCACGTTTTGCTATGGAATTGCGGTTATAAACCAGTACTTACGATTATGAAATTGGCTTTAATCAAGCAAAATTAAAAAAAAATGTGTTGAAAATTGGCCAACGCTGAATTATGTCGAAATTATGTTTTCCATACTCACGCTCAAGAAATTGGTTTTAATCAAGAAAAATCAACACAAAAATATTATTTCCTTTGGAAAATAGAAATTTATTTAATATTTTCAAGCTAAATCAGCAAAATTGATATACAGCGCAATAAATGCTTGTGTTAAAAATTGGTTTAATTCTTAACTATACAAGAAGAATGTTTTACCTTGATTTTTTGGACATTCAGTATTTTCACACAAAAATTAAGCAACTAAAGAAGTTATTAAATAATAATACAACTTTTCGGTTTTTTACTTGAATATTGGCCAATGAATGTTGTATACTTAAAAATGCATTTCCCTTTTTTTATGATAAGTTTCGTTAATATGGCCATTTTTGTGTTCAAAAATATTTTCCGAACATATCCGAGCCACGATTGTAAAAATGCGCTCGGATAAATTCGAAAAATTGTGTATGTAATTTTTTTTTAAATTGTTATTTTAAATCTAGAGCCGTTTCGTTCTTTGAACTGTTGATTTTTTCCGTGTTGGATAATTTTGAAAATGTGATAAGGCGTTTAACAATCATTTAATAGGAATTTAATGTTTGTAAACATCGTCTACACACGAAAATATTTTGTTATCTTTTTGAATGAGTTGATAAGATCAAACTAAAAACTTTTGAAACGAAAACAATATATAAATATGTATGAACAAAAAAACAGTTTTAATTTGAAAAATACGAAGCAAGTGTTAAAAAAATACTCAGAGATAATCAAAAATATGTTTTTGTTATTGCAATGTATGTTTATGTTATTATTTTTATCCAATTAGTGGAGCGCCGAAATTAAAAATGGGTGTTATCTGAGAACCTGTCGAAAAAGGCTACTCCGATTTGATTTATTATTTTTAACTGGTGTAAATATACAGAATGTTTCTGAATAAAATACCGTAAACTGGGGGGCATGTAGACATTAACTTTGATTTCAAAATATTAAACAGAAACTCATTCGTCTTCATCAACCCACAATTTTAAAACTAGTAAAGATGTCAAATCCTTTCTTCAAGTCGATATTTACACGACTATTTTGTAATCTTTCTGTGAATTTGGTATTTTGTAAACAACTGTTTTTAAAGACATCTGTGTATAATTCATTTTTTTAGCCAACCTACCATTTTAAAATCAGTAAAGATATCAAATAGCTGTTTTTATGAAAATGTTTTTATAAATATTTTGTATGATTTCTGAACATTTGATTTTTTTTATTATATTTACATTATTTAATAAGAAATCGGAGTAGTTGCAGTAGGGCAGAGATAAAAATGTAATAAACTCCACTAAATAGTAAAGAAAATATGTGTGAATATCTTCCTTGATGTATCCTATTATTTGATTTTAAATATTTACCTCTATTTTCACAAAAAGGAAGATATTTATCACATATCTTCAAAAGCTATCACAATGATTGAATAATACAAGAACAATTGTTTCTTCTTGTACGTTTTCTGTTTCATTTTACAATTATTGTTGTTTCATCAACGGCCATGTTATTATTTCGAGACCTTCTAGTTCGAAGGTCGGACTTATTTAGTAAAAAAGAAATCTTTAAGTTTTTAAGCTAAGTTTTGTAAAAATTGTACAGTGATATTATAATGTATATAAACGTGAAGTTATCAATATTTGTTACTATTACGTTATGTTTTTATAAATTGAACAAATTTAAACTTAATACAATTTTTATTGATATTTTTGTGTTTTATTTTTAAAATAAATCCCAGAAGAAATGCATTTAATTCTTTTATTTTTAAGCAATTCATCGTAAAAAGGAAAAAATACTGTGTATTAGAGAATATGCAGCAGGTGTAGAAAAAAATCACTTTTACACAAGTGATGTACAATATTTTTTTCTACGACCACATTTTTTCATCAAAATAATGTAAATCTTTTTTGTCTCGTATACCACTATCTATGTTTTGAGTAATATTTTGAAAATTCATAAAATTCAAATATTTTTTGACTGATTTCTAACTATAGTGAGGTGTAGAAGAAAAAAAAACAATAAAAACACATTAATTTTATACATTTATTAATGAAACTGAAATTAAGAAGAACCAAAATAAATTTAAGTACATACAGGTACCATTTTGGAACGCGCGACAGACGACAGAAGAAGCGACGGCAAAGGAGACCAAGAACGGTCTCTTCACGTCTGAACACATGCAATTATATGAAACACATTTCGTAAGGCGCGACCACTGCGAGAGTCAGAAGTAGACGACAGAAAGATCGGTCTCGGGGTAGTGTTTGCTGCCTGTCGTGCTCAGTCCTCCAGTGTTGCCAACCGGAGGGAAATTTCCCGTTTTGCGGGAATTTTTTACACAAAATGGAAAAAATTAAAAACGGGAGTTTTTACTCCAATGTATGATTTGAAAAATAAAATAAAATTTGTTGTTTGACGTATTTTTAAAGTTTTGTTAAAAGATTTCTGTTATAAAATCTGATGTATAAATTTCATAAAAGCGGGAATTTTGAAGGCATGTGGAGGGAAAAATCTTACTTCAAGGTTGGCAACACTGCAGTCCTCAGTTATCGCTTGTATTTCGAGGTGATTAGTCGATATTTTATAGAAATGCTAGTTGCAAAGTTCTTTCGATCTATCCTGGGCAGTGTTGCCAGATGAAAATTTGCTGCAACAGTATGGGTAAAAAAAACCGTAGATCTGAACAGTAGATTTTAATACAGGGGGAAATAATTATAATTTGCAGTGTAGTTAAAAACAAGTATATAAGAAACGAAAAATAAATATTTTTTGCTAAGTTGGCAAAAACAGTAGATTTCATGCCTAAAACGAGAACAGAGACAAAAACAGTAGATCTACTTAAAAACAGTAGGTCTGGCAACACTGATCGTTCCCTCGAATAGTTGTCTGCGGTTGTCGCGTCGCTTTTCTCCTTGCTTCCCAAATATGTGAAGCGTAACGTAAATGCATCGGTCTCCTATGCCGTCGCTTCTGTTGTCGTTTGTCGCGCGTTCCGAAATGGTACCTTAAGTATTACATAAAATCAGTGGCGGCTCGTGATAATACGAGATGGTAGTGCTAGATTTTTAACAAATGTGAAAACCCCAAAAAAATTTTTTTCTATACCCGTATTATAATAATGCACTTGTATGCCCATAATCTGTTTCATAATGATACCCATTATGATACAGATTTTTCATTATGATACAGATTTTTAATCAATAGAAACCTACAATTTTTCAATCAAGCATGATGTTTGACGTTTGTCCTAAATTCCTATGTAATTGTTTTAGTTGTCAAAACGTATTAAATTTTCGTAGATAGCTAAACTTCGATAATTATAATATTAAAATGTCTGATATCAGCGATATAGAAGACTCCTCCACACATATCGGAGAAAGGAGAAAATGCAGTACAAAATATTTTGCCCCAAAAATCTGTGGTAATACCAATACCCAAGGTAATACCATTAATTACAATTTTGTAGAATTTTTTATAGAAATACGAGTAATTACTGTTATTGTGTTCAATGCCAATATAAATAGAATATTTATAGGTCTTGATTATTTATCGGGTGTAGAAAAAATAGCGTATGCAACTCTCATGTAATGGTTATTAAAACACTCGCATAAACCATACGAAACTCGCCTTTGGCTCGTTTCGTATCCCGGTTAATGCTCGTGTATTAATAACCATCATTACATGATCGTTGCATAATATACTATTTTGGGTGCCACGACCAAATTTTTAACCAAAAGTCGTTTAAAAACTGGCTTTGGGCAAAAATTTATCATGGTATTGTCAAAATAGATATAAAATTTTAAATAAAAAAATTAATGAAGGACGGATACTTTTATACGACTACTATTTATGAGGTTTCTAACATAAGTTTTGCCACGAAACAGGCCGTCAGGGTTAGTCTTATCCTAAACTTTGCCAATAAATTACATTACTCAAAACTTATCAAAGAACTCTATAAAATTAATTAAAAATTATAAAATAACTTACCCCCAATAATTAATACTGAAAGTCCTTGCAGTTTGTTATTACAATAAAGAGTCTTTAGGTTCATTAACCAAAAAAATCACAAACATAAAACTATACCTACAGGGTGTATCAACGATGCGTGGGTGAACGATAGCTGCTTCCCTATATGAGATAGGAAAAATGCTTCAAATAAAAGTTGTAAAGGGCATTGAAAGCTACGTTCCAAAAATAACTACCAATATACAATGTATGAGTTATCGAAGTAATGTTTTTTTAAAGGAAACACCCTATATATTTTTACTCGATTAAATTTCTTTGGAAGAGTGTTTCTCAAAAATATAGGGTTGTATGGGTTTATACTGGGTAGTTAGGAATTTATGGTGGGATTTAGGTAACAAAATGGGTTTATTCAACATCAAATATCTCTAAATCAATAATTTGGAATAAATTTTTTTTTCTGCCGAATATTCTCGAAAATAGTGTATTTTCATTTCCTATTCATAATTTTACCGAATGGCGCTTTTCCCATACAGGGGCAACCAAAACTCGGGACCACTTTTTTCTCAGTTTTTTTCAAATGGAACACCCTGTAAATGAGGCCATACCAGGATAGCCCATACCATGAGCTTTGAGAAAATGTAGGGTTTGCCTACTTGATTTTTATCGGAAATGTATCTAATTCTTAAGGAAAGTATAAAAAAGTTATAAAAGCAATAACTATTTATTTATTTCATTCGAAAAAGCATAATTTCACATCAAATGTTCGAATAATCTCCCATTTTGAGCTATGCACAAATTAAGTCTATCTACATTTGCTCTTCTAACTTCAATTAAAGTTGATTTTGTAAAAGAGTGAAAAACTTCTCTAATTCTATTCTTCATGTCTTCTGGTGTCGTTGGTTTTTCGCGGTAGACCTCTCCTTTAACATATCCCCAGAGATAGAAATCTAGAGGCGTGAGGTCTGGAGACCTTGCTGGCCACTGAATGGGTCCGTTTCTTCCTATCCATTTATTACTGCGCCATCTGTTTAAAAACCATCTTACCTGATTTTGATTGTGGGGAGGCGCGCCATCATGTTGGTAATATAACCTGAGTCTGGTGTCATTAGGTACATCCTCCAACAAAATTGGTAAATGGTCTCGGGGAAAATCTGTAAATTTCCCCATTCAGTGGACCATCAAAGAAATGTGGTCCTATGACCTGATCCCCAATTATGCCCCCCCCAAACATTTATCGACCATCTATTTTGGTAATCAATTTCTCTGACCCAATGTGGATTCTCTGTTGAGTAGTAGTGGCAATTGTGTCTATTTACTATTCCATTACTTTTAAATGTTGACTCGTCACTAAACAAAATGTATTTTAGAAAATTTGGTTCCTCGCTAATGAAATTCAATATATTTTCGCAATAGCGAACTCTGGTGTCATAATCCCTTTCATAAAGTTCTTGATGTAATTCAATTCGGTATGGATGAAGTTTATTTTTTATCAATATTCTGTTCACGGAAGTGTGACTTATATCCAGCTCTCTTGCAATTTCCCTCGTACCTACATGAGGATTCTCTACTGTTGAAAGGATCACCGCTAATTCATATTCTTCATTTGTTACAATTTTGTTTACTACTTGCATTTTCTCGTGCTTGACACTGCCTGTTTCGTTAAATCTTTCTTTAACCCTCCGAAAAGTATCTGGTCGTATAGACCTTGAATCAGGGTATCGAACTGCATACATTCTACTGGCTAATAAACAATTTCTATCACACTCACCCAAAATGTAGATCATATTTATCATTTCTTCGGTGGATAATTTCATTTTGAAGCGAAAAATTATTAAATTTCAACTATAAATTATTCTCCTCCTCGATAATTAAATGTCAAATTCCTATAACGTTCAAATGTTTCAAGGGTGATTTGATTTTTCGCTGTATTACAAGATCAACTTTAATGAAAGTTCGAAGAGCAATTGTAGATATAATTAATTCGGGCATAGCATATAATGTGAGATTGTTTAAACATTTGCTGTGAATATACACTTTTTTAAATAATTGTTCGTTTATAATAAATAAATAGTTACTGCTTTTATAACTTTTTTATACTTTCCTTAAGAATTAGATACATTTCCGATAAAAATCAAGTAGGCAAACCCTACATTTTCTGAAAGCTCATGGTATGGGCTATCCTGGTATGGCCTCATTTACAGGGTGTTCCATTTGAAAAAACTGAGAAAAAAGTGGTCCCGAGTTTTGGTTGCCTCTGTATGGGAAAAGCGTCATTCGGTAAAATTATGAATAGGAAATGAAAATTCACTATTTTCGAGAATATTCGGCAGAAAAAAAAATGTATTCCAAATTATTGATTTAGAGATATTTGATGTTGAATAAACCCATTTTTTTACCTAAATCCCACCATAAATTCCTAACCACCCAGTATAAACCCATACAACCCTATATTTTTGAGAAACACTCTTCCAAAGAAATTTAATCGAGTAAAAATATATAGGGTGTTTCCTTTAAAAAAACATTACTTCGATAACTCATACACCCATGGCACAGTGGCACTACCTCACGAACTGCCACTGCATAAAATCAAGTTCTTCGTTAGTGCTTATTCCAATCAGTGACTCTTGTAAGAAAAATAATAATATTTATATACAACGTACATAAAAGGGAGAAGTTCGGCTAAAGCTGTTTTTCGACTCAACCCACAAAAAAAATTCAAATCTATAAAACAAGTCATAAAGAAACAAAATAAAAGTTAAAAAAAGAACAATATTATGTATATATAATAATATCCATAAGCCACTATACTATACAAAAAAAATACAAATCGATAAAACAAGTCATAAAGAAACAAAATAAAAGTTAAAAAAAGAACAATATTATGTATATATAATAATATCCATAAGCCACTATACAGGGTGTTTCCGAACTTGGCGTTCAAATTTGTAGGGGTGGTAGTTCGGATAATTTGAGAGCGATTGGCAAATTTCATTTTTCTAAAAAAAACAGATGCGATTTGCAATTTTGTCGATTCTAAGCGTAGCGCGCGCGAGTCGAGGCGCTCCACTCGCTGTGCAGGACCGTACCTGTTTATAATTTTTAATCAATTTTTAATTAATTATTAATTAATTTTTAATTAATTTTTAATTAATTTTTAATTAATTTTTAATTAATTTTTAATTAATTTTTAATTATTTTTATTTTAAATATTTTGGAAAAATGAAATCTGCGAATCGGTCTCAAATTATGCGAACTACCACCCCTACAAATTTGGACGCCAAGCCTGTATATGAATTAAACTGAAAATTAAAATTCAAGCAGGTACACGAACCAAAGACGGGATTGCCAAGTCTGTGCCACCTTCATCAGATGGAGGCAGGCGAAATTCAAAACTAGAACTGGATCTAACCTCGAATGAGGGAGGCAGTGTGTGCCATTTTTTACAATTTTTACATTTTACAATTTACTTAAATTTTACATTTTAATTCAACATATTTATTTTTCTGTGGACACATAGTGGTAAGACACCTAGCATTTCTATAAAAAACGTTTTGTTATACCTTAAATTATTATTGCAGATTGTACCTACTCACAAAAAATTTTTTGCCTGATGATGACCTTTTAGGTCGAAAGCGCTTGCTACCTAATAAATTTATGTGGTCGACAGACTTTGAGCTTTTTACTTCCCTTTAATCTACTTCGGACCACTTTGAGATATGGATAATATTTGGAATTTCAAATTATTCTCATTTCATTGCAAATTTACTCTACTTAAAAAGTGTACATAGTAACTTTTGCCGTAACACAGGTCCTTGGTGATAAAAACTGACAAAAACTGAAAAAAAGTCCTAAAATTTAAAGAATTTTTTAGTATTTAACAATGATCCGAAGGGCTTTCGAGGTGAAAAATTTGGATTTGTCATTACCATCTCATCACTACCAACATATAAAAATCAGAACTACCTCAAAAAGTACCAATTCCATGGACTAATATTAATAAACAAAAAACCGTAAAAAAATTATGTATACTTTAATTCCAGGTCACTATAAAAATAGCCATTTGGCACCCTGACTAATATTTGTTTTCTTCTGAAAGAGTACTTCTTGCTTTAATTATGAAAAGCCTTTAGTCAATGACATACGGCCTTTGATAAATAAACGATAAATTTACATAGACTATCGTTTTTTATGATAAAAGTTTATTGGTACAAAAGTGGCTCAAGGGATCTTCCATAAATAATCAATTGAGTTACAGTTAACATTTGCAAAAAGTTGAACTTTTTGGCACTGTAAACGGTGTTATACTTATCGCTTTTTTTGTAGTTCTTCGTAAACCCATATTCAGTCGCTCGTTTTTTGTCGCCGACGTAATTACAGAAGAACATGCGGTAATCTTACGGTACGGTACTTGAGGTACTTCTTCGAGTGGCACCATCTGCTCTCCCACTTCGGTTCTCTAAGGCCGCATCGAGGGTCCCTCAATGAATAATCGAAATTTTTTTAAAGACCGTCTGCAATGCAATGCTTTCAGACACCTGCAGGTTTACCATGGCTAAATATGTTCCATGCTTGTAACTAGAGCTGAATTAAAAAGAAGAATATACAGGGTGTTATTAAATGTCATGTCAATATTGAAGGAAAAGATTACTTGAACTGTTTTATCATTAATATTTAATTTTTATATTATATTTAGAGAACAATTGGTCATAAACTTAACAGTACAACTAAAACGTTATTCTCGAATTTTGATCCCAAAATTAGTAAAATAAATCAACCAAATGTTGTTTTATAAAATTGACTGCAAAAACTGTAATTCCTCTTACATTGGACAAACAAAACAATATTTATAAAAAAGAATAAAAACCATAAAAATAATATGGTAACTAAACATGCATTAGAAAATTTGCGCTCTTTCGATTTTGAAAATGTAAGAATTCTCGAAAAGGAACCAAATTTCAACAAAAAAACAATCCTTGAGATGATACATATTAAAAAAGAATAATAACTTTGTGAATAATAAAACAGACATAAAAGATTTATCAAACGTTTATTTTAATCTTATTAACTAATTGTAAGCTTTTTAATCTATAATTGTAACGCCACTGATAATTTTAAATTTGTAAAAATTCATCTTTTTATTTCCCTACTTTATCGTGTTAACCCAAATTATTATTATTATACAGTGTGGAAAAGCCAAATGGAATAAATTCATTATTTCGATTACTGTACATATTTATAGAAAATCCCGAAACACGTCAAATTTAAATTATAAATTGACATTCTTTAAAGTGAAAATGTGATCCCTACCTTCAACCCCCTTTGAGTAACAGTTATAACCCCTAATTTTTTAAATGGGAAGTATAGGCTTGTGATATATCGTTTGAAAGGTCTCTTCATTCTCTATCCAAAAATGTTATTGTCTTTAAATTTATTGCAAAAATTAATATAAAAAAAATAAAATAACTGATAACCGAAATTTGTTACAATACACGCAATATGTAATATTTAATTGTTCATAACGTAAAAAATATGAATGTCAATGAAGTAGATGTTCAAAATGCTCACCGTGAACGTCTTGGCAACATCCTAATCTAGAAAAAAAAATGTCTTTTAACGTTAATTAACATATCAGGCGTGACCGATCTAATCACAAGCATTATTCGTTTTCTTAAGTCATCTAAATCACGTGGTTTAGTTTTGTAAACAATATTTTTCACATAGCCCCATAAAAAAGTCTAATGGGGTAAGATCAGGTGATCTTGCTGGCCATTCTATTGATCCTCGCCTCCCTATCCAGCGATTTGGAAATGTTAAGTTGAGATACTGGCGGACATTGATTTGGTAATGTGGAGGTGCTCCATCTTGCTGGAACCATATGGTATTGGAACTTGAGGGTTTCCTGGATCAGGAAATAAATTTTCCAAATTTGGTACCACATCATTTTGTGGTAGTGCTAAATAATTATCGCCATTCAAATTCCCCTCAATGAAAAAGGGACCAATAATATGGTTTTCAACAATCCCTGCCCAAACATTAACCTTTTGAGGACCTCTCTCATCCAGTGAGGATTTTCCGTTGACCAATAGCGGCAATTTTGACGATTAGCATGACCGTTAACGGAAAAAGTGCAAAAACCATATGTCACACAAAATAAATTTAATGTCTATCTCTATTATCTTTCCTTTGGATTTAATTCAATACCTGTTGCGGTATTAGCCAAAGTAGTAGTTGTTTTCCGAAGGGAAACGGTCGCTCGTATTTTATGTGACAGATTATGGCTTTGTCGATTTTGTTTAATTTATTGCATTTTACGTCTTGGTCACATTTGAGTTGGAATTAGTTTCCCTTTTTTTAATAATAAATATTTTTAAAGAAATAATATTGTTAATGGTTAACAAATTGATTATTACTAGACTCAAAACATTCTTTAAAATTAAATTATAAAAATTAAATATTTTTTTTTAGTTTTTTGTTAATTTTAAGTTTTGGAAAAAACAAATTTGATTGAAAATTCGAGAAACGCTAAAATGGTGGTTCACACCTTATCGAGACTGAGGCCCACAAGGCTAAACTTGTAGCGTAACAAAAACGAGAAATGATTTAACTTGGAACGAAAGACCGAAAGCCGATAGTAGTATTAGGACGTTGAATTTTTTGGTTTGTGAAGCATTGGCATTAATTAGGTTAAACCATGTGATGATTTCCATAAGCCTTGATTTTTAAAACCATTATATATCGTCTTTTGATTAGGGTTTACAAATTTGTTTGTGCAATTTATCCAATAATAATTGGCCCCTTTACCTCTTAAGCCTGCTCATGTAAAATATTTGGGCTCCTTACTTCGCCTGTTTATATAATATTAATAAAGGACAGAAGGATGAGTATTGCAACTATGTTAAAAGAAATAAATTGGCTTTCAGTTCAGAATTATGTTCAGTACATGACTGATATTTATTTATAAAATAAAAATGACATAGTACCATCGCATCAGATCTATTAGAAAAAAATTCAATATAATTCGAAATATTACAACTAAAATACAAGAAGCCAATCTGACTTTCATATATGGCAAGCCATCACTAAAAGTTCCCAAAATACAATTTTTATTTAAGGTTTAAAAAATTTAATAGACTTCCTACAGAAATTAAAAAAAAAACAATAAATGTATTCAAAAGTAACCTCAAAAAATACTTGATAAACAGAACGGATATACTTTCTTGTGATAATTCTCTTTAAACCTGGCCCTTAATTTATTGTTATTTTACCCCTCTTTTTACCCGCATTTATTATAAATTATTTCGATTTTGAGATCATGTACTTTATTTTAAAGAATTATTTGATGTTATAATAATACTACTTAATATATTTAAATTATTAATAGTTTTGCGACGATAGGTTATAGCAACTTATAGCCACAAAACTATTTTTGTGTTAAAGTAGATCCATAGAGAGCAATGTAATTTACAAAGGCCTTCTTTCAACATACAAATAAATGACAACTTTATAATTAAAATAAAAAACACAACAAAATACCTCGGTACCAAGGTAAAAAGATTCATTTTTAAATTTTATTTATTGAGGAAATTTATGACTAGAAGTTTACTAATTATTATTTACAATTAGCTGGTTGATGTAATCCAAAATCGTATAATAAAAATGTTCTACAAAAAACCAGCATTATATCCTACCTTTGTATAAGAACATATTATCTATCTTGCTGTACCTTTATGGAAAGCCTGAATTGAGATATACTACAAATTATTTGCAATAAATATCAAAAGAAGTATCATTTTTAAATAATTTGACATTTAAGAGCCATTCACACATCACAGTTGACATCTGATTTTTGCCAAATAAAATGGTCGGTTAATTATTCTATGGGATTGTGACAGAGAGCCAATAAATTTGATGAAGGTGTTTTTGTGGCTAGGGGCGAAATAGTAGTACGCTTAAGTTAGCACCACCATAAAAAAGTAATTTTTAAGAAATTGCTTATATATTTTTCATAAATTGGCAGGCTTGGCTACTAATTTCGAATAAAAATAGCCTCCACAACGGCTATGATATCAAGTATGAAGGTCGCAACCCGCCTTAGAAATTTCACCTTTACTATCAACAGCTGTTGTTTGACAGGTCGTTAGAGAATGTTTGCAATTTATGGAATTTTAGGAATGTTAGGAATGTTGACTTAGAAATAATTGAAATTCCTAAAATTGTAACATAAGAAATGCATATACGGATTTTAAGAAAATTGATTATAAAGTAGTTATGATGAACCGAAAAGTCTGAAAGTCAATAGCGTTCTAAGTTAGAAGTAATTATTCAAGAAAATCAAAACCGCAAGTCAATCAGAATTTTCGTTCTAGAGTTATCGTGCCGGCATACATACAGACGACTAGACGAAATTTTTTTTTGCATTTACGGATTTTAAAAAATGAGGGTAAGAAATTTTTTTCGTCTGCACGAATGCAATACTGAGGCACCATAGGAAGGGCCTCAGTAATTCTATGTAGGAGGGAGTATCTATCCCAGGTGACAATAACCAGTCTGTATCTCTTAAAAATAAAGCAATTACCCCCCTTTAATATCGACAGCAATATCGGTTTCGTACATGTAATAAAGTCAATACATTTTTATAAATCTATTATAAAATACTTACGCAATAGGTATAGTAGAATTCTGAATTTTTTATTTATTTCATCTCAAACCCTGAAACCTTTGTGAACAACAGTCTCACGTTCATTCATCGTTTTTATTAGCTAGTGGATTTGTTTTTCCTGACTGCTGTAGCTTGAAGAAATTAAAATTACATTCAGTACATTTTTTCTTTCTATTTAGTTATGTGCCTTTTAGTACAGCGGCAACGCTGTCTAGAACATGTCAGCTTCATTCTAGATTTCAGTTGTTTTTCCGGTTAAAGGCAAAAGTATTTGTGGCATTTTTTGTGAAAATTGTATATTATTTTGTATTTTTTTTAAATACCATAAATTTCGATGGATTAATTTTATTTTGGTTTTGTTAGCACAGTTATTTTTAGCTTAGGTATTTTTTTTTTGGGTAATTAAACTTACTTTTATTGTATTTATTCAAAATTATTGTTTTCAGTCATTTTAATAGTTGAGGGGTAGAACCTACCAAAGACTTTTGCAGGAGACGGAGCCCTGCTATTTCGGTCCTTTTTTAACCAGTAAAATAAATCATGAAATAATATTTAGTGATTTAAGAACAATAGAAAAATTTAATTGTATTTTTCACTATGACTTTCCTACGGCAGCGTAGAAGGGCCACATTTTTTAAATTTTTTTTATGTCTAAAATTCCGTATTCGAACACGGAATTTTATTTTCGATCTATAAATTTTAATGGCGTATTTACAGGTTACTCTTGGGTTACTTGAGGATCTTGGGAAGGGATGGGTAAATACGGATCCTTTGAATAACCTCAGATTATTACTTTTGCCGACTTTTGAAAAGAAGGAAGGCGTAAGTAGTACCAAAAGTCTCGCCCTCTTTGGTCCCTGCATAATATTTTTCCTTGAGGTTCATTTCCAGGTCAGTCTTATTTCTTAAGGACTAGTCCCCGATGTCCAAATTTCATTTGAATCGGATCAAAATAATGCCCGGTACAGCTTTTTAAGTTTACCTTTCATGTCTCTCTAACTCAGATGATAAGAAAGGGGTAAAAAGTGAGGGGATGTTTTCTAAATCCAATTATTAGTTATCTCTAGAAAAAAGTGAAGAAATGGGGGACCGATTAAGAATTTTTTTGCTTGTGTTTCTATTAAATGGTACTATCAAAAATGATGGTGATATCTAAAAAACTGGTCATACTTCGAAAAATGATAAAACTTCATAAAAAATATACTTATACTAAAATATGCGCATCTAAAAAACAAAATCCACTTCTGAATGGAAATTGACAAATAATTATTTCGGTCATGTATGGAAACCAAAGGTCGAACGTTTTTCGGTGTCAATCGTTTTTTTACCCCCATTCCCCTCCAGCCTTTAAGAGCACCTTAAAAGTTAATTTAAGATAAAATTGTTCATGTAGAGTATTTGGGACCAAATTATGAGGATTTTCAGAGCATTCAAAAGTCCCCTCTCTCCCCCCACCCCGATTTTCCCAAGTTGTCCAAGAATATCCTGTAAATATGCCATTAAAAAATATAGCTCGAATATAGAATTCCGTGTTTGAACACGGACTTACTAATTTCCGTATTTGAATACGGAATTCCCTGTACGAAGAGATAAATCTGTAATTCCGTGTTCAAACACGGAAATTCCTGGTTCAAACACGGAATTCCGTAATCAAACACGGAATTACTTGTTCGTACACGGAATTCTTTGTTTGAACACGGAAATTTCGCATTAGAAGACGGAATTTTAGATTTCCGTGTTCGAACAAGGAATTCTGTCTTTGAATACGGAATTCCGTATTTGAATAGAGACTGCCGTCTTCGAATACGGAATTCCGTGTTTGAATACGGAATTTCGTGTACGAACAAGGAATTCCGTGTTCGAACACAGAATTTTAAAATAAAAAAAATAAAATAAAAAATGTGGCCCTTCTACACTGCCGTAGTTTCCTTCAGAGGCCCATAACTCAATAATTAAGACCACACAAAGAAAAAATATTAAAAAAGAAATGAAATCAAAATTTATCTACGATTTCAGTGGCTTCAAAGAGATGGGAACCCCTTCCAAAAACCTATATAATTAAAGCAGTTATAAATACCTTTTTATTGGTCACTGCATACTACTAATATCCCATGTACATTTTCATAAAAATGTTTTAAGCCGTTTTAGAGTAAAAGCAAAAAATCACTTCTAAAATTTATACTTTAACAACTTTTTTACTATCAATTTTTTATGAAAACAAGTTAACTTAAATCAACCCCAGAAAGTATACTATACATATTATTTTTACACCCTTTATATAAGTAAAAATATGTCAAAAAATTTAATCAAAGTTAAATTGTATTCCGAATGTCTACTTTGGCAATTGCACATTAAAATGCACTTATAAGTACACTACGACCTTCTCTGTATATCATTATTCACCAATAACCGATTCACCCCATGCTGGGCTCGTATGTGATCCCGAGAAAGGGCATAAAATAGCAATTCACCCCCTATTTAGTATGTAAAATGTCACAGAAAGTATCGGATTCCAGATTCACATTTTCCCCATAAATCTAAGGGGTGCCACGAAAAGATCCTTTTTAAAATTTTCGGAAACTGTGATGTGATGGTTGGGTGGTGGTTGTGTGACGTGGGACAAAGGACGCAAACGGTCCGAGAGAGTTTCAGATCGATGGCGGACCATTCTATCATAGTTCGGAGGCTGGATCGGTGACAGGTACAATTATAAATGTGTAAAAAATTATCCGTATCTGAAAATGTGGTATGAATATTATGTACAAGTATTAAAAATTTAAAAAAACCGGACAAGGTGGTAAAGCATTATCGCTAAACATACATAAAAAAATGAAGAATTTGAGGATTTTGTCATGGACCCAATTATTAGATTTCGACCAAATTTATATGGGACCACCCCTGAAGTACCCCCTTTCTAACAAACAAAAGGAATCATTGAAATCGGACACCGCGTTAAAGAATTATCGCTGAACATACATATACGAGGTGTGACAATTAAGTAATGAGACTGATTTCATAAAATCCGTATATTTAAAAAGTATTCTACAACTCTGCCATCCCCTTCAAAGTAGTCCCCATGGGCAGCTGGAACGCTTCGACTGGGATGTCTGCGAGTACCCTCGTCACGGTCTTTTGGATGTTCGTAACCGACTCAAAATTGGTTCCTTTGACCATCGATTTTGCTCTAGGGAACAGAAAAAAGTCACAGAGTGACATATCAGGTGAATAAGGCGGCTGTGGAAACACAGTGATCCCTTTAGAGGCCATATATTGGGACATGCTGAGGGTGATGTGGCACGGCGCGTTGTCGTGATGAAGGATCCAGTTGTTTGCGATGTCTGGGAGCACCCTGTTGACTCGTTTTCGCAATCTTTCGAGTACTTCGCGATAGTAGACTTGATTTACGGTTTGTCTCGGTGGAACAAATTCTTTATGGACAATTCCACGGCTATCAAAAAAGGTTAGTCCGCACCTCGACTGATCTCCCGCTGCGCGCCTGGTCTTCAACGCTTTCCCGCCCCTCCTTAAAATCTTTATGCCATCGAAACACCTGGGCACGACTGAAAGCACTATCACCATACACTTTTACGATTTTAGTGTACGTTTCCGAAGCTGTTTCGTCCAATCTGGCGCAAAATTTTATCGCGACGCGTTGCTCTAGATTTTTCTTCTTCATTTTCGTGACGAGTACCACCAACACCCGTCTACTAAACACGACACAGCCGGCGAACTAAACAAACTAGAGAGATGGTAAAAATATTAAGGGAAAGGGAAAGGATGTCAGGAAAGGGGAAAGTGAGTTTCAAGGTCGCAGGTTTACCACAAGCACGGCAATAAAATCGTTTTCGTTACTTAATTGTCACACCTCGTATATTGCGACGAATTGATAACCTCCTCCTTTTTTGAAGTCGGTTAAAAAGAAAACTAAACATTTTAAGTATCATCAGAGGTAAAACTTGGTTACAAAAACGGCAAAGAAATGATCAGGTTTGTGGAGAAACAATAGTTTCTCTCTCTCAGCTATGAAATGAGAGTAAGATACGTTCGCGAACTATGAATACTAGTTAATAATTTAAATTAATGAGATTATCCATAAAATTTAATTTTACGTATATTTTAGAATGTCTATATTAATTTCTCTGAAATGTAGTTGATATACTTGCATTTTTTGTCAGTTTTGTAGCTTTACAGCACTTATGCACCAGCCGCCACTGGTATGATTACATATATTGTTTGAGAATTAAGGCTGATTTACGCATATCCAGTAGCTGGCGCCAGTCTCACTGGCATGCCAGGCACTGGCATATTGGTGGCACCGTGTAAACACTTTTTGTGCCAGTTCATCGCTGGAGTGAATAGAGAGTGTCTATTTTTCTTGCCAGCAACTTCCACCCCCATACCCCGTAACCAGTGTTGCCGATTTGCGTATAATTATAAGATTTTCGTATATTCTGACTTGCCAGCGTATCTTTTTCTAACTCTGAGTTTATTTGGACAACTTAGTAGTTTCAGTGTGTCTTCTAGTGTACTTTTATTAAACAGTGGCTGACTGAGTGACTGGTAGCTGGCTGCTTGTTTTAGAAAAAGCCTCACTTCATGTTATTAACCAATGAAAACAGGCCCGGAGCCGGGGATTCACCGAACCAATATTAGTGGCGTTCGGTTTGGCCAGGGGCTGGAACGGGACACAAGCGGAGTTTTTTAGGGTGTTTAACTGTCACTAATCGGACTTAACCGAACGCTAAAAGGGTCGTTTGGAGTTAAAAGTGATAAAGGATTTAAAGGAACTTGGCAGACCGAATGCGATGATTGTTCGTATTGTTGAAATGCACTTTGCTTTGGAACTTTTAGCTTTTGGCAGTCTGTCTGAACGAATCTGCATTGCTACATTTATTCTGTCGGCAGTGCCCCATTCCACAAACCTGGCAGCAATACAAATTTGAGATCCTGAAATGTAAAGATGTCGCTATAAAGCTAAATCTACAAAGGCGTATAAAAAGCGTATCTTTTGTACCCAGCCACCGTATAATTTCAAGTATGGGTATTGACAACACTGCTCGTAACACCAGCGCCAGTGTTGCAGCCAACGTATCAATACGTCGACGCCTGTCGCTAGCACATCTACGAAGGTTTGAGCATTGAATTTATTGAGATTTTTTGTTTCTTTGATAAAATTACCAGAAAATTCAGTGAAGGTGAAACTTTTAAGCTTGTTCAAAGGTGTAGAGAACAAAAAAGCTTATGGAATATCTAATGCGACGCATACAGAAACACGCAAACAAACAAACAAACAAACAAACAAACGCGCACATTAGCTCTACAACTAATTTAGAAATAGATGGGTATTGAAGGCCTTACGATTGAAGAAATAAAAAATAAAATTTAGGCGTTGATTTCAAAAACAGCATGAGTCCAAAAATTTAGTTTTGAGAAAATAGGAATAAACAGTTTACGTTGACGAACGTTCAACTTACCAGCCGTATAATTATTTAGATACATTTTTAGTGGCCTAAGGGTTTTTACTACCGGTTGTTATCTGGTCATTCTGGTCTACACATTTTTTTCTGTAGAAAAAAAAAAGAAACAATTGGACCTATGTTGTTTTTACCAGAAATAAAAGGACATGTGTTATTTATATAAGAAACAAAAAAAATATATGAAACTTGCAGTCCAAACCAGTTGCACGCGCTGGAACTTGTTTTTTTGGTTTTTATGTTCTAAACCTTTTACTTTTGCATCCCGTATTTGTACAGGTTGCTTTACCCTTTTTGACTTCCTTTTAGGCCAATTGGTTTGCCCCATGTCATTATTATTAGCTATATTCATTTTTATCAGGTCGACATGTCAACAACAACGAATCAACTGAATTAGTGGAGAACGCAATACGTGATACAGGTTATAACGTTTCAATCCCGCCAATAATAGCATATGTATTGGACAAATGCTGTTTTTAATATGTTTTTTTCCAAATCGACTAGAATTTCGAGCGCTATAAATGGACATAAGAGTGGTTTTTGCAGGACCTGCTCAGACCATCAAATAGCTCGGAAAATGCTCCACTAGATGTCACTAAGATCTTGAATTTGATAATTTTGGACTCAACGCCTCAATTGAAAGTATTATTACAAGATAATTAATGGTAAGATTTATTTTTGACCCGTAACATATTCAAGAATTACAAGTACTAATATTTGTTTTGGCCCCCGTACCATAATAACTGGTTTCACACGATCTGTCTCACAGACCGTCGGTATTTTGGTATTTTCAACCTGCCCCGTTGCATTCGCGGCCATCCCGTCCTGTCCCCCGAAATACTAAAAGCAAAAGCAAACCTACCAGTCGACGACCAACCAAACCAAGCCATCTCTCGGAGACCAAGAAGAGAGACGATGGATGTATAAAATACGACGGCGATATTCATTCCAAAATAAAAGGCCTCTCTGAATTCTGAATGTGAATAGCAGCTCCACTTGCTTGTTGTGCTGCCCGGGAACCTGCTACACTTTTTTCAAAACCAGTGACGTAGATATTCCACTTTTTTATCGGTTGCCCATTTGATTGGATAAATTTGCCGGTAGTCGCCCACTTTAAACAATAATAATTATTACATTAATATCCGTTTCGTTTTTAGTTTTTTTTTTTAATTCTAGTTTTTATTTTTTGTAAGGTGATTGAAAGAAAAAAATAAGTATAAACAGGTAAATATTAAATCTGTGATCCCAATGGCGGGTTGTTACCAAAATATTGGGGGTTTGCAATGACAGAATATAGATTTAGGTAAAAAAAACTTTCAGTGTTTATAATAAAGCTTTCTAAAACACTGAAAGTTTTTTACCTTAATCGTACTGTGATCAATATTTTGTCATTGTGAACCCCCAATATTTTGGTGACACTGTCGCCTATGGACCCACTTTTCCAAAATTTGATTAACTTTTCCTAACAATTGAGAAACAAAAATAAACGAATATTGATCAAATATGATACATATTAAATACATTAAGTACGATATTTTCTTCTTCTAAAGATAATACTGTGCGTTAATTAGGTCGTTTACGCGTACTTGTGCTTGTAATATTTTATAATTCACTCGCCATTCTTATATAACTGTAAAATTATAATATACTAATACAAAATTCCGAATCAATTAAAACCATGGAAAAATCTAAACGAAAACTTTTATTAGGCCTATCATATGTATTAAAATTTTCATTTTAACTACAAATAAGCATTAAAGTGTGAAGTATAAATAAAATGTCTACCTCTTGTACTTGTAAATTAAATTACTGTACTCATTTCTTCCCTAGACTATAGGTACTACCAAAATTTTGCGTGACTATATTTTGTATGAGTGATATGAAATGGAGTTGGTTCATTCATTATTGTTTATTTAAAATTTTAGCAGTGTGTACTAGTCAAATTTAAATATTGCAAGTGGTAAATGCAACTATTTAACTATTTAATTAAAATGGAATTTAACTATCAAGTCATTTTTTGATAATTATTTTACAAATAGAAAATATTTTAATTCATTACTAAAGATTTTTTCGATCCATTTTTTTTTTTCAATAATTCTACAATAAATAAAGAAATTTAATAATATTTCAATTTTGATAATATACAGGGTGTTTTCTAACTACGTTACGAACAGTAGCGGTTACTTGGGCACGTGCCCTAGTATAATAAATAAAAAAAAAAATAACTTACATATTTTATATTTTCCTCAATGCCTATTATTATTTTATCTAATATTTAGCGCAAACCGCGTTGGCACGACACTGGACGACCGGGCGTTGAGCGACGTTCCCAGAATTCCGAAAGAAGATGGGCATAGGGCACAATAAATGTGTGCTTCTGTTGTTTTCTCTCTCATTATGATGCGAAAAACAAGGACAACGGCAATATCGCTTAGCAAGAGATGAACACATGCGATGGATTATACGTCACAGGCAGGGCGCTGTCCTAGACCAGACATGAATGTACGCAGAGGCATCTTTACCGGCTCCCTCACAAAGGCGACGACGGTTTCGGCTGAAGGTGCACGTTTGTTGGACCATGATAATAATTTATTCATTGTGATTACGCAAAAACGTTAGTTGGACCATTGGAATAGTTAAGAAATAAAACTACAAAGAAAAATAACTTTTTTTTTATAAAGCAGTCAAAAATATGATGAAAAAAAATCAATAATATTTATAAATGGGACAAAATTTTTATTTTTCTTTTGGTTTTGTCTGACTTTTTCGAGGATTTCAAATCTCTGTTTGCATATTTAAGAGTATAAAAAATTCTGAGTCTTATAAATAATTTAATGGTGTACATTTCGTAAATTGTTGGCAAGGATGACCAAATTCTATTTTGCTCATCTCAAAAAGGTATGCGTTGGAAATTCCAGGCTTAGTTGACATCTATCAAATAGAGATATAAATATTTTTTCCAATTTGAATATATAAAAGAGAAATTTTTCGCTGGGAGATTTTAAATTGCCAAACATCTTCTCTTCAGAGTCGTATGCTTTAAAATGCGTTAACAAGTTAGAATTGTTAAGTGAATTGCAATCTTCTGAGAAATTTACGCAAATTTTGCAAGATGGGATAAGTAATGATTTTTTGATTAAATAGCCACATACATAGTTAAATGCCTTTTGAGTGGTCACATTTAGCTCCCTGTAGTCACATTCAGAAATCGTTATTGCCCCAACTGATTGTTTTGAAATATATTTAATTTTCATTAAGCGGAGAACTTGTTTTCCTAAGGGAAAAACGAATCCCGGGATTCCTTTCCAGTGTGTGCCCCACTGCCGCTAGTGCCCACGAGCCGGCACTGGTTACGAAACTGAACATATGCCCATAGTTGCTTCGTTTTTGAGATGCAGAACGTTAAAATTAAAAAAAAAATGGGTATTTTATAAATATCATAAATATCCTTAAACCAATTTGATTGAAATTTGGAAGAGTTATTTGAAGTAATAAGGCGCTTATTTAGCTCTAACTAGAATGAACTTATTTGGCCCAGTGGCGTCTCAGTTTGCACCACAGCCGATATTATGGAGAAAAAAAGTAAGCTACTAACTGTTCTGTAGTTTGTCTTTTTTTAGGACTAAGCAACTAAAAATATAACTTTTTGGTCTTTGTGTTTTCTTCTTCATAAAAAATAGAAGCCATTCTATTGCATATCATGAATATGGAAAAGAAAATGATTTCGCCCATTTGTCTTAAACTTGGTTCTTACCTTTTTACTCGTTTTATTTCGAGCTAGTAATTAGATTTGACTTAATCATTTCAGGGACGTCTTGGAAGTCAACTGAGGTAAAATCTGTAAACACCACTGGTTTCAATAAGTTTACTATTTTTTCAGATTTAGAAAATAAACATTCAAGTTCAGTAACTTTTATTATCACATTTTTGGCATACCACATCCGCTTTTTATAAAAAATTATTATCGAGTTCAATCAAATACCTACTTACCTGCTTTGGAGACCAGTTCACAGTGATAGTATTGTCGTATCACTAAAATTCAGAGTTGCCAATTAGCAGTGATTCCATCATGAATAACTTTACTCATTTTGAGATGAGTGACATGCACTTTATTTATGGGTTAGCAAATGGAAATGCGGAAGAAGCACGGATAATTTATAAGCACAGATATCGTTAGAGAGTAATTCCATGTGCTAACAACATGCAAGATTAAGTAAAACCGCGAGTTTTAATAAAAATACAGGAGGTGGAAGACCAGAAACTGTGACAACGCCTGAACTAAAAGAAGCTATACTTCATGCGATAAAAGAAGATCCTTCAAATAGTACCAGGAAGATTGCACTGCAGCTTGAAGTTCTAAAAAGAAATCTCCTGACCCATATCACATACAGCGGGTCCAAGCTCTACTGCCTCGATATTTTTACCCAAGAATAATGTTTTGCTGGTGGTTGATTCATACGATGACATACAATTTCAATTTTTTACCAAAGATTTTATTTTCTGACGAGGCACATCTTTCACAATGTCCATTTTTAAGCTGACGAAAATCCCCGCGTTATCAGTAAAAATCATTTTCAGCAACAATTTTCGCTGAACTTTTGGATATGAATTGTCGATGACTACCTAATTGGCCCATTTTTTTACCAGCTAGATTTACAAGTAAATCTTACACGGACCTTTTGCGAAATCATTTACCCATTCTGTTAGAAGATGTACCCCTACATGTATAATAATAATAATAATAATAATATAATAATAATACTCTCCCTAATTCACCCCCTTACGAGTGAATTTCAACCCCTGAAGTCGACTGAACGACTTGTGTAGGGGAAGGGACGGATATTATTATTATTTGCCGTGGCGCTCCGGGGCGACTTAAGGATGATTAATGGTGCCATTTGACTTACAGGTGAGGAAAACCCGGAAAACCTCACCCACAATCATCGAGACGATAATGTATGGTGATTTTATAATCTGCATGTCATATCAATAGAAATTGAATTTCTATTAATACGGCACACATCAAATCCTAAACCGAACCATGCAATTTAATTAAAAATCCACATGGTCCGGTCTGGGATTCGAAGCCCAGCAGTCTCGGACTCATAAACTTGCGTATAAATGAATATAAGCGCGTTAGACCGCTACACCATCGACCCGATGTAATAGTTAACATGTGGTTTATGCACGACGGGGCTCCAGCTCATTTTAGTGTTCTTGTTCGTCAGCATCTCGACATTACCTACCATAATCGTTAGATTGGACGTGCAAGACCTGAAAATTGGCCAGCTCGCAATCCTGATATGAATCCTCTAGATTTTTATTTATGGGGTCATCTAAAGGCTCTTGTTTATAAAACTTCTGTACTAGATGTGAATGACTTTAGGAATCGGATAATTCACAATTGCTATGTAATAAAGAATAATTCTGTTATTTTTGAACGTGTCAATGATAAAACGATTATAGTCGTGTATTTTATCAGAAGGTGGTCATTTTGCTCATTTACTTTAAGGACGAAATTATTTATTTTTTGTTTTTCTTTTATGTTGTCCATGGATAGTTTTTAGAGTGTGTTAATGTGATTTTTAATTTTTTTCTCGTAAACGAAGCTATAGCTTAATTATAAAAACAACAAAATTTGTAAAACTTAAGTCCGGAAGAAGAAAAAAAGGAAATATAATACGTATTTCTGTTAAATACGTTATGTTTGTAATGCACGTTCTTATTATGACGACCAATTAAATTTTTTAAAAACTGATGCGTTTGAATTTTGAATGTTGGCGGTTAAGCAAGAAGCCAGTTCACAGTGTTGCCACTACTATATCGGTGATAGTACGCGACGCGATGTTGCTATTAGGTAGCGCCAAATTTAAAAAGTAATCGATTTTACGATGGGTTGGTTACCAAATATTATAAAGTTAGTTTCAGCAACTAAGTTAAAATAAGAGTGGTCGCTGCAACAATTAAATGGGTTTTTGTTACTAAAATACAGTCAACAATAATACTTAGTTCGGATAACTAACAAAATTTGTTCCTAATAATCAATTGAAAACAGGAATTAGTTTGGGTAAACAAGAAAAATTGTAACTTATACTAAAATCTGAGTAACAAGAAAAAATTAGTTTCAGCGACCAATGCATTTTTTAGAGTTTAGATATAACGAAAACACACCAGACCAAAAATTTTTATTTTAGATGCTTTTCCTGAAAAAAAATATATATTAAAACTACAAAAAAGACAGTGGCGTACTTTTTTCTCAATAATACTTGCTGTGATGCCCACTGAAACACCACTGGACCCAAACATTTCAATCTAGTTAGGGCTAAATAAGCGCCTTATTATTTCAAATAACTCTACCAAATTTCACCCAAATCGGTTTAAGGATATTTATAAAATACCCAATTTTTTTTAACTTTACCACCCTGTATTTCAGAAACGAAGCAACTCCGGACATAGGAACTGTTTTCCATAAAACGACCTAAGGAACCACCCCCTGAAGTTTCGTATCGTAGTTGGGAAACACTCTGTATATGTATTTCATCTTGTTACTAAATTATTTTACAAATTAAGAATATTTTGAGTCACTTAAATTTTAATTTTAAATTACCACATATTAAAATATTTCTTAATTCAAATATAAAATACGATTGAAATACGATTTTTATCAAATTTACATCCATATATTATAGGTACCCAACATACTACGGAAATACTATTTTATTACTACTTAATTTGCGAGTTAATTTGCTATAAAAATACAATAAACATTGTCACAATTTATACTTATCAGTTATTCTAATTTTGAACGACATTATGTCTACCAAAAACAGTTCAAAAACATGTTGTTTTTATAAACAAAAAAAGTGGGACAAAAATTTTAATGAAAATGGCAGTTGTTAGTAGCTTTTATGACAACTTTAATATCAGTTCTATCAAATAGGTCAGTGTCATTATGTTAGAGTTACTACTGAAGTTATTAATGTTATTTTTAATGAACCAGTGAGATTAATTTAGTTACGTGGGATGTAGGGTATTGTTGAAGACCCTATGATAGAAACAATTTTATTAATATTATCTATATAATTTATACATAGATGCTCTAGAATCTAGACGGTTGTATACAATATTTTTCCACAAATAAGCCACAATTCTACATACCTTTATATATCACACCGTATATTTAAAGTGAAATCAAACTGGTATTAATTAAAAATCGAATAAATAAAAATCAATTTGCGCAATCGAAACTATTTTATTACCCAGTACAAAGTAGTTTGAATAATAAATTACTTAATTCTAATATCAGGTTCCTATGTTTTTTCTAAAATTACCAAATCCGAATATTAAAAAAGCAACTAACAACCTTTATCTACCTGCGAAATTGAAAGTGGTAAACAGCAAAGAGAAACAAAAAACACAACTTTTACCTAAAATATTTCCTAAATTATGCGTTTCGCACGGTGGATGTCGATTTGGAAATTTTTTTTCGTGTTGCTTATTTTGTAACCTTGGTCTGTATTTGCTAATATTGCCTACATTCATTTGTGCAACTACCTGCAACATAGATTCGAATGATAATAGTACGGTCGTTACGATATAAAACTTCTTTGATTCTGATATTTTTAAAAAACGCTCTTTCCTTCGCATTGTTAAATGTAAATTATTTTTTTTTTTAAATATTCTGAAGAATATTTCGTAAAGTGATTTTCTGGTTTACATTTGATATATTAGGCCAGTAAGTAAAAGACATACAAAACGAGAAAGTTTTAAAGATAAAGTACCGAATGAATCGAAACTTGGCGATTTTACAACTCGATGCAGGGTCGACAACATTATTATCAAAAATGGCAAAAATCTTGCTAAATTCATCAATGAATAAATAGTAATATTAGGAACAAACGCGTTCATTTGTTTCCAGAGCGTTGAAAAGGAAACTAGCTATTAAGAAAATATTTTTAAAAGTATAAATTAATTATTATACGCATGAATTAAAATGAACCAATGTAATTTTGTTTGGGAGTGCCAAAAGAAAGTAATGTTTTTTTTATAAAATGTTAGTTCTTGGTATGGTAATCTAATATATCAGTGTCCTAATTTGTGTGTTTAATTTATCTTAAGTAACAGACAACCCGGTAACGTATTTTGAAAATAATAGTAAATTGATTTGAAAAACAAAACAATCATGAAATTTTATTTATTAGGCGTTACGCAGATTACGGATTTAATTCAATTGTTCACGTATTGGAGCTCTTCAACGGTTACTAGCATATGATTATGAGGAGGACTAATTTCAACCATCGTAATGTTATCCTACGTATGTTTAGCGCCTTTTCCCTAAAATTTGTTTCATTGGAGAAGTGCTACCTACTGAAGAAGAAGAAGAAGAAGAAGACCATTTTTGTTCAGTAGATTTACAATAAGTTAAATTATTTAATTAAACTAAGCTTTTCCGCCTGATCCCTTTTATATTATTGGTATAACTAATTTAAATATTTTAAATAGCTCAATGTTATTTACAGGTAACTGATAATGAACATGGCCGAATCTAAAAAGAAATGTAGATAATACAGTGTTGATTATTTGAAATTTGGCTTCATTCCTAGCAAAATCCGAAAAACCCCATACTATCGAAGAAAAGCTAATATTGCCAGTCGTTGAAAAATATTTAAAAACTGTATTATACAAACCTGCAGCTACTACCATTAAAAGAATTTCTTTAATCAACAACACAGTTCAAAGGCGTATTTTGCAAACGATCTATTTCTATTTCTAGCTGGACGAGTCAAGCTTGCCTGATAATGAAGCATTATAATTATTAGTACATATTCGTTTTATTATGGATCAAAAAATAAACAAAAAGCTGCTTTTCGCGAGAACTTTGACAACTGACACTAAAGGCGAATCCATATTTAATATTTTGAAGGATTGCTTCATATAAAAAGTGAAAATATTATCAAATATAATATCTGTAGCAACGGATGGGGCCCTGCCATGGTTGGGCGCTACCGTGGATTTGTAAACCACTTAAAACAAAATGTGTTAGCAATACACTAACAGTGTCGGATTGAGCCCTCGTTCTACCGGTCCAAAGACCGGTAGGCCCTCGTCCAGGCAGTGGGCTTTGGTTCAGAAGAACACAAAGAACCAAATACGAACTCAGACTCTGGTGATGCCCAATCAGAAACTGAGACAGACTAAATATGAAACATGCTCTGCCAGAGAGTGACTCAAATGCAATAACTCCATTTTTTCTTCCTTGCAGTAATGAAACTTACAGGAAAATCTCTATTTTTCTTAAAAATCATCCTAAACAACCAATGCCAGGAAAACTCTATTTTTATTGAACAACCAACGCACACAGATTTTCCCAGACTCCTGTTTACAACAATCATTTATAAAAGGAAAATATTTAAGAATTTCATTGTTATGCTTTGTTAGAAGTTTTACCTTGGTAACCTAACTGTTTTTTTGTTCCTAAGAATTTTGTTCTTATTTCGTATCCACAAATCTTCGATACAAAAAAAAAACTTATTTTATGTCCAAAATGCTTGGAGGGGTACTAGATATTTTTATTGATAACTTTTATATTCTCAAACGAGCCGCTTAGGACTAAAATCAATAATCAAAAAATGGTATTAATGCCATACGATTAAGCATATTTCAAGCAATAAATATACAAAATTTAATCACTTAAAAGAAAATCGCTTCAAATATATTTGAGTTTAAACCAATGATAAGGCGACATCTTCAAAGAGCTTTAGCTCCCTTAGTAAGTATTTTATTCAAAGTCCATGTTAACTTGGATAATACAAAAAAAACCTGTAACTACGTACAAATAACTTGAAAATCATTTATTAAAAAGAAATGTTATGTATTATAGCTAATTTAAATAAGGCGAGTAACAAAGCTGTCACTTAATGTCAGTTCGCGCAAAACGTCAACTTTGCAGTTTTAAACATATACACTAGGGTGGCCCAAAAAAAGCGAACATTTTTTTTATTTAACTCTCCTATGAAAATATGTTAGTTTATCATGTTTTAAGAGCCCCCTCCAAAGGACAGCTGAAAAAAAATTTTTAAAGGGTCGCTCCGAATTTTTAAAAAATTCCAAAATCGTCGAAAACCGGATTTTAAAATAATAATATACACTAACCGCTACTTAAAAATTTTTCGTGAATGTTCATAAATATTGGGCTGGTATATCTAAGGGGGTCGCGACATAGACCCAATAAATGGATGAGGGGGTGACTGAGGCTAGGGGGAAATAGTAGTCAGCTTAAGTTTGCAACACTTTTCTGATGTTCGTTTGGCGAAATCCACGGTTATCGTTTATCCTGCCGTAATAGTATTACAAAAACAGAGACAGATCTACTTTTAACGTGCAATGTCGAATTAAAACTAAAAACATTTTGTACTTTTTTATATACCAAATTATGCAATTTGTGTCTACTTTATTTTATGAATAGGTACATGCGTTTGGGCTGTGGTAAATAAGTGTTCATGTGAAAATTATCTCTGAAACTGCATTGTGACTGCACTCATCTCAAAACTAAATGCTGTAAATCTAGGATTTAAATCTTTCATAGTGTTGCTTGGGATAAATTGTAAAAAAGGTGTTGGACAAAACGTTTACAACCTAAAATTGCATGGAAAACATCAGAGAAGAAGGAATTTTACCTTTATGACATTCTCTTTCAACATTTTTAAGTGACTTTAGTTTGTGGTTTGGTGAATGGACTCAGTGACCACAGTGAAAAAATTCAAATTAGTTATCATCGATAGGATATTTTGTAGTAGCTGGTCTCTTTAAATAATAAACTTAAAGTCCGTTAGCATGGCACGATAGCGCTCTGCATTCACTATTACAGTATGCCCATCCGCATCCTCAAAAAAGTAGGGACCGATAATTCCGCCGGCATGCAAACTACACCATACAGTAACTTTCACGGGGTGTAATGGCCTCTCCACTAGTTGTTGGGGATTGTTCTCACACCAGAAGCGACAAAATTGCGTATTCACAAAGACATTAAGCCAAAAATGGGCTTCATCTGAAAAGATGATTTGTTTACCAAAATCAGCATTTTCTTCTAACTGCAAAAGAGCCCAATCGGTAAACATTCTCCGCAAACCATGGTCGGCAGACTGCGGTTCTTGAGTTATAACCATCTTATATGGATGTAGGCCCAAATCTTTCTTCAAAATACGCCATGTTGACATTACTGAAATGCCTAGTTGCTGAGAACGGCGTACAACAGATACATTTGCATTTGCGTTCACGCTTTCCCTTACCGCATCGATATTTTCAGCACTCCTTGCAGTTCTTCGTCTTATCGGTGGCTTACTATCCAAGAAAGTGAAATCCCGTTCAAACTTGGCAATTGTGCGCCTGATAGCGAACTCAGAAGGTCGTCCATGTTGGCCAAAATCTTCACGAAGAACACGATAACAAGCTCTAACCGATCGCCCATTTTCATAATACCTTTGTACGATAACTAAACGTTGCTCTTTACTTAGTCGATTCATGGTGAAATGTCGAAGTATACTGAACACAAACAACGCTTGCTTCTTGTTATCACAATCAACATTGTACGCATATGACCTTCGAAAATTCTATCATTCCTATTGGTAGACCCTTTATATAAAATGGGAATATTATCTACAATTTAATTTGAAAAAAATATGTCTTTAGTATCAAACAGAATCTGTGGAGAGCAACATATTATTCGTAAGAACATTAAAAATATTGAATTAATAGGTGACCTTGTCTTTCCTGAACCGCTGGGCCCTACGTCCTATTGATAGGTGACCTTGTCTTTCCTGTACCGCTAGGCCCTACGTTCTAAACGTCCCAATCCGACACTGTACACTGCTTTATCCATCGACAACACCTAGTTGTCAAAAATTTGAGTAGTAGATTGCATGAATCTCTTCAATTTGTCATTAACTCAGTAAACCGAATTCGAAGCAACGCATTGAATACGAAATTATTTGCTCAGTTGTGGGACGAAAATGAATATGGTTTACTCTTTATGACAGTGTTTTGGTGTTTTTGGATGCTACAGATCCAATTTTCACATAAAGTTTAATCAGGTGCAAACCAGACATTGCCTATTTGACAGATTTATTCACTAAATTTATTGAGGTCAACTTGTAGTTAAAAGGTGACAGCCTTAATTTGATCAAAATACAGTCCATAATTTCAGCATTTCTTGCCATAATTAAACTAAATAAGCAAAACATTGGAAGGGGGAATTTTCCCAGGTACTCAATTTGTCACAGACAAACTGCCAGGAAGATAACGTTTTACTTACGTTCAACATTTAAATGTTATGTACGCAGATTTTTAAAAATGGTTTGAGGATGTTTTGAATATGGTAATTACACAATGGATAATCAATCCATTTGGTGATGTTGAAGAAACGGATGTCATATTACAAGAGGAACTGATCGGAATAAACAATAACGAAGAATTTAAGGTACAGTTTAGAAACGGATATTATCCATACTTGCTTCAAAAAGATATACCTGTTACTTATCCTGCATTATGGAATATCGCAAGAAAATTTTTAACTGCTTTTCCGTCTTCACATCTGGTGGAAAAAGGTTTAGGCGCCTTTGCCAATCTTCTAAAAAAAAAAAGAAACAAACTGAACATCACTAACAGGGGAGATTTAAAATGAAACCTCACTAAATTGATACCAGATATTAAAAATTTATCAAAGCATCAGGTTTATCCCTCCCACTAAAAAGCGTTTATTTTTATTTATTGATTTTATGTAATACATAGGTAGGTAATTAATTTTATTTTGGTTCGTTTTAATTTCAGTTTTATTGATAAATATATAAAAATTAGTGTGTTTTTTATTGTTTTTTTTTACACCTCACTATAGTTAGAAATCAGTTAAACCATATTTGAAGTTGACGAATTTTCAAAAATGCAATATTAGCTAACCACCCAAAACCAAAAACATGGAAAGTGCTCTAGGAAACAAAAAAAATTGTATTGTTTATTTTTTATATTTTTATTGGACAGCTATAAACAAAAAATCGACTAAGAATATAAAAAGTAGATTGTGTTGTAATTAATTTCTAATATTTTATTTGTCTCTATTGACTTTCACAAATAAAATATAAATAAACAGTTCTTACCGTATTCAAAGTTTTAAACTATCCAAATGTTGATATAAATTATACCCATTGTCCTAACGTAAGAAGAGAATAATATTCCTCTTTTCTTTATACGTATATATTGATTTAAAACTGTGTTTTATATGATTATGTTTTACATATTACCCTCTAACAGAAAAATAAACTTTTTTTTTATAAATAAAATTTTACTTTTATTGATATTAATTCCGGGCTGGATTCACTCACTTACAGTTTACTTTCAATAATTTTGATAAAAAAAGAAAAATTAAAAATAAAAAAATCCAAATATTATTTACCTCTATATTTGATCTGATTACACTTTACAATAATTTACACATTAAAATATATATAATTTAGATTCAATTTGTCTCTTCCTCCTTTTAAAGTCGGCATATATGGAATAGTCGGGTAATATGGAATACTTTATAATTTTAAATTGGGTGGCTCCATCTCTAAGATGATGACGACATTAGAATGCTCGTTAAAATTGTAGACTACTGGCATGAAATAAAATTGCCGCTAGACGCCACCAACGCCGAAAAATGTGAGGTTATGATTTTCACGTATTTAAAGTTTGTACACGGTGTGAGTTAAAATCGTTTTGTGACTACATTTTGCTAAAATAAAGTTGTTTAAACGCATGGTAAGTTTGTTTAGGCATAAGATGGTAGAAATCTTAACGATTTGCTCTGATATTTTTCGTAATAACAAATAGAGTACTTGTTTTGTTTACATTTTGTTTAGCGTGTAATATGGAATATTCCCTTGAAGAAAAAGCGAAAACAATGGAGTGAGAAAGATATGGAAAACGCCATTGAATCAGTAAGAAACAAAAATATGGGTTATTTGGCCGCAGCGAAAAAATTTAAAGTTCCACGCTCAACACTTATTCGCCTCTGTAGCAGTGAAGGGCCTCCACAACTTTTAGTATAACGAAGTTGGGCAAAAAACCAATTTTGTCAGCGGAGTTAGAAGAGGAACTAGTTCGATATTTACTTATAATGGATCAAAAGTTTTTTGGTCTGACAAGAAGGGATGTCCGATCTTTAGCATTTCAACTTGCTAAGCGTAACAATATACCACATCCATTCTCCCTTTTACGCGAATCTGCGGGAAAAGATTGGTTTTCGTCATTTAGGAACATGCATAAGGCTACACTAACTTTACCAAAACCCACTGGAACTTCCCTAGCAAGAGCCGTTGATTTTAATAGGGAAAATGTCACTGAGTTTTTCGACTTATTAGAGAAGACTATGGCAGAGCGAAATTATGGACCTCACCAAATATATAACGTAGATGAGCCAGGGGTTGTCTATTGTGTAATCAAGATGCCCAGAAGTGGTATCGCTTAGAGGCAAACGACAAGTTGATGCTATTACATCAGCAGAGAAGAGGTCTCTTATAACCATCGTAATATGTATGAGTGCGGCAGGTGATTTTCTGCCACCCATGATCATCTTTCCGCGAAAAAAAGCAAGTGACCAGCTAAAAAAGGGGACACCTCCAGGAGCGCTATTTGCTTTTCACCCATCCGGGTGGATTCAAACAGATTTATTTACAAAATGGTTTGACCACTTCCTAGAAAAATCCAAACCTTCAGCAACAAAACCAATACTGCTGATATGAGACGGCCATCACACACACTAGAAATCTAGATGTACTTGTCAAAGTCAAAAACAATCATGTTACTATTTTATGCTTACCAGCACATACGACGCATAAACTTCAGCACCTCGACAAGACCATCATGGGTGCATTAAAGACCTATAACGAAGAAGTAAGAATCTTCATGAGAACGGAAAAACGTGCAGTAACACATTTTGATATTTGCCAGTTATTTGGTAGCGCCTATCTTAAAATGCAGGAAATGTGGACGTTCCAAAATAATCACATCGACGCGAATAAGGAAGAAGTGGAGCAATCAATTAATCTCTCAAGACAAAAAGTTACCCGAAACGTTTTCGATGAACCTGGACCTAGTGGATTACAAACCAAGAAGCGTAAAGTCACGAAAAAATATGTGCCCTCTAGTTCCTCTGATTCACAATCTGAACAAGTAGTTGATGATTCATCTGATGAAGATTTCCTCGAGCCGAAGTAGAGAAATATGGGTACAATGCGTAATCTGCAATAAATGGGCTCACGAAGCTTGTACCAGTGCAGAAAATGATGTTTTTATTTGCGATTTTTGCAATTCATAGATGTACTTATATATAAAAAAAAAAAAAAAATAAAAAAAAATAAAAAAAAAATAAACAAAAGTTTGTTATTCTATCAGGGTCTGTAGCTAATAATTATTTGTTTTTACAAAATTTGATATATGTATTTTTTCCTGATTTATATAATAAATTATAAAGATTTATAATAAAAAAATATATATAGATAAAAATAAAAAAAAGAAGCAAAAAAAACATTTTCGACAATTTTACCTGGGTTTGCAACTAAATTTATTTTCAAAATCTGATACCTATGTATTTTTTTTATTTTAATTTTTTTTCTTTTTTTCGTTTTATTATATAAATTATAATAAGATGTATTACAGTATACCGCTAATTATACATTTATACTCTTAAAACAAAATAGCCTTAATAAGTAACGGCAGCAGCAGACAGGATTTTCCTAAGCTCGCAAAGTTACTTTTATTATGAAAATCATAGTAGTTAGGCATTACAAAATGTTCCCTTTCTTGTTTATTTCTACTAAATTGTAAAATAATTATATACTTTGTATTCATGGTTTTCGAAATAAACTTATTATTATATTATTATTATTATAAATAAACTTATTATTATTATATTATTATTATTATTATTATTATTATTATTATTATTAATTATTATTATTATTATTATTATTATTATTATTATTATTATTATTATTATTATTATTATTATTATTATTATTATTATTATTATTATTATTATTATTATTATTATTATTATTATTATTATTATTATTATTATTATTATTATTATTATTATTATATTATTATTGATGTTCTGAAGTTAAATGATTTTAGTACAGTTTTTTACGCATAATAAGTCTATTCCATATTACCCGATATGACCATTCTATATTACCCTCCATTTTTTATTTTCGAACAAAAATGCTTTTCTTTTAATTATTTTTATAAAATTACCGAATATGATTTACTTTTTAATTTAGCACCTGTCACTCCTTGGAGATACTTAGAACTATTTATTTATCAAATAATGCAGCTCTAAACCCTTATGTTTTGATGTTATCACTATAAAAATAATTGGTATTCCATATATGCCGACTTTACTCTATGTTCTTCCTGTTAGTCCTGTCTGCTCACTATTCACTTCTACCAACATCCTTTCTATTCAGTATATGATGAACAACAAGTATTAGAAATTAAAAATTTAAAAAAACCGACTTCAAAAACGTGCAGATGCCATCACCACATCTCAACCAAATTTATATGGGACCATCCCTGAGGTACTCCCTTATTATAAAAAAAAGAATCATATAAATCGGACAAGGTGATAAAGCATTATCGCTAAATATACATAAAAAATGCGAGACTTTGAGGATTTTCTCATGGACCCAATTATTAGATTTTGACCAAATTTATATGGGACCACCCCTGAAGTATTCCCTTTCTAACAAAAAAAGAATCATTGAAATCGGACGCCGTGTTAAAGAATTATCGCTGAACATACATAAAAAAAAAAATATCGCGACGAATTGATAACCTCCTCCTTTTTTGAAGTCGGTTAAAAATTAGAAATACTCAAATTCATCTTCTGTTTATTTCAACCAAAACATGATTTTTGATGAAATCATATAGTTTAATTCGTATTTTTTTTATAATTTAATATTATTATTTAAAATTATTATGATTTAAATTTTTGTTACCGATATATATTTCTGAAAAACATTGTCTTTCATTAATATTGCGGTTGAGTATAGGTTCCAAAAAATAAACCGATTGACTGTACTATTATACAAACCCAAAGCGATGCGGGTATGCAACTTCAAAGTTGGACATTGTGTCACGAAATCGGCGTGGGAGAAAAAACGTCGCTGTGGTGTGCTGTTGTCGCGCGTAGATGCAATGACAATGAGGCATTAAGTAGAGCGTTATTTTTGCAATTCCGAAAGTGGTACACACACACTATCTCTTTAAAAAATCAAGAACAGTAGCTGCATAAAAATGAGTAAAGTGATGGGTGAGGTATTAGAATTACTCTTGCGACACTATGGGCATTTGAGTCATTTTCATTTTCTTTGATAAGATTGTTTGTTTAAATCGTTAAAATCAAAGAAAATAAAATATCTTCTTTTTTGTCTGCGTTTTAGTCTTAACTTAAAAAGAAATGTGCTAAAATGATGAATATAAAAGATATTATAAAAAATAAAATGACAAGAAACAGAGATAAGATACATATTGTCAAGCAAAAGTGTCCAATAATATCATTGTTTATTATAGAACTATTATGAAAAGCCAACTACAGAATGAAATGGTTTTATGGTTAGTGTTTGACTTTTAATTTATCTTAAAATTTAAAAATAAATAATAAATAATGAATCATCAATGTACCTATTATAACACCGGTCGACACGATTTTTGGGTCTGACTTCTGCATGTGAAGTTTTGGTTTCTCCTATGTTACAAATAAAGGAAAAAATAATTTTTCTATTCAAAGTTTGCTTTTGTAGAAACTAGAGAAATTTTTCGAATTTTCAAGAAAAATGACTGATTTTTATATATTTTTTTTATAATTTTATTTTTAATTACAGTTAACAAAGTTTTTGCCGATTATCAAAGTCTTTTTAATTAAAGAATTGTGATAAATAATAGCAAATAAATATATAATAACAAAAAATCAAGTTCAGAAATGAATATTTTTAGTAGTTCTCTTATGTTTGTATGTTTTTTCGTATTAAACCCCCAACTATAATCTCCCATCCTATTCTCGTTGTACTACCCTTGGTAACGTTGTTCAAAGTCCATCACATCTTGGTGAAAACGTTCTTCTTGTTCCTCTGAGTAGGCATCCATATTGTCTTTAAATTGATCCAGGTGAGAATGTAGCATATGAAGTTTATGGGACATTCTATAGTCCATAATTTTAAAGATTTTAGGCAAGCGTTTTCGGAAAACTACTGTGGATAACAAATCCAGATGGGTTTACCCGATGATTCACATGGATCACTGAACTTAGTGCCGAACGAGTTATCCTTTATCCCGTTATAAAATCCTGCGGTGCGCATACGGATCTATTACTAATTACTCGTAGAGTGGGTCACAAAATGTTGATATCGATCAGAAAGCTAAATCAGTAATCTACTAGTTTTAAAACACGTACAGGGTTAGAAACCATAGGTAAACGTACAATAGGATCTATAATTTTTCTGATCCGAGTAAGTTTCCGAAAACGCCTATAGTTTTAATCGAATCTTGTATAATTGTCAGCTCTGTTGTTGCCAAGAAAACCATTAACTACTGCCTTAAGACTCGCCCAGGTTTGTTTTTCATGAGCATTGAGGAATTCTGTGAAATCATCACTGCTCATTATTTGTTTTATTTGTGATCCAACGAAAATACCCTTTATTAGGTTCAGATAATTTGGGAAAAAATCCCTTTAAATATCCAAAAGCTTCAGAATATGGATCCAGAGCTTTTACAATTGGTTCCCACTCGACATTATGTTTTCCTATCTGAAATTCGACTCGATCAGGCCATATACGCCGTTGATAATGAATCTGCTTTGCTATCCCATAAGCAAAGATAACAAGGGGTATTTAATATACTCGCCTTGCATTATCATCAGAAAACCAACCATCTTAAAATCGCTTATTACTGGCCAATTGTATTCTGTAAATTTTAACTTTTCCAGTATGATTTTCACACTATCGTAACTCTACTTGTGATACGGGCATTGGTTTCCATTGTGAAAAACTGCTTCTAAGCTTCTAGAAGAGATATAGGTAAAAAGTCGCCAGTCAGAAGATATGCATGGTATTCCAATTTCCTTAAATAAATCAGTCACGCTATTTCAGTAACAAATTCCGGCTCCTTTGGTGAAAAAAACAGAAAACATTTTATGGCGCTCTCTTTGATCAGTTATATTCAAGCAAATTCGAGCAAATTCCACTGTTTTAATCGTGACCCTAAAATCTCTGCTTTATTCTTGGGTAAGTTTAAGTCTCGTACTAAATCATTGAAATCTGTTGAGCTGATGAAATGTGGTCAAAAACTCTGCGATGTATTCACTACCATCGGTGTTAGTAAACGGCGTATTGGATTCTGTTGAACTTGGCGGAGATTGAATTTCGAAGTTATCTAATACTGAAGGAGATGGGACGGGAATATTTTCACCATGAGGAATTGGAGAAGACGTTGAAGGAAGATCAGAATAAAAAAATCTTTTCAGCATTTTCACCAGCCCGGCGCTTACTTGGATTAACGATACAAAAATAACAGTGTTGCACATGATCACTAGGTTCCCTTCAAAGTCTTGGCACTGCAAACTTCATGTGTCGATTTTTCCCTCGATACCAATATAAAAAACAACTAGTGTAATTTAAGTTTTATGCATAAAAATTAATAAATACCTATATAGAACATTAATATGATTGATATTTTTTAAAATTTTAAATTTTAGTTTTTTGCCTGCTAAAAGTATGTTTGTAATTACCACAGGCAAACTGAGGTATCCATTTTTTATCTTGATTCCGAATTTTGAGGTTAAAATAGGCTTCAAAAGCTTCACAAAGCTTTAAATTTGTTGCCAAAGCAAAATATTTGCTTCTTAATTTAACAAATTCACCGCAAATAAAACAGAATAAGTCAACATCCTGTATACACTGTCTTGGTGCCATTTTTTAACTTAGAAACACACTAACACACAAGGGCGGTTGTTACAGCTGTGATAAACAAGTAAATACTCACCACTACTGTGCCTTTTACAAATGATATGCAATTTGCTCATAAAATGAATTCATATCTTTAAAACTTACTTATCGATGTAAATCAGACAAAATGCAAACTTTGGAAGCTAAAAATGGAAATTGAAGTGTTTTTGATGTCTATAATCAGAATTCAAGCATTAGAACAGAAACTTGTGAATCGTTGTTTTGGGTGAAAATGTAAATTCATCTCCCTATTTTTTTAGAAAGACTTTGATGATGGCTCTGTAATGTCGAAATCACACAGTCCGGCGAAATCACGGCAATCATCGAATTTTAGGTACGTTTTGATCCGAGGTTTTTAAGATGAAAAATCGAAATTTGAACACAGTTAGGTTACTTTTGCGGGATATCTCTGTTATTTTTAAAGATAGAGGGTTGCGGTTTTCACGATACTTTGCTACTTTTTCGCAATACTAAAGATGCCGTTAACAAAATGTTCATAGCCCTTTTAGTTTTTAAGATACAGGGCATTTTGAAAATGTTGCATCTTATCCTTTAACTTATCGAAAAGGTAAAATAACATTCTTATAGATTTTTCCGTAGAATGCAGTGGTGTAGATAATTTTTGTTGCATATTTACTATTTTTAAGTTATAACGCAAACTTATGTTAAATTTAATAATTGGTCTCAGTATGAGTTTCAGTATGCAATAAAACATTTAAATTCAATTCTCTCAAAAATGGCTGCTCGTAGCGACACCTACTAGGTATACGTTTTTTGAATAAATGATATCAAGGAATCAGAATTTTTAACTACAAATTTAATATACCGTGGCAGTTATGAAGCTTTAGATGCAGGCAAACTGCTTCTGGTGGCGCCCTCTGCAGTGTACATCAAAACTGTGTTAAGATTTAGATTTCTGATCCTAAAAAACCTCCAATTACCAAATTTCGTGCAAATCATGCTGTTATTAAGATAAATATTTATAAAAAAAAGTATTAAAGGGATGGGTTGGCTCAGTGGTTAGAGCCATGACTTTGAAATTGAAAGGTCTCTGGTTCGAATCTCGCCGGTGGCCGGGATTTTTATTTAATTTAAAAAAAATAAATCTAGTGCATAGGTAGAATTCCCCACTCCACCGTTTACTGTTGGGTTCTAATTAACAGTGCTATTCTTAAAGTGTTGCTAGGAAAATGACAAAGCCTTAACAGATCAAGAGGCTAATAACCTAAGTCGTTGATGCCAATGACACAAAAAATGTAACTTTGTCCCCTTGTAATTTGGAGACTATCAACTTGTTACGATCTGATTTCGCCACAACGAATTAGCAACTGATTTTTTACCACGCCTTTCTCCACTCAGAGAGACAACGGGGCCAGGGCTGTTAATCAGACAATCGAGACTATTTGCCACCGTAGAACGTAGTCCGCGCTCAGGTCTAACGGATGTCACTAAATTCAACTTACAACTTACGAAGATCTACAGGTAACAGTCTCTACTGTCTGATGAATAGCCCTGGCACTGGTTTCACTCTGAGTGGAGAAAGGCGTGGTCCGTTTACTACTTAGAACATATATAGTCAGGAAGGAGCATGCCATGTCCGCGTTAATCTAATCGATCTGACGGAAGTGGTAGCCATGTTGTACTATGGATGACTCATCATCATATGATAAATGGTTTCTAAAATTGGTTTATAATTTTTGTGATTAAAATTTGTTAATAATTTGGATGTTTTATGTTAATTTAAACTTTTATCAATCGTTTTGCGGACAATTTTAAAAAGTGTTAGTGTTTATTTAGTATTACTGTTAATTTTAAATTTTCCGCGTTAAAAGATAAACAAGACAATATGGTCAGTTGTTCGTCTGGTGGATATAGCAGCACACCTAAAAGTAGAAAGGAATAATCTACATTTAATAAGCAAGTATTTTGTTCTCTCAATTTTCAATCACATTAAAGACTTAAAATTTTTAATGTTTTAAATTTGTAAACAAACATGGTAAGTGCGTCTGCGATCAACTGTGCTCATAGGCGCAGTCTCATGGTTTATAGGGTATACATACTTTTATTTAAAAATTATGTTATGCAATTTTAAGATATTTATGTGGTTGTTAAAATAAATAAATTATTGTTCAATTTAGATTTATAAATGATTTCAAGTAAACAATTTTCAGATTTCTTGAAGATTCTAGATTTACAAATTATATAAATTAATCCCAGGTAGACAATTTTCAGATTTCCTAAAGATTCTCAAAAAACAAAGTTATGACTTGAGTTCATGCAACAAACAAATTGTGAGCTAAAATATCCTATTTTTTTTTGTGTTCACGGCATTTTAAAGCAGATTGTTTTGATCGAACCTCAAAACCAAGAATAAGACTTCTACCAACAACTTTTCCAACAATAAAAGTGGTCCGGTTGAAGTATATAAGTAAATAAATTCTTTACTAACTATATCATGTGCCGTTTTTTCGTATAATAGAAGTTTATTTTATGAATGTAATGCACCTTATATAATTTATTACAAAGTTATTTACAAAAACGAACACAAATAGAATTAATAATATCTCAAATAAGGAAATAAGTAGCATAATCGCATGCCTCAAGATACTGTCTTAGGTCCTATCTTGTTTAATTTTATTTTAAATAATTTGTCGTTTAAATACAGATGGAAATATTGTAAGTTTTTCAGACGACACAGTTATTCTGTAAAATGCAGAGAACTAGAATTGATTAAAATTATTAATAGAAAGAGATCTTATAAAAATTTCCGAATGGTTTAATTATAAAAACTTACAAACCTTTGATAAAACTTATGTTGTTCCATTATACAGTTACAAAAAGATGGCCTCTTTATATAGAAACAATAAAAGGTATCGTTCAGTAGTTTCATATAAGTATTACAAATGATATCAAATACCTTAGAGTATAAATTGACTCTCATCATAACTGGACTAAGCATAAAAATAATGCGTTGAATGTACATTTAAAAATAATCTATTTTACACTCATAGAATCATTATTACGTTATAGGATCCTTTCTTGGAAAGGTGTTTTACCTGCTTATGCAAAATTGTCCTGCAAAAAATATGCAATTTGCTTTGATCAAAGTGCTACCATCTGTTGCTCATTAAGTGAATTCAAATCTTTAAAACTTACTTATCGACATAAATCAAACAAAAGCAAACTTTAGAAGCTAAAAATTGAAATTTAATTTTTTTGATGTCTATACTCAGAATTCAAGCATTAGAACAGAAATAAAAAAAAAAATTTGTCGACTTGTGAATCGTTGTTTTGGGTAAAAATGTAAATTCATCTTCCTATTTTTTAGAAAGACTTTGATGATGGCTCTGTAATGTCGAAATCACACGGTCTTATTATACAGGGTGTCCGGCGAAATCACCGCAATCAAACGAATTTTAAATACGTTTTGACCAGAGGTTTTTAGGATGAAAAATCAAAATTTGAACACCATTTTGATGTCCCATTTTGGGTACTTTTGTGTGGTATTTTGGTTATTTTTAAAGATAGAGGGTTGCGGTTTTCGCGTCACTGTGCTACTTTTAATCATTATTACCTTATAGGATCCTTTCTTGGAAAGGTGTTTTACCTGCTTATGCAAAATTATCCTGCAAAAAATATTACTAATAATATTATGTAATAAAATGATCAGAAATTCTCTTCGATATTAGGAAGTTTTATATGTACTCCAACAAAAACATCTAAGAAAGAAATATCACAGCGGTGTTTGACCTAAATGTAAGTATAGGATATTTAGTTTATTTTAACGCATATCTATAAACCATATTTATTTTTCAAACCTTAATAATTTGTAAAATGTAGATTAATAAAGACATTGTCATAATAAAGACGTAAAAAAGTCAATATATTTTTTTAATACAATATTGCTTTGATTTTTCAAATGAAATTCCTCTATAAATTATCCCAAAAATATTTTCCTATATTTATCCACCCAACATGCAATTTTAAAGTAAAATTTATTCACATAATGAAGGTTACCAAAAAAAAATGCGAACTTCTCGCAAGAAAATAGCAATTCGTTAAAATGAGAGAAATCGGTAAATTTAGATAATATGCAAATGAGAATTTATTATTTTCTTTCCTACGCCCCTTTATGACGTACGTCACTGGTAGATCGGAAACACTTGTCGCCATATTCATCTAGTTCACTGTCAAAATTAGATACCATCGTGATTCCAAGGTCGTTTAGGATTCCTCCTTCCTGACTATATATAAGGTTTACTACCACCATTAAAATTTAAACATCTAAAAGTGCGAAGGCAATACTGAACAATTATAATAAAATTTTACATATTAATAGTTGTTGTGATGTAAATACAACATGTGTTCTGTTTGTTACCAACAGAATCCGTTATTTTAAAAAATATTCTTTTTTACCTACATTCCAGTCTATTTTATTAAGAAGCATGTGCTTTTTATTCATCGGTAATACTTTAATGATACAATTTGAATAATAAAAACTTTTTGATGAAATATTGTATATCGACATTCCTAAAATGTACGTGTCGCTTGTCATGGCGAAGCACCTGTTAAATATTAAAATAAATATTTATTGCATTCACGATAAAGTGGGTAAAAAAGTTTCTTCATAAAGTATGCAGGATATGACTAGTATGCGTGTACAATGCAACAAAGTGTGTACAGGGTGAGCGAAACTCGATGTATCGGCTCTATTAGGTACATATAAAAAAAGAAAAATTATAGAAAAATGGTTTTTTAAATGGGATTGAGTTTTTTTAACGACATATTTTCATATTTATCCAAATTTGGAGTCTGAAGAAATGTCCTTGTCCCTAAAATATGCTAGGATCTCAAAGATTGTATGTACACTTTTCATTCATTCACTTTTTCATTCGTTGTTGAGATACAGGGCGTTAAAGTTAAAAAAAAATGGATATTTTATAAATATTATAAATATCCATAAAATTTGGTACAGGTTTTTGAAGTAATAAGGCGCTTATTCAGCCCTAACTAAATTGAAATTATTGGGTCCAACGTCTTAGTGGGCACTGTGACGACATCGTGATCTCCACATAATCTTATCTTTAGTTTTGACTTATATGTCATTTCAGTTTAGACTTTTAGGTAGTTTTTATTTGAGATTATTCAAGTGTCAATGTCGGAACTGATGTCATAATTACCTATGTTGAGCCTTAGGCAGGTATGACGGGTCGATGTCCTTTGAGGTGCATCCTGATTCGTCGAGCCTTGACCGTTAACATGGAGACGGGAAGAACATGATAATATAAATAAAGAGATTAACAAAGGCAGAACAAAAAAGACGTTCCTAATATATATGTCATTTAATTTTTGAAGCAAAATAAATTATTTTTATATGCAGGCTTCTACAGGCACCACAGCCAATACTATTGAGAAAAATAAGTACGCCACTGACTTTTTTGTAGTTTTGTATTTTTTCAGATTAGGCAACTAAAAATACAACTATTTGGTCCTTGTATTTTTTTCATATCCTTCGTTTTCGAAAAAAAAAATAGAAGCCACTCTAGAAAAAAAAAGATTTTTTATTAATATCAAAAAATCATCTGGCCCATTCATCTTAAACTGTATACTTACCTTTTTACTCGTTTTATTTCGAGCTAGTAATTAGATATGACAATTATTTCAGGAGCTTCTTAAAAGGCAACTGAGTTAAAATCTGTAACACCACTGGTTTCAATAGTTTTACTATTTTTTCAGATTTAGAAAATAAACATTTAACTTCAATGACTTTTATTATCACATTTTGGCATACCAATCAAGTACATACTTACGTTGGGAATAGCACTAAGAATGGTAAGCCATTCTTTTATGCCGATGATACTCAAATTAAATTTTCTTTCGATCATGATGATGCTTTAGAAGCCAGTAATCATATTAATGAAGATCTTGACAGACTAGTTAAACTTTCAAATATTCATCAACTTAATATTAATTCTTATAAAAGTGTGGTAATGTTATTTGGTAAATACCGATATTAACTACAGAATGAAATGCAGATTCTAGTTGATGGAAATATTTCATTTTCCTCATCTGCTCGTAACTTAGGTTTATTACTTGAGGTCTAAACTTCACCTTAACAAGTGCATTGTATGAATCTAAATAGACTTTACCCACTCGACATATTCTTCTAACTTCAACAAAAATATTATTAACCGATTACCTGGTTCTGAGTAATTTTAACTTTTGTGATACAGTGTATGGACCCTGTTTAGATAGCGCAGATTTAAATACAGAAATCTTGTTTAAGATTTTCATATGGAATCCGGTAAATTCGACAGACTCACATAAACTCAAGGATTCATACTGGCTAGATATGAAATCCAGACGAGACTTACACTCGGCAAATCTGTTTCATTGTTATTTTACATAAATCCCCTCCATATCTTTTTAACAAATGAAGGTGTCGTTCTGATATTCATAACCTTAATCTACGTTTTTGTGGTCGTATCTCACCTCCAACACATAATACTGCTATTTTCAGACGGTCTCACCTATAATATGCTATGCTATGTACAATGATATCCCAGAACGTTTTAAAGAAATATCTGTAAAAAAGTTCAAAAAATCTTATAAAATGTTTCTGCTTGACACAGCAAATAGCTACCTACGTTTTAGAATGTTGGAGACCAGTTCACAGTAACAGTATTGTCATATCACTAAAATTTAGAGTTGTCAATGCAGTGATTCCATTACGAATAACTACTCATTCTGAGATGACTGACATGCACTTTATTTATGGATTAGCAAATGAAAATGTGAAAGGAGCATGGAGAATTTACCATGACAGATATCCTAACAGAGTAATTGTACTAAAACATTTAGAACCCTAGATGCAAAATTAGGTGAAACTGGGAGTTTAAATAAAAATACACGTGGTGGAAGACCAGAAACTGTAACAACGCATGAACTAGAAGAAGCTATACTTCATGCGATAGAAAGAGATCTTTTGAATAGTACCAGGACGATTGCACTGCAGCTTGAAGTCAGCCCAGAAGCCATTATGAAACACATCGAGTCAAAGCTCTACTGGCTCGAGATTTTCACCCAAGATTAATGGTTTGCAGGTGGTTGATTCATACGATGGCACAACAATTTTAATTTTTTCCCAAAGATTGTATTTTCGGACGAGGCACTTTTCGCTGAACTTTTCGGTAGAAAATTTTGATGGCTATCTAATTGGCCCATTTTTTAGCAGCAAGATTAACAGATGAATCGCACATGGACTTTTTGCAAGATCATTTACCCATTTTGTTAGAAGATGTACCCCTACATGTAAGAGCCAACATATGGTTTATGCACGACGGGGCTCCAGCTTATTTTAGTGTTCTTGCTAGTCAGTATATCGACATCGCCTACCCTAATGGCAGGATTGGACGTGCAGTACTACAAAATTCGTCAGCTAGCAGTCCTAATATGAATCATCCAGATTTTAATTTATGGGGTCATCTGATGGGTATTGTTTATAAAACTCTTGTACCAAATGTGAATGACTTGAGGAATCGGATAATTGACAATAATTGCAATATCATAAGTATGAAGACTAGTCTTCATAGTCATAAGGAATACCCTAGGTATTTTTGAACGTGTCAGGCAATCAATGACAAATCGATTGAAGTCGTGTATTTTATCAGATGGTTGTCATTTTGCTCATTTACTTTAAAGTCGAAATTGTTTATTTTTTATTTTGTTTTCCATTGGATAGTATTTTAAAATGAGTTAAAGTAATTTTTATTTTTTTTCTCTTAAACGAACCTAGATATGAAGAAAACACAAGTTGTATTTTAGTACAAAAATGTCAGTGGCGTACTTTTTTCTCAATAATATTGGCAGTGACACCCACTGAGACCAGAGCCGGTTTAATATGGGTGCTATTTGGTGTTTTAGAACCGGGTGGCATATCGTAAACAGGGCGATGCGCAAGGAGAGTTGGCACTACGCGATGGTCATCACAATTTGTTTCCATCAAAGCCCTAGGACGCAGTTACTCATCAATAACAAGAAGTTGAAGGGGTTTTGTTTATAGAGAAATTAGGTCTTCTTGAAAATGGCACTTTAACACTTTAGTTGGATATTTGACACCTAACTAATGATGTAAATAAGGCTCTTTAACAAGATCTAACCTCTTATCTTCATTTGTTTAATATTTTCAATATCTAAGAAACGAGTTTAATCAATATAAAGCCAAAGGAATAGCTTTACGAGTAACAGGCAACGAAAAATACATTAAACAACGAAGCACTAAAAGAAAGAAGAATTTAGAGGAACCCAATCCAGAAGTTATTTTGGATTCTAGAGAGAAAATGAGATCAAAAATTTACCTTCCAATCCTTGGCAATCTTCAAACAGAAATTATTCCTAGATTCGAAGTGTACAAAACATGTTAAGCTCTGTTTTTTTATATTTAATTTAACAAAAATTAAATGCACATATATGAACGACTTAATGAATATTTTTCTGAAGAGTGCACAAAAAAATTCGGGAACAGATAGTAGTGATAGTGAAGCATAACATGTCAATTTTTTTGCAAAAAGACGTATTAGCAATATTGATTTTCGTTATTTGTTTATTTATTGTTTGTTTCCGGGCTGTTATTGTTTTTTGTTTTTATTTAGTTTCAACAGTTCCTAACTAAATGTATTAGCGATGGTATCTATTATTTTTTCTTCGTTTAATGGCTTTAGTAGTATCTACCAAATTAGCCACTCTCAATTTTTATGATCGATTTATTTTATTAATGTGTTCTGTGTAGGCCTTGTAAATATTTCCCTGCGCCACTTTGGAAACAGCACTGTCAATTAGAACCCAACAGTGAATGGTTGCAGTGGGGAATCCTACATAATATACAAATTTAATAATCTCAGATGTATAAATTGCTAATTGGTAGGGGCGACGTTTACAAGTAACACCAGGCGCAAAAGTACCTTAAACCGGCACTGACTGAGACGCCAATGGACCCAATAATTTCAATCTAGTTAGGATTAAATAAGCGCTTTATTACTTCAAATAACTGTGCCAAATTAAAACCAAATCGGTAAATACCCATTTTTTTTTTATTTGAAGAGCCTGTATCTCAGAAATGAAGCAACTTCGGACATATGTTCATAGGAACTTCTTTCAAAAAACGACCTAAGGAATCACCCTCTGAAGTTTCATACCGTAGTTAGGAAACACCCTGGATTTTTAACATAGCAGTTATAGTCGCCTGTTCTAGCTTCACGGCACATCAAAAAATAATTGATTAGAAACTACGTAACCTCTTTCTTCAAAACGGTTGGTCATAAAAATATTATGTATACATTTTGTAGGCCATTCAGAACCGAACAACTTTTAAATTCACAGTTTTAGCATAAATAATTATTTTTTGATCGAAAAAGCGACTTTTTAGAGATCTTTGAAGCCCCCTAATTTATGTATTTATTATCGTAGCGTAATGCACCAATGAGATAAATTACGGAAAATATTATTACAAATAACTTTTGTTATAAATATTTTCTGCTACCACTCACTATTTTCGTGAAAAATCGATCAAAAAAAATATAACACAAAATAAAAACTACAGAAAAGCCTATTTTTATTGTACTATTTTGTACGTACGTGCGTACGGACACAATAAACATATATCCAATCGAACTACCTATGGCCGATGGCATACAACGAAACCTGAAAGCATCAACGTTTCATTTTATAAAATAGAAAGAGTGACAAAGCGGGATTTATAAATAATTCAATCGCACTTCCTGTGTTCGATTCGTGCGTGAATAACGTGGAAAATTAGTTGGTATTGGTACCAGCAACTACTATGGCCCCGGCCCCAGCTATATACCTTACATATTTATATTATGTGCGTGTATAAAATAACGAAAAAAAAAAGTCCTTCGAAAACAATGTGGGTACAAATAGGGAAAAATATCCCTAGTCATGACATGTTGCAGGAATATATTTATATGTAACACGTTCTATAGACATGGTGGAACAAAATTCAGATAAAAAGTAGCGGATTTGTCGAGATAATAAAAACTAGCATATAAACAACTTGCTACTTGAAAGGACGTTAGGGCCATCCAAGCTAAATTTTTTGGAGGATCAAAGAATTTTTCGAATAATTTTACCATGAAACAAGAAGTTGTGCTGAAGAAGCACCCAATATCTTCCTTATATGCATTTCTAATACCTAAAAGTACTACTTGAGAGAAGCGGGTGGGCGAATCGGGAAACAATGTGATTGTCCGTTGCGCCGGTAGTACAGGTGCCGGTAGGCGCCGCCACCCGTTTTTCATATATATTTTTTTAACTATTTGAGTTATTGTAACAGGCAGGGACTGTCTCAAGGGAGGAGTACTATCACCCCTCCTTTGGTCAGTCCTAGTGGACGAACTCATGGCTGATATCTGCAGAATTCTACTGTCTATGCCCTATGACCTGACGATAGTCGTAAGTGAAATCGCAGGTACAATATCGAAACGCACACAAACCGCTCGTTTACGAGTGGTGCAGAGAGGAGGAACTAACAGTAAACCCTCACAAAACCACAATAGTCAACTTCACAAAACGAAAAGTACGAAAAGTACTGACAGGACTAAATAAGGAGTGAAGATTCTATTTTCTTAAGAGACCAAATACTTGGAAGACATCTTTGACCACAGATTAACATGGAATCAATACTTACAAAAAGTTACCCAAAAGAGCATAACATCCTTTAACTTATGTCGAAGGTTGTGTGGAAAAAATGGGGACTAGCTCTAGAAGTCATGCTAAACCTAACACCACTACATATATTCATTTAAGGCGAAGCCAGTTCTGTCACATACAAACTGAACAACGGTCCATCACTAAAGACTTTAACTTAAAAATATGTATATATGTTTGTTAATCGTTATTATTAGTTAACACACTCTATTTCGATAAATTACGATAACCCATTGGGGTAGAATCAAAGAATAGGGAAACAATTTTAATCAAAACTTTTTGAACACCCTATATTTCATAAAACTTAATTAATTAATAATTATTTCTCACGCAATTTGTCACAAAAAAGGAATTTCTGGTTGATCCTTGTAAATCATTAAATTTCCGAGGTGATACAACTGATTTATTTTATACAGAGTGTTTTTTCAAATGCAATTATTTTGGCACAAATTCCTTATAAATTTACCTATCCAACGATACTAACGCGTTAACCAATAACACGTACAGAGTGTCCCAATAGTGCGTAATTGATCGATAACTGTTTTATTATTGGAAATAGGAAAAAATATTAATATAAAAGTTTTATGATAATGTATAATAAATATTCTTAAATATAGAGGTTGGTCCATAAACGAGGGGCTGACCAAACTTATACATTTTTATTTTTGATTGGTTTCACACCGTTAAACAATTTTGATAGATTTCATTTATTTGCTATGTTGTATATAGGGTATTTTAAACTGAGCGCTAACGATTTTGTAATTTTTTTAAATGGAATACCCTATATGTCATACCACCAATTAATTAATACAGGGTATTCCAGTTAAAAAGTTGAGAAAATTATAACGTCACGTTTTGACATACCCTATATACAATATAGCAAATAAATGAAGTCAATTAAAATTGTTTGACGATGTGAAAACAATCTAATGTATGCAGGGTGTTTTGCTTTAAAAAAGTATAGATTTGGTCAGCATCTCTTTTATGGGCCACCCAGTATATTTAAGAATATTTGTTAAATATGGTAATACAACTTTTATATTAAAAATATTTTCGTATTTCTAATAATAAAACAGCCACCGATTAATTACGCACTGATGGGACACCCTCTATATGTGTTATTGGCTAACACATTGTATTGTTGTATAGGCAAATTGAAAAATTTAGTAATTTGAACTTAAAATTAGCCATATTTAAGACATGTTTCAAACCACTGTAAAATAAACCAGTTCTATCGCAACTATTCGTTAGCTTAGTATCTTATAAGTTTGTATATTAAAATATTAAACAATTTTGAAATCAATGTAAACCTACCTAAATTATGATAATTTAATTTGGGGTCTGCATCATTATCTAATTTCAAAAAAAAAATATTTGGCAACACTTTAATATTTTTTAAAAACATTTTAGTATTGAATACAATATTACCAAACCATTCTAAAAATAAAACACAGGGTGTTCAATTTAAAAAACATACATTTTTATTTGCTAGGTGCAAACACAACACCCGGTCTATCCATAAATATATTTAAAATATGTATTTTTCAAATCCATATAATTTTAATTCAAAACTTGTTTGCGTGTCTATAACACAAATTGAAATATTGAACAATTACGCACTAATGGGGCCCTGTATATATGAGCCGTTTATTTTGAAAGTGACCTAAGTTCATTTTATACTTACGATTTTATACTTAAATTAAGATATTCATTATCGATAATATTCGAAGGCAGTGATGAAGGTAATTTCAATTAATTAGTATTTAACAAGTTAACCTCAGTTTTTGGACAATTGCATTAGTTGAATAATCAATACGTTTAATTAATGCAGTTGAACAAAATTTACACAAACCGTTAGATATCTCAATATAAGTATAAATGGACTTAGGCCACTTTCAAAATAAACGGCTCATGTATTTTAATTTTAAATTTTCAGGAATATTTTTATTATAGATGACAATGTTTGTTTTATTGTATTTATTTTATCTCTATATTTTTGTTTAATATTAAGTTTAAAAAATAATGATATTAACTATAGCTTGGGGGTAACTAGTCCCATTACCCCCTTATCTACGCCCTTGGCTCAAAGCTTGTATGGGACTGTTTGAAAGCCCTAAAAGAGCTGGGTAGTCAAAACAGGCTAACCTCAGCCTGGTTAATATGCCACGGAGGACATAAGAGCAAAGAAGAGACTGATTTAGCCCAAGAAGGAGTCCCGAAGGCTCTTATTGGCCCAGCACCCTTCCGTATTGTCACAAAGACATCTATCAGAATATGCACAAAGCAGTGGATGTTTAAAACATCTCAGAAATGGTGAAAAACTTTACCAAAGAGTTTTTAAAAGGTCCATCACCTAAACTCACCGAGCATCTACTAAGCCATAAAAGGTAACCTACCAAAGTACTAGTAGGTCTATGAACAGGACTTTGTCGGCCTAACAAGCATATATGTATGTAATATCGGTCTGACAGAAGAGACCTTATGATTCTGACAGAAAACTGAGGTAACTGCAGAACACGTATTGTGCTACTACGAATGTCTATCAAAACTGAGATTCCTTAAACTTGGAGAAGAAAAACCAAGGGCAACTAGCTACGCCGTAGAACTACTTCCTAGTCTATGGAGTCTATTACAAAAGATCGAACTAGACAAGATACTCTAAACAACAATTAAAGGATATCCACAATAGATCTAAAAAAAGTCGAAGTGGGGGAGGCCATATGACCCACAGTCCTAATTTAATCTATTATAACATAATTTGCGATTAAGTTATTAATAAGAAAAGTTTAAGGGGTCACAATATTGGCAAAACATGAGAATGTTTAAATGCAGTACCTAACCAACTTTAATATTTTTTAAAAAGCAGAGGTGAAAGCCCTACGACGTTTTTCCAGTCATTAAAAAATAAATCCCATATGGATCCAACTTTATAGAACACAGTATACAAAGTTTTTGTTCAAAATGTGGAAAATTGAAATTAAAAATTAACCTGTGATGGAAACACTGCATTCAGGATGTTTTTAGATATTATTTGAAATTACAAGATTTTTTTTGCAGGTTTTGATAGTTTAATTCAAATTTGGAGTCTATGTTGCCCTGTACATCATTGAGCAACCGTTATAAAAAAAATATTGTAGTTTCCCTAAATGAAAGTGAAAGTTTTAGTTTATTCGCCACTCCCTGATAAAAACTAAAGATGAGATCAGGCCTGACGTTATGGAGGGGCAAAATCCCCGAGGCTCGGCAGCTTTAAAAAAATAGATTACAATATGTGGGGGAGGGCTCTTGCCCGTGTTTCGCCCCGGGACCCCATCATTGCTCTCGACGGCCCTGGCTGGGATGACCCGGTTTTGTAGCAAGTATTTATTACAACACAAAAAATCTGATGTGTCCGACACATGACTTTTCTATCTAGTTATTACAGGCTTTTTACGGTTATTTTTTCAACCTGTTGTAGCACCTCTGTAAATGTTTAGAGGATAAACTAAATAAATATATACATTTTCCACATATATCTAACTCGAAACATTTTTTTGTATATATTCATTGCCAACGAAAATACTGAAAAATTTAAATTTTACACTCATTTTAGGAAATCATGTATAAAACAAAAATTATAGAGATCGATATCGCAAATAACTTTTAGTTTTCTTAAAAATTGGAATTTTGCACATTTTGTTAAATTTCTCGAATACGGACCATTTTAGGAAAATTTTGTAAAGAACAAAAATTATAGAGAATAATATAAGAACTAACTTTTATTTGATGAATTTTCTTCTCCAAACGTAAATAACAGATATATTAAATAAAATATAAAAATGACCCCTATACAGTACCCTCCAGATGTTCCAACTCTGTTCAAAATCTAATCAGTTCACCGCAGGCCGGAATAACGCTTAAGTTAAGTTTAACATTTGGTGTTATTCTTTGTATCCGTTCATGAATTATTGAAGATACACACACACACACACACACACACACACACACGCACGCACGCACGCACGCACGCACCCACCCACACACACACACACACACACACACACACACACACGCACGCACGCACGCACCCACCCACACACACACACACACACACACACACCACATACACACACACACACACACATACACACCACACACACACACACACACACACACACACACACACACACACACACGCACACACGCACACGCACACACACACACACACACACACACACACACAGAGAGAGAGAGAGAGAGAGAGAGAGAGAGACATCATCGCGAAATTAGTCAAAACGGATTCAGGAAACCCCAAAACATAAAAATCCGTCAAAAACTTGAGGTCGAAACAATCGTGATTCCTATACTTTCCTTATCTGTATACATATAGAAAAGTAAAAACCCAAATAATAACTATAACAAGAAAACTACAAAGAAATAAAATCTTAAAATTTCAACATCCTGTAGATCGGTAATGAAGCATTTGCTGATCTATGTGTATATGAGTTTTTAAAAATTAAATAAACTGGAGATATAGGTACATATTTAAAACACCCTGTATACTTCGACGTTACAAGAAACGCGGCTTGTCAGTACGGGCACAGTTTAAAGAATATGTATATTCTTTAAACTGTGGTACGGGCCTACAGTGTCATCAGTATCAAATCCGCCACTGCTTACTGATTACCCTGTATATGTATATTACTTTTAAAAATATTAAGAATAGGTGACACAAACGAATTACATAAAAATGACTAATGATACGTAGAAATGTGAATATACAGTAGCTATCGAATGCTTTCAAATAAGCTTTGCACAAGTGCATGTAAAAACTACAGAAAGTTAGCAATAGCAGGAATAGGAAGCGAAAAAAATCATAAATCAAAAATGAAAAGTGAAATCAACATGAAATTTTTAGTAAAAATTAGGCTCTATTAGGAGATGAAGCCTATTTATTCTGAAAAAAATCTGATTGAAAATGGGAGTTAAGGGGGGGTTTGTTAAACAGTGAAGAGTATAATTTAGAATGTCACGCATTATATATCTTCATTCCAGTTTGTATTTGGGTAATGTTATGTATTGTGATTCTTATACAATAAACATTTTAGTTCACTTGGTTTATTTGCCAATAAATGGTATTTAAAAAAATATATTATTTTATTTGACATTGGTAACAAATTGTGAAAATGATTAAATTTACAATAAAAACCGAAAAACGGTAGATAAAGTTTCATATAATATTTTTTACACGAAAATCAATGTCAAGCTTTATACATAACCTGATATATATTTAAAAATAATGTCACAATATGAAGAAAAGTTAGCTGACTATAACTAATAATGTTTGTAAATGGTTTTCAACGTATTAAAAACAAAACAAATATTACAATAAGTAAAATATTCATTAATAGTTGTAGTGCTTGCAAACAGTATGATATAAACCCAAATAAAAAAATAACAGCAATATTGGCGCTCGTACAAAGTTTTGAACCGAACTTACAAACGATAAAATTATTGGAAAAGTGATCACCCTTTTTACAATATGACAGCCGCCACTGCATTAGTTGAAAAACCCTGCTCTGCATGGATTTTTTCTAATGTTTGGCGCGAGTATTTATTGGATTCTTATAAACCCGTTATTTAATTTTCATTGTGCCCTATAATAATCAAATCTCTTGTTTCCATATTCGTAAAAGTTGCATGTCTCGGCATCTTCTGTTTTTCGTTAATAATTAACAACACTATTAAATAAAAACTATGATTGAAGATAGAAATTATTGAAACAAGGTATTTAGTTTTCATAATTTATACACCGCGGCAATAGTATACAATAAAAATATAGAAAATAACATTGTTTTTAATTTTAATTAAAAAATTGTGCTGCGAGTTTTATGCAAAAACTTAATGACAACAAATTGGAATGATGCTATAAATTTGTTATAGTTAATTTATTTCATTTTTATTTATCATCATTATTTTTTTGCATAAAACCAGTAAAAACTTGTTTAAAGTTTTAATTTTAAACATCCCTCCTTTGGCGGCCATATTGAATTTAGTACCAGACCAATCTGATAGAATACCCTACATCGTTTAATATTTATACCACTAAAAGTAATATTTGGTAAGGCGCGACCGAGACCGACTACAAACGTATAGTGACAGCGAATGAGGCCGAAAACAGTCTCTTCACGTCTGAACACATGTCGGAAGGCGCGACCGACGACAGCAGTTTAAGTATGGCAATATTTGTCGCCTTGCTGCTGTCGTCTGCCTCCGTCTCGCGTTCCCAAAAGATTGCTTTAGTTTCCCGTTTTCCATCTATCACTATATAGCTGTAATCTATGACTGGATACGTCTGAATTAAATCCAAACTGTCATTTAAAAAAAAAGAAGAATTATACGTTCCAACATGACCTACTTTTAAAATATTTTTTGAGTATTACTCCATATTAAAAGATTTCTATCTCCGTCACTGGAACTGCGGCGAGTTTTAAACTTCGGGTGGGTCAAAATTCAAATGCGTGTGGTGAATTCTCAGAATCTTTGTTGGATTTTTAAAGAAGTACCGAATAGTATACTCATAGCACAGCTCTCTCTTCTCGATGTTCTCTTCTTTTCATACATTTCCTCTCAATTCTCATGTTTCTCGGCAATTTATACGGCCTCGGCTTGTCTTGTCTACCTAACAAAAACAGTTTTATTAATTTATTACGTCTATAATTGTAGAGTTTTGTCCTTCAATACAGGGTGTTTATGGGTTGTTCATGGGTGTTACGGGTCAATGGAGGCGTAGGTATGAAATATGAAACAGCGATCCTTCCGCACATTTTTTTTATCTCAGAGGTGATGAATCATTTGTTAATTAATATAGTAAAAACAATCTAAAGGAATAACTATATTCTAAGGAAGACACGAAAAGAGTTTAGTTATGATATTTTTTTCTACAAACTAGGCGCAGAAAGTAATACTTTTCCGCACTAGTTCTATTTTGGTTTCAGAGAATAATTATAATCTTTATTAGTCCTGTTAAGTTTATTTGTTCATCGAAATTTGATCACTAAGACTCATTTTTAATTATATTTAAACACGATCATTCAATTCAACTTATTTATTGTCAGAATATAACCGGCGATTGCCGCTTATGGCCACCTTCTTACTCAGCATGCCTGGACCAATCAAAACATTTGCAGCGGCGCGTAAATTTATAAATATAAATTAAGAACTAAGAATCCCTTATGACATAATATCGCAATATCAATTTGGATTTATGAAGAGTAAGCCAACTGTGTCGAATCTTATGTGCAGCACACAATTTTTGGCAGAGAGAGGCTTCAGATATGGAACTATCTGATCTTCTTCTTTTACTGGTAGAAAGTAGACGTTAGTAGGTATATAAAGCAACTAAATCTCAGGTGTACCGCAAGGTTCGCTCCTTGGGCCCTCTTCTCTTCATAGGATAATGATAATTTATATTTGCATAAAAATATATAGTACATAATTGATAACAACAAATAAACGGAAATACAATAAATAAGATGAATACCACGAAGTAAAGCAAAGTTACTTGTATGTGGCATACTACACATTTTTTCACATAATAGGTATATAAAAAGTATTTAGACTTACATAAAAATATAGAACCTTACTATCTAAAATAATGTAAACAACAAAAATAATAACAAAGAGTATATATACAAAGGGACTTATACAGTTTGCAAATCTTTAGAATCATCTTTTTTAAAAACTGGAACAACCTTAGCATGTTTGGGCGAGTTAGGAAAAGTACCCTCACTTATAAGACATATTTATAATACTCATATAACATAAAGAATATGAGAGTGTCTGTCTTGGCTTTTATGATTTTCAAAGATATGTTGTTCATAAAAACTGAGTACATCGTACCGTAGATATCCTCAGTGAAAGAAGAGGTAGTTTGTTAATGCGGGTTTTGAAAAAAGTAAGATTTGGGATGATCACAAAAACATTTCTGGAAGAGTAGATATGTAAGAGCATACATGCCAAGATAATAGAAAAGAGTACGAGGAGCAGCAATTACTGGGTACAATGAACACTACGGTGCAAATGAAATAAAGTTTATACAAACTAATTAAGTATTTGGGTCTTGACATCGGACAACAAATCTCTAATTATTTATATTTGTTTTTTTAAAGGTATTTTAAATCGATTTCAAATAGATCATATTAAACCTGCTTCCAAATAAATTCAAAATTTCATCCGATACGCAAATTTGAGGGCATCAAAAGATTTAAAATTTTAAAGTACGAATTAAAAACGTAGATGCCCAGATTGATTCTACTGGAACATTTTCTAAACGGTAAATAAGATAAAAATCAATTCAAAATTACGTACTCGTACCCGCAATTACCCTCTATTTGAGTGAATAATCGTTTTGCAAAACCACATATTGTAGGTTGCAAAACTACGCGTGTAATTTTCATGGTATAATCGACGCCACTGGGCATGGGTCTTGTTCAGAAATCTTTTACCATGTGGTAGACACGTTTAGAAGAAGAGACTCAGGTAGTTTTACAATTTCTTAGAATTTCTCTCTTCGGCATATTTTCTTTGTTCCTCACTATAGAGCCTTTGCAATGGAGGATTAGAATAATAGGTATAGTCAGTTGTGGGCCCTTAAAACAGGACTGGGACAGGGGTATTTTTTTATAAAGAGGGTAAATCTTAATAATAAACATAATATAGTATATGACAAATCCACCAGAAACGTTTTCCACATACTTTGCGATCTTTGACAGTTTAGAAGACAGTTTTTCCCAGATGGTGACAGTAATTTTTATATTTAAAAAATACTGGAACAAGGCCATTTTTTTAATCAAAGGGGCCATCTTTTTTCGATATAGACGTCTTTCATAATATGTCAAACACCTCTTTCTACTTTCTCAACTCCGTAATTATAAATAAGGAATGTACCATGTGTGGCACATTATTGATAAAAGTACGAATTTTTTAGTGTTTAAAATATATAATAAAATGATTATTACTGAGGACTAAATTTAACCCTGAGCGTTTTAAATAAGATCGCGGACAAAAATTTGTTGTCCTTTCGTATGCTCAGGGCCTTTTTACCAAAAGTTGTTCCATTTGAGAACAGCTACCTGTTTATGAAGTACTAACCATTTGTTCAGTAGATTTACAATCAGTTAAATTATTTAATTAAAATTAGCTTTTTCGCCCAGTCCCTTTTAAATAGATTTTGTTCCCAGGTAACTGATATTAAACATGGCCGAATCTAAAAAGAAATGTAAACAATACAATGTTGATTATTTGAAATTTGGCTTCTTGTTTATTAAAAATTTGATTAAATTGACCACTTTGTATTGACAAACATTCAATCTTCGAAATATATGTTATTATGGTAAACTGACAGAAGCAATAATTCCCGAAACTGCCGACTTACAGTGTGTCTCAAGGTCCAAACTCAGGACCCTTACTTTTATTTATATTTTCGACCCGCAATTTGTTTTTGTAGAAAAAAATTTGTATTTAAATTTATTTTGCTATGTTACCTTTTACCTGGAATATCTGAAATTATGTTCCGTCCATTTACAGATTTAAAATCACCATTGAACGATACACAAATGAAATTAATTATAAACAATTATTCATGCATTCTATAAGTACCATTGTACCTTATTTCGTACCCAACGATCCAAAGAAACCCTTTGGAGTACCACCCCTGTTTCGGGTTGGTTTTGAAATTGGTGAATTATTATATAGAGTAGTTCTGGGCTAGCTATATACACCCATAAAACCGGTTTTTTTAAATTGTAATCCGTTTTATTTCTAAATCGTTCGATTTTATTTGGGCATTATAGCTTCGAGAAGATGGACCATGAATCAGTGATTACTTTATTTTAATATCGCATTTCAGTTTTATGGTGTGCATCACAAGAACTGGATTTTGATACGCATTGTGAATTTTACATGAAACTTTTATTATATATACCATCACATTATTTGTACAGTGTGTCTACGTGAGTTGACTATGAAAAACTTTTTTATTAGTTTTATCAAAAGAATTATTTCTTTATAAAACGTTTTGCATAGTCTAAAATCCAAAATTTAACTATCAGATATTACATTTTTTGAGCCGTATACAGGGTGCATCAAAAATATAAATTTGACTCAAGAATAAAATACCTATATTTTTGACAAACCTCGTACGGCTCATAAAATTTGATATCTGATGGTTGTATTTTAGGTTTTAGACCATTTACAATTTTTTGAACCATACATTTATTTGATAAAACTAATAATACAAAAGTTTTCCATATGTAGCCAACTTAGGTAGGCACACTGTATACATGTTGTACCAATATTATGGAAAAGTTTGAATTCTTATTAAAAAATGTAACAACAAAATTTTAAAATTATATAGAGGTGTACAGGGTGTTGCATGACTCAGGTACGAACCAAACATATGTTTTTTTTATTTAAACCAGAACAACAGTTTATTATTTTAGATTTAAATTACTCTCATTTTTCCATTTTTCTAATACATGGTTTTTCTAGGTTATATAGGGTACTCTAAAAGAATTGGCATTTTCGTATGAGAATCGCAAGTAAGTCAGTGCCCTGTAGCCAATAACATACTGTCATGCAATTCCTAATCCGACCCTATGTCTAAAGTAAGCGCGACCTTCAGCTGGCCCCGACTCAGAGTGTGCCGCTGAGTCAGAGATAGAATTTTCGGGACCGTCTAGAGACTTCTAGTAGCAGATTTGACTTAATATAAATAGCCCGACTCATCGTCGGGCAGTTTAGTTTAGTATTGAGTATTGGAATGAAAAGTTAAAGTGTAATAAATAAATTAGAATTGTTAGTTAGTGTCTAAGTATTATATAAATTATATAGTACGTCATAAATAAATTGTAAATAGAGTGTTTTAAATAAATAAACTATAAATAAATTAGACTATCGTTACAATACTATGGAAAAAATAATATTTTTATCTACACGAGCTTTTTAATGTAATTTATTTCACTTTTCTATAGTAAGGTTTTTATTCTATACGTATTAGTACAGGGTGCGCTACGCTCAACGGAACGGAGCCTGGTGCGTAAACTGCAAACGATATTAAAAATTCCTTTGGCACAAATATACAACTCAACGGCGGCTACAAATTAAAATTAGTTTAATATAAACACGATATCCCAAACCAGTATACCAATATAGTTTTATTTTTTTAAATGGGACTCCCTATATTTTCTTTTAATTTTAATTATTTTATAATCAATAGTAATTAATTAAATTCGACAGCATTACATTTTCCAAAAATGTCTAATAAATCGGCAATTATCAAATATATAGGGAATCTTAATCAAACTAACATTATTTTTTGTTGAACTAAGAAAAGGGGTGTCCTATTTAAAATATAATTTTTTATTGGTATTCTGTATATACGAAACTAATTTTAATTTGTATATTTATGCGGAAGGAATTTTTATTATCGTTTGTAGTTTACCCACCAGGCTCCGTCTAGTTGAGCGTGGCGTACCCTGTATACAGGGTTACTAAATACTCGGACCCTTTATTTTCATGTTTTATTTAAATGGGACACCCTATATTTTATATCACCAGTAGAACACTCTATAATAAGCCTTCCATTTTTATTAAGCATTCACTATACCTAAAGTTAATATTTATCGATATTTGGTAACATTAAAAAAAAATTGTCGTGTGGTGAATCGACTTTTAGTAAAAATGGAGGTTTCAGTAGGCATAACTTTCACTATTACTCTACTTTAAACCTACATTTTATAGTTATTATAGCCAAATGAGGTGATCATTGAATGTTTGGGGTTGAATTGTAGCTGATTGTGTCATAGGACAAGGCCGAGTAAATAGTGCAGTAGGTATATTTGAATATCCTTGAAAATCATTTACTAATATTACTCTTCACATTCGCCAACAAATGTGGTTTTTGCACTATGATACGCTTGTCCATCACACTGCACTAATTTACAATCATCTAAATCAGTGGTTCCCTAACTGGGGAGCGCGAAAAATCATTAAGGGAAGCTCGCTGGAGCTGTGAAGTATTAATACAAATTTAATTTTTTTAGTTTTAAAATAATACAAATAAAAATAATAATGCAGCACCACCCTTCGCATTAGATTAGTGATTCCAAATGTTATTTTTTTTTAATAACTAATTTTTTTGTGGTAAAAGTAGTTTTATGTTTCTATAATCGCCCCGATTATGTCCCCCACATGACCACTTCTTTATTTCAAAAAAGGGGCGTCATAGAAAAAAGTTTCGAAACCATTGATCTAAATAATTACTTTCCACGAAGTTGGATAGGAAGAGAAGGGCCAATAGGGTGGCCAGCTCGATCACCGGATTTAACAAAAAAATTATTTTTTTATTTGATGTTATGTAAAAAATTAAGTTTATAATATTCCTGCAATGACGAAAGTGGACATTAAAATTCGAATTTGAAATGTGTTTCAGCGTATTGATATTCAAATGTTAGGAAATGTGAGTTTGAACTTAGTTTACTTTATTAATGTTATGGGAGGTCACTTCGAAAAACTTTTATATATTTTTTTTAATTATTTTGTATTTTTTTTTATTTCACACATATTATTTATAGAAATAACCATAATATTCATTTAATGTTACAGAATATCGATAATAATTAATAACTACGTACCTATAGTAAATGCTTAATAAAAGTGGAATGCTTTTGTCAGAGTAATCTACTGCTAATCAAAAATATAAGGTTTTACCTACATTTAAATAAAACATGTCAAATCAGGAATTCTAGTCTTCAGTATACTAATAAGCATAGAAAAAAAAAATAAAGAAAAGTGTCATAGATGATATTAAAAAACTCGTAAAGAAGCTATTTTTTCCACAGGACGTTGATGTATTTACACACAGTCTGTTCGCTATACTTACGCGGGTTTCGGATTAACAAAATTATGCAAATTAGTCATTGACAACCAGTTACAATAAGCCTCTTCCCTAGAAATTAGGTAAAATTGTCCTAATGGTCAGATTTAAATTAAAATAACATTAGGGTAGGTACTAAATTTGTTACAAATATTGCAGTTGAATTGATTATTTGCAAGTGTTGACATTGTATGTATATTGTAAATTTAGTGAAAATTTTAAAAATGCCTAGACGTGTGTTAGATGTAGATAGTCTAATTTGTAGTGTACCTAAGTATTTTACGGATGAAAAAGAAAATGGCGGTCCTTTAAAATCGGTAATGTCTGTACAACAACGCGTATGCGATGCTCTAGGAATTAGTGAAACCAAATTAAGAGGAGTATTACAAAATCACAATAGTGAACTGCCGAAAGAAGATCACCGCAAAACTCGCCCATCATTGAAAACGAAAGATATTCCAGATGGAAAGAAATTTGAAATTCGTGATACCATTTATCGAATGAGGGCCAACAAGGAACATGTGACCTTAAATACAATTCTCTCGGAATTAATAGATAGAAAATTTGACGACATTAGCAGAACAAGTCTATGGCAAGTGATACATAACTTGGGTTTCAAATTTCAAAAGGAGAATAACAGAAAGGCCCTTTGTGAAAGAAGTTCTGTCGTATACAAGAGAATTAACTTTCTAAGAAAATATTTTCTAAGAAAATTTTATATATTTAGACGAAACATGGATATTTTCTAGGGGTGCAACCAAGAGAATATGGCAAGATGATAACGTAAAGTCCATCATACATACCGAAGGAGAAGAGAAGCGACACATAATTGTATATGCAGGAGGGAAATCGGGTTTTATAGAAGGTGCTGATTTAATATTTTCATCTAAATCAAAATCCAGTGACTATCACGATAATATGAGCACACAAATGTTTGTAAAACTTCTCCCAGGTTTAAGTGAGCCCAGCGTAATTATTTTAGACAATGCATCTTACCATTCTGAAGTATTAAACAAAAGTCCAACGAATTCTTGGACTGTTGATAAAATTAAAGAATGGTTGACAAAGGAACATATACCATTTCCTCAATATATATTAAAATCAAAATTATTACGCTTGGCAAATATACACGCAAAACCAAAAACCTTTGTTGTGGACCAGATTATTGAAAGTTACGGTTATCAAGTGTTACGTCTGCCACCGTATCATTGCCAGTTTAATTCCATCGAATATATATGGGGAATAGCAAAACAATATTATGACAACCATATTGGGCCTACTGGTTATAGTGACGACGCAGTTCGGGAAACTTGGCGAAAAGCACTTTCAATTGCAACTCCAGAAGTGTGGCGGAACTGTATATCCAAGTGCGAGAAACTAATAGAAGATTCTTTTCTCAATTATACAAAAGATTCTCCATTATTATTTAATTAAAAAGTTGTACATTATTTTTCATTTCATTTAACCAGTTGATATTTCCCCAAAGAACAGGTCAAACTTTCGGGTACTTACCTGGAAATACTCATAAAATTTTTAATCCGAAACCCGCGTAAGTATAGCGAACAGACTGTACAAATGTGCCAATTACTTTTAGTGTACCCTATATAACTCAGACAAATCCTACATGAATGAAAAAATGAGAGTAATCTAAATCTAAAATGATAAACTGGTGTTCTGATTTAAAAACTATGTTTGCTTCGTACCTGAGTCATGCAACACCCTGTATACCTCTATGCAATTTTAAAATGTGGCGCTCAAGCCGCTCTACAAATTTTGTTAATACATTTTTTAACATCTCTTACAACAATAATGATATCGAACTTTTCCACAACACCCTGTATATGGCGGAAATAAAAATATCACATCCCAATCGTTTGGAAACAATAATATAATAGTTGAATTATGTAAATATTTGTTTGTATCCATTTAAAATGTTTTATAAGTACCTACATTTAAAATGTTTCAAAAATACATTTAAATTTAAAATTTTAATGTAATTTCGATAGGAGTAAAAAATAAAAGTTTTCAGGAAAGAAACTGTATACCGATAACTGAATAGGCTATTAGGAATAAATATATTTATATTTTAAAATTATTACCAAAATTCAAAAAAAAAAATTTGAACTTTAATCTTTTTACACAGCAACTTTTTATTAAATATTATTCAATCCTCATATTTGGGACCTATATGATCTGCAAATTTTAGGAATTTAGAGATCTTTTCTTTGGAAAAATTTTAAAAAATAATTCTAATTTTGCGATTAAGAACTCCGGAAAGCAGTATGAAGAAAATTATGCATTTTTTTCTAGTTTTACGACTACATTTTACGACTCAAAATATCTGGTGCGATAAAAATTTAAAAATATGCACGTTTGAAGTATTTCTTTATCAGAAACTACCTATATGGAGGAGCTATTAAAATATTATGACCATTATATCACCAGCATTAAATCATTGTTATGGCCTCTCTTCCTTCTATATAAATATCTAAATGTTAGCTTTATTGCCACATCGACATGTCTTTCATTCACGGAAAAAATGCCCAGAGCTCGAAAAGAAAAACACATGGGAACTGTAATTAATTTGATATTAAATAATCGACAGATTTTACTTACTTAATTACAGTAAAACAATGAACATTAATTAAATGAAAGGGTAGGAAATACAAGTCCTTTGTATTTCCCAATGTTAGATCCAACACTAGCCTATTCACTAAAGGCCTAGAACTGTTAGCTGTATAAGCAGAATCAATACCATCTAATTTTGATACAGATCGATGATCCCCAAAGTGGTCTATATCGTACCCTAGGAGACGACGATTATCTACAAGGGGTGCATGTCAACAGTTAAGCAGTGATCTCTCTGGTCACGTCATGGATGCGTGATCACTGGGATGTTCCACCATGGGACTAAGCCGACTAGCGTTTAACCATCGACGACGACGACGACGAATAAGGGAGTGAATTGGTGAATGAGAAAGCGCTTCGTAAAGACAGCGTGAGAACTAATAGGAAGACTGACTTGCATCGACTTGTTAAATTCATCAATGAATAATTAGTGCTATTTTATTCATTTGTTTCCAAATGCGTTGAAAAGGAAACTACTTCTTATTAAGAAAATATTTTTTAAAGTATAAACTAGTTAAAAAGTGACCATCTTTTGAAAAGTAGAAAGCGGAACAAATCGAAAACATGAAGATTTGGAGATTTTTCGTTGACGAATTCAATTTTTTGCAGTAGTGATGGTTCATTGAAGAGTAAAAAAGGTCACCATAAAGGCTTTAAAGCAGGACAAAATCGTTTTTAATCGGGCGAAAGCGAGATAAAATTGTTTTAATCGGACAAAAGCGGGACAAAAGCAGAACAAAATCGGGACACATGTTAAATCGGGACTAGTGGTTTAAAATCGGGACTGTCTCGTCTAAATCGGGACGGATGGTCACTTTTCGTTATTTTAACACAAACATCTGTACTTAAATGTCATTTGTCGTTTATGCCTTGTGTCAAAAGTTCGATTTCATTTTGATTTGTATCTGTCAACGAATCAGTTGATATTAAATTTTAAATTATCTGGATCATCCGATGTACTAAATAAATTTTATCTATCGTATATTCCGTCTGATTTTATAAGCCTGGCTATATCTAGACGGTTTAATTCAAGATATATCTAAAACTGTTTATGGGGATTTCCATCAAGAAGTTTATTTCAAGTTATATCAAGAGGTTTAGTTTGAGTTACATCTAAAGAAGTTTATTTCAAGTTATATCAAGAGGTTTAGTTCGAGTTACATCTACAGAAGTTTCTGGAGATTTAAGTTTATGAAGATTTATACCTAAGAGTTTGGTGCTATCTGAAGAGTATTGTTCGAGTCCCTTTGAAGAAGGCCTATGCAAATCTCTCCTTGTACCTCCTGTTATAACAGATAAGTCTATTTTTTTGAATAAATCATCTAAATTTGAATAAGTAAATCTCTGTGAATTAGAATTTGTTACTGCCTTGTCTAAAGCTTGGTTTAAATATATTATCTAATGGTTAGTGATTTTCTATATTTTTATCACTCAGTCAAGTATAATAAGTTTTAAATATAGTGGTGCCCAACTTCTTTCAAGGTAATACGAGTTATTTAATAACCTGACCCACTCCCAAAATCATTTGAGCTTAAAACACTATAAAAAATAGATCAAATAAGTATCACATTACAAGTTATATTATTAAAATCATTCCTTTAAACAAAAACACAGTTCAAAGTCGTATTGATGAAATGAGTTATGAAATTAAAAGCTTCTTGTGTAATTTTTTACAAATAACCTATTTCTGTATTTAGATAGACCAATCAACCTTGCCTGGTAATGAAGCATTATTATTTAGCATGTTAGTTTTATTAGGGATCAAGAAATACACGAAGAGCTGCTTTTCGCGAGAACTTTGACAACTGATACTAATGGCGAATCAATATTTAATGTTTTGAAGTAGTACTTCATGAAAAAAGCGATACCTTTATTAAAAATAATATCAGTAGCAACGGATGGGACACCTGCCATGATTGCTAACGTGGATTTGTAAGCCACTTAAAACAAAATATACCTGGGGTGTTACCAATACACTGCGTTATCCATCGACAACATTTAGTCTCCAAAAATCTGAGTAGTACATTACATGAATCTCTTCAATTTGTCAATAACGCAGTAAACCGAATTGAAGCAACGCATTGAATACGCGATTATTTGCTCAGTTGTGTAAAGAGAAAAGTCTAAAACCTAAAAAATACAACCTTCAGATATATAATAATTAGGCAGTCATAGTCAAGGATTTTAAAAAAATATGAGTTTTGTACGAGAGTACATTCATTTTTAAAAATATCGATAATTGTTATATAGAAAAATTAATTAAATTTGAAAACTATGTTCTACTATGCAATTATACTCATCTAACATGAAAAATAAGATTTCATTTTATTTCATACATTTCTCTTTACAGCAGCATTGAAATTTTTTTTGGAGCTAAACCGTCATAGTTCAGATGTGAGGCTGCCGTTTAAAAAAGTTACAGAGGAGATAAAAATCTCGTTTTTCTACGATCACTATCCAAAGTAGGCTTTTGCGCTTCGAAATACAGCAGCAAAGTTGACGTTTTCCGCTAACTGACATTAAGTGACAGCTTTGTCGCTCGCCGAATTAGATATACTATTTTTTTTAATAAATGATTTTCAAGTTATTTGTACCTAGTTTGATGTTTTTTGTTTTATTATCTAAGTTAACATTGACTTTGAACATCAAGTCCTTTTTTCATGAATAACATAGATATAGGCAACACATTTATACATTACTTATGACAAATTTTCAACTTTTATATCTATTTTTTAAAACTAGTATTCGCCCAGTGGTCGAAATTCGACCATAACCATTACTGAAAATTTAAGGAAAATATGCATATGCATTGGAATGTTTCTAACATTTTTTTTTATTCTTATACATTCATTCATTCATTCATTGTATATCTAAGACGATAAACTTTTACATGAACCTACAATACAATATACTTCGGTACCATTATGTTTAAAAGGGAGTGGGGGAGGGTAATCGAAAAATCTCCAAAAATCTCTAAAACCCAAAGGTGTACGACTTTCGAGTTTAATATACAAAAATTTCCTTTTTTATATATATATATATAAGGGGGGTAAGGGGTGAGAGGGGGTGACATTTGTTCGTACCCGAAGTTCATTTTCCTAAGTCTAGCAGTTCTGTATATCGACCTCCCTGGGATGGGGGAGAAGTAGGGGGGAGAATTGCGGCGGTTTGAACTAAGGCCCCCCTAATAGTTTTTCTATTCCTTAGCATTTAGATGTGGCAGAGGAAGAGGGAATAAAAGTTGGAGGAGTCAGGGAAGGCTATTTTTTTTATTTTTCACGTTCCTCTATCCGTCCATGTAATATGGTCCATGTTGGTTCGAAATTAAAGGGTGCTCATGTTCGCTATAGGCTAATTTTATTAGTCAATCATAATTCATAGTTGTGGATCAATGGATTTTATACATCAAAAGTATGGAAAAAAAAATACTAAAAATTTTCAAATTTGTTTTTATTGATAACACTAAAGCTCTTTAATAGGTACTAAACAAAAATTCAAAAAATAAAATCGGTTCACAAACAGAAGAGAAAATGGTACTGAACTGTTTTGTCTTTGCCTATTTATATATAGATAATTTCTAAAGGAAGCAAAAAGTGTCGCGGTTGTTTTTTTATCTCCCCCTCCCCCTGTCCTAAAACAATTTTGGTGAGAAAGCACTTGACCGTAGGAAAATTTTATATTTTACCATCCGATACAGAAATTTTAAAAACGCATTAATTTAAGTTTTCCTTGAATTTCTAAAAATAAAAAACCAAAAATTTTCACGGTTTTTAGTATTTCCCCTCCCCCTGTCATAAAAACCTGTCTTATGTGATACATCAATCGATGGAGCTCGTTAAGCCAGATAGTTCTTCTTAAGGTCTTTTTCCTATTTCCTCTTTTAAGCAACGTTTTTCCCGGAAAAGCATTGGACCTAAATGTCCCCTTATTTTCCTGGAAAATGTGTTGGAGGCATCGGGAAAATTTCAACGCCAGTTTTTGAGGAACATTGAGTTGTATACCTTCGCGAATTTTTCGTTTTTTTGGAAAACTTGTCGGAGAAGTCGGATAATTCGGAAGATAAGAATTTTAGAGATTGTGAGGAACATCGAGTAGTGTATTCGAATTTTTTGTTTTTCTGGAAAATTTGTCGGAAAATTCAGAAATAACATTTTTCGGTTTTCTCCAAACAAAATTTTTCAATAACTTTACTAGCTAATGTGTTTGACGTATCGGTAAAATTTTGATGACAGATTGTAAGGAATATCGAATTTTATACGTGAATTTTTAGTTATTTTTAAAAAATTTCGATAGGGAAATTTGAAAACGCTTTTTTTAATTATTCATAATAATCTGAAAATTTTTGTGAATTTTTGATTTTCCCCTTTCCTGGTCACAAAAACTATCATGTGATACATTAATTAACGAGTCTCGTCGAGTAGGATAATTTTTTTTCAGATCTTTTCTTTTAGGTAAAGTTTTTTCCGGAGAAGCGTTAGACCCAAAATTTCAACTGATTTTCCTGGGCAAAGTGTTTGAAATATCGAGAAACTTTTGATGCCAGATTGTGTGGAATGTCCAGTAATATATGCGAATTTTTAGTTTTTTGGGAAAATTTGTGGGAAAATTCGATAAATTCGGAAAAAAATTCTTTTTCGATTTTCACCAAATGGAAAGAAATTTCCCGAAAGGGATAAATCCGCTGTTGAAAAAAAAGTTGATCGAACTGGAAAATTGGTGGAAAACCACCAATTTAAAATTTTCCGACGTGATTCGACAGAGAAAACTTCAATGTTTCGGAAGGAGTGAAATTCGATGGGATGCTCCGGACGAACAGACGAATAACACGAATTTAGGTTTTTTTTTTAAATATACTTTTACTGGTCCATGTTGGTTAACCACTAAATTCTAAAAATTATAGATTTTTTTTAGGTTATTTAAAAGTAAATTTATTTTTGAAATTATTAAAAAATATTTACAATATATATAAAGATTAATAATATGACATTTTATATATAAATTTCTGTTTCAGGTTTGTTTTTTGTTTAATGCTTTTGTCTTAGCGTAGCAACGGCAGGCCTACATATTAGGCATTCCAAACAAAATGGTTGCCCGTAGGTAATGACAGGCACATGATAGATTATGATATGGCAACACTATGGGCCTGGTGATTTGACAGGTCAATGATACAGATAGTTATATAAATTGATCAGCCATGTTTTTAAAAATAAACGTAAGCTTATGCCTTGAAGTAAAAATAGAGGTAATTATTGTTTTTAGTATAACTAAAGGCTGGAAATTGGTTTAAAAACACATTTTTGCTAATCCGTTTCAAATTGCCAGGCAAGATGGCCGCTCGCAAACGACTCGCTTTGAGCAATGTATATAACTATATATGTATCATTGACAACAGGTCCACAAGGTTGCCATATCTAAACTATCAGTTCCCACTGGCAGCATTTTGACAGGTCGTTGGACTAACTAAAATGTCATGAAAGTTCTTTTGCGTGCCAAGTGAAATGCCGAGCACCACAATACTTGATTTAATACGTAAAAAATCATATTTCCACCATCTCCTAGCTGGAGATGGTTATGTTATGTTATGTTGAAAATGGGGTGTTAATACAATGCGACCTAAAAGATCTATTGTGCCCCCTTCTATCGCCAATGAACCAAGGAAATGTCTCAGTGCCTATAACGACCCTTCCAATCCTATTTTCTCAAGGAAGTGTAGGATTTGAAGTGGCTTCAAGTTAGGTAAATCTCCCTCTTCTATTTGATATCCTTCTAGATATAGTGACCTTGGATTCTGGAGTGCTACAGATTCAGTTAGGATGTGAATGGAGGTTTCGTCCTCCTCCTCACAGAATCTACACTTACTATCCTCTACTACTCTCAGTTTACTCAGGTGTCCTTTTAGTCGGCAATGCCCGGTAAGGATCCCTGTTACAATACGTAGCCTGTTCTTGCTCAAGCAGATGCAGGCTTCCAATCTTTCCTGGTTATATTCACCCAGAAGTATCTTGGCCTGTCTTAGCCCCAAGAGATTGTTTCAATTATCGGTTCTTCTATTTCCCAATTCTTTTTTAATTTCTCCTAATATGTTACTGCTGATACCGCAGAACGGCTCAGGTCCTACAAAGGGTGTTTGAGCCCCTTTCCTTGCAAGACTATCTGCAATCTCGTTACCCTATACCCCGTTATGACCCGGGACCCAAGTGAGAGTAACTCTATTTTTATCGCCTAGCCCATTCAATTGTTCTAGGCATCTTCAGACCATTTTTGAGCTGATTACGTAAGAGCTCAGCGCTTTGATGGCTGCTTGACTATCGGACATGATGATAATCTCTTGTCTATGACAGTTTCTCTCGAGGTTAAACTGGATACACTTCTCAATGGCGTGAATTTCCGCCTGGAAGATGCTTGGGTATTTTCCCAAGCTTTCGGAGTGCTTGGTTCTCGGCCCATATACTCCTATTCCAGTTCCTTCTATGGTTTTGGAACCATCCGTATACCACTGAATAGCACGTCTTTCGGTTGCAACAGCGATTGATTCTTGGCTCCACTCTTTCTTGCAGCCCAGCTCTGTGGTTTTGAAGTTTTTCACAAAACTGTACTTCTTTAGCATTTCATCCTGGGGCATGTCCCAGGTATCTTTAGTCCTGAAGCAAGTAGACTTTCGTCTGATTACTCCGTTCCTGATCATTCATGGAGATGGTAGTCACCCTCATAAAATAAAGTTTCACTAAAACTATTGGAATCTACGAGTTTTTCCACATACTTACTCTCATTTTTTTTTAACTTTTCACTACAAAAATAATTTTGAAAAAATTGTAACTTCATTTTTAAGAGTGACACCTGGCATCCCTTCATCTCACTCAGTTGAGGCACAGTTTAAAGTATATATTCTTTAAACTGTGATTGAGGGATGTAAGGGTGTGATTTTTAAATATGATTATCATATTAATTGGAGATATTTATATTTACCATTTTGTAAAGTTCAACGAGAAAAGTTTCAAAGTACCTACCTATTAGAGTCTGTAGTAAATATTAACGCAACTTGTAGCCAAAATCCCATTCTGGCCTTACGAATAATGCCACCGTGATTTTCAATGTGCACGAACATTATACATGGGAGTACTAATTCGCCTGCTTGCGCAGAATGCATATCACGTCAGTATTAGATGCATCTGAGAACGTTTTTTGAAAAAATTTAAATTTTCATATCGCTGTATCTTCTTTAGTTTCAACCGATCAATATCGTGTAATATTATACCATTTGTAGGTCTCATTGAGTAGAGACCGAATCACTATGGGTTTGCTGGGCTTATTCCAAGAATAACGTAGATATGGGCCTTTAAAACATATCACAAAAATCGATAGGTTCCTTTATGATTCAAAAATTAAAACTCGTTTTTTTTATGGCATTTAAATATTTTGAAGCGTACATTCTAACAATGTATGTACTTAGGTATGTATACCTACCTATTAAACTGAAATACCTACCCTACCTATAATATTGCCCAGCAGCTACATGGCATCTATTTCATTCCCATTTTCTCTTTTAAATCTTATGATCCACTCTGGCCATGCACGCCACAAGTCTGAGTCGACTTCCAATTCACATTTCTCATTTTTTTCGTCCACTTTTCACCGATCTGGTCTTACCTGGCCGACTCCTCTCGACCACATCGACATCAACACATGCCGCCTTCGATTTCGATGTGGATATCTGTTCTCCGTTCTTTCTTTTCGGACTTACCTGAATTTCTGCTGCCTCCGATCGCCAACTTCGCTTCTACGTCTAATTCTCCGTCTCTGTCGGGATCGCGGCGCTCGGAATAGGTCGTCTCGCTCTACCTCTCTGACACTTGACAAGTTGCTTTTTGAGATTTCAGTCTAGGCCTAGCAGAGGCGGACGACGGCTGTGTTGCCGATATGAGAAATTTTTCGTAGAGTTAGAGATAAATGATGGGAATTTGGTCTAAAATCTAAAATTGTATAGAGTTTCAAAATTAACACTTCAAATTACATCAAATTTATAATTATGGGACCAAATTTAGCTAGTCAATTAAAAAAATGAACTAAATTTGCACCTATCACTAAAACTATACCAAATTCCTTATCCTAATTTCTACAAACAAAAAGAAATAATACTTATCGATAATTAAATACCTCAAAAATGATAAATCTGTTGGAATAGACGACATCAAAACTTAATAAAATCTATTGCGTCCTATATAATTGTTTGTTAAAAAAAAAAAAAATCAGTTTACATTCTGTCGGGATTCTGCGCAGTCTAGAATTCGTGTTCCAACAAACTTCAGACTCAAAGCTGTAAGAAAACAACACAACCAAAACTAATAACAAACCGATTTGTGTCAAATCGGCTGCAACAGTGCAACCGAGTTGGGCCGACTACCTGTTATAATCCCCGGTAACCGCTTGGCTGTTTTAATCCTTTAAACTCATTAAAGCTAGGCCAGGAACATTTAAAAATATTTTTTTTATTTGTAAACAGTTTATTTCAAAAAGGTTCAAATACATAATAAAATACAGGTTATAACTATTTGGTTCATATTTAAAAGCAATGCATTGAACAAAATTGAATCTACTTAACTCATTACATTCCAATTGTCGGAGTTTTTCCGTTAAATATAATTTTATTTTTTTTATGTGAGGCCGTAGTTTTTTTACGTACTTGTTAGCGTTTACAATTTTTATATATGTTTCTATTTGAAAGTTAAGTAAAATTTCCACAAGCTGAAAAATATTCGGATGGCAAGAATAAAAGTTGCTATTTAATTATTTCATGAAACTCACAAGAATTTGTGGTGCGTGTCATCGAATCTGAGGCTGAAACCCATACAAAAGGGGAAAATCATCATTTTCTCAACATAGTTATCTACTAAGGGTGAGATTACAGAACGTCTGCAACTTTGCAGATCTGCAAATATGGCGGACTTACAAATGCAAGTATTCCAAAAAATATCTGCAAATTCGCAATATTTATTGTGGTTTATTATCCTCAACAACACTAAACCCAAACTTGGAATACGAAAACTTGATACTTGCATGTGTAAGTCAGTCATATTTGCAGATTTGCAAAGTTGCCGCCATATTTGCAGATCTGCAAAGTTGCAGACGTTCTGTAATCTCACCCTTAATAGGCAAAATTCAATTACTTTTTGGTTACCTATTACATCATTGTTTTCAAACAAATCAAATGCAAAATAGACACCAACTTCTTCTGGTTTTATAAATGGAAGACCAAAGAAATATTTCAAATATTTTCCTACTTGATTTTCTGAACGATAGTCAGCGCTTAAACCTACAAATTAAATTTTTCGATACCAGGCTTGGGATAAATGAAAGCGATAGCCTATTATTTTTACGTTTTAACTGCATTATGAATCGTTAACCCAAAATCAATTACAACAAAAGAAAGTTTAAAATAAAGACATTTTACAACTTAAATAATTTAAGATACACAGACTGTGATTTGGATGGCAATAAGCAAAACACTAAACATAGTGTCTATTTTGGTACCGTGAATTGTAAAAAACTGTACAAAATATTTGACAGAATATTTAAATGTACCGTTCATATAAACAGTATCAACGGAACATAAAAAATTAAAGTTTCTTCTTCAACCAAACACAATTATCTGTGAAGGCCTATCGTAAATAGAAAAAACTCTTCGTTTTTATTTGTAATAGGATCCATCTTACTTAAACAAGTAAAAACATCATCTTGATTTTTAGGGAGCGTGGGTATAATAGAATGTCTTGCGGCATAAATGTTTTTTCGCACTATATGAATGTCGTGCGAGGTGATATCGTCACAAAACTCGTTCTTCTGCTTTTCTTTTAATGCCATTGCTGAGGGCCTGTCGTTAAAGAGTGTCGTCTTCCTCATGGTTGTGATTGACATCAATTTTCTCATCTAATATTTGGTCATGAAAGATATAAACCTTGGCTGAACACTTGGTTTTTTTGAAACTCATCGCCATTGGCAAGAGTATTTTCCTCACAAATTTAAAATTGTCTATAACTAAGATTGCCTAACTCAACCACCTAGATTACACCTGTAGCGTTAACCTAACTCAGCTTACCCAGTCAAACAGTTCCCAATAGGAACACATTGTGAAGACATGCGCAAAGCCACGATAACCTGCAAATTTGGTGATTGTAATTATATATTTGTATATATCGTCTGTGACAGCTCTGATTTATATTTGTCAATCGAATTTAGTCTTCATAGTTTTTATTCATTATCATTTATTTTATTTTGTGGTTTATTATTGCAATAATGCATAGTGCGTCTGTTGGATTTATTAAAAATGTATTCCAACATAATCGAGTTCCGAGTTGAATCCCAATCTCCGACAAATTGTCAATTACTAGTTGTCGACAGATTGTCAACAATAAGTCGTGGCCTGGTTTATCTGATCTTTGTTGGAATAAATCTGTAATAGACCCATTTCAATTTATTATTAACAAATGTATAAACTGCGGATTTTAGCCCGAAGCGTTTAAATAAATTATTGTTTGCCTTGTGTACAAAAAAGGCGAACAGATATTACTAAATAATTATAGGCCAATATTCTTAATTACGCACCTTTCAAAAATTGTTTGAAACATTCTTAAAAGACTACTGAATAGTTTTATTAATAAATACAATCTTATTTAAAAAGAACAGTTTTGATTTAAAGAGAAAACTTCAAGACAAGATGCCATTTTAGCTTTAACAGATAAAATACTAGGTAATCCTTGCTTATGCCTCTTCATTGATTTGAATACAACATTTGAGACTGTTGTGTTTAAATATATTTCAAAATTATCTTAAGAATAAAAGATAAATAGTTATAGTAATTAAAAATATATAAAATGCGGTCATTATTGAATCTTTATATAAATAATTATTCAATCAGAATAGTACTGGGAATATTATTGGATAATAAATATATAAATAAAGTGAATTGGATTTTTCACATTAAAAATTGGATTGATAATAAACTTTTAAGTGTAAATATTGAATTTAAAGAAAATCGAACTTCTTGCTTTTTTCTGCTACCTTATATCAACAATTTAACATTAAGTTGATAGGTATTTGATTTTGTTTTCATAAAACCGGACTTAATTTAGTAATACATATATAATTTTCATAACAGACTTGAATGGAACACTGAATAATTTATAAGGTAGCGACTTTCAGTGTAGTTTTTTTTTTAATAGTGATTATAGTGATTCGTTTTATGGGTGAGAATTATGACCAATGTGAAACTCGATATTTTATGTTAATTTATTTGCATTTATTTTAAAATGATACCTGTACCACAGTTTATAGCTTAAATGAATCAGTTCGCTCACTCGGACCAATTGGATGTTCCAAAATAATATCCACTCCAGGGATACAAATTCAGGATGCGCAGAAGAATGCTGTTTGAATATAGGCGGTTGTCATATATTGTATTGGTTATGAATTGTTTCTGTATGCGCCAGGGATACAAATCCGAGTTGCGCAGTGTATAAACTGGAACATTGAGATCAAAAGTGCCGAAGCAGAGTGAGCGAACTGATTCTTTAGCTATAAACTGTGCCTGTACGATCTTGATAGTTTTTACACCTAAAACAAATGAAAATACCTTTCCCGTTATTGATGATCTCTATTAGTCAGGAGCAAAATCTACTTCCGCTTAAAATCTTCAAAATTTATTGTTGTTATGTTTCCTGTCCTGAGCTCCAATTACACATCAGCAAATATCATTTGGTTTTGCGTTTGATTGTATTGGGAGCCAGTGACACTTTTAAGTGTTCTATTTGCGTAGAATTACAAATATTTCGTTAAGTCGGCTCACAATACCTTCTTGCTTGCTGACAGTGCATTTCACCGCTAGATCGATCGCAACAAAGTATTAACATCTTCTTCTACAGGATAAGAATACCTACGTTGCAATAAAACGTGTGTTCGCTTATTCAACTCAATATAAATTCAAACATATCTCGAATGCGGTAGTCGCGTTGTGGGCAGTGAAAGTGTTAAATACAAAAAATACTTTAAAAAAAATACCTACCTGAGGCGTGTTTTTTAACGACTTTTGAAGCACCCAAAAATGTTTCCTAATTATCAAATTTTATGAAAAATTACTATTTTTGGTCATTTTTAGTCTGATTTCAACCACCTAGCTGGAAAATCAATAAGGTTATTCATTTTGCGCTCTTAGAAAGATTAAAGATTATTGAATTTTGAACTGATTTATTTATAATTTTAGAGGTATAAAATATTCTCTTTATGTTGCCATTAATTTTTGAGTGCGCGACGTGGCAACGCCGCCTTGCAACGTTCTCCGCAAGCAGCCTAAAGGGGATATGTCGGTCCGCGATCGCTCTTGAAGGGGATAGGCGCATTCATGCGTGCAGGATACGAAATTTTATGATCGTATTGTATTTATTTATCGGTTGTTAGAGGGAAATGAACTGGCGGAAAAAAATAAACGTTTCAAGTGTTGCTTCTGTCTTCTGTTACTGTTTTGGCTCTAACTAGGCATCGAATGCGGTCATTTAACTCAGGAAATTCACATTACTAGAGGTATTGGAGCAAGATTCGGGGGTCCTGCGGAAAGCTGGATTAACACCAGTTGCTTTTCCTGTTGATGGAACGTTTTCTATCAGAATGTGTCGTAATTTTCTTCGAATGGTTCAAGAAAAATTGCAATGTTTTAGCTTTGAAACCAATAAATAAAAATTTGCGGTAGGAAAAGACCGTTTCAAGATAGGTAGGTAGGTACCTACCTATTTCGTTTTGATTTACTAGGTAGCTGCATCTAGATTATCAAGGGCAATATCAGAAAAGAACATTTTGTTGTTTCTTGGGAAATTAAATGCTTTTAAATTTCACGAAACATCAAATGTTCATCTTGAGATTTTTTCGGCAAAGTTATAGTTTTAATTAAAATTGAATTCTTGTCAAATTGTAATTCATTTAACAAGTTTTTTTCTTGTTCGTCTTTAAGGTATGGTTGGGGACCCATATTTTACTTTCGTGGATTTTTTCCTCTTGAACTTATACCATAGTATTAGCCTTAGTGTTATATTTCATATTTCTTAGCAGTTGCAGAAACCTGCTAACCTCGTACAACTTCCTCAATGGTCTTTTATTAGGCCGATACCGAAATTGGCCGATATCGCACTCTACGTATCGGCCAATACCGATATCATCCAAGAGGGCCGATATGGCCGATACTGATATCGGTATCGGTCGATTCCTAATTCAAATACCTATCTCTGTAGTTTCCAAAATATCTGGCCTGGGAGTTTTTATTGGCACACCCTGTGGCTGTATATCTACATCCCGAGGTACACGATACACACAATTTTAAATTTTTTATAATTATTTCTTGTCTTCTGTAAAATCTAAAAAAAAACTATATATAGGTATAAACTAGGAGCAAATTTTTTATCTGACTGAATTTTTTTAAAACCATTGTGTATGGTGTCTGTTTCCTATTGTAAACCAGTAATTAATATAGTATTTAAACCAGTCTGAAAATTTAAATCCACTTAAGTTTTTTCATTTATATTCGATTAAAGTATCTGCACTTTCCAAAATGGTTTTTATGATGCCCTTCCAGCACAGCACGATCGTTTGTTTCTGTAGCCTCCAGAAAACTGACAGAAACTCAACCTGAAATTAAACGGTTTATGAGAACTGTAATTTAAAAAACGCCGACAAAACCTAGAGTGGTATTTATGTCATTTACATAATGAAATACAATTTTCCACTAGGTATTCAGGAACATGACACTTACGTAACGACCTTGTAATTATTTTTAAAAAGAAAATGTCGAAATTGGCGTTTTGTTGCAATTTTCTCGTTTACCGAAAACGTACAAAAAGCCAGCGTAACTGTGGTAATGGGAATAATTACAATTTATAAAACAATTTTGTTTCGAGAGAATTTGTCATATCCCATTATTTTTTGTTTTACTGTCATTGAAAGTGACACTTTTAGCGATAGTCCTATTTCGTCCAGACTTATAATAGATCAGATTAGTTTAGTTATATTTGATCATTATGCCTTGTATTAATTTCTTAAAATGTGCGATTAGAGTGAATTATTTTTATAGTCGTTTCCTTATTAATACTAATACCTACTAAGCACCTACATCAGTGGCGGCTCGTTCCTTAGCACACAGGTGGTGTCCTGGTGTCAGACCAATGATCACCGTATTCGATAAAATTTTCTTTCATTACATCACGAAATTTTTCCGATAATATATCAAATTCTGAGCTCTACGAGTTGTTAAACAATGATGTTCATAATAAACGCGTTTCTAGTGTTTTTTCTTCGATATTTTAATTGTATCGATGTTGTAATCTGGATCGATAGACCAAAATTATGTGTGTGAAAACGGTATTTGTCTGCTTAATCAAGAATTATTTGTTTTTATATACATAATTTGGGTCCACAAATTCACAATTTTCTTACTCAAGTTAACGTCTCTTAACCTACGCAGACGAAAGACGAAAATATGGGCTCAATATGCATAAATGCATTTCTCACATACACCGATTCTGATTTGGAGGTATTTGTAGATTTGAGAAAGAAACTGAATGTTATTTGGCTAGCACTAGCACTCCAAATTTCCGTTTAGAAACCTCGACAGTCAATGTCGTTGATAGTCTAATGGTAAGGACACACGTGGAAGTCTGGGTTCGACTCTCAGCGGCAGCATGTTCTTTTCAAATATACAAGTATTTGTTTTCACCTTTGTGGTCCGGAGATGGTCTTAATAATTCGTAAGGAGATTGTTGAGATTTGTTTCCGAATTTTCAAATTATTGGAGCTAAAAAAGGAATATTTGTCGACATATTTTGCGCTAGGCCCCTTAGGATAAGCCACCACTGATGATCTATATTACTACGATTGATTTGAACAGTTCCACGTTTTATTAACTACATATTTAAATAATGACCATCAGATAGTGACAGGTTTAGGTGCCCCATTTTCGCATACAAGCCTCGAAGAGGGTTGAATAGTACATCGATTTTAAGTAGAATGAATGGAAATTTACGAGTGGCTCCTATTTTGTTGTATGAACTTGGTACTAGTGTTTTTATATTCTAACAAATTTATACTACCTAATTGTAAAATTAGTTTTAAAGGTTATATATCTATGGTTTTAAACATGTGTTAAACACTAACACAAATAAATTAGTTTCTTTTTTTAGTAGATGACACAAGTCAATTCGTTCATTGAATCTACAGAAATAGTTTTATTAGATTATCCACTTTCAAGAAAACCTGGAAATAAACTTGACTGATAATATATTTTTAAATTTTTGTAGTATGTCGATGATTTTTAAATTTAAATAAAAAATTACCTATCTGTAATAAAAATTCCTAATTTATAATAGTTTTACTTGCATAAGTGGTTAGTTGTTACAAACTAAAATACAAAAAAACGCAGCATCGTGTAGTAGCAGCAACATCTACTCTACACCTAAACTCCCTCAAAATCGGTGACATCTAAAATTTTATAATCATAAAAGTAATTTTAAAAAACCGATTTCAAAATCGTGAAGATTATATGGGACTACTCCTGAAGTACACTTTCTAACAAAAAAGAAATAATCAGAGAAATCGGACCACGTGGTAAACAATTATCGCTGAACATACTTAAAAAAAATCCGACCAATTGTGAAATTCCTTGGGGAGGGGGAGACATTTGTTTCGCCTCAAAGTCTAATCCATCGTAACCGGAGTTCATTTTCCTAAGTCTAGCGGTTCTAGATATCGACATCCAAAGTGGAGGGGGGAGAAGTAGGGGTGGGAGAAGTAGGGGGGGGAGGGTAACATTTTAAAATTCCAGGTAAAAATGTTATTTTAATTGTGTGACATCCTGTATAAATAGTATTCGATTAATTTAAATTCAATTATCGCCGCACGCAATATTCCAAAGAAAGGGAAATTTCGTGAAGTGGGAGTACAATAAATCAAACGATTTCGCCCTTAGATTTTGAAATTTCATTTATCATTATTATCCCCTAGTATCTGGTAGTGTTTGGCTGTACAAGTGATGAGTAAAAAATAAAAGTATAATGTCATTGTAAAAATATCTCGGTAGAAATAATATTTCAACCTGTTGTAAGTTATAAGTATTATTTTTTTAAAAGCTAAAAGTTAAAAGCTAGAACTAAAAGTTAAACGTTAGAACTAGAACGAAAGAACGAGGTATGCTGTTCATGCTCGAGTAGCAGAATCATGGGAGATGCGAGATTTGGTGTTCGTTCCTGAGTAGCAGAATTATAGTTCGACTACATCCTAAGGAAGTTGCTAGCCAAAACCAAATAGTGGTAACTAATAGTGGCTAATTTTAATATTGAAGATATAAAAGTTAATTTACTAGCTAAAGTTTAATATTGACTTGTTCCTGAACATTTTCATTTTTGTTACTGAATAAACTAATTCATTTTTATAAATAAATATGTTGAATCTTATTTTTTTTTAAGGTTACAACAATTATCTTTTGCTTAAATTTTATAAAAGTTTTAATTAATTTCCTTTTGATAAATCTAGAGTTTATAATTCTCACTAGCTTTCTAAAAATAAAAAAAAGAGAATTATTGGCGCCACACTCTCCCAGAAAACTATTATCCCCAAAGGTGTCTATTAGAAAAGCCGAATTCACGACTGAGAAAACTATATGGTCAATGTGCTCATTTCTTTTTAATTTGATTAAAGGTTAATAATGTTTGGTGTTAAATTTCTATGAGCTAGTCAAAATCTCTTATAAGTGTTTTGAAATTAACATTTTATCGCGAAGTAACGCAGAGTAATTACAAATTGACGTTCAACGTGTTAATATATTACAATCGGTACAGATTTTACTATCCCTTACCATTTAGGCGTGTCAGAGGAAGAGGGGGTGGAAGAATTGGAGAAGGGGGAGACGTAATTTTTTGTGTTTCGCAATCCTCTATTCGTCCATGTAATATTGTCCATATCGGTTCGAAATTAAAGGGTTCTTCATAGAAAATCGGTTCACAGAAGAGAAAATGGAACTGCACTAGTAGATGTAATTGGCCGGTTCTGGAAATGAGAAAGAGGTACAGAGAGAGGTAATTGGGTAATTAGTAATTATCCTAAGTACCCCCCACCCTTCGCGCAATTAGCAAGTACCTCCCAATTACATCATGTACTGTAATAAGTGCAATTGCACAGTAAGTACCACCCAATTACATCATGTACTGTAATAAGTGCAATTGCATAATAAGTACCTCCCAATTACCCACAGGGTATACATCTCATTACTCCATACATATCAAAGTGTAAGTACACCTTAGGTAGTAATTACTGTGTGCAATGTAGTGTGGTGAATGTTATCTAAGTGCCTCCTAGTGATTACTGTTGGCAGCACGTCCTTAGCTCTCGGCCGGCGTGCCTAGAGTGCTTAGCCTGCGTTAGAGACGATCGTGCTTAACCGAAATATCGAGGTAAGGGACTAAGAAGGGGTAGCCTGCGCCAGAGATAGACGCGCAATTAGCAAGTACCTCCCAATTACAGCATGTACTGTAATAAATGCAATTGCACAGTAAGTACCTCCCAATTACCATATACACGCCATACTGTAATGATTGTAATTGCATAATAAGTACCTCCCAATTACCCACAGGGTATACATCTCATTACTCCATACATATTAAAGTGTAAGTACACCTTAGGTAGTAATTACTGTATGCAATGTAGTGAATGTTATCTAAGCTCCTAGTGATTACTGTTGGCAGCACATCCTTAACTCTCGGCCGTCGTGCCTAGAGTGCTTAGCCTGCGTTAGAGACGGTCGTGCTTAACCGAAATATCGTGGTAAGGGACTAAGAAGGGGTAGCTGCGCCATAGATAGACGCGCCCAACTGAAATATCGAGGGAGGAGCTAAGAAGAGGTGGTGGAATTTTCTAGAGGATATATATATAGTAGGACCCGCATCCAAATCCGTACAAATATCGTTAGCTTTAAGCCTATCGGTAGTTCTATCATCTAATATCGAAATAATCATAAAAATAATAAACATGTATAAGTGCAATTGTGGTTTAACATATACAAGGGTAGATAATTTACGTCGACATCAAAATAAAAGTTGTAAGCTGATATCTAACCGCATCGGCGAATCATCCGGAGGTACCAAGAGATCTACTACTCCCAGTAATGATGTTCCACCTGAAAAAAAAGCCCGGGTAATGCGAGTTCCACAAGTTCATACGCATCGCATCGTAGACTCAAAGGCCCATAATAGAAGATGTGAATCATGTAATGTAGATGTCCCTACCAATCAGATGACGTCGCATATGAGGAGTCTTGGGCATAAAGAAAAAGCCTGTGCAATTCATGCCGATGGTATATATTTAATTAAGAGCGCGTTTAAGTGCAGAATCGCAACTTACAGGCTTAAATGTGATGAAAAACATATAGATTATGTAACATTTTTTGATGCGATAAAATTAAGAGTATTGAAATTGTTAAAAGTTGTTCTGAAGGCCCATAATGCCATTAAAGTTAATGTAGAGGCCTTCGCTACTTATGCATTGGAGAGCCAAGATGTTTCTGAAATCAAATCTTTTAACAGCATAAATCGAATACTCGATTTGTCGACGGATTTGGATGCGGTATATGTAGACTTTAAGGATGCTGTGGTATCTCAAACTGCAGACTTTCAACAAAAGGATTCAGGTATAATAGTTTTATAATTCATAGTATAGCGTTTACTAATATATTACTAATTGTTTCAGGTTGGACATTACGGGAAGTACTATTTTTAGAAGTAAATATAAATAAGTACTCCCCATTAGGCGGCTGCTCGTACATTAAGCTCCCCAAGTTTATTGAAACCAAGAAGGGTGTAGTTAATGTCCAAAATAATGATGCGTATTGCTTTGCTTGGGCCATCACGTCGGCGCTATATCCAGCGAGGGACAATGTTCACCTAACGACATCGTATCCACACTTCGAGACCGTGCTGAATGTTGATGGTATTGAATTCCCTATGAAGCTTAAAGACATTTCAAAATTTGAAGATTTAAATGACATAAGTGTTAATGTTTATGGTTTGGAACGTAGTTATGAAAATGGTAAGGTTAAATTCGAAATAGTAGGCCCATTACGATATTCCTCTAGGAGGTTAGGTCACCATATAAATTTACTATTAATAACGGAGGATTCAGGAAATAGTCACTACTGTTGGATTAAAAATATTTCCAGATTGGTATCGAATCAAGTAACTAGAAATGAACATAAAAAATGTTTTTGTGACGGCTGTTTACTTTATTTCCGATCTGAAAGCATACTATTGCGGCACCAGTTGCGCGATTGTAATCATATATACACCAGCACACCATCAGTGGAGCTGAAAAAAGACAAACGCGGTAATTATGTACCTGAAAACATACTTAAGTTTCAAAATTATGATAAGCAACTTAGGGTTCCATTTGTAATTTACGCTGATTTTGAATCGATTTTAAAACCAATAGATACTTGCGAACCAGATCCGGAAAAAAAGTTTACTATCCCGACATACCAACATGAACCATATTCTTTTGCATATTTGATTAAATGTTCGTTTGATAATTCATTGACGAAATTTGTAACTTTTACGGGTGATAATGCTGGTAGCGATTTCGTGAAACGGCTAGAGGACGATGTTTTAACTATTTATAATACCTATTTAAAAGACGTTGTTCCGATGCATCAGCTGTCTAATGATGAAATAGATGATTTTAACTCGTCAACTATATGCTCTATTTGCGATGAGCCTTTTCAGGAAGATGACGTTAAAGTAAGAGATCATTGTCATGTTACCGGTAAGAAAACACCTGGCGCCGCGCATAGCAATTGTAATTTAAATTATAAAATCCCACAATTTGTTCCAATCTTTTTCCACAATTTGAGTGGGTATGACAGTCATTTATTTATTAAAGAATTGTATGGCGAAGGTGAGAGGACCGAAGTTATTGCACAAAATAAAGAAAAATATATTTCGTTCACTAAACCATTGTACACCCATAGCTATGTAGATAGAGATGGTATGTTGAGAAAAAATTACATAAAACTTAGATTTTTGGATAGTTACAGATTTTTAGCTGATTCATTGGCTGGACTGTCAGAAAACCTGCCATCAAAATTTTTTGTTGAAACAAGGAAATGTTTTGCAGAAAAAGAAAAATTCGATTTAATGAGGCAGAAGGGGGTGTTTCCATATAATTTCATGGATAATATAATGAAATTAGATCACCACAATTTACCTTCAAAAGATGAGTTTTATGACAAGTTAAATAATTGCCACATAACTGATGAGGAATATGCTAGGGCTCAGAAAGTTTGGAATGTATTTAAATGTCAAACTTTGGGATCTTATTCTGATTTATACTTAAAATCAGATGTTTTAATGTTGTGTGATATATTTGAAAATTTTAGGGATGTATCACTTAAAGCATATAAACTAGATCCGGCGCAATATTATACATCTCCAGGCCTGTCATGGGATGCGATGTTGCGGTACACTAAGGTGGAGTTGGAACTACTGACAGATATAGATATGATTAATTTCTTCAAAAATAGTATACGCGGCGGTATAAGCCAATGCGTTGAAAGAAAACATATCGCCAATAACCTGTATTTGTCCGAATATAATCCTTTCGAGCCGAAGTCTTCCATACATTATATCGATGCGACAAATCTCTATGGTTATAGCATGAGTCAACCTCTGCCCACGGGAGAATTTGTTTGGTTATCGGCTGAGGAAATTAATCAACTCGATATTATGTCTGTTGATGATCTCGGGGATTATGGGTATGTTTTAGAAGTTGATGTAACATATCCGCATCACCTTCATAATAAACACGCTGATTTGCCATTTTTAGTAGAGAATATAATACCACCTAATTCCAAAACAGAAATCCCCAAATTGGTTCCCAATTTAAATCATAAAGACAAGTACGTATTACACTATAGAAACTTCAAGCAGGCCATAAATAATGGGCTAATTGTAACTCAAATTCATCGCGTCCTCAAGTTTAAGCAGTCTCGTTGGCTGAAAAAATATATAGACCTCAATACAAATATGAGAAACAATGCTAAGGACACATCCGAGAAAAATCACTTTAAGCGCATGGTCAATTCTGTGTACGGGAAAACTATGGAAAATGTAGATGACAGGCGTGATATTTACCTTAGAACCCACTGGGCAAGTAAGAGAAATTCCCCAGGCGCAAACAACTTAATTGCTAGACCTAATTTTAAGTCTTGTTCCATATTTTCAGAGCACTTTGTGGCTATACATATGGGTAGAACTAAAATTTGTTATAACAAACCACTTTATGTAGGTTTCACGGTGTTGGAATTGTCGAAAGTGAGAATGTATGATTTTTATTACGGCACATTAAAACGACAATTAGGCGATAACATTTCCTTACTTTACACGGATACTGATAGTTTTGTGCTTAAAGTTAAATCAATAAATTTTTATGAATTTATGAAAGGAAATATCGAACATTTCGACACATCTAATTATAAATCGGATAATAAATTTAACCTGCCAGTAAGTAAACCAATATTGGCAAATTTTAAGGATGAGTATCCAAATCAGGCCATCAGCATATTTTTAGGGACAGGCGCCAAGGCCTATTATATTAGATCAGATGAAAAAGAGAGCAAAACCGCTAAGGGCGTAAAGAAATCCGTAATTCAAAACAGTTTAAACATGGTGGATTATCAAAAAATTGTAGAAGGTGGGGGTAAGATATTTAGAAAAATGAATACATTTAGAAGTCAGTTACATGATATCTATACTGAAATGAAAAATAAAGTTGCATTATCTTACAATGATGAAAAAAGGTTTATAATACCAAACACCGCTAAAACTCTACCGTGGGGACATAAAGATATTCAGGAATATCGTAATGGACCTCAAAATACTGTGGCTGAATTTAGATGTAGGGTATCCAATATTGTAAATAATAGTAATGAAGAAGATAAATTAGATTTACTTTTAAGACTATTAGAAGAAATGTAAACAGAAATGTATGCATAAGTTTGTAATATATTTGTAACAAAATAAGTTTATTTTTATAAAATGTCCAACTATCTCTCCCCTCCACTCCCTACTCATTCCTACCACAATAAATAGTGGGTACTCATGGTCAGATATTCATTCTGCCTTATCCAGCCGAAACAGAAAACTTGTAAAAAAATGTCTATCAACATAGCGACCATAATAGCCAGAGAACAAGCCATAATTGACCATGTGATGTTTAATAAAACATGGGGGAAGTTCCAGTCAGAAGTGAATAGCCACAACAAACCAGCATTGAACAAGGCCCATAAAAAGAAAATGTAATTGTTAGGTTATAAGCATAAAAAATTGTAAAAAAATTACTTTAAATATATATTTATACCAATTTCCGTCTATATTTTCCCCCCACCCACACTAAAATAGTAAATACAACTGCAGGAGAACACGCCATAGGCCACCACGTAGTGATTAATAAAATATAAATTTCTAGATGGAGCAGGTAAATAACTGAACGAACCAATTTTGAAGAAGTCAAGGATGGCAGTAGACAATGGACGCAAAAATTATAGTGAGGTATACATGGTTTTGTAAACCACGCTTCAATATCTCACCATTATTGACCACCCCGCCGCCTCCAACCGCCCCCAACCGCCCCCACCTTCCCCGGCCCAAACCGCCGAAACCGTCCCCCACCACCCCCCTACCCAAAATCGCCGGCGGTGGGGGACGGTTTCGGCGGTTTTGGGGATGTTACTCTTTTTTTTTTCTTTTTTTTTTTTTTTTTTTCCTTTTTTTTTCCTTTTTTTTTCCCTTTTTTTCCCCTTTTTTTTCCTTTTTTTTCGATTAAAATGCCTCGTCGATGCTCTCCCCACTCTCTCCCCGAAGGGTCGAAGGCCGGGCCCGCGGAGGACTCCCGCCTCCCGCCCCCGCGGGCGAAACCCGCGCCCGGCCGGAGGCCGGTTTTTTTCCCCACTCTCACTCCCACTCTCTCCCCTCCACTTTCCGATCGCTATATATACGGGAACAAGACCTGAGAAATTCAGTTTACTGCAGCTCCTCGCTGAGTAAACAACTGGACGATGGGCGATTTTAATGATATTTTTTTGGCTCAGATGTTCAGAGAAGCGATCCTCAGAAGGCTGGCCTGGGGGGAATTGGATCCGTCGGAAGAGGAGTTGGGCCCTTGCGACTCATCTTCTGCTTGTCCTCTACCAAGGCCGCCATCACCTGCGGGGCCTTGCGATAGCACCACGCAAGTGGTGGATATCGACATCGGTGATGTCGATATGAGTGGCTACGAGTCAGATAATATATCGGTGATCGATATATCGTCTGATTCGGATAGCGATTCCGGCTCGGATTAGGGCGTATGCTCTAGCCGCAAAAACGGCCCTTTTCAGGGCCAACAAAAAAAACAAAAAAAAAACGGTGCCATGAGCGTTATAGAACTTATGGGGACATAAAGATATTCAGGAATATCGTAATGGACCTCGAAAAACTGTGGCTCAATTTAGATATAACGTATAGGCTGGAGGCGCACGCGGGCGAAGCCCGCGCCCGGCCGATTTTCTTCTTTTTTCTCCCACTCCCACTCCCACTCTCTCCCCTCCACTTTCCGATCACTATATATACGGGAACCAGATCTGAGAAATTCAGTTTACTACGGCTCGCCGAGTAAACTATTTAATTCTTTTCGAGTTATTTTTTCAGTTCTCAGCAGTGTTTCAACATGACTTCAATCGAAGAGACGATCGCCGCAGCTAACTCAATCATTTCAATCGATGCTGTGGAATTCGATTTTGAGGAAATCTTCAAGGAGTTGACGGTTCCTTCACCGGTATCGCCGATGGAGCTGTCGCAAGTGTGCGACATCCCATTACCGGCCCCGTTACCGGCTCCTTTGCCGCTCCCGTCACCGGCTCCGTTACTAGCCCCAGTACCGGTATATGATAGCGGAGACGATTTTGAAGCGCCCAAGAAGATCCGGGTCCTCAGCGATGTACGCGTTGATACGCTACCCTCGTCAGCCACATTGTCAAAGCTTGTCGGCACAATGGAAGATGCGCCCTGTAGGTCGAAGCCAACGAGACCGCGGGTGGTTGTGCCGAAGAGTAGAAAGCCGAGAGCCACCGCAGCGAAACCAAAGACCGCGCCAGTAAGGAAGTTGAAGGCGGTAGCCTCAACAAGTGCGGCGATACCAATCCCAATACCGCCCAAGGATGACGGCGAAGAAGACAGCATGAGGAGGAAAATCAACTCCGCCGCCACCGTCCTATTGAATAAGGAGACGCGGTATAATGCTGATAGGGAGCAGTTAAGTATCACTGAAGCGACACTAAAACAGCTGAGGATGGAGGTGGATGGTATGGCGAGAGATATGGAGGTTACCTTAGCGCCACTTCAGCGCGAGACTGAAGGATTGGCAGATGAAGATGCCCGCATCCAACGGCACTTGGTTGACTTGCAACGGCAGATGGATGAGACCATTCATCGTCGGAACAATGTGCGCCAAAGGCAGTTGGATGTGGGCATTGAAATTGCTAGGGTCAAAGAGACCCAATCGGAGTTTGAAAAAAAGAAGGGTGCATATGATATGATGCAGGGCCGGTATCGCGAACTTATTGAGCGGGCGCGCGTTAGGAGTGCGGACTACACAAAGTTTTTGGATCGCATAGTGTTGCATAAGGACAGGTAGACATTTTTTGGTATTTGTTAGTTTATTAGTCGTGGAGATATGCCTACAGGGGAGCTAACCACGTTAAAAAAAGCAGCGCGCCATGAGTTCTATCTCCATATATTATGATTAGTTTATGATGATAGGCTAGTTGTAATATATAAGATGGTGTGGAAACGAACTCCCCAATATACTTCTTTACAGACTGCTGATGCTGCCGCTGTCGATGGTGATGGAGAAAGTATGGGCTACAAACAGTTTCTGGGGCACATAGTTTTGCATAAGGACAGGTAGACATTTTTTGGTATTTGTTAGTTTGTTAGTTGTGGAGATATGCCTACTGGGGAGCTAACCACGTTAAAAAAAGCAACGCGCCATGAGTTCTATCTCCATATATTATGATTAGTTTATGATGATAGGCTAGTTGTAATATATAAGATGGTGTGGAAACGAACTCCCTAATCAGAGCCAAACAAAACAACAAAATTTTAAGATATAAAAGTTTTATCACTGAGAGTCTTCCACTCTCGCTTCTCCCCCACTCTCTCCCCACTCTACTCACTTTTTTTCAATCACTATAAATACTCATCGCACATATGCATACAATCATTCTGCTTCATGATGTGCGATTCTGCAAGTGGCTCTGGTTTCAGCCCACCCGGACTATGTAGGACAACCATCGCATGGTTGTTTCCGACCACGTCGGAAGAGGAGTTGGGCCCTTGTGACTCAACTTATTCTTCTCCCCCTCTGGCAAGGCCGCCATCACCTGCGGGGCCTTGCGACAGCACCTCGCAAGTGGAAGTGGCGGATATCGACATCGATGATGTTGATATGGGTGGCTACGGCTCAGATGATATACCGGCGATCGATATATCGTCTGATTCGGATAGCGATTCCGACTCGGATTAGGGTTTATGCTCTAGTCGAGAAAAACGGCCCTTTTCAGGGCCAACAAAAAAAACAAACAAAAAACGGTTCCTTTTAGAACCAACAAAAACTAGCGGACTGCTCAATGGGCTAAAAATTATAATTTTGCGTCAATTGTAATTTAAAATTGGTCCCACTCAACATCTATCCCACCATATTTTTAATGGTAGAGTAGAAGATATTTCGTCTTCCGAAAAAATAATATAAGGATAACAGGAAACTATTATTTTACGTTTGAAGAATTATGTACAGTTTTGACCCAAATACTCATCTACTAGAATGGGCGTGAGCAAGAAAAATAGAACTTATTGCTAGCCCAGACAAAAAAAGTTTGCATTGTTAAGGTTCGAACTATCTATAACATCCCCCCACCTCAACATCCATCCGCCGACCTCTTAATAAAAGAGTTCCTATAGCCTCAGATATTCAGTTGTCTAAATTCAGCTTGAAGGCCCTGCGCTACTATGAATAAATTAAATGATACTTGTTCTATGAGTAAGCGCCTTACTTGTAAGATTTGTGGCGATAAGGAGGTGCAAATGGTTTTTATACCATGCGGGCATGCCGTATCTTGCGTGAGTTGCAGTCAATCCGTAGTTATTTGTATTATCTGCAGGGCGCCGATTAATGCTAGAGTAAAATTTTTTCTGACTTCCAACTTTCCGGAACTAGCCGAACTCAACTGAGCGCGGTGTAATGCAGGGGAGGTGGTAAATTCGTGGGTTGGTGGAGTGGAGGTGGAAATACATAACATATATAAGGAGGTCCCGACCACGTACCAGCATCAGACATTTAAGTGTAGCTGACCTGACCACCGTCATGAACAACCAAAATGAATACCAGGGTGAAGAAGATGAAGGAGTTAGGGAGATCATTCGTCAACTGGCCTTAGTAGCGCGCTTTGATGCCAACAAGCCAGGAATTGACGAATTTTGGGCCGCCGTAGAACGTGATGTAAGTTTTTAACTATTACCTTATGTTTATAAAATTACTACTCATTATGCTTATAAAATATCTAATCAATATACTTCTTTACAGGCTGCTGATGCTGCTGCTGCCGCTGCTGATGGTGATAGAGAAGGCGCGGCTGGTCTAGCTCAACCTGCCGACGAGGATTTGGGCGCTGTTGGTCCGGCACCACCCGCCGAAGAGGGTGCAGACGCCGTTGGTCCAGCCCCACCCGCCGATGAGCCCGCCAGCGACGACGACGATGAGGGCATTGAGGCTGATTGCCCTGGATCACCGACTTCAATAAGAAGGGAGCTGGCTGTATTTCAGGCCAGAGGCGGTAACCACTTCTGCGTTACAACCAGCTCCGTTATTGTGAAGTTGGTTATTCCTGGCATGGAACGGAGCAAACGTCTGTGCAACCCCTGTTTCCTTCATTACGAGCAGATGGATGTCGAAAGAAATCCAAATGCCAGGTACATACATGAGCATCAGCATTTTGTTGTAGAAGGGGGGGATTTGGAGGATCCGCAAACATGCGATGTATGCGCCCGATATATTTCCCACTTCTGCGACACAAATGTTTGCCCTGTATGCATCGGCGCTTGAAATAAAGGAGTCCTCTATATATTAGTTTTAGATTTAATTTGTATAGTTTATTATTTAAGCTTTATGTATATATTTAAGTGTAAGTTATTTTATTATTGTATATGTAGTAGTTAATAGGAAAATAAAACTTTTTTTTTAATCTTTATTTCATTTAATATCCATACTAAACAATATCATTTATATTAATCCAAGAGTTTTCTTGCTGTGGGAATCCCAACCACTTCACCAAGGCTTTGTCCCCTTTCGTCCGAATGACCTTTTCCACTAAATAAACATCTTTCCACTTTGTTTTTAATAATTCCAACTCATAAAATGAGCCTTTAATCGATTGACCATTCATATCTTCTAGAATGTATGTTACGGGGTATGTGCTATTTATTTTTCTTATTTTGAATAATTCAGTTGTATAGTTAGCAGTATACCCTTTTTCAAATATGCTTTTATATTTACTTATTCTTACGACATCGCCGACACGATATTTCGGTTTTTTACGCCTTACTTCATTTTTGTTTTGCCTATATTGGTTGAGTTTAGTTGTCGGCAGGACATCTATTGGCTTCATACCTATGATTGAATGCGTGGTGTTATTATACTTATTAATGACGCCGTTTATAATATCTATCCAATTGTATTTCCCTCTCATAGCCATTTTTTTATATAATAGGGATTTTATCGTACGAATCACACGTTCTGCCATTGACGCTTTCATTGTACTATAAGTCGAATAGTGATTTATATCATATGTTTTCATTACTTTCCCAAATTCCTTGTTATAATATTCTGTCCCTTGATCCGTTTGTAGATTTTTAGGATGGTGTGCGCAATTTTGGAGTATATCTAAAAAGGCATTTCTAACATGTAAGCCTGTTTTATTTTTTAATGGTCTCGCCCACACATATTTCGTATAACAGTCGATGACAATTAGAATATATCTGTAACCATCGTTTTCATCTTTATAACTTTGCATATCAGCCAAATCACTCTGCCACAAGTCGGCATATCCTTTTACAATAGTCCTTCTTCTGGGAAAATTTCGACGGGCGGATCGGTGGATTTCTTCAATTATTTGGCGTTTAGACATTCTTTCCAATTAAAATACAATTTTTTATTCAAACTTTTCGATCCTTTCTTCCAGTCCTACTATAATTTTCGATAAAACCGACGTATTTTGCCCAATACTTGCTTTGACGCTTTTAAGGTCTCGAAGAATTTCCGTATTACACTTAAATGAATCTATCGCTAAGATCAGTTAAACGGTTCTCTAATATTATAGTAAAACTTTTTATGCCTTTTATTTCACTTTCCAAATTATCAACTTTAGTAATAACTTTTAAAATATTACTTTTTGTAGTGGTAAGTATGTCCTCAAAAAATTCTCTATTGTGCTTCACTATTTGTAACATCGATTGGTATTTAACATTAACATCGCTAATACTATTGCTTGACACAGTTCGATGTTCAAATACTAATTTCTTAAGTTCACTCTGCTGTTTTTCGAAATAAATTGTAGCTTGGCGTAATATGTTTTTAATGGATTCCGCTAAAGCTTTTAAAACGAGATCTTTTGCTTGCCTAGTAACATCGTCAACATATCCAACTGTTACAGCGTCGGTCGATTGTTCTGGCTCTCCAAGGTTTACCAACCGTTTGGTTTGCATATCATAATTACCGTCATCTGTTAATTTGAATCCAAGACCCCTTTTTTCTCGAATAATTACTCGTTGATTTTTCTTTTTTCTTCCGAATTTATCTACAATGTTTCTTGAAGACATTCCGTTTACGACTGACCTCTACAGCGCATGTAATTAATATATTATTCGCTCTTCTCTTAATTCTTCAATTATTGATAAAATTTCATTATCGTGCCCAGTATGACCGGCTTGCTTTGAACTCCATAATAAACGCAATCTAGCCACCAATTCTCTCGGCTTGTTCCAATAAACATATGTGGGTTTAGAGGTCATTATTTTTTTGTATTTAGGTATTTTTGAAAACCCTTTACCCTTTACCTTTGCCGGAGAGAACAATGGTCTAATAATTTTTCTCAATTTATTTACATTTTTGTTACTTAGCCCTTTGGACTCGTCATACTCCTTAAAGGCCGCTCCGGTAAGTTGTAATATTTCCTTATATGTGTTCTTAGTCGCATTACTTACTTTCTTAGGGCTTCGATAAAATAGTAGCTCATATAATTCCGGATTGCCGCGGTAGTCAGCAACTCTTCTATCCCCATCCCAAAACGAGATTTTGCCATCAGAAAATTTTACTTCTAAATTCCCAACCATTGTTTTCATGTCATTGTCCATATATACGCCGTACCGAGTATCATAGTGTTTATTACCTCGCGATATTTCTTCTAAATGTTTATCAATATATTTTTTATCATCATCATCATCATCATCATCATCATCATCATCATCATCACCGCGGTCGGATATTGCATTTTCAAAACTTTCTTCATATTTTGTCGAGTCCGGTGATATTGACGCGAGTTCCCTTTTTATGCCAGATCTTTCTTTTTTAGTGTTAGCGTGGTTTTCTTCTTTAGTGTTAGAGGGGTTAGAGGTTGCGGCTTTTGAAATTGTTTTCAACGGTTTCGTCAGCGGTTCATACATTTTTTCTAGAGCTTGTAGAGTTTCAACGCGCCCACTTTTTAAGGCATTAAATTTCTGTCTAACCGAATCGGAGACAGCAGCCAGCTTTGATTTGACGCCGAAATGTTTTTTATTGCTATACATTTTAATCGCTGAAACCACCTACCGCCTTGGACGCTACTTGGAAAATAACACGTATTGCATTGTTTATGGGTATATGAAGCTATCGAATCCTTTCTTATATCTACCGGCGCTTATATCTTTATCTTTATCGACCACTAGAAATCCATGCTTTTCACCCCAGCATTCAGCACACATTTCCTGAAATTTTTTAAAAGGAACATCTGGAGCTACATGGTCTGAGTATATGTGATGTAGGTTTAAGTCATCTTGTTTAAACATAATAATTAGATTTGCATTGTCTCTAATCAATTGTTTCGGAATCTTCGAATACGTTTGAGCCAAATAAAAACAATCTATATTTCTGTGTCGCCCCATACTAAAATATGATCTAATAACATCTTGCTTTTCACAAATCACATCATCAAATATAAATATAGAATTCGGTTTGGCATCTACTGGTTGAATTATATCTTCATTATTGTTAAACGTAAAATAACCCAACCCTTTTATCGGCGTCAAAACTTCATGCAAGTATTCATACTTCTTCTGGTATAAAGATTTTGAATAAATATATACGTTTTCAAATCGTAGCCCATTTGGTTGAATGAGTAGTGATAACATCACATTTGTTTTACCGCAATTTGATGGTCCTATTAGAAGGCCGCGTATTGTATCAGGCAACAAAGGGCCGTGTCTGGGAACCTTATTTTCACTAACCCCATCACCAACTTTTTCATCTAAATTCTCTACACAAATACTATTTTGTACTTTGACTATGCGCATCGTTTGACTGTCTTTAGCTATATAAGCGATCACCTCATGTAACATTCATTTAAATGCCTAGCGTCAAACGAGTGCGATCTATCACTAAACGTTATTCAAAAAGAAAGTGTGGAAGAGGGTTTGTTAATTCCCTAATAAATAAATTACCATTTGAACTGCACATACCGGGGTACCAATATTGTGGGCCAGGTACGCGCTTACAAAAACGTTTAGCACGTAACGACCCCGGAATAAATGAATTAGATAAAGCCTGTAAATTACATGATATTGCTTACTCTAAAAGTGCAAACGATTTGAAAGCTAGACATATTGCTGATAAGGACCTTCAAGAATTAGCTTGGACTCGGTTTAAAGCTAGCGACGCGTCAGTTGGTGAAAAAGCAGCTGCCTGGACTATCACAAATATTATGAAAACAAAGCGAAGTTTTGGTATGGGCCATAAATTACGGTCTAGGAAGCGGCGTCGCGGAACAAAAAGCAAAAAACGAATTGCTTTCGGTAGAGGAATTGTCAGTAAGATTAAAGGGGTATTAAAGACATATGGCGGACAGAAAATGGGGGGAAAAACACTCAGGAAGATGGCTGCATCATCTCTCATGGCTGCCCGAAAATATGTTAAAGCAGCCGGGGGAAAGAGAAAAATTATTATTCCCCGTATTATACCGATACCAAAAACAGGTGGATTTTTACCATTAATACCTATTTTTGCTGGATTATCTGCATTGGGGAGCTTGGCAGGAGCGGCGTCCGGAATCGTCAAAGCAGTGAACATCGCTAAAACAAATAGTCAACAATTAACAGAAGCTAATCGACACAATAGAACCATGGAAGCCATCTCTCTAGGAAAAAACGGTAAAGGATTATACTTAAAGCCCTATCGAAAGGGGTTGGGCCTTTACATGAAACCATATCGGCCAAAAAACTCGTAAGTTCACTACCTCGAAGACCTCTCAGTAATTTAGACATACAATCTTTTGCCAAAAGATTCAAGATTCCCTACTTTCGAGGTGTGTATATGAGAGATAGTTTACCAAACTGCGGGCCACTAAGAAACGAATCAGCCATTGTCAATTTGGATAGTAGTAGTGGGCCAGGAACACATTGGGTCGCTTACAAGAAAAGAGATGCGTCATTAATATATTTCGATAGTTATGGTGATTTACCCCCACCTTCAGATTTAATTAGTTATCTGTATAAAGGGCGTTGGCCGGTATCTGAAGTTCACTATAATTATAAACGCTACCAGAAGTTTGATACTGTCCTATGTGGACATTTGTGTTTGCAATTTCTTCTCTCTGAAGAATGAATACCCTCGATGAAGAACAACCTAAGGATTTTTCTAAAAATGAATCTATTGACGTAAATGATGGTCCGACGGTATTTTTGAAACGCGGGTCAATTGACGTAAGCGATGATCCAACACCAAAACACGTAATTTGTTGTTTTTGTAAAATTCGAGAACTGAAAATTGCCACTAAAAAGCGAGTTTATAATTTATGTAATCGAAAATAGATTTCGAAGTCAGTGTGACATACTTCTTAGCCATGTCAAGAACATTTCATTTGTCGTCCATAGCGTCAAGCATTCTCAGCAATGATTTTTTTCCGCCCATCGAATTGGATGTTAATAAACAGTATGGTCTTGGATTAATAGCATTTTATGCCTACCATTCTATCAAAAATATCACCTCAAAAAATAATATCATCTGTTTAGAGGTGGTAGACCCAGAAAAGTTTTGGGCAGATGTGGTGCAGCGAGAGAAGAGTTGGGCCGAGGAAGGCAGTGCACCGAAAAAAATTAATGTACGTGTGGCACCCGGCGCTTATGAGATTGACGAAATTAATAAGTTCGTCCAAAAAGCTATATATGACTTTCTATATCCGGATACCAAAACTATTTTAAATCAAGGAGAACTTGATGATATGTTTAAATTGTCGGCGAACAACAACACTCTAAAATGTGAAATTTCATCTAAATTTATAATCAACTTTGATTGTGACAACAGTATAGCTAGCCTCTTAGGATTCGGTAATTCGAAGTGCCCGCCAAGGCCTCAAGCTTATGTCTCTACAAGGCCGATCAATATTATGAACCTCCATCTTGTTCAATTGGATTGTAATATTATTTCTGGTTCCTATATAAATGGGAAAGAAGCCCACACCCTTTTTTCATTTGACATAGACGTTGAGCCAGGATACAAACTGACGAAGGAACCTCATAACATTATTTATCTACCAGTCATACCTACCGGTCGGCAATACCTAGACAACATTACTATCCGAGTTGTAGACGATAACGGCGAGTTGATTGACTTTGGAGAGGAAACTATCAATATCACACTCGAATTAAAAGAGATAAACTAATATGGGATTCTGCTTCAAACCACGATATTTAACTAGCGCCCATTTAAATAATCATATAAATAGAATCGAAGGGAAAAACATGAACATTCGTCGAGTAACTGTAAAGCGAAGAAGACTTCTGTTGTCTAATAAAGATTATAAATTTCTTCAATCTATTGGATTCCATATAAGATATTAAATAATGGCTGTTTATGTAAGAAATGAGATGTTGGACGTATTTGAAAAGCCGATCGTCGATAACTCAATCAAAAGATGCGATGGATATATCCACCCGCCTACGGGATCGCCAAATTACAAACATTCTGATACAATCACCTTTACGATCAATAATATGGACCTGAATCTCTTAATTTGCGATAGTTACATCAATATAGTCGGAACATTTAAGCCAAAAGAGGTTAATAAAAAGTGCTATTTGGCCAACAATGCTCTTCCTGGCCTATTTGAAGAAATTAGATATGAAATGGGTGGACAAAAGATTGCTGAATGTCGAAAACCCATTATAACGACAGCAATAAAAAATATGGTGTCATATGGTGAAAAACATGCGAAATTATTAGAAACATCCGGTTGGGGCCTCAGCGAAGAGAATCAAGTTTTGGTTGATTCAACGAGTAATACATTTACAGGTAGAATCTTATTAAAACATCTATTTGGTTTTGCCGAATCTTACAAAAAAGGGATAATAGGTGTTAAGCATGAGATGACTGTAATAATTGCTCGAGCATTCGAAAATTGCTATATAGGAGAAGTCGATGCGGACATAACTATCACTAAAATGGATTAGATAGTCAAACATATTACTCCCGAAAATGATGCGGATGTTCTCATGTATAAAAAAATTAATGACAAACATTTGCAATCCATTAAAATACCACACCATAAATGGGATCTTTATGAATTACCTACTCTAAGGCAAACTTCTCACGACATATGGGCGATTAAAACCACTACATCCATGGAACGACCTAGATATGTAATTATTGGATTTCAAAATACTTCTTTTACTGAGAACAGAAAAGAAGATGTGACGGCGTTTACGGCTGCTGATATAACTAATATCAGATTATATCTAAATTCTGAAGTTTACCCGTTAGAGCGTTGGAATCTAGATGTCGGGAAAAAGTTGGATACTCCCGCTTATTATGCTTATGAAGATTTTCAGCGAAGTTACTACAAAAAGGAAAATCCTGAACCGATGTTAGGCCTGAATGGCTTTAGAGCGAACCCCCTATTCGTAATTGATTGCAGTATGTATCCAAAACCAATCAAATCTTCAACTGTGGATGTCAAGGTTGAATTCGAAACACGTAAAATGCAGTTTCCCGCCAACACTAAAGCGTATGCGCTTATTATTCATGAAGCTCTTATAAGTTATAATGCACTAGATGGCACTGTACACACCGAATATATGCCATTGTAATTCATATACTCTAATTTACTGTATCCAAACTTATACCTGTGTTCACTTTTAACAAAAATAAAAAGATGTAACCTTTTTTAAATAAAAAACATTTAAACTATGTATATTGTTTTATTTATATTTTAATCACAGATAGATAGATAGATAGATATATTATATAAGTAATCGCTAATCCATTTCGTCATCTGCCTCATCATCAGCCTCATCGTCTGCATCTTCATCTAAACCATGTTTACTCCTTATTTGCGGGGTGATGTATGGTAAGGCCTCGTTCAAAAAGCGTTTCAAACTTAGGGTAACCATCTTCTCACAGAATGTATCCAAGTCCAGCTCACATGCATTATATTCGCAGCAAAGACTGCTGCCTTTACAGTATTTCTCATAACAATCGTTTTGATAGGCTACAGCTTCTGGAAACAGCCATACCTCAGCGTCGTAATTGATGGAGTGTAATGCATCCATCGCCAGTGCGTCCAGTTCCTTTCCAAGTCTGCTTATTGCTGATTCTATGTCGATGGCTTTAGGCCAGTGCTCTTCGGAATACATCATCCACATATCGAAATAATCTGAAACAATATTTGGTTATACTTATATAGTTATACTTACAATAAAATTGTAGAAATTCTTAATGAAATATTGTGTTTATTAGATATCTATATGTGATTAAAAGTAAAAAAATATTTACAGTGACTCTACCATGGATTTAACTAATTGATTGCTGGCCAACTAGATCGATTCTTATATGAGACCTAGTAGTTGAGTTGTAACACGGCTTTTCCCCTAAATAGACCATGGCATATTGACCAGTAGAATCATTTATCATAGCAATGACTTCGGATGGCATTATTTCAAAAATGCGCCTCGGTAACCAACACTGGAAAAGCTCCAGCGAATGTCGATCAATTAAATGAATAAGTAAACATTTACCATACCTGGTATCTTTGACCATTATCGTTTTAATAATATAAAGTTGACCTATAACCAATGACTTTAGTTCTCTTTGGTCCAATATTGTGGGCCAGTCTCCAAGTAATTTATTAACCGCATCAATTTGCGTTTGAGCCATAGTAGAATACAAATAAATATTTTTTTACCTGAATAATACACACACAATACTACACTTGGTAACTATTTGGAACTTGTAGACCTTTTAAATTTCACGATTTTAAACTGATTTTATTTGGATGCGGATCCTAGTATATATCCTCTAGAAAATGCCCCCACTTTTTCTCAGCCCTACCCCGATATTTCGGTTAAGCGCGACCGTCTCTAACGCAGGCTAAGCACTCTAGGCACGACGGTCGAGAGTTAAGGACCTACTGCCAACAGTAATCACTAGGAGGCACTTAGATAACATTCATTACACTACATTGCATACAGTAATTACTACCTAAGGTGTACTTACACTTTAATATGTATGGAGTAATGAGATGTATACCCTGTGGGTAATTGGGAGGTACTTATTATGCAATTACAATCATTACAGTATGGCGTGTACATGGTAATTGGGAGGTACTTACTGTGCAATTGCACTTATTACAGTACACGATGTAATTGGGTGGTACTTACTGTGCAATTGCACTTATTACAGTACATGATGTAATTGGGAGGTACTTGCTAATTGCGCGAAGGGTGGGGGGTACTTAGGATAATTACTAATTACCCAATTACCTCTCTCTGTACCTCTTTCTCATTTCCAGAACCGGCCAATTACATCTACTTGCACTATTTTGTTTTTGTCCATTTATACGGTGTGACAATTTAAAAACTTACAATGGGCTATATCTCACAAACGAAAGATATTAAAAATGCTTAAAACCGTTTCTAGGATAGGAAGGGGGAACTAAAATGACATAAAAGAGAACTCAAAAATTTGTAGTTCAACAAAAACTTCATTAAACTTTCCTTTTAAGGCAAGGTTTCACAATTATTGATTCAACCTGTACAATTATTATTTATACCATTGGATAGCATATTTTATAGGCTTTTCAATGATGTATCATTAGTAGGGGTTTGCTATTTAAACTTTTATAGTTGGGGTAGGTGGGGCCTAAGGGATGAGTTCTTTTATGTAATTTTAGTTACCCCTTCTTATCCTAGAAACGATTTGTGAGATATTGTAAGTTCTTAAATTGTCACATAGTATATAAATAATATTGTAATTCCTGTTTACTGTAATCAGCATTTTTTTTAATATTACGTAAATTGTAGGGTATACAGCGAAATTCAAAATTCAAAACAACATTTTCTCTTGAATTTCTGTACCAAACAGCATCCCAATTGGTACAACTAGTTAGCAAGTTGTTTTATAACAAAAAAACCCTTCTAAGAAAAATTGTTATTTGCCTAGCGAATTTCACGGCGTTTATTAAGTTTAATTACTTCTGTTTATTTCTGCTATCTCTCTATTATCGCGAACTTTATGACCGTAAATAAGTTTGCAAATATCCATATAAACATAACGAAGCTTGAACGTTACAAGGCAGAAGCCAGACGTTGTATAAGACGCTTGAATGTGTTTTTGTATAAAACGGTAAAGGGGCCAACGAAAAATTACGAAAAAATAATGGAATTAATTTTTAATTCTATTTACGTATAGACAATCAATAAAAATCATAGGTTTTCTAATAAAATCTTTATTCATTCGTTTAATTAGTATTTAAAAGCAAATTGGTATTTAAATACTATTATTTTATATAATTAGTACTCATAAGCAGCCAAAAGAATAATACAATATACAGCGAGTACATTTCCTACTGCTTGTGTCAAATGCGCTGCGAAACCATTGAAATAGTATACAGTGTCGGCTACTTTGCACAAATGCATGTGAAAAATACAGAGAGTTTGCATTAGTGCGAGCAAGAAACGTATAATATCAGCTTTGCTAGCTTATACGGCTCGACCGCGTTGTAATATTGGCCAGGCAGACATACAGCAATAGTCATGGAATAAAATTACAAGAAAAACTATTGGCAAGGTATCCCCCAGAGAAATTAAAGAGCAATTGGAAAAATGTGTTTGGCATTGAACGTGTTAAAACGATTATTAATCGCATCCTACTTTACTGAAAAACGGCCCATCACATTTGAATTTAAAAAAAATGATACGCCTCTGAGAAGCCCTTGATGGACAGAACGAAAGCTGCATTTTTACCTTTTTTATACCCAACACGGATTCGAGTTGTCAGATATGTCAGAAAAATGTATTTTCTATTGTTACACTTACTTATCGTACAAAGGGGTAGTATTATTAGTTGAATGAGGGAAGAAAATAAGAATAACCATATGGTTTATAGAAAATTAAATAGAAAGTTGTAGGTAGGTAGTTGGTACCTGGGTACTGCAGATCAAATTTTTTATATTATGAAAACAAGGATGTAGTGATTTTTTAGGGAGAGAACAGGATATGGATGTCTGTCTGGTTTAATACATACAAGGTGTTCTTTTAAAAACGATCTACACTGATTTATATACATAATATTGTGGCTCAAATTAGATAAGTATGTAAATTATTTTTTAAAGATCAATAACTTTTTTGTTCTAATTTGATTTATTTTTATAACATGTTCAATTTTGTTCGAATCAATTCAGACAGAACCGGATTTACAGGTTTTTTTGCATTTTTAGGGCGTAAAATAGTTAAATATAATGTTTATACAGTGGCGGTGTCTAAAATAGTGCGCAAGAGGTTAAGTAAAAATCTGATGTGTCCAACACATGACTTTCCTATCTAGTTATTACAGGCTTTTTCCGGTTATTTTGTACAACCTATTGCAGTATCTCTATAAATGTTTAGAGGATAAACTAAATATATACATTGTCCACATACATCTACCGCGAAACATTTTTCTATAGATATTCATTGAAAATGAAAATACTGAAAAATTTAAATTTAGCACTTTTCCTACAATTTTTCCATTACGGTCCATTTTAAAAAAATCATGTATGAACAAATATTATAGAGATCGATATCGCAAACAACTTTTATTTCAACAATTTTCATAAAAATCAGAATTTTGCACATTTTGTCAAATTTTTCGAATACGGACCATTTCAGGAAATTTTTACAAATAGCAAAAATTATAGATAATAATATAAGAAGTAACTTTTATTTGAACAATTTTCTTCTCCAAACATAAATAACAGATATATTCCATAAAATATAAAAACGGCCTCCCATAAAGTACCCCCCCAGATGTTCCAACTTTGTCCAAAATCTAATCATTTCACGTCAGGCCGAAATAAACCTTAAGTTTAAAATTTAATGTTTTTTCCTTTATCCGTTTTTGAGTTTTCTTCAAATTTCGAAATTTACACATTTTCTCAAATATCTCGAATACGGTTCATTTTAGAGAAATTATGTATAGGACAAAAATTATAGAGAATTATATTATAAACAACTTTTATTTGAACAATTTTTATAAAAAATTATGTTTTTTACATTTTGTCAAATTTCTCGAATACGGACCATTTTAGGAAAATTTTGCATAAAACAAAAATTATAGATAATTATATTAGAAGTAACTTTTATTTGAAAAATTTTCTTCTCCAAACGTAAATAACAGATATATTCCATAAAATATAAAAATGACCACCTATAAAGTACCCCCCCAGATGTTCCGACACTGCCCAAAATCTAATCAGCTCATTGGACGCTGAAACAAAGCTTAAGTTTAAAATTTGGTGTTTTTCTGTGTATCGGTTCATGAGTTATGCGTTATACAGACACACACACACACACACACACACACACACACACACACACACACACACACACACACACACACACACACACACACACACACACACACACACACACACACACACACACACACACACACACACACACACACACACACACACACACACACACACACACACACACACACACACACACACACACACACACACACACACACACACACACACACACACACACACACACACACACACACACACACACACACACACACACACACACACACACACACACACACACACACACACACACACACACACACACACACACACACACACACACACACACACACACACACACACACACACACACACACACACACACACACACACACACACACACACACACACACACACACACACACACACACACACACACACACACACACACACACACACACACACACACACACACACACACACACACACACACACACACACACACACACACACACACACACACACACACACACACACACACACACACACACACACACACACACACACACACACACACACACACACACACACACACACACACACACACACACACACACACACACACACACACACACACACACACACACACACACACACACACACACACACACACACACACACACACACACACACACACACACACACACACACACACACACACACACACACACACACACACACACACACACACACACACACACACACACACACACACACACACACACACACACACACACACACACACACACACACACACACACACACACACACACACACACACACACACACACACACACACACACACACACACACACACACACACACACACACACACACACACACACACACACACACACACACACACACACACACACACACACACACACACACACACACAGACACACAGACACACACACACAGACACACAGACACACAGACATCATCGCGAAAATAGTCAAAACGGATTCAGGGGACCTCAAAACGTAAAAATCCGTCGAAAACTCGAGGTCGAAAAAAATCATGATTCCTATACTTTCCTTATATCTGTATACAGATAGGAAAGTAAAAAAGGGCTTTTAATTCCAGTGATAATATTAATATTTAAAATATGAGATATGCCATAACATAGTTCTTTTAAAATTGTGATGTTTGTTTATTTTAAACAACAGTTTATTTATTAATAATTTATTTAAACACTTATTTATTTTATAACACTACTATTCTAATTTATATATATTTTGAATGTCTTTGAATTGTTCACTATTTATCTTCACTGTCCATATATAACTAACTCCGCGTTGTTCCTCCACCAATATTTATATACACAATTAAATCTTTGGCGAAGGTACTAGAATTTTCACCAATTCTAACCAATACTAGAAACAGTATCACGTTGACTCTGGAATATACTAGAAAGTGCCTTCTCCATATTCATCACATATTTTTGGTCTTAAGGGGTTTAATTATGTATGATAATCACTAGTCTACAGCACATCTGTTGCCGAACAAATTTCAGCTGTTGCTGACTACATAATTATGATATGCTATTTTCAAAAATATAATTAGAAGATTTTTATCAGCTTTAGTTTCTGAGCTTGTATAAAACAAAAAAAAACATGTATTTACTAAGAAAAACTAAGGTATTTTTTAGCGAGTGTCTGGTTTAAAATATTTTCGACTGTTTTAAACCGTTTAAATTTTAGTGATGCAACTATGACGTCGCGTACGAAATATTTTAAACCAAAGCTAGAATTTTTGAACCAGTCGGAGGCATATGGTTCAATAACGGTTGACACATAAGAGATTCTGATTGTGGCTGTTGTATGTTGTTTTGCTCTGTTCCATCTTTGAACATTTTAATATATTTGACGTTTTGTTGATTTTTATTGATTTTTGATAACTTCATACATATATTATGTGATTCATATTCATACATTAGTTATAATACAAATATTAATATTTATGGTCATCATAAACAGTTGGACGATGTGATCTACCTATGGGTTACTCTTGATTATGAAACAGTAATTCAATTAAAATAAGGTTAAAGGATTACTTATCAATTGTACGTTTTTTACAAAAATAATTACGGAGTTTGCTTCAGATTCTGAATTTGCCAGCAAATATTTAAAAGCAATTAAACGTTCTTTGGCAATTGATGAACTTTGGAAAAGCCCAACAAATCTACAGCAAATAATCGTTAGACAATCGCGTATCTGTGGAGCTACGGAATAAATATGATGCCATGTTTATTAAAAAGAAAAATACCAAAAATAAAATAATAAACAACGTTTCAGATTGCAATGTACCTATTAAAAACAAATTTTTATTTAAAATCACTATCAAACACTCATCTTCCTTCATCTGATTTAACAATCAGTAAAAAAATACGATGGAAATCAGAATACCTAATTAAAAATTTTGTCATATGACAGCAGATTATATTTTTAAAACACCCTATTTTTGCCATCTATTAATTCATGACGTCACTTTAAGTATGGTTTAAAAAATATTTTAAACCAATGTGGTGGCTAAAAAACAGCTCTACTAAAAAAATTATTAATCATTGAATTCTAAAAAACTTCGTTTTAAAGCTCTTCTCTTATGTGTAGACTTTGGGAAATGACGTATCAGAGACCAACAATAGTCAAGACATCATATTCGTGTCCCAGAAACCTTGATAGCGCTCTTTCATGACGCATAAGTCTTGATGCATACGCTCTCCCTGCTCTTCGCTCATATCTCCTAAATTTTCCGGAAACCTGTCCAGGTGACTATGGAGGAAGTGGAGTTTTATCCTCATATTGCACCCCATATGTTTTAATTGTAGCAGAAGGTCTTCTACAAGTTCAATGTAATTTTCAGATTTTTTATTTCCGAGAAAATTCTGCATCACAGAGACGAAAGCTGTCCAAGCCTTTAGTTCTAACTTAGTCATAGAATTTATAAATTGAGTATCTTTTGTAAGTTGTCTAATTTGGGGGCCATCAAAAATACCGGCTTTAATCTTTTCCATAGTGAGCTGAGGAAATTTTTGGCAAATGTTTAGAAAAGCAGTTTCCGTCTTCATCTAGTGATTTAACAAACTGTTTCATGATGCCCAGTTTTATATGTAATGGTGGAAGAATAATTGTGTTACGAGCTACTAATGAATTCTAGACTATATTTTGCTTTCCAGGCTTCATATTTTCTCTCAAAGGCTAATTTCTTCTAACCCAATGCTCTTGTTTAGCTCTACTGGCCCAAAGACATAAAAAACAGGGAAACTGTTCACCATTTTTAAATCGACACAAATTTGCCACTTATGGTCACTGTATTTTATTTTGCTCAAGACTAGCGAAATGTTACAATAATCTTTCTTTAACTTTGTACTGGGGGCAATAGGTACTCCAGCGTATTTATTTCCATTATGTAATAGAATACATTTTAGACTACGTTTTGAGCTATCAATGAATAAAACGCCAGTCGTTTGGTTCGTATTGTTCCAAGCCCATTTTTATTAACAAGTTTTTAATATCTGAATAAAAGGTAATACCGTTTTCTTCGGAAAAATAACGCCGTAATTCTTTATCTCTTTCACGATAAAAACGTATTTTAGTATCTGAGGAAAGCAATTTTTTTTGTTTCAGTCTTGATGCTAACAATTCTGAAGTTTGTTTAGAAAGATTTAAATCTCTTACAAGATAATCTAACTCATTTTGGCTCATTTGACATACCTTCAAAATCAGCATCATTTTGTGATAAGTTTAATCCTTCAATGTCTTGTTCTAAGGGTTTAGATATATTTTTAGGCACTGAAGAGTCAGGTGAACGCTGCACTGGACGTTGAATACAACTAGTACTTGGGTAGTGCCATTTAGCTCGATTTTTAGTGTTTAAAACGTTTACGTTTACGGTACAAAAATAACAGTCTTCGAGATGATTTCGTGGTTCTCGCCAAAGAGTCGGTGTTTCAAATTTAAAGGCATTTCTTTTACCACTTTTTCATAATCTTAAATATTCCACACACGATTTACAAACACAATTGGGAGCCCAAGACTTCTCATTTTTATCCAAGAACATCCCAAAATACTCAAAATAGGTATTTTTCACCAACTCTGATATAACTTTTCTACAACCGTTAAACACATATTCTCTGCATGTATAGCAAAAATTATCTAAAATGTTCAAACAACGTCTCCTTGAACTACTCATGATGCAAAAACTTCAGATACTAATCTTAACACAGTAAAATACGCCTTTTATCGATTAATATATACGCTTAAATGATAAAAATCAAAAATAAAGTAACTCGAGCTGCTCAAAAAATTTTGAGGTTAGATTTGACAAAAACAAGTCATAAGTGAACATTATCAACCACAGAATTCTCGGCAACAGACAAAAAGTTAAATTTTGTAAACTAGTGAATCGGACAAGTTCAGCCTCAAAGGCCAAATAAGACAGAGAGGGACTTGGAGGATTAGATCATGATTGAATAATGAAATAACTCGCATTACAAAATGTTGAAAAAATTTCAAGTTATAACATATATAATGGGAGTCTGGTATATGCGCGTGGTAGTTTTTGACCGCTTATGCTACTGAAAATGGCGATACATTATTTTGAAAGCAATTTGCTTTTGTTGTAAAGCGTAGTCACAAGCCTGAACACATTTAAGATTTGTTTTTTCAGTATTTAGCAAATTTTGACAGAACGTTAGATGCCTTAATGCGTTGCAGTTTATTGATTTCTTCTGTAATTTATTATGGTTTGTTTTCATCTATCGTTTTACGGAGTTTTTGTTTCTTTGGTGGTTTATGTGAAAGGACTTTACAAAAACTTACCACATATTTCTTAGAATAAAATAAGCTGATTTAAGTAAACTTACCTCAGTTCAAAGTTGCTCAGTTTGGTCGCTAGAGGGACCTGAAGTTACAATTTTTAAACCGTTTCTCCTGTATAATTTTAAAACTGCTAATACGATTTTGCTTAAATTTAGTACGTTGACAGAATTTTATGTGACAAAAAATGTATCAAAATAATCACTAATCCATAGGCGTAAAATCTGATTTTTTAATACTCGCATATTTAAAATTTCTAATGGAAGAAAAAGAGGTTTTGTATGACATTTGAATTGCTTAACACATTTACTACAAAAAAAGGTACTCTTGTTAAGACTTGATTACTCTCATGCTGTTCGAGAAATTTGTATTTTAATAATTAGAGTGTAGGTTTTAGAAAAAAAATTATTTACATTAATTACGTGAGGTATTTTTGAGGATTTTTTTGACCCCTCTCCCCACCTGGTGAGATTTCGTAAGATTTTCTTAAACTTCCTCCCCCCTCCCCTAATCTCACGTGAGATTTTTCAAAATTTGTGTCTTGGGTGTAAATGCGTTGGATTATTGAAAAAAACAAAAACACAATATATTTTATTACTTTTATTTAAGACTAGCATCGAGGAACTACTGAAACTCCAGGGAAGTAGGTACTCCACACCAGTGAAACGAAAAAAAAAAAAAATATATAAAATTCAAAATTCGTTATTTTATAATTTTTACTTTACTGTCTGCATACGAAGGAAAGTATATCAATCATGATTTTTCGACCTCGAATTTGCGACGGATTTTTACGTTTTTGGCTCCATTGAATCCGTTTTGACTATTTTCGCGATAATGTCTGTGTGTGTGTTAGTATACTCAATAACTCGTTCATCCATCCTGTGGTAAGTTGATTAGATTTTGAGCATAGTCAGAACATCTGGGGGTCCCTACTTTGTAGGGGGTCGTTTCTTTATTATTTAACATATTGACAATAATAATAGCTTTATTATGTGTTACAAAAAAGATATTACTTAATTAAATTCTCAAAATGTGTACCATGTACGTCAATAAAGTAAGTCTTTTACGTAATGATTTTCTAACATGAAAAAAGGTGTTATATTTACTTTTAATAATATTGGCAGCTTTTTGAATTTTCGTCCATAATTCGTCGCGTTTATTTATAGTCGTTGAATATACTATGGTTTTCACATGGAAAAAAAATTGTATAGAACAAATTTCTACAATTATAGATTTTTTCTCTACAATAAATAGTACACATAAATATCACTCATCAACCGTCTTCAAAAACTGAAGCAAAAAATTTAGGTGAATTTACGACAGGAGATAAATTGTTGAATGAGGAAGGATTCCTATTATTCTCAACGGTGGTCATTTTAAGAATCTATTATGATGTATGTAATTTAAGTCTATTTATTGCAATTTGTCTTTTTTCTTGAACCACCCTGTACAAAACGAAATAATTCTTACATGGTCGTATGGTAAATGCAAAAACCTTTTCAACGAGGGGTCACTCGGCCCCCCTTGCTATTGAAGGTTTTTGAGATGGGGGCTGGTGGGGTTGATCCGACAAAATCAGTTGTGATCTAAAAATGTGTCCCCCTAAGGATAAAAATTGACCTGTTTATGGATTTTACCTGAATCAAGACGAGAACAAAGTTATCGAGGGTGGATCCTCTTCAAAAAATCACCCTGTATATGTACGATGCTTTGTTTTGTGAACATGGCGAACAACTACTGCTGTCTGACCATTTATGGTCGACGTCAGAAAGTGTTGGCCAATAGCAGAATTCTGTTTTATTCACATGACTTAAAATTTCTACAATATTATAGAATATTTTTCAACAAAATTCAATTTTTATTATAAGAAGGGATGTAAAGTATTACTATTTTTTGTAGAGATAATTATTAATATTTGTACAAATTTTAACAGAAGTTAATAGTAATAATTACAATAATTGTAATAAATTTCTACTTCTACAAACAATAGTAAAATATACTAAACATTGTGGCCTTATTTACTATTGTTGTAGCATTTTATTCGACAATTCAATTGCTACAATAATTAATAGTTTTTAACTATAAATTATAGTAAAATTTTCTACAAAAAGTTAAGTATTTTTCTACAAGTCACATTGTAGTAAAATTTTCTAGTCACATTTTTTCCGTGGCATGTAACCCCATAAAAAATAATACAAAGAGTCATATCGGGACTAGGCTGGCCAAGGGAATTTACTTCCACGGAGTATCCAGCAATGAGGAAAAATTTCATTTATGTGCTGTCGTACCATTAAGGGAGAATGAGGTGGTACTCCATCTTGTATGAACTACATACCTTGTCACAAATCTATCGGTAAACCATCTAATAATTCCGGTAAACTATTTCTTAAGAAATTTAAATACAGGGGACCATTTAAATTGGGTGGAAGTTCGAAAGGTCCTAAAAGTATATCGCCAATTATTCCACATCATACATTAACTTTGAATTCATACTGAAAATGCCTTTCTATTGCTAAATGTGCATTTTCGATTTGCCAAGAGTGTGCATTTCTCCAACTAAATACGCCACGCCTAGTAAGTGTATGTGCAGGTGTATAGGATAAAGGGGAGAAATATTTTTACTTGGGTAGACTTGGGGGGTTTATTTAATATGGGTAGGCTTAAGTGGTAAAGGAACTAAATATTTTGATATGGGAGACTTAAGGGATAAAGGAATCAAAAGGTTTTATAACAACAGGCTAATGGTATACTCGTAAATAGGCAAATATTTTTATGTGGGCATGGAAAAATGGATCACATATTCTTAAATGGACAGGCTTAACACGTTGACTGCAACGCGGAATTAGAATAACAATTCGAATGTGCAACACATGCCGTATATAGCATGTCATGATTGTGCGGCACGCGATATGGAATGGTTTTAAAAATCAAGGCTTGTGACAAGCATCACGTGGTTTAACCTAACTAATGGCAATGCTTCACAAACCTTATCCTACTTCGGCTTTCGGTCTTTCGTTCCAAATCAAATCATTTCTTTTTTTTATGCTACGAATTTACCCTTGTGGGCCTCAGTGTTTTTAAACATACACACTGTTATTTATTTCCCTTAGCAAAAATGAACAACGCTTATATTATTATTTTTTCATTCTTTTTTTGATTTAGAATCCAGTAGAAATATCACTTGAAACGGCAAAAATTAGTGCAGAATTATTGCCCAAAAAGTCCTGCGAGTGATATGAATAAGATTATTTTGCAAGTGGCATCAGCAAAAAAATCTTAACACAGTAAGTGATGATATTCTTCTTATACTTTTTTACCTTGTTTTATTGTCAAAAAGGTATAATGAAAAGAATCGTTCATTACACATCCATAAATGCTTTTCCCGTGCTTGGATGACTTCCTGTGTCACGCTCGCAAGAGAAAAACATTTTTCATCATTGTCAAAAATAGGTATGCCTAATTTATTATTGAACTAAATTGATATTTTGTTACATGCCCCGAATTTTGATGTCTGATTTAGACCAAGCAATTTTTTTTTGTATAACTAATAATAAAAGAGTTTTCCAACTTAAAATTCACACACTGTATATGTATATTGTCTTATTTTTCAAACAATCTTAAATCACACACATATGGTATAGATATTTTCATCTTTTGAATATTCATAACATACGGTTTTTCATACAATAAAAAACGACAAAACAAAACACTTAGATAATGCTAAAGAAATATGCGTAAGGAAGCGACCGCAAGAACCAAGAATGCTGAGAAAATGGCGTGTTGTCGGTTTTGTGTTGGCGCAATAATGGTTGAGAAAATCTTTTACGAAACTAATGAATTAGTTATTCTCAAGGTTCTGTTTTGCATACGTTCCTACTACTGTTATTTTTTAATTATTGTGAAACGAGAAAGAACCGCCATTTTTGTAGTTGTTTTACATATATTATACGAATGAGGACAAGTTACACATATTTTTTAAATTTTAGGAGTCGACTATCAAGACTAGTTTTCTACATGGATGGGGCCGGATACATAAAACAAAATAAAACTCTTATAACTACAAGTCCAGAATAGCCTTACTAATACACTGTGATTAATAAGAAAAATGTTATATCAGTTACTAATAAATAACAGTTCAAACATGATTGTTCTGTTTTGTACCAGTCATCATAATAATTATATTTATATATCCTGTTAGATATTTAAAAAATCTGATGTGTCCAACACATGACTTTCCTATCTAGTTATTATAGGCTTTTTCCGGTTATTTTGTACAACCTATTGCAGCACCTCTATAAATGTTTAGAGGATAAACTAAATATATACATTTTCCACATACTTCTACCTCGAAACATTTTTCTATAGATATTCATTGAAAACGAAAATACTGAAAAATTTAAATTTAGCACTTTTCCTACAATTTTTTCATTACGGTCCATTTTAGAAAAATTATGTATGAACAAAAATTATAGAGACCGATATCGCAAACAACTTTTAGTTCAACAATTTTCATAAAAATCAGAATTTTGCACATTTTGTCAAATTTCTCGAATACGGACCATTTCAGGAAATTTTGACATAAAGCAAAAATTATAGATAATAATATTAGAAGTAACTTTTATTTGAACAATTTTCTTCTCCAAACATAAATAACAGATATATTCCATAAAATATAAAAACGGCCTCCCGTAAAGTACCCCCCAGATGTTCCGACTTTCTCCAAAATCTAATCATTTCACGTCAGGCCGAAATAAACCTTAAGTTTAAAATTTAATATTTTTTTCTTTACCCGTTTTTGAGTTTTCTTCAAAATTCGAAATTTACACATTTTCTCAAATATCTCGAATAAGGTCCATTTTAGAGAAATTATGTATCAAATAAAAATTATAGAGAATTATATTACAAACAACTTTTATTTGAACAATTTTTATAAAAAATTATTTTTTTTACATTTTGTCAAATTTTTCGAATACGGACCATTTTAGGAAAATTTTGCATAAAACAAAAATTATGGATAATTATATTAGAAGTAATTTTTATTTGAAGAATTTTCTTCTCCAAACGTAAATAACAGATATATTCCATAAAATATAAAAATGACCATCTATAAAGTACCCCCCCAGATGTTCCGAATCTACCCAAAATCTAATCAGCTCATTGGACGCTGAAACAAAGCTTAAGTTTAAAATTTGGTGTTTTTCTGTGTATCGGTTCATGAGTTATGCGTTATACAGACACACACACACATCGGTTCATG